>OZ019969.1:41642137-42269637 GCA_963970395.1 Ephialtes manifestator | reverse complement strand
TACCGATAGTGAAACGCAATGATAAATCGGCGAAATCGATGATTTTTTATCGATATATATATATATATTTTTTTTTTCAACACTTTAGACGGGAACTTGACGGAACGATTTGCATTGCGACTCAACGATTAGAGGCTCAATCTTAAGACTGAACTCGCAGAGTCGAAGCATGCATCGAAGAGAGCTTCCCACAGCGGCTAACTGATGTGCCTGATGACGCTTCGCGATATCAAGTATTTATTTACATGATATGTGAGTGGCTTAGACATAATAACGCCCGGAAATGTGATAAAGGGTGTATGTGACCACTGTACGCACTATACAGCTTGGGCCTATCGTTAAGAGGCTTCGAGTGTGTACTTTACCGGTCGAAACTTTGTTACTCACAAGAAAAATAAATAATTCATTTCGTCGTATTGAAAATTAGTGAATAATTGAACTAATCATAAGCCTTTATGTTCGAAGCCTGTTTACGTATATAGAATTTTTTTTTTTATATGCGGAAAATAAATAATTGTTAATAATTCATTATGTCGATTTAAAAATTAGGGAATAATTGACAATTAAATTTAATTAAGTCATAATTATAAGCCTTTATGTTCGAAGCCTCTTTATTTTATTTTTTTAAATGTTCATAATAAATAATTGTTAATAATTCATTAGGCCATATTAGAAATTAGTGAATTTACTGTTAAGATTTTTATAATTAACGATTAAATTGAATGAAGTCATAATTATAAGCCTTTATGTTTTTTTTTGTTGTATCTTTCCGTATGCCTTCTTCAGGCGTTTACGTTTACCCTCTCCTCTTTTCCCCGTTCACTTCATAGAGACCCCCCCTAGAGTGTTGTCCGCAGCCACTCATCCTAATGCACTACTGTATCGCATTTTCACGAGGGCACAGGGAAACTGCGGAAAACCTGGTCGATACAGACGGCTTTATTTTTACTGAGTTTCTATTGTATTAGAATACATTAGAAACTCAGAAAAACTGCCTCCCGCTCAATAGTTGGCGCGCAAATCAGTGCACGGCTAGGCGGTCACCCATCCAAGTTATGGCCGCAAATAATGCTGCTTAACTCTGGGGACCGCCGAAGCCACACACCGACCGCGCGTCCACTACTGTCGGTCTTATAAGCCTTTATGTTCGAAGGCTCTTTATTGATATAGAATTTTTTTATTTATTTTCAAATGTTAATAATAATAAGTAACTGTTAATAATTCATTACGTTGTATTAGAAATTAGTGAATTTTCTGTTAAAATTTTTATAATTATCGATTAAATTGGATGAAGTCATAATTATAAGCCTTTTTTTTTTTTTGTATCTTTCCGTATGCTTTCTTCAGGCTTTAACGTTTCCCCTCCCCTTTTCCACGTTCCATCATAGACACCCTTTTCCCCGTTCACTTCATAGAGACACCCCCTAGAGTGTTGTCCGCAGCCACTCATCCTAATGCACTACTGTTTCGCATTTTCACGAGGGCACAGGGAGAAACTGCGGAAAACCTGGTCGATACAGACGGCTTTATTTTTACTGAGTTGTATTAAAATACATTAGAAACTCAGAAAAACTGCCTCCCGCTTAGCAGTTGGCGCGCAAATCAGTGCGCGGCTAAGCGGTCACCCATCCAAGTTATGGCCGCAAATAATGCTGCTTAACTCTGGGGACCGCCGAAGCCACACACCGACCGCGCGTCCACTACTGTCGGTCTTATAAGTCTTTATGTTCGAAGGCTCTTTATTGATATGGAATTTTTTTTTTTTTCAGATGCCCAAAATAAATACTTGTTAATAATTAATTACGTCGTATTAAAATTTAGTGAAAATTTACTGGTAATTTTTTTGTTTTATAATTCGCGATTAAAATGAATGTCATAATTATGAGCCATTATGTCCGAAGTTTCTTTAGTAACATAGAAAATATTTTTATTCTCAAATGCTCAACAGTTTTCTGTATTAGAATACTCGAAATATTTTTTGAAACGCTATTTTTAGTCCCAAGTTTTTAATGTGTGGAATTTTCTTCGAAAAACTTTCTTTAACATTATCATATTAATTTCAAAATATTGTTTTCTTTCTGCATTTTTAAAAATGAAAAATGTACATGAAATTGTTTTTCCCTTCATTGTCATTCTTCAATTTTTTTCACAATTTTGTAGCTAAAAATTGAAGATATTATTTTGGAAAATATCAAATTTATATAATATAGTATTTTGGGTACGAAAGGGATAATAATTTTTTAAATATACATTTTCTTGTTTCTTTATTTTGAATGAAAAATACACATTTATTCAATATTTCGGTGATTCAAATTCCATTCCTTAAATAATAAACAAGTATATATAGAATTGAAGTTTCCTTTATTTACAATTTATCTTAAAATCAGTTTAAGACATTTTTCTATGACTTCATAATGATTTTTATCATTCGCAATTACTTAATATAATTTGGATAATTCCCAATACGATTGTTCTCCAACCCTTTGAATAGTGAATTAGCAGTGCGTTATCGAAACGTATCTGATTCCGAGCGTCAGGGTGGTCGAAGCAACGGGAGTCCGCATCATCATGACGACCTGCTGTTTGCTACCCGTTTCGGATAGCAGACACCAAGCTGTAGCTGTGAGTATCGAGCTCACGTGATATCTGAGACAAAGACGGCGACGGGATAAGCCTGACAGCAGATCCCGAGATAGTACTGTGTATTTTACGTTTCAAGAGAGACGAAACTGGGAGTGAATAATTATGCAAGTTACGAAAAATTTATACGCTGCAATATGTTGAATGCCTTAGCAAACAATCTGAGTGTTGTATTCGATATAAATTTTTTATAAACATTCGTTAGAGACAAAAAAAAAACAAACTCAACGTCGTTGTTTACGTTATAAAGGCCTTAAAATCATGCTGACTGATTCACTCGTTTCTCTTCTCATCGCTTCACAGCTATAGGAAGTCTATCATAATGTGATGGAATGATTTGCGGATGAAACTTTTTTAAAATGAAAAATGTAATATTATTAATATTACTCCTACAATCGTATATTTTTATTATTACATTTAAGAGGCAATGATACACCGGTGAGAATTTCTTCGCCCAATGTTAAACGCCTATAGGTCTGTCTCTCTCGCACGTAGCTCTGTCTCTCTCGCACTATTTTTCTTTTAATTCTCACAAAAAAACGACTGAATCGAATGAGGAGCCAGAAGCTTAGCCCAATTGTACCATCCTTCCGCGTATTCCCTCAAAATGCAAGCCTAATTTGTGTTGTTTTTTGAGAGAAAACAGCTTTCGAAATTTTGAGGTGTGGTGGGGGAAATACCACTGCCTCTTAATACAAAAATTATATTATTTATAATAATATAATGTATATTATTTATAATAATATAATACAATTCTTTTTCTGGTAAGACTTAAGAGTTTTCCTAACTTTTTTCGCGGTTTTCCTGCCGTTTGCGTGTGTGTAGTTTTTAAGTAGCTATTGAATTGTTATTACTTTCTTTGCGGCATGATGCTACTTTTTCTCTTTATTTCGTTTCTTTTTTGTTTCGTATTTGGAACCATAGGATTTAAGGAGGTTGGAGCGCTCCACACTAGTCATATGAGTGCTGAATTTTTAAAAGCGTTTCTACAATTTCAGATGGTTTAATAATCTGTTCCAAGGTGTTAATCACATAGCAGCATTAGTTCTTGATATTCAAATACATTCACAGATCTGATGTCAACAGTAAATCGATCAATATCTGCAAATTACCGATGTTATGTTTTTTCATCCAGTTTTTTAAAAGGGTAAACCGTAATATCAGTCCGATTATGACGACCAATAGCTCATTTTGTTTACTAAAAGATATTCTATCGATTGGCCGCGTATTTTTTAAAGTCGTATTAGTAGTTCAAAAGATACAACCGTTTGTTTATCCTATCATAACCTAACATCAAGTATACAAATGGCTGTAACTTTTGAACGCCTGATACTATAGAAAATCTGGACGGTCGATCGATTAAGGATCTTCCACTGATCAAAATGAGCTATGTTTCGTCATAATCGAACTGATATTACGGTTTACCCTTTTACAAAACTGGATGAAAAAACATGACATCGGCAATTTGGAGATATTGATCGATTTACTGTTCATATGATAGCTGTGAATGTATTTGAATATCAAGAACTAATACTGCAATGTGATTAACACCTTGGAACAGATTATTAAACCATCTTAAATTGTACAAACGCTTTTAAAAATTTAGCACTGATTTGACTAGTGTGGAGCGCTCCAACCTCCTTAAAAGGGTAAACCGTAATATCAGTACGATTATGACGACCAATAGCTCATTTTGTTTACTAAAAGACATTCTATCGATTGACCGTCTATTTTTTAAAATCGTATTAGTAGTTCAAAAGATACAACCGTTTGTTTATCCTATCATAACCTAACATCAAGTATACAAATGGCTGTAACTTTTGAACGCCTGATACTATAGAAAATCTGGACGGTCAATCGATTAAATATCTTCCACTGATCAAAATGAGCTATGTTTCGTCATAATCGGACGAATATTACGGTTTAGCCTTTTACAAAACTGGATGAAAAAACATGACATCGGAAATTTGGAGATATTGATCGATTTACTGTTCATATGACAGCTGTAAATGTATTTGAATATCAAGAACTAATACTGCTATGTGATTAACACCTTGGAACGGATTATTAAACCATCTGAAATTGTAGAAACGCTTTTAAACATTTAGCACTGATTTGACTAGTGTGGAGCGCTCCAACCTCCTTAAAAGGGTAAACCGTAATATCAGTCCGATTATGACGACCAATAGCTCATTTTGTTTACTAAAAGATATTCTATCGATTGGGCGCGTATTTTTTAAAATCGTATTAGTAGTTCAAAAGATACAACCGTTTGTTTATTCTATCATAACCTAACATCAAGTATACAAATGGCTGTAACTTTTGAACGCCTGATACTATAGAAAATCTGCACGGTCAATCGATTAAGGATCTTCCACTGATCAAAATGAGCTATGTTTCGTCATAATCGAACTGATATTACGGTTTACCCTTTTACAAAACTGGATGAAAAAACATGACATCGGCAATTTGGAGATATTGATCGATTTACTGTTCATATGATAGCTGTGAATGTATTTGAATATCAAGAACTAATGCTGCTATGTGATTAACACCTTGGAATGGATTATTAAACCATCTGAAATTGTAGAAACGCTTTTAAAACTTTAGCACTGATTTGACTAGTGTGGAGCGCTCCAACCTCCTTAAAAGGGTAAACCGTAATATCAGTCCGATTATGACGACCAATAGCTCAATTTGTTTACTAAAAGATATTCTATCGATTGACCGTCTATTTTTTAAAATCGTATTAGTAGTTCAAAAGATACAACCGTTTGTTTATCCTATCATAACCTAACATCAAGTATACAAATGGCTGTAACTTTTGAACGCCTGATACTATAGAAAATCTGGACGGTCAATCGATTAAGGATCTTCCACTGATCAAAATGAGCTATGTTTCGTCATAATCGAACTGATATTACGGTTTACCCTTTTACAAAACTGGATGAAAAAACATGACATCGGAAATTTGGAGATATTGATCGATTTACTGTTCATATGACAGCTGTAAATGTATTTGAATATCAAGAACTAATACTGCTATGTGATTAACACCTTGGAACAGATTATTAAACCATCTGAAATTGTAGAAACGCTTTTAAAAATTTAGCACTGATTTGACTAGTGTGGAGCGCTCCAACCTCCTTAAAAGGGTAAACCGTAATATCAGTCCGATTATGACGACCAATAGCTCATTTTGTTTACTAAAAGATATTCTATCGATTGGCCGCGTATTTTTTAAAATCGTATTAGTAGTTCAAAAGATACAACCGTTTGTTTATCCTATCATAACCTAACATCAAGTATACAAATGGCTGTAACTTTTGAACGCCTGATACTATAGAAAATCTGGACGGTCAATCGATTAAGGATCTTCCACTGATCAAAATGAGCTATGTTTCGTCATAATCGGACTGATATTACGGTTTACCCTTTTACAAAACTGGATGAAAAAACATGACATCGGAAATTTGGAGATATTGATCGATTTACTGTTCATATGACAGCTGTAAATGTATTTGAATATCAAGAACTAATACTGCTATGTGATTAACACCTTGGTACCGATTATTAAACCATCTGAAATTGTAGAAACGCTTTTAAAAATTTAGCACTGATTTGACTAGTGTGGCGCGCTCCAACCTCCTTAAAAAAATCGTTTTCTATCATTTATTTTTAGCCCGTTTCGTGGAATATGCGAAAGCAGAAGCGATTTACACTTGTAAAATTAAAATTGCTACAATAAGTTAATACTTATAATAATAAGTTGAGATACTTATAAACTTATAAAAACTTATAAGTTACTTACTTATAAAAAAGTAAAAAGTGAAAACTTACAAAAATTTGTGAAGATCGATAAAAGGGTTGAGATACTTATTGTAGCAATTTGAATTTTACAAGTGTAAATCGCTTGAACGATCGATTTTTTTTTACAGAGACGTACTAATAATATTCAGCTGTGCTAGATATTCAAATAATATTCAAATAATATCTAGCACAGCTGAATATTATTAGTTCATCTCTGCAAAAAAAATTGATCGTTCAAATTTATAAGTACAATGCAATAGAATAAGTATATGTGCATTTGTAAAAGATTGACATTATTATCGTTTCATAATAATGAATATTTGATCATCAGTCGGATCTTCTATACCGACGTGAATGTTTTAAATTCCCAAACCCAGCGTGTTTCGCTTCAAATGTGCTTTTCTCGTCGATAACCTGCTGCTGGTTAAGCTCTGTTATTCCGTCTTGTATTTTCTTCACGAGAGATTGAGGTTAAGTCCGTGCGGCGAACGCGAATTGCGTTTTTCATCGGTAAAAAATTTAAACAAATTTTATAGATAAATAAAAAATGAGGTTGACAACAGCTCTTTTAAAGCGGTGGGATCCGCTCTCGGTTAAATATGCCAATTTGCCGGATAGATACATAAAACGTGCCATGGATCAGGTAAGATTTTGTTATAAAAAATTGTTTCCCCAACTTTTTATCTTACACTTTTATTAATATTATTCATAATAACAATAGTTATATAAAAATGTTTTATTTCAATCGAATAACTTTCGAATTAACACATAAAAATTTGGTCATTCTTTAGGTTCGAATCCTACCATTGAAAAAAAATGTTACTTTGTGATAAAATATGTACCGATTTTAATAATAATACATATTATTATTATTATATTTATTATAGTAATATTTATGTATATTTATTCGAATATTCAAATATGAATTTAAAAGAGCAAATAACACGTTAAATTAAATGCCACAGCAATAATTTTTTTTTGCAATTTTTTCTTACCCTGTTATTAATATTATTCATAATAACAATAGTTATATAAAAATGTTTTATTTCAATCGAATAACTTTCGAATTAACACATAAAAATTTGGTCATTCTTTAGGTTCGAATCCTACCAATGAAAAAAAATCTTACTTTGTGATAAAATATGTACTGATTTTAATAATAATACATATTATTATTATTATTATTATTATATTTATTATAGTAATATTTATGATTATTATTATTCGAATATTCAAATATGAATTTAAAAGAGCAAATAACACGTTAAATTAAATGCCACAGCAATAATTCTTTTTTGCAAATTTTTCTTACCCTGTTATTAATATTATTCATAATAACAATAGTTATATAAAAATGTTTTATTTCAATCGAATAACTTTCGAATTAACACATAAAAATGTGGTCATTCTTTAGGTTCGAATCCTACCAATGAAAAAAAATGTTACTTTGTGATAAAATATGTACCGATTTTAATAATAATACATATTATTATTATTATTATTATTATTATATTTATTATAGTAATATTTATGATTATTATTATTCGAATATTCAAATATGAATTTAAAAGAGCAAATAACACGTTAAATTAAATGCCACAGCAATAATTTTTTTTTGCAATTTTTTCTTACCCTGTTATTAATATTATTCATAATAACAATAGTTATAGAAAAATGTTTTATTTCAATCGAATAACTTTCGAATTAACACATAAAAATTTGGTCATTCTTTAGGTTCGAATCCTACCAATGAAAAAAAATGTTACTTAGTGATAAAATATGTACCGATTTTAATAATAATACATAATTATTATTATTATTATTATTATTATATTTATTATAGTAATATTTATGATTATTATTATTCGAATATTCATATATGAATTTAAAAGAGCAAATAACACGTTAAATTAAATGCCACAGCAATAATTTTTTTTTGCAATTTTTTCTTACCCTGTTATTAATATTATTCATAATAACAATAGTTGTATAAAAATGTTTTATTTCAATTGAATAACTTTCGAATTAACACATAAAAATTTGGTCATTCTTTAGGTTCGAATCCTACCAATGAAAAAAAATGTTACTTTATTATAAAATATGTACCGATTTTAATAATAATACATATTATTATTATTATTATTATTATATTTATTATAGTAATATTTATGATTATTATTATTCGAATATTCAAATATGAATTTAAAAGAGCAAATAACACGTTAAATTAAATGCCACAGCAATAATTTTTTTTTGCAATTTTTTCTTACCCTGTTATTAATATTATTCATAATGACAATAGTTATATAAAAATGTTTTATTTCAATCGAATAACTTTCGAATTAACACATAAAAATTTGGTCATTCTTTAGGTTCGAATCCTACCAATGAAAAAAAATCTTACTTTGTGATAAAATATGTACTGATTTTAATAATAATACATATTATTATTATTATTATTATTATATTTATTATAGTAATATTTATGATTATTATTATTCGAATATTCAAATATGAATTTAAAAGAGCAAATAACACGTTAAATTAAATGCCACAGCAATAATTCTTTTTTGCAAATTTTTCTTACCCTGTTATTAATATTATTCATAATAACAATAGTTATATAAAAATGTTTTATTTCAATCGAATAACTTTCGAATTAACACATAAAAATGTGGTCATTCTTTAGGTTCGAATCCTACCAATGAAAAAAAATGTTACTTTGTGATAAAATATGTACCGATTTTAATAATAATACATATTATTATTATTATTATTATTATTATATTTATTATAGTAATATTTATGATTATTATTATTCGAATATTCAAATATGAATTTAAAAGAGCAAATAACACGTTAAATTAAATGCCACAGCAATAATTTTTTTTTGCAATTTTTTCTTACCCTGTTATTAATATTATTCATAATAACAATAGTTATAGAAAAATGTTTTATTTCAATCGAATAACTTTCGAATTAACACATAAAAATTTGGTCATTCTTTAGGTTCGAATCCTACCAATGAAAAAAAATGTTACTTAGTGATAAAATATGTACCGATTTTAATAATAATACATAATTATTATTATTATTATTATTATTATATTTATTATAGTAATATTTATGATTATTATTATTCGAATATTCATATATGAATTTAAAAGAGCAAATAACACGTTAAATTAAATGCCACAGCAATAATTTTTTTTTGCAATTTTTTCTTACCCTGTTATTAATATTATTCATAATAACAATAGTTGTATAAAAATGTTTTATTTCAATTGAATAACTTTCGAATTAACACATAAAAATTTGGTCATTCTTTAGGTTCGAATCCTACCAATGAAAAAAAATGTTACTTTATTATAAAATATGTACCGATTTTAATAATAATACATATTATTATTATTATTATTATTATATTTATTATAGTAATATTTATGATTATTATTATTCGAATATTCAAATATGAATTTAAAAGAGCAAATAACACGTTAAATTAAATGCCACAGCAATAATTTTTTTTTGCAATTTTTTCTTACCCTGTTATTAATATTATTCATAATGACAATAGTTATATAAAAATGTTTTATTTCAATCGAATAACTTTCGAATTAACACATAAAAATTTGGTCATTCTTTAGGTTCGAATCCTACCAATGAAAAAAAATGTTACTTTGTGATAAAATATGTACCGATTTTAATAATAATACATATTATTATTATTATTATTATTATTATTATTATATTTATTATAGTAATATTTATGATTATTATTATTCGAATATTCAAATATGAATTTAAAAGAGCAAATAACACGTTAAATTAAATGCCACAGCAATAATTTTTTTTTGCAATTTTTTCTTACCCTGTTATTAATATTATTCATAATAACAATATTTATATAAAAATGTTTTATTTCAATCGAATAACTTTCGAATTAACACATAAAAATTTGGTCATTCTTTAGGTTCGAATCCTACCAATGAAAAAAAATGTTACTTTGTTATAAAATATGTACCGATTTTAATAATAATACATATTATTATTATTATTATTATTATTATTATTATTATTATTATATTAATTTTATTATTATTATTATATTTATTATAGTAATATTTACGATTATTATTATTCGAATATTCAAATATGAATTTAAAACAGCAAATAACATATTAAATTAAATGCGACAACAATAATTTTTTTTTTGCAATCTATATTAGAAATTTTTCTGTGACAAAATTTGCTAGGAAAAATTGTCGGTTAAACGATTGGTTTAAATTGGTAACAATCACCAAAAATGTTTTTGTTAATTTTGAATGATTGTTGCGTAAAATTACTGTCACAGCGCTATAATTTAAAAAACAAAAGATTTTGTAGAACAGAAGTTGTTTAAAAAATTATTGAAAAAAAAATTCGAAATTTTCTGTTATTTCCATGCTTTGAACAATTCTATGCTCGATTATCATTTTTCAAAAATGACAATTGTTTGGTCTAAAAAAATCTTTTAAAAATTTGAGAGTTCTGAATAATTATGCAGATTTTATGTTACAGAAATGTAACATCAAATGTATTTAGCGCAAGAAGTTTGTTACTTACGATAACTCTTACAGAAGTATTTTCAAATGTGTAGGTTTACTGGAAAACACCTCGTAAACCAAATTATCTTCAGAGAACGGTAGAACGTACCAGGTTTCGTTTTACATCGAATCGACCATGGACGAGATCTTTTTACATGCAGAATTCACCAGGAACTTATTTTGCTCAAACATATGTGGAACCCATAAAAAACTGGAGCTTCTTCCGTGGAGACAGAGTAAAAAAATTAGTTTCAACGAGTAGCTCTTTTTTTTTTTTCTTATTTAATTATAATTAGTATTCATTTTTAATCGCAGGTGGAAGTTTTGGTTGGGCGCGACAAAGGAAAACAGGGAATCGTCAAGACGATTATAGCAGAAAGAAATTGGGTTTACGTAGAGGGACTCAATACACACATGCGCAACATGGGAAAGAAAGATGATTTTCCTGGTATCTTTATTAAGAGCGAAGCTCCGCTACTCGTAACAACAGACGTCCAGTTGGTTGATCCCAGCGATTTGTTAGTAACATTTTAAATACCTTACAAAAAATTACCTCTAGAATAAAAAACCATTTTTTCTAGTAGAATTATCAAAAGAATAAAGTTCCTTTAAATTATCACGGGAACCATAAAAAATGGGGATAAAAATTGAGTGCATTGAAAAATAAATTATTATTATATTATCAAATAAATTATTATTAATAATAATTTATTAATTCTCTAATTATTAATAATAATTTATTTTTTTAATTTTTATTTGAAAAATAATTTATTATTAATAATTCTTTATAATAATAATTATTATTAATAATAATTTATTTTTTTAATTTTTATTTGAAAAATAATTTATTATTAATAATTCTTTGTAATGATAATTATTATCAATAATAATTTATTTTTCAATGCACTCAATTTTGTCAGCATTCAAAATTATCGGAGGAACCATAAAAAATGGGGATAAAAATTGAGTGCATTGAAAAATAAATTATTATTATATTATTAAATAAATTATTATTAATAATTATTATTATAAAGAAATATTAATAATAATTTATTTTTTGAATTTTTATTTGAAAAATAATTTATTATTAATATTTCTTTATAATAATAATTATTATTAATAATAGTTTATTTTTCAATGCACTCAATTTTGTAATATAAATATATTACAAAAAATTACTTCTAGAATAAAAAACCATTTTATCTGAAACAATTACCAAAAGAATAAAGTTTCTATAAATTATCAGGGGAATTATAAAAAATGGGGATAAAAATTGAGTGCATTAAAAAATAAATTCACAAATAGAATAATTAAAAATAATAATTTTGAATAATTCAGAGAAGCAACAAATTTTATTGTGTAAACATTTTCAACATGTATAACATTTTTATTTTTTATTACTACTTGCCTATTTATAAAATTATATAATAATTGATGTAACAAGCCTTTAAAAATTCAGACAAGCAACAACCATTGAATGGCGTTACACGGAAAACGGTGATCACGTCAGAGTATCGACGAGAACCGGAAGAATAATTCCCATTCCGATTGCTGACAAAGAAACGATGGATTACAAGCTTCCGCACATGTACAATGAACGTCCGAAAGACACGCTGAAAGACGACGTCGAGAAAATAACATTCGAGGTAGAAAAACCGATACAGAGTTGTAAATCTCTAATTCTTCTATAAATATAGTCGATAGTATTATTGGCTTTATGATTACGTTGCCATAAAATTAACATGTGGCGATTACAATATGATGTTTGAACTTTTGAATACATGGTAGCCGTTTTTTTTTCTGAAAAAAATTCCCTGACTTTTCCCTGATTTTTCCGTGACTAATTTATCAATTTTCCTTGACCGAAATTTTAAGGACATCTACTAAAAAATTTATAACGCTAATAAAAAAAAATGTATTAGAAACAGATACGTGTTTTTGATAAGTTATTTATTTCTCGATCAACAACGAATAGTACTTTTGAAGATATATTTTCTCTTTCAAAACATAAACGTTCTTCGGAATTATAATGCTTTAATTCCGATTAAATACTGATGTGAAGTGTAATACTTATTTTAGTAATATATAACACTTTTTAAACTTTTTTGTTGAGTGCTTCGATTTGTTCGAATAGATTTATGTTGTAATGTTTATATCAATTTTTATTTGTTTTTTTTTTCTTTTCAAATATTTTTCGGTTGTTTTTTTTTCAAGTCTTTTTTTTAATGGATTTTTATTCAGTTATTGAAACTTTGGCAACAATCTACTTTTTCCCTGACTAATTTCGATATTCCCTGACTTTTTCCTGATTCTCTGATCAATTTTTTATTTCCCTGACTTTTCCCAGTTTTCCCTGACCGCAGCCACCATTTTCATTTCAATTTCATGGTAATCTTCTTGAAAAACAGGAGAAAAACAGTTAATGCATTGCGAAAATAATGGAGGGTTGTAATTTTCCATTTTCACCGCATTTTCTCCCAAGGCTTGATTGAAAATAAGATTTCCTTTCAGGTGTACAAAAGTTCACATATAATTTCATAAAAACTGCAGGTTATTATTGCAAAATCATTACTGGAAAACGAATAGTACATTAAACTCTATTTCTTAAAGTAAAACGGGGCTTTACAACATTGAACAGATATATATTGAATTACTCACAAAAAGATGTCGAACAAAAGTTGACTAATATATATTTTTTTTGCAGCCGGCGTTGAAAACCTTCGAAATGGATATAATGGAAAAAATGGGAATAAAAGAGGATCGGGTGCCACAGAAATTCTGGTGGTATTAGAAACAAAACATTTGTATGTAAAAAAGCCGAATTATAATAAACGCAAAAAAAGAAAGTAAAGAAAAACGATTTTTTTAAATGCGATATAATTTATTTTCAATACAGGCTACATTAAACGTTCCATTTTACAAGCCACACGCAACGGGTAAAAAAAAACAAACGTTTAACTAATAATAAGCATTCATAATAATTAATAGCTCGCAAATTACTGGAGTTAGCTAACGAATATTAATATTCGTAGTGGATTATAATATATATATATGTATATATATATATATATTTAACAAAATCTGCACCAATCGTTAGTTTCACGCCGATTAATCGCCACACACATATCACAGCACGATTTTTATTTGTTTCTTTTCAACAAACGCAGCTTATGGGACGAATTACAATTTTCTTCGTTATTTCATTTAAATAATCCAATAATAATAATTCTTTATTATATTAACAACATATTTATATTAATCTATGCGTATGTCAGGATGTTTTGTTGTAGTAGCCTTCTCTTCTTTTTCGCGTGCTTCTTAAATGTCAGTCTCTACATTATGTACACTGTATATCAGTTAAAAGCTTCGAAGCGTTAGTATAAAAAAAAAAAAGTAATCACACGTTGTCAGAGCCTTTAATTAATATATCTTTATAAATTCTGTGGGGAATGTGATGTTAGAGAGGAAAGAACAAAAAGCAAGACCAGAAAAAGGCAAGTAATATATAATATTCGATGTTAATGGACCGAATATTCATTGGGTTTCGTTGAATAACGAACTTTGCATAATGCCTCAGTTCCGTATAACTATTATAGTATATTATTGCACTGCCAGCGCTGTCGTTGGGCCTAAATCGGAGATGTTGTTTATGGCATTACATTTTCCGAGTTTATTTCACCGGAGAATCCATTGGGTCATCGTGAATCCGAGCCCGCAAAATCGTCGCGTATTCGACGGTTTTTTTACATTCACATCGATATTTACAATTCACGCTTGGGATTGTAAAGCTATTATCAGCTCACATTATTAACTATCTATACTTCTATGCATTTAATTGACTACCATTCACGATGACTTTGTGGCAGGGTGCCTGACTAGGAGATTCGCTTCCCCGTCGCTCAGCTTCTTCATTAAAGACCATGCCTCGATTCTGGACATCCGCGTAACGTCGATACCATTTACTTCCAGTAACTGGTCGCCCGCTGTCAGGGCAGCGGTTTTTTCTGCGGCACCGCCTATTTAAAAAAAAGAAAAAAATTAATGACGTTACGTCCGAGTTTATTTTTGATTATTAACAAATTTAAGAAACAAATAATTAAACATTATAAAAAAATTTTCCAACATTATTATTATTTTATTAGGTAAAAATAATATAATAATAACAATAACGCGAACTCGGTAATTTTTCATGAATGTCACCATTCGTTGGTTTTTTCCGAAAACTCAACGGTATCACGGTTACATAGACTGGGGAATGCCAACTCTCGGCTACAATTTACTGGTCTGCCTTTCAGCAGTTTCCAGAAGAACGCGAGGGAGACGATTCTAAAATTTGAGTAAATTTAATTATAAGTGTTAACTATAAGTGTTAATTATTCATACTATGTAGTAGAAAGTATTCTAAGTTAAAAATTGTAAATTCAAAAAAAAAAATAATAATAATAATAATAATAATAATAATAATTTTTTATAAGGAAAATGTTAAGAAAAAGGTTATAATTGAAATATGTTAAGGAGAAATCCGTATAAAATAAACAAACAAACAAACAATAAATGAAAAATTCATTTTTTGAAACACCCAGTAGCGCTTCTCACGCTGTTTTCAGAAAAATAATTTCTGCACCTCAAAGTTGAAGACAGCTTTTGCTGCTTATTGCACTGCTTATCGCAAAGCTATGAGATACGCGATGCCCTGCATCTTTAACTTTTTTTATTAATGCGCTGTGACTTCAGCACCACTTTTCAATTTCTTATATAGTCAATTCTGCTCCGGGGGCCGAACTCGACAGTTGGCCCTCGTAATTAACAATCTTCAAACATATTTTCACCCATTTCGACTAAAATATTTACATACAATAAATGTTTTTGTATACGCGATCGTGCAATATGTCAACGCGAGTGCACGTTTCAGTTTTTAATATATAATATGGTACTGTTATTAGTGTTTCAATAAATTAAGTGTTTTGATGACGAGTGTTTAAAAAAAAAAATTATTATTAATAAAAAAAATCTCCCATGACTTAAAAATGGTAATCATTGAATAACGATGTCAAATGTTAAATACTTTTCCATTCATTATTACGCCTAAAAAAATGAAAAAATATTCATTTATGCATAATAATTTTGAAATGAAAAATTAAATGTTTATTATTATCATTTTACAATATTTAGAAATTCGTATAATTGAAGTTGGTTTTTTAAAATATGGAATGATAATAATATGAAATTTGTTACATACTCGGAAATAAACTCCCTAAGAACGTGGATAAAGAAAAAAATGCTTTTTCGAGGCATCGCCTATTAAAAAAAAAATCAATGCTAATATTTTATTTTTATTTTTCTTTTTGTTTATTTTTTAAAAATATTTTATCTATAGTTTACCCTTTTGTTATTATTTCGATTTATTATTATGTCTAAAAAACCCGAAAAATATTCATTTACGCATAATAATTTTGAAATGAAAAATTAAATGTTTATTATTATCATTTTACAAAATTTAGAAATTCGTATAATTGAAGTTGGTTTTTTAAAATATGGAATGATAATAATATGAAATTTGTTACATACTCGGAAATAAATTCCCTAAGAACGTGGATAAAGAAAAAAAATGCTTTTTCGAGGCACCGCCTATTAAAAAACAATCAATGCTAATATTTTATTTTTATTTTTCTTTTTGTTTATTTTTAAAAAATATTTTATCTATAGTTTACCCTTTTGTTATTATTTCGATTTATTATTATGCCTAAAAAACCCGAAAAATATTCATTTACGCATAATAATTTTGAAATAAAAAATTAAATGTTTATTATTATCATTTTACAAAATTTAGAAATTCGTATAATTGAAGTTGGTTTTTTTTAAATGTGGAATGATAATAATATAAACTTTGTTACATACTCGGAAATAAACTCCCTAAGAACGTGGATAAAGAAAAAAATGCTTTTCCGCGGCACCGCCTATTAAAAAAAAATCAATGCTAATATTTTATTTTTGTTTTTATTTTTGTTTATTTAAAAAAAAATGTTTATCTATATTTTACCCTTTTGTTATTATTTCGATTTATTATTATGCCTAAAAAACCCGAAAAATATTCATTTATGCATAATAATTTTGAAATGAAAAATTAAATGTTTATTATTATCATTTTACAAAATTTAGAAATTCGTATAATTGAAGTTGGTTTTTTAAAATATGGAATGATAATAATATGAAATTTGTTACATACTCGGAAATAAATTCCCTAAGAACGTGGATAAAGAAAAAAAATGCTTTTTTGAGGCACCGCCTATTAAAAAAAAATCAATGCTAATATTTTATTTTTATTTTTCTTTTTGTTTATTTTTAAAAAAATGTTTATCCATATTTTACCCTTTTGTTATTATTTCGATTTATTATTATGCCTAAAAAACCCGAAAAATATTCATTTATGCATAATAATTTTGAAATGAAAAATGAAATGTTTATTATTATTATCATTTCATAAAATTAAATAATGCGTATAATTGCTTTTTTGCGTGCAATGAGGAGTAAGGAATTTGTTACATACTCGGGAATAAATTCCCTAAGAGCACGAATAAAGAAAAAAATGCAATGATAGAATGTAGAGAAAAATTCAATTGAAAAATAGTACTTTACGATAAATCTTTTTTTGACGCGTGTGAAATTAAGAAATCGTTTATCGCACGAGTAAGGGTTGAATATTTACCGAGTTAGTACTTCATTCACTATGTATTATAATTTTTATTGAATTTTGGTTATCGATCTCTGATCGAGAGTAATAATTTACATTATTGCTTCCTCATAGAGGAAGCTTTGTTTTCATGAAATTTTTTTTTTCGAGATTTTCATGTCAGTATGCTTAGAATCACCTAAAACGTCGAGAAAAGTGGTTTAAAAAAAATGTCCGTATGTATGTATGTGTGTGTGTGTGTGCTGGGCTTCGAAAATTCAATCTCCTCTCACTCGGTAACTGTTCGAGCGATCCGGCTCAAATTTGGCACGCAAGGAGAGTAGCTGCCCCTCTTTGAATGTTGTGATTTTTGCCAAAATATGTGAAGTCATTAAGATTTTTGGTTGATTTTAATTTGTTGAAAAAAGGGCGTGGTCGCTCTAACTTTCGTAAAAGTTCGCCGATTTGGCTAAATAGTTCTTCATAACTGAAGATACGTTCAATGTTGTATGGTATTGAATTTCGACGAAATCGGTAAAGCGGTTCGGATTTTATAGAATTTTGAATTTTTCGAAAAAAATAGATTTTGATCTAAATTACGTCGAATTTCAACAAATGAACAGAAATTTTGTACAGACGAAAAATAACATTCAGAAATGCCATGTACCAAATTTGGTGATGATCGGTAAAGTCGTTCGGATTTTACACCATTTTTCATTTAAAAAAAGATGTAGATTTTCGCTATAACTTCCGGAAAAGTTGAGAAAGTACGACAAAAATTTGTATCTATTCAAAATTAGATGTAACGGTGTTTGCAGAGGTGATTTATAGCTGTATAAAACACGTCTGCAAAAGAGACACAAGGTATAAAAAAAAAGATGCAAAGTAGAACCTTGCACATTGCTTCCTCATTATTTTTCGCTTTTTACAAAGCTTCCTCTATGAGGAAGCTAAAATTGAATAACATACTGCTTCCTCACAGAGGGAGCTTTGTAAAAAGCGAAAAATAATGAGGAAGCAATGCGCAAGGTTCTACTTTGTTAATGTAAATTATGAGAGATAAACTCACCAGTGAATATCTTTTTGATTACCAATGGGCGATCTCCAAGCGGGCTATCCCTACCCCCTGCGAGACTGAATCCAAGACCCGCTCCATCCTTAAAAATAGCAACTCTCGTAGCAGGTCCCCAAGCTGTATCATCGAATGTGGCGCAAGCTTCAGACCCTAAAAAGAATAAAAAATTATTAAGAAAAAAAAGAAATTGGTGCCGATAAATTTATTATTACAAAAGTCGAGCAGTAATTTGAAAGTGGCCAAGAAAGAGTCGCCGCCTGTAAAATTAAGAGTAGCGGTGGCGCCTCAGTGTCGGCAGATCGTTAAGACGTCATGAAGAGGCTTTAATGCCTTTTATGATTTTTTTTAAATACTTGGCCTCGAATCGTATAAATAAACTGTTTTAGTGGCTCGCTGCATTTATCTGTTATGTTACTGAGTTAAGAGTTTTGGGAATCAGATGCAACGTCTTTCTTAGAGACTCTCGTGCTTTGTAAATAACAACAAAAAAATAGCAAATTGTTAGGAATAAAAAGTATGGAGTTAATTAATTCTTAGGGAAATTTCCTATAAGTTGAGCTTCTCGTTTATCTGAATAAAATTGAACTTAATATTCAAAGAGAATGAGAATTTAACAATTCTCAATTCTTTTCCATTGAGATTTTCAATTAAGAATTGAAATCTCACTTGCGTACGAAAATTGGAGAAGATACATAAAAAAATACAACAGTTATTGAGCTAATAAGGAAATCTTCCCACACATTTTTTCTAAACCACTATTCTCGACATTTTGGAACATTCTAAATGTACTAGCATGAAAATCTTGAAAAAGAAATGTTCACGAAAACAAAGCTTCTTTTTAAGAAGACAATAAAAAAAGTTAAAACTGAACTTAAAATTTAAAGAGAATGAGAATTGAATAATTCTCTCCCATTTCAATTCTCAATTGAAAATCTCACCCGATGCAAGAGTATCCTATATAATAGCTCATTTGTGTACAAAAATTGGAGAAAATACATGAAAAATTACAACAGTTATCGTGCTAACAAGGAAATCTGACACACACACACACACACACAGTTTTTTTCCAAACTATTATTTTCGACGTTTTGGACCATTTTAAATGTACTAGCATGAAAACCTTGAAAAAAAAAAAATGTTCACAAAAACAAAGTTTCTTCTAAGAGGAAGCAAAATAAGTGAAAACTGAACTTAAAATTCTAAGAGAATGAGGATTGACCAAATCTCCATTCTCTCTCATTGAGATTTTCAATTGGGAATTGAAAATCTCACCTGATGCAAGAATATCCTATATAATAGCTCACCTGCGTACAAAAATTGAAGATACATGAAAAATTACAACAGTGATCGAGCTAATAAGGAAATCTACCCACACATTTTTTCTAAACCACTATTCTCGACATTGTGGAACATTCTAAATGTAATAGCATGAAAATCTTGAACAAGAAATGTTCACGAAAACAAAGTTTCTTCTGAGAGGAAGCAAAAAAAGTAAAAACTGAACTTAAAATTCAAAGAGAATGAGAATTGAAAATCTCACTCGATGCGAGCGTATCCTATATAATAGCTCATTTGCGTACAACATTTGGAGAAGATACATAAAAAATTACAACAGTTATCGAGCTAATATGGAAATCTTCCCACACATTTTTTTAAAATCACTATTCTCGGCATTGTGGACCATTCTAAATGCACTAGCTTGAAAATCTTGCACAAAAAATGTTCACAAAAACAAAGCTTCTTCTAAGAAGAAGCAAAAAGATTGAACGTACCTTCGACAATCGTCTCAACGCTATCGGTCCTAGCCCGAAGTCTGGATCCCTCTTCGAGGCGCGACCTCGATACAACGAGAACGACCTCCGACCTCGGTTGCTTAAGAACCGCGAGGCTCTCTCGATGATTCAGTCCACGAGTGCTTCTCCCATTTATACTTAGAATCCGATCGCCCCGCTGCACTCTGCCGTCCTTATCAGCAACTGAGTGAGCGAGAACCCGATGAACCGTAATTTCCTTAGCCTCGCAATCGACACCACCAGCGAGGGTGATGCCCACGCTTCCGTGTGGATTTTCTTTGTGCAGAAGAACGACAACAACATCATGAGTACCTCTGGCATCCTCGAGGCTGCTCGCTTCTTCAACAAGTTGAGCAAGTTCCTGTTGCGATATTAAACTCGTGCTGCTCGCCAATGAACTAATACTACCAAATTGTTCCCCATTGAATCTCTCAATTTCCGGCTCGTGTCCCACTAATCGTGTTCTTTCCTCTACGCTGCTATCCAGACTTGAAAATCGATGATGAACAGCTCCAGTAGCAGTGGGACTTTGATTATTGCTCGTCGATGTAACACTGAACGACGAGACAGAATCAGTTTTTTCAAGAGCCTTTTTCATGTCCGTAACACTGGCACTTCTTCGATCTAATGGCCTTTGGGTTGGGATCTTTGAATTTTTCGCACGATCGTTGAGTCTTGAAGAATCGTCAATGAGATCTGCAGATTTGTTCGCTCTTCCAAGTGTCGGAATTTTTGACACGAAAGATTTTTCCTCCGACCACGATTCTTTGAGACTCGCTCTTCCGGCGTTGTTTCTCGATGGCAGAGTCGTAGCTGGGAGTTTTGTGTGTGATCCGGAATATTGAAGAGAGTTGCTCTTCTCAATTCCTCCATCCACAGTCACACTTTGCGCTCTTACCAATTTAGGCTCCGCTTTTCCTACAAGAATATCCTCAAGACTCATTTGTCTCGAAGTGCGAGAAAAGCTTCGATCTTCCAAGTTGATCGGAGCTCTCGATCGGCTCTTCGTGGTGAGAGTCGTTAAAAGATCGTCATTAGCCGAATCAACGACAGAAATTTCATCGTTGATTGAACTTCTCGTGGCTGATTTCGATTTACGAACTTCAGACGATTGTGAAGAATTCTCGTTGCTCGAATTTTTGTTCCACGTATCCAAAATCGAGGAATAACGAGGATCGTCAAGTGTCAATGAAGATCTGCTTCTCGGTGCGTTTCTCACCGGCGTAATTGGTTCCGGAGTTTCCAAAGTCTGTTGGACTTTCGGAGATTCAGAAATTCGCTGTTTCGGCATTTCTGCCATTAGAGCTTTGGCCTCCGATCTAACCCACATCTTAAGATCGTTGGAAGCTTCCATGAGATCCGAGCTAGTAGATTTTCCAGTTGTATTTACATTCATAACCGATTCTTTAGTATCCTCAACGATAACTTGCGTTGTGGACGTTGTGGAATCCTCGTCCTCGGTGAGAATTTCGGTTACCTCGATGTACGCTATTTTCACGTCATGAGTATCGTTAACCGCGTTGCCATTTGCTTGTCTCGCGCGATTTGACGTGCCATTTTCTTGGGCTAAACTGGAAACCGGTAGTTCTTCATCGTCCGAAAATTTCCGTTGTATAAGCGGCGAACCATTGAGATCTCTGCCACTTCTGCATCTCGCACTCGCGAGGATATTTTTTCTATTTATCGCCTCGACGCTCTGAGGCTTAAGGACTCTTCGTGATAGAGATTCCGCGCTTGCTTGCGAGCCTGAAGTTAAAGTCGACGAACTTCCGCTGCTACAATTAGTCTCGGTGCTGCTCGATCTTTTGAGCATTTGTCTCTGAGGTATGTGCGAATTTCTTGGATTTATTTCGGGCTGCGGTGAACGCGGATTTGGACTACTACCGCTGCTACTTCCGCTGGAGGATCTTTCGGAACTTGGATAAGCTCGATTATCGCTGTAAATACCGTGACTCGTTAGGTAGTGATTTTTTTCTGTACGATTGACAATATCTTTGCTGGAATAATTTCGCGATGGCATTTCCATTATGAGAGATGTGTGGTAGGATCTTTCGGAAGATATACTCGAACGTTCTGAAGGGGCTGGAGAAGTTGGAGGACTGAAACCTCGAGATATGCTACTTTGTGAACTGCTCACTGCTGAATCGTTGTCCGAATCGTCGTAATCACCGCGAATTTTACGTTGTCCTGGTCGTGGACGACTGCGCATTCCTGTTTCCGGTGAAACGCTTGTCGAGGAAACGTACTCGAAGCTATAGTCGCTACGCGTAGGACTACAAATACTCTCGAGGCTCTTGGGAGGATCTGGAATTATTCCTGAATGACTGTTTGTCGGACTCGGTCGACGAGTCGATGGCGGTGTGTTTGCTGCGGATGAATTGGCACTTGATGTACCGTACACCGCGAGACTCTTTCGCTTAAATGCTGGCGAATATTTGGACATTATCTGAGGCGCTGGCATCTTGAATGACGTCGTTGCTTTCAATGGCGAACTCACGGAACTTGTTGTACTTGCTATTGAACTTTGGGAACCCCATTTATCTTGGATACTCGCTTTTGGGACCTGTAAAAAAGATAATAAATATCTCAGTTCATAAGTAATAATTTTATCTCGAGTTTTTGCTTTTTTTCTAGATTTTGTGTCATTTTTTTTTACGTCTTTGCGATTTGGAGACGATAAATAGTAGACTTAAGGGGATGCTGGAGTAGATTTTTTTGCCGACTTTGGTCGGTAATTTTTTCGATCAGGACACAGGTGGCGCCGACGTAGTCTGTTTACTTTTGGCAAAAGATACTGAATCTCCCGAAAAGCAATATGGCCGCACACGATATGTCAGCTGACCTTCGCCGTAAGATTTAATAGTTTCTGGAAATTAGATGTGTAAAATCAGACCGGACGTCAATTTTGTGATGATTTCTGAATATTCGAAAACCATCAAAATGTCAAGTACACAAGCCAAATCCATGTATAGTGTATACTACGGTCACGTTGCAAAGTCTCGGAGCTTTTACCAAAAGAAAACAGACTACATCGGCGCCACTTGTGCTGCAATCGGGAAACTTCATTTGCGCTCTTCTTGACCCACTCTGATCGCGAACAGACTACGTGAATATAGTCTGGGTTTTGCGTGGATTCCTTTTGTGTAATTGACTTTTCGACGTTCGTAGAATATTCAGAGAACGCTAAAGAATGGACGTACATTTCGATTTAACGTATGTGAGTTCCAAAATCTTTTATATCTTACCAAACAGGCGGTGCTGTCAAACCCTGGTGGCCATTTTGATTTCGGTAGGTTTAGTAATATACGATTTTTTTCATTTATTGTACGTTTTCACCAAATATTCGAATGTACGTCCACTCGTTTATGTTGATATTGCAAACGTGTACAATTTGAAGCATGTGTGTAGCGTATTAAGGGGATGCTGGAGTAGATTTTATTACCGACTTTGGTCGGTAAAAACAGGCTTTTTCGTAGTTTTGATTATTCTTCGTTAATACGCTACACACATGCTTCAAATTGTACACGTTTGCAATATCAACATAAACGAGTGGACGTACATTCGAATATTTGGTGAAAACATACAATAAATGAAAAAAATCGTATATTACTAAACCTACCCAAATCAAAATGGCCACCAGGGTTTGACAGCACCGCCTGTTTGGTAAGATATAAAAGATTTTGGAACTCACATACGTTAAATCGAAATGTACGTACATTCTTTAGCGTTCTCTGAATATTCTACGAGCGTCGAAAAGTCAATTACACAAAAGGAATCCACGCAAAATCCAGACTACGTTCACGTAGTCTGTTCACGATCAGAGTGGGTGAAGAAGAGCGCAAATGAAGTTTCCCGATTGCAGCACAAGTGGCGCCGATGTAGTCTGTTTTCTTTTGGTAAAAGCTCCGAGACTTTGCAACGTGACCGTAGTATACACTATACATGGATTTGGCTTGTGTACTTGACATTCTGATGGTTTTCGAATATTCAGAAATCATCACAGAATTGACGTCCGGTCTGATTTTACACATCTAATTTCCAGAAACTATTAAATCTTACGGCGAAGGTCAGCTGACATATCGTGTGCGGCCATATTGCTTTTCGGGAGATTCAGTATCTTTTGCCAAAAGTAAACAGACTACGTCGGCGCCACCTGTGTCCTGATCGAAAAAATTACCGACCAAAGTCGGCAAAAAAATCTACTCCAGCATCCCCTTAAGGGAAATCAGCCACCTAGAAAAAGTCACGAGAAAAAAAATTGTGCAAATGATACACTTCTTTTAAAAAATGTTATATTAAAACCTCATTAAATACATAATTAGCATTATAATTCTGCAATTTTGTAAAGATATAGAGTGCACCAAAATGATGTGAGGTACAAAAGTAAAATTTTTATTTAATTTGATTTTAAATGTGTAAATAAGTCTTTCTCTATTAAAAACTCACTAAACAATTGATTACAGTAAATCTAATTTTAACTGCATCTAGAATCGCTATATTCAATCCAGAATGCACTCTTCGACAGATAAAATAAGACATTGAACACTAAAATTGGTTTACTGGTTTGGTCTGAAAGCTACAAGTGAAAAATTTTACTTTTTACCTCACGCCATTCTTGTGCACTGTATGTCTTTTCAAAACTGCAGGATTACAATGCTCGTTATGTACTTAATGAGGTTTAAATGTCACATTTTTTAAAAGAAGGCTATCATTTACAGAATTTTTTTTCTTATGATTTTTTTTAGGTGTCTGGATCCCCTTAAATGCATTGGATCAGTGTTTAAAATGTAGCGAAAACAAACTAGGAAATTCGGAAAATAAAGGTTTTGATATTTTGACATTTTCTGGAAGTTTAATATGTTACAAATTTTACGATGGTTTCAATGACTGCGCAAAACGAATAGTTTTTATGTTTTACTAACGAAACTGTTTTTCTTGAAACAATAGTTTTCATAGTTTGTTACCAAAAAAAAACTGAGACGATAAATATTAGACTTACTTAAATGTACTGGATTAGTGTTTAAAAAATGGCGAAAAGAAACTAGGAAATTCAGAAAATAATGGTTTTGATATTTTGACATTTTCTTGAAGTTTAATATGTTAAGAATTTTACAATGATATCGACGACTCCGCAAGATGAATAATTTTTAATTTTCAATAGTTTCTTCCCAAGAAAACCTACAATTAAAGTTACTTACTTTTTTAAGTAAAATTAAAGAAAATTCAAGAGGCGAAACTTTGAAAATCATCGGATAAAATCGGTTCATAAAATTACTCACCAATATCCGAAATGCAATTTTTTATACCATAAATAATTTATTTTTATCTCAACTCTAATTAAGAAGGAAATTAACATAATTGAAAAAAAGCTTCATTTCTCAATGAAACAATAAAAAATGCTATAAAAAAAACTAAATACTGGGTGACGTTTTAGGCTTTTGTTCTTTACATAAAAAAATATTATTAGTTAACAGATCTAAAAAAAAATTATATTATTACAGAGTTGTAAATCCCCATTAATTCATGAGATATACTTTACAGTACAATGTGTTTTGTAATTATGATTTCATAATAATAATATGTAGTGATTATAAAATAGAGTGTAAACATTTGAATAGCTGTAAAAAATACTAATTTTCGCTTTAATATTGCAAGAAATAGTGGAAAAAATGGAAGAAATAAGTAATGCACTACTTATTTTTGTCCATTTGTTCAAAAGGATTACCGTGAATTTTTATTGAAAAATAATCATTTTTGCAGCCATTCCAAAGTTTAATCATCGTATTACAATCGCTACATGTTATTATTATAAAATCATAATTATAGAGCTGGTCGTATCATCATCATTATTTCTATAAGTATTAGGCACTTTCAACTCTGATTTCTTCCCAAGAAAACCAAAAATTAAAGTTACTTACATTTTTAAGTAAAATTAAAGAAAATTCAAGACACGAAACTTTGAAAATCATCAGACAAAATTGGTTTATAAAATTACTCACCAATTCCCGAAATGCAATTTTTTATACCATATAAATAATTTAATATCTATTTTTTATTTCCACTCTAATTAAGAAGGAAATAAATATAATTGAAGAAAAAAAGCTTCAATTCTCAATGAAACGATAAAAAAAAATTAAATACTGGGTAAAGATTTAGGTTTTTCTTCTTTACATAAAAAAAAAATATTATTACTTATCAAATCTAAAAAAAAATCTTATATACCATAAAAACTTCGAAGAATCAGAATTGAGCAATAAAATTAATGCAGCACTGGCGTCTAAATAAAATCTCACCTGATGCAATAGTATCGAGTCTCTGGATTTGATTTCCGGCAAGTCGATAATTGGTTTATCGATAGCCACAGCATTTTTCTCCGGTATCACAAGTCCTCGTAGTTTCGATATGCCTTTTCTTCGTTGTTCGATCAACTGATTCAAGCTCTGTCGTCTCATGTCCTCGCTGTTGCGTCTAAAGGTCGAGGCGAGTGAGTTTGTCCTGGAAATTAGTCCATTTGTCGGAGTGACATTGGCAGTGGCCAATTGTGAGAGATCGTTGGTGTAGTTGCTTTCCCCGGAGAAACTCGTGGCTCTCGCGAGGCTCGGTAAACTCGATCGTCCCGAGTTCTGAGTAAAATCAAACGGATCCTTGTCGCTGCTATTTTTCGCCGGGAACGTCAAGGCCGAATTGTTGTTGTTTCGAGGCGGTACGAGAGGTTTAACCGAGACATTTTTCCCGGGTATATTATTGAGCTCGGACGCTGTGAATTCCCGGCCAGTGCTAACGGATTTCTCAGGGATAGAATGCGAGGATTTCTGATAAATAGTCGGTGAAGTTAATGCCTTGTTGGAATAACTTGTAGCTCGCATCAACAAAATGGGTTCCTCTTCAGGTGGCATCGTCTTCGGTAAACTTGGTGCTCTTTGAGTCTCATATTTTTCTCCTCCTACGATCATAATCGTCTCGTTAAGAGGTAAGATTTTCCTGGAATCTGTGAGATCAACAGAGCTTCTCGTTCTCTCGATAGTCGTGAAAATTTCCTTAGTTTCTTGAGTCTTCTCGTCACAGAACACATCCTCCGAGGATTTGTACTTCGAGAGTCTTCTGCCGTTGCTCGTAACGTTTGCCATAGCTGCTGGACTCGGTGAAGCTTGACTTGGAAATAGGGGAGTTTCTAGTGAACTCTGCGACGAGAACATAGCAATTTTGTCTCTTACAGATTTCTCAGATTTGTCGTCCTGACGCCAAAGATCACCGTTTAGGGAGAATTTTCTTTGAGGAGTTGATTCTAAGGGTGTGACGATATTTTTGCCAAGAGGTACAGCGACGTTCTCCACTTTTGGAGGTCCTGTTAGTGGCAAAGGCGGAGGAGGAGCTTCTGGATATTCCGGAACGATGATTTCGGAGGAAACTTTCTTATCCTTAGGATAATAACCAGAAATTTCAAATGTCTTTTCACTCACTACGACAACTGGTTCTGTTGGATTGTTAAACTTTGATGCTCGAGGAGACGAGCCACTGAAGTAAGAATTGTTGCTTCTTTTCTCGTTCGTTTCTTCCACGAGACTGGAACTTCTGGCGGCGACTTCCGGTGACAGAATCGTTTCTCTTTTGTGATTGCTCGTGATATATTGCGAGGATATTCGACTCTCTACGACAGGCTGAACGTTTGTTGTCCTTACGTATGTTGATGATTTTTCACGAGACGATGTTGTGGTTGTATTGTTGTTTGTGCTGATCGTATCACTTCGGACAAGTTTCAAGGAGTCGTTTCGCGGTTTTTCAACGAAACTCGACGACGTCGACGACATCGACGACGAGGTTTCGTCGATATCATTGCAATCACGTACACCGTTTGATGTTGCACTGCTGTTTCTTTGTATATTCCTCGTTGATGTTGCTACGTATTGATACTGCTCGCTTGTACAGCCACTGAACTCTTGATACGTCGCTGGAAACTCATCCCCGTCCGGGGGCAGGCGTTGATCGCCTCCACAGTTGTCCATCCTACCTGCATTTACTTGCGTACCTGTAAAATAAAAAATAGAATATATATATGTGTGGTTATATATCACTAATGCGATAGAGTGGTTATAAACAATATTGATTCTTATCGGTAGCGAGCGGCTTATCTTGTTACTTTGGCACGGACAATTTTTCATTTTTTTTTCTATAATTAATTGATTATTGTTTTATAAAACTACTGCGTTGGATTTTTCTAGTAGATCTTATTTTTTCAATATGATTTAAAAAAATTTATTAACGGTCGAAAAATAATATTGTTGATCCTGTATCTTGTTATTTTGACACGGACATTTTTTTCATTTATTTTTTCTATAATTGATTATTGTTTTGCAAAATTACTGTGTTGGATTTTTTGAATAGATCTTCTTATTTTTTCAATATGATGGTTTAAAACAAAATTAATAACATACGAAAACTGATATTGTTGATCCAGTATCTTGTTATTTTGGCACGGACATTTTTTTCATTTATTTATCCTATAATTAATTGCTTATTGTTGTATAAAACTACTGCGTTGGATTTTTCTAATAGATCTTATTTTTTCAATATGATGATTTAAAAAAATTTAATAACATACGAAAAATAATATTGTTGATTCTATATCTTGTTATTTTGACACGGACATTTTTTTCATTTATTTTTCCTATAATTGATTATTGTTTTGCAAAATTACTGCGTTGGATTTTTTAAATGGATATTCTTATTTTTTCAATATGATGATTTAAAAAAATTTATTAACGGTCGAAAAATAATATTGTTGAACCTGTGTCTTGTTACTTTGACACGGACATTTTTTTTTCATTTATTTATCCTATAATTCATTGATTATTGTTTTGCAAAACTACTGTGTTGGATTTTTAAAATGGATATTCTTATTTTTTCAATATGATGATTTAAAAAAATTTATTAACGGTCGAAAAATAATATTGTTGATCCTGTATCTTGTTACTTTGACATGGACATTTTTTTCATTGATTTATCCTATAATTGATTGATTATTGTTTTGCAAAACTACTGTGTTGGATTTAAAAAATGGATATTCTTATTTTTTCAATATGATGATTTAAAAAAATTTATTAACGGTCGAAAAATAATATTGTTGATCCTGTATCTTGTTACTTTGGCACAGACATTTTTTTCATTTATTTATCCTATAATTCATTGATTATTGTTTTGCAAAACTTCTGTGTTGGATTTTTAAAATGGATATTCTTATTTTTTCAATATGATGATTTAAAAAAATTTAATAACATACGAAAAATAATATTGTTGATCCTGTGTTTTGTTATTTTGACACGGACATTTTTTTCATTTATGTTTCCTATAATTAATTGATTATTGTTTTGCAAAACTATTATGTTGGATTTTTAAAATGGATATTCTTATTTTTTCAATATGATGATTTAAAAAAATTTATTAACGGTCGAAAAATAATATTGTTATTCCTGTATCTTGTTACTTTGACACGGACATTTTTTTCATTTATGATTCCTATAATTAATTGATTATTGTTTTGCAAAACTACTGTGTTGGATTTTTAAAATGGATATTCTTATTTTTTCAATATGATGATTTAAAAAAATGTATTAACGGTCGAAAAATAATATTGTTGATCCTGTATCTTGTTATTTTGGCACGGACATTTTTTTCATTTATTTATCCTATAATTAATTGATTATTGTTTTGCAAAACTACTGTGTTGGATTTTTAAAATGGATATTCTTATTTTTTCAATATGATGATTTGAAAAAATGTTATAACGTACAAAAAATAATATTGTTATTCCTCTTCGTTATATTAATTTTTTAAATTTGTTTTATGCACTCAAAAAAATTAATGGCACATTTCATTATCATTATTTTTATAGTAGAACTCACTATATTTAGCAAGTTGTCGCATTTATTTTTCTCAGTGTGAAGTAAAAAAATAAGACATATTACAAAACTACCACAAGAAAACTTTTAGCTTTTTTGCCATCCGAAATCTTATCAACCGAGTTGTTTATGAGGTTTCAGATTTGTGTATCTTGAAAATTGAACTTTGGCAAGCTATAAATTTCAAATTATGTCATCGACAAAAAAAAACTGTCAAGCAACAAATATTTTTTGTCATATTCTCTGATAGAGGATTACATAAACAATTTCTTCAGTACAAAAATAAGAAAGATAAAATAAGGAGTATCTATTCATTGTTAAATTTTATAATCGACGATATTTTCTAAAAAATGTCAAATCAATTTTCGACACTTGTGTTCGTATTAAATTTTTTATTTCATTAAAAAAATATATAAAAACCCCTCGATTTTTTTATTAAAGTTAAAAATTACACAATAATTTTTTTTCTCAATAATAAAAAATTAAAAAATCCATTTTTATTATAATACAAAATTTTTAAATACATTTTTTTTTTCATTAAAAAATAAATAAAACTTTTTCGATTTTCTTATATAAATTGTTGATATAAGAGAATATCAAGGAGGTTTAAGAAAAAGTGTCTAAAATTGCCAAGAATATCTCGGATGTATTTATTTCAACGTAATCATCAGTTGCATCCAAAAATTTAACCTCGGAATGAAGAAATACACGGTTTTTCAATTAGCGATACGATACGGAAACGGCGAAAGGCAATATCGATAATTAGTGGTTCATTTAGTGAACGATAACCGTAAATCATAGACTTCGATTGATCGTACAAAGGTCGAGGCCTCACGGTCGAGTTATAGGAAATTCCACGAGGAGTTCCGCTGTCCTCGATTCGTTTGCGCTCGTTATGCGATCCTCCTCGCTTATCAGTCCGCGCAAATCGGGAAAGTCGAGTTTGCTGATGGATCCTGAACGTGAGGTGCGCATTGCGGTCGGAATCTTAGCGCGAGTCGCTCAAATTATTACGATAGACGAGTCAACGCACGTAGACCAGTTTTATCGCACGGGGAATGCCGTGTTATCGATGAAAAATCTGTCAACGACTTAGCCAGCTTGTCTTAGTCACGAGCGACCTGATAATTTATATCCCACATTTTTTTTATTTATTTTTTTTTATTATTTATAATTTTTTATATTGCTTCCTCATAGAGGAAGCTTTGTTTTCGTGAAAAATTTTTTTTTCGAGACTTTCATGTCAGTACCCTCAGAATGGTCCAAAACGTCGAGAAAAGCCATTTAGAAAAAATGTCTGTATGTGTGTGTGTGTATGTCACACGCTCAAAAAATGTAAACCTTTATAATTCGGGAACGCCTCGAGATATAGAGCTGAAATTTATACCATAGATAGAGGGGTCAATCCTCATCGTTCATACCAATTTTTGTAAAAATCCCCATGATCATTAAATTTTTACGCGGTTTTGAATTTTTTCAAAAATGTCTGTTAACGCGATAACTCTTTTAATTTTCGAGATATTAAGCTCAAAATTGGTATGTACGTGAGCTTTCATACACCGGTGATCCCTATTAAATTTGGTTAAGATCGGTTGAAACGTTCAAATTTTATGAGATTTTGATTTTTTGAATTTTTTGATTTTTTTTCTGCAATGCGAATTTTGGTATCAAATATCGAGCCGGGACTCAGATGAGTGCCAAATTCATGATTAACAGAAAAATACGTCAGATATAGCCCAAAAATGTTGAACGATAACATATTTTCATAGCGATGTTGTACAGTCTATATTGCGAAAAAGTAGCGATTTATGTCGTATAAACTAGCCATATCCTTGCTTCCCAATGAAATTTCGGAAACCACCGATTTCTATCGTGTTCTACAAAAAAAAAACAGAGAAGATAGAGTATTCGAGGGAGTTTCTGGACCGTTTGTCCTTATTATATTTTCACAAAGCGAGAGTGTGCGCTTATTTATATTTATTTAAAACAAGAATGCAAAGCAGAACCTTGCACATTGCTTCCTCATTATATTTCGCTTTTTACAAAGCTTCCTCTATGAGGAAGCCAAAATCAATTTCCATACTTCCTCTTAGAGGTTGCTTTGTAAAAAGCGAAATCTAATGAGGAAGCAATGTGCAAGGTTCTGCTTTGCATCCTTTTTTTATTTAAAAATTTTTTTATTATTTTTATTATTGAATGGTATAAGACATGTTAGATAATTTCTATCCTACATTTTTTAGATTTTTTTATTATTTATAATTTTTTATAATTTTTTTTATTTTTAATTTTTATTATTTTTATTATTGAATGGTATAAGACTTGAAAAGTTGTGTTAGAAAAATCTGGCAACGACTTAGCCAGCTTGTCTTAGTCACGAGCAACCTGATAATTTCTATCTCACATTTTTTTTTTATTTTATATTTTTTATTATTTATAATTTTTTTTTTAAATTTTTATTATTTTTATTATTGAATGGTAAGACTTGAAAAGTTGCGTTGGTTCGCTTTAATCGCCTAATGCGGTTCACGTTTGTCTATTTCTATTGATCCTTGGAGTGTTCGACGAATTCAGAACGACTCAGCACTTATGTCATTTCTGAGTGGTTTATTATGCTTCCAAGCGCTTGGCTTATTCATCATCGTGATCAAAGCGGTTTCCCAAAGATGATAGTTATGAGATAAGATGTACTTGTGTGTTTCTATATACGTAATTTTTAATTTTATTATTAACACACTGCGAATTTATAGCTATTTATTGAAATAATAATAATAATAATGAAGAATAGAGCCGAATTTGGCACCGGAGCAAAATGGACAGTAAGATAAGAAATTTCGATATTTTTTTATAACCATTTTTGGGTTTGGTTAATATTCGGTACTTTTGACAAAAAAAATTTTATCGTCGAAATCGAATAATTTTTTTTTTCTTAAAAAATGGTTTCTCAAAGATGATAGTTATGAGATAAGATGTACTTGTGTGTTTCTATATACGTAATTTTTAATTTTATTATTAACACACTGCGAATTTATAGCCATTTATTGAAATAATAATAATAATAATAATGAAGAATAGAGCCGAATTTGGCACCGGAGCAAAATCGACAGTGGGATAAGAAAATTCGATATTTTTTAATAACCATTTTTGGGTTTGGTTAATATTCGGTACTTTTGAAAAAAAAAAAAAAAAAGTGTTCAAAGCGGTTTCCCAAAAATGATTGTTATGAAATAAGATGTACTGGTGTTTTTATATACGTAATATTTAATTTAATATTAATAGATTTCGAATTTATAGCTATTTATTGAAACAATAATAATGAAGGATAAAGACAAATTCGATTTTTTTTAAATAATGCATTTTTTGGTTACGATTTATTATTTTTAACGAAGATTTTTTTTACCAAAAAATAGCATTGTAATTTTGTTGAAATTGTTTTTTTTTAAATAATTCTGCCTATAAATAGCGCGGAAGCAAAATCCAAAAGACTATTTATTGTGGTAATCGTCTCGAGCTTCAGATTGGCGCGCTTAATCTGCTTTGTCAATTGCACGAAGCGAGTAAACAAGTTGAAATCAGCGACAAATTTGACATAACTTCAAGTTATCAGTAAAATTTAAAATACGCGCATCAATTCGTTGGTCCAGGCGAGTATAAATTAATTACATTTTATTGCTCATTAAAATTCTTCTGATTTGGTTGATATCTAATCAAAATATGCATGAAATTCGAAATAATACATTGTAAATTTAGCAACAGTATCGTCACATTACCAATTTTTTTTTTTAGTAAAACTTGAATCAAAATATAATAAAAATTAAAAAAAAATAATTTCATCCCTAGAGAAACTTGCAATTTTTTAATCCCAAAATTATAAAATTAATTTTTATTAAACCTACAATTTTCCAAGACAAAAATAAATTATTTTTTTCAATCTGTCGCAACTTCTAGCGAATGTCAGATGAATTTGATAAAAGTAAAAACACGTCGTTTCAGAAATGAGAGATGTTTATTGCGGATCGATTCTAACCACGTCCGTCTCCTTCAAACCGATCGACCGAACTCCTCTTTGTTTATTATTAACAAAGGAACAACGCTGTTTAGCAACAGCGTAACTATACAGAAATAGCAAATATATATATATAACAAATAAGTTCCATCGAAATATGCTTCAATTCGGCCGTCCTGATAATATTCGACGTCCTCGTCGATGGTTTTGAATTCATTCCTCTCTTGAAATTCCTTTATATTCGTTTACTTGGCTTTTCGCTCTCGATGTCTTGAGCAGGTATTATTCGTATCTTATCTTCAAATGTCCTGGTTCGAATTTTCTTTGACTTCTTCAGCTTCTCATCGACCTGCTTGTTACGAACCGCTTTGTCTCTGCATCGGCTCGGCAACAGCTTCATTTTTCTCTGGTCTTCTTTTGCGGTCTTCTTTCGATTTCTGACTTTATAGTGTATTCATTTTCTAACTCAATCTTCACTCTTTGGATCATAATTCTCGTTTATCCGAATCACTATCAGCATTGCTTGAGAAAGTCCGTTATCTCAACGCAACTATTGAATTCCAGATTCATCTACATTTGATTCGCGCCTAAACCATGTAATTATCCCAAATCTTGAATATTCCAATCTCTTCCACTGCTGCTTGAGAAATTTCTTTATCCCAAACTCAGTCATGAATCCCAGATTCATGTTCACTTGATTGGTGCGTCCATTTAGTAATTATCCTACTTCTGATTATTGTCGCAACTTCTAGCGAATGTCAGGTGACTTTGATTAAAGTAAAAACACGTCGTTTTAGAAATGAAAGATGTTTATTGCGAATCGATTCTAACCACGTCCGTCTCCTTCAAACCGATCGACTGAACTCCTCTTTGTTTATTATTAACAAAGGAACAACGCTGTTTAGCAACAGCGTAACTATACAGAAATAGCAAATATATATATATAACAAATAAGTTCCATCGAAATATGCTTCAATTCGGCCGTCCCGATAATATTCGACGTCCTCGTCGATGGTTTTGAATTCATTCCTCTCTTGAAATTCCTTTATATTCGTTTACTTGGCTTTTCGCTCTCGATGTCTTGAGCAGGTATTATTCGTATCTTATCTTCAAATGTCCTGGTTCGAATTTTCTTCGACTTCTTCAGCTTCTCATCGATCTGCTTGTTACGAACCGCTTTGTCTCTGCATCGGCTCGGCAACAGCTTCATTTTTCTCTGGTCTTCTTTTGCGGTGTTCTTTCGATTTCTGACTTTATGGTGTATTCATTTTCTAACTCAATCTTCACTCTTTGGATCATAATTCTCGTTTATCCGAATCACTATCAGCATTGCTTGAGAAAGTCCGTTATCTCAACGCAACTATTGAATCCCAGATTCATCTACGTTTGATTAGCGCCTAAACCGTGTAATTATCCCAAATCTTGAATATTCCAATCTCTTCCACTGCTGCTTGAGAAATTTTTTTATCCCAAACTCAGTCATGAATCCCAGATTCATGTTCGCTTGATTGGTGCGTCCATTTAGTAATTATCCCACTTCTGATTATTGTCGCAACTTCTAGCGAATGTCAAGTGACTTTGATAAAAGTAAAGACACGTCGTTTTAGAAATGAAAGATGTTTATTGCGGGTCGATTCTAACCACGTCCATCTCCTTCAAACCGATCGAGCGAACTCCTCTTTGTTTATTATTAACAAAGGAACAACGCTGTTTAGCAACAGCGTAACTATACAGAAATAGCAAATATATATATATAACAAATAAGTTCCATCGAAATATGCTTCAAATCTTATCTTTTTTCAAAGTTATCAGTGAAAATAAAAATAAGCTCATCACTGTAATTAATTATGTTTTATTGCTGATTAAATTTGCTCTGATTGGGTTCATATCTGCTCAAAATATGGATGAATTTCCGTAATACATTGTAAATTCGACGAGAATCTCGTCATTGTACTAATTTTGTCGTTTATTGAGAAAAAAAAAATTCAAAAATAATCCCTAGAGAACTCCACATTTTTTTCAGCTGAAAATGACAAACTTAATAAAAAAACATATCTCAAATTTGACAGTTTACGTAACACTTACGATACTTAACAGAAGTTAACAGTTTCGTTGGTGAAAATTTCTGTGAAATTTATTGACCCGACAGTCAATGTCGTATCCGCAGCTGAATAAATTTTTCGACATGGCGAGAATTATTTCGGCAGGTGTTTACAACGCACATCCATATATTGGATTATTAATAATAATAAAAAAAGAGAAAAAAAAACGTTGCTAATGTAATCGTGAATAATTTGCGCCGCAACTGCAAAAGCCGAAAATTATTGAAACTTCGAATCTTAAGCCTTAAAGTGGCTTTGAATATCGACGGTATTTTTTTGCACTTCGTCGCTCGTTTAATTTCCGGATAAGTTGCATATTTGCAGTCGCTTTAACGTTATCTTTTGCATTTGCATCGTTGAAAAAAAAAAGGAAAAAAGATAAACGAGTAAATTTAAATGGAATTTAAGCGTGAACTTGGGCTGGTATTGACGACGTATTTCGAGGACGATGCTGTTGCTGTATTTACAAGGAAAAGAAGCGGCACAAACGACGCTCGACATTCCTCTATGAGTGAATGCGCACCTCGTGTGCCACTAGTGGATCCCCTCTAATCGTAATCATGTATATATGTATATATATGTAATTACGTACAAGCCTCGCAAATCTCTTAGCAAGGTTTTCACGCGCATCGCATAAATATGGGTCATTTCATACCAAATTAACCACCTAAATTTAGCATGGCCGCAAAAAGTGTTTATAATTTTTTCAAAAGTTATTTAGAGTATCACCAACAGCCATAAATTATTTTAGAATTTTAGCACCGTTGGTTTTCCCAAAATTTAATGATTTTTTTTGTTTCATTTTTTTCAATTCGCTGTATATTTAAAATTGCCGATGGTACAAAAAGCGATCATAATTTTTTCAAAAGGGGTTTAGAGTATCACCAACATTCATAAATTATTTCAAAATTTTAGCACCGTTGGTTTGCCCAAAATTTAATGATTTTTTTTATTTCATTTTTTTTCAATTCGCTGTATATTTAAAATTGCCGATGGTACAAAAAGCGTTCATAATTTTTTTAAAAGTTGTTTAGAGTATCACGAATATTCATAAATTATTTCAGAATTTTAGCACCGTTGGTTTGCTCAAAATGTAATGATTTTTTTATTTCATTTTTTTCATTTCATTTTTTTCAATTCGCTGTATATTTAAAATTGCCGGTCGTACAAAAAGCGTTCATAATTTTTTCAAAAGATGTTTAGAGTATCACCAACATCCATAAATTATTTCAAAATTTTAGCACCGTTGGTTTGCCCAAAATTTAATGATTTTTTTAATTTCATGTCAAACATTGATCGAGTTGGTTTGGAATGCCCCATATATATACGACATGCACGCTATCTTTGTCACTTTACGTGTTTGTATGTGTTTAAAAGAAAGAGAACCCGAACATTATCACTCTACTTGTTTCGATATCAGTGACAACGTGCGTCACTTTAATACGTGTATATTTCACTCATCGCCATATGTTTGAACGGCTGTCTCCGTTTCTGCTCCTGCTCGGCAAAATTCCGCGAAACGATACGTCCAAAAATGCTCGAAAAAACTAGCCTTAAAAAAAGTATTAATTTCAAGTGGGTGTAAAAAAAAAATTACAATGATGTCAAATAATTTTATAAAAATGGCAATATTTTTTCGAATTAGTCACAGGAGAATTAGTCATTGATCAGATCCAGTCGATAGTTATACACAGTATATGAATCACAACAAAGTGCGTCACATTTTGCGAAAAAAAAAAATTTGATTCAATAAAATGAATATCTATAAATTTTTTAATTTAATGTCGTTTAAATAAAAAAAAAGATATAGATATTTATTTTATTGAAACAAATATACTGTATATTTTTTAATTAATATTCAATAAACTAGTATTAAATTAATTACTAATTTCAAGTGAGTTCGAAAAAAAAAACTATAATAGTGTTAAATTATTTCACAGAAAATACAGTATATTTAATATCACGTGAGAATTAGTCATCGATCGGATAATTGTGGATCATTCTGTACAGATTATGAATCACAACAAATGGCATTAAATTTAATAGAAAAATAAAAATTATTTTTATTGAAACAAAACTATTTCAATGACATGAAACATTAATTGATGAGAAAAACAAAAAGTATTTTAAAAAATTACTTTATACTTTAAATTTTGTGATTTGTGTGTTTGTAAGTAGATGTTTGTAAACAAAGCAGCACTTAAGGTGTTAAGATACAAGTTCCTAGGAATATATGTTATCGCTTCTAATCTGTAACAGAGTCTTAATCTGTAATAGCTATACACTTAGTAATTTCGTATTACGCATTTGTCACAGAGAACAATAAACGTCTATTCTGTCGTCATAGTCATTTAAATATGTTATTACTGAACGTTCATAATTCTACTATTTATTTCTCCAATAATAAAAGAATCTACCACAATTTAATTAAAAAAAAAAAATACATAACATAATTCAATTCTACCAGATGAGAACTTAATTTTGACATTTCATGTCAAAACTCTACCGAAATACGATACTAACATTATGAAACTCTACCATTAATTTTTATATTTAAAAAATCATTTTACCATGATTTAAAACCAAAAAATATTTATACCATAGAATGAAATTCTACATCATAACCTTGTGTCACAGTGAAAATCTGGTAGAGTTTAATGGTAGACTCTACCATTAATTTTTTAATTAATATTTTTTAAAAATATTTCTACTATTACTTAAATTAAAAAAAATATTTTTACCATATTACCACTCTACGTTAATAAGATCGTACTGAAATTTTATTATGGCACAAATTCACGGCGCTGATGATAATTTAAAAACGGTTGAATAATTTTTTTTATTAAATCATATAAATTTACTACAATAATAAAACCCACAAACGTTCTAATTTTCACCCCCTCCAAATATCATTAAAAGAACAAAGAATGCTTTATAGAAAATCTTATAGAATTTACGTTCGTAAACCATCACAAAAATGAAGAAACCGATTCTGTATAATAGCATCGAAGGACCTGCGCGAAGTCAACTTAAAGGATCTTTCCAGTGTGAAAAAAAATCGATTTTTCTTTTTCGTCTTATCCATTAGTATATATGGTCAAAAACATCCTCTCAAATTTTTAAAGCGAAATTCGAAATACTTCGCTGGCATAGTTTATGGACCTGGCATCGTCGATTAGTCGTAAGTACACAATTTAGGTATATGAAATTTCTACACTCGAAACTTTAAACGCGTTTTTCTCGAAACGACATTTTTCAAAACGTTGGAAATTCTCCAGGGAACAATTTTCAAGCGATCGTTTTCAAATTTTAGGAAAACATTCTTCACGCTACTCTCTATCGTGCTATGGAAGCTTTTTTTTTTAATCTTCCCATTTTCTTAAAAGAAAAACTGTCGAAAAAAACGGCTAAAATCGGTACTTTTTGTTCAAACCGCCGCCATTTTGTCTATTTTGATTTAAAAAAAAGCCTCCATAGCGCGATAGCCAATCGCATACTAATTAATAATCTAGGTCTATGAAATTTCCACACTCGAAACTTTAAACGCGTTTTTCTCGAAACGACATTTTTCAAAACGTTGGAAATTCTCCAGGGAACAGTTTTCAAGCGACCGTTTTCAAATTTTAGGAGAACATTCTTCACGCTACTCTCTATCGTGCTATGGAACCTTTTTTTTAATCTTCCCATTTTTTTAAAAGAAAAACTGTCGAAAAAAACGGCTAAAATCGGTACTTTTTGTTAAAACCGCCGCCATTTTGTCAATTTTGATTTTAAAAAAGCCTCCATAGCGCGATAGCCAATCGCATACTAATTAATAATCTAGGTCTATGAAATTTCCACACTCGAAACTTTAAACGCGTTTTTCTCGAAACGACATTTTTCAAAACGTTGGAAATTCTCCAGGGAACAATTTTCAAGCGATCGTTTTCAAATTTTAGGAAAACATTCTTCACGCTACTCTCTATCGTGCTATGGAAGCTTTTTTTTTAATCTTCCCATTTTTTAAAAGAAAAATTGTCGAAAAAAACGGCTAAAATCGGTACTTTTTGTTCAAACCGCCGCCATTTTGTCAATTTTGATTTTAAAAAAAGCCTCCATAGCGCGATAGCCAATCGCATACTAATTAATAATCTAGGTCTATGAAATTTCTACACTCGAAACTTTAATCGCGTTTTTCTCGAAACGACATTTTTCAAAACGTTGGAAATTCTCCAGGAAACAGTTTTCAAGCGATCGTTTTCAAATTTTAGGAGAACATTTTTCACGCTACTCTCTATCGTGCTATGGAAGCTTTTTTTTAATCTTCCCATTTTTTAAAAAGAAAAACTGTCGAAAAAAGCAGCTAAAATCGGTACTTTTTGTTCAAAACGCCGCCATTTTGTCAATTTTGATTTTAAAAAAAGCCTCCATAGCGCGATAGCCAATCGCATACTAATTAATAATCTAGGTCTATGAAATTTCTACACTCGAAACTTTAAACACGTTTTTCTCGAAACGACATTTTTGAAAACGTTGGAAATTCTCCAGGGAACAGTTTTCAAGCGATCGTTTTCAAATTTTACGAGAACATTCTTCACGCTACTCTCTATCGTGCTATGGAAGCTTTTTTTTTTAAATCTTCCCATTTTTTAAAAAGAAAAACTGTCGAAAAAAACGGCTAAAATCGGTACTTTTTGTTCAAACCGCCGCCATTTTGTCAATTTTGATTTAAAAAAAAAGCCTCCATAGAGCGATAGCCAATCGCATACTAATTAATAATCTAGGTCTATGAAATTTCTACACTCGAAACTTTAAACGCGTTTTTCTCGAAACAACATTTTTCAAAACGTTGGAAATTCTCCAGGGAACAATTTTCAAGCGATCGTTTTCAAATTTTAGGAAAACATTCTTCACGCTACTCTCTATCGTGCTATGGAAGCTTTTTTTTTTAAATCTTCCCATTTTTTAAAAAGAAAAACTGTCGAACAAAACGGCTAAAATCGGTACTTTTTGTTCAAAGCGCCGCCATTTTGTCAATTTTGATTTTTAAAAAAGCCTCCATAGCGCGATAGCCAATCGCATACTAATTAATAATCTAGGTCTATGAAATTTCTACACTCGAAACTTTAAACGCGTTTTTCTCAAAACGACATTTTTCAAAACGTTGGAAATTCTCCAGGGAACAGTTTTCAAGCGATCGTTTTCAAATTTTAGGAGAACATTCTTCGCGCTACTCTCTATCGTGCTATGGAAGCTTTTTTTAATCTTCCCATTTTTTAAAAAGAAAAACTGTCGAAAAAAACGGCTAAAATCGGTACTTTTTGTTCAAACCGCCGCCATTTTGTCAATTTTGATTTAAAAAAAAGCCTCCATAGCGCGATAGCCAATCGCATACTAATTAATAATCTAGGTCTATGAAATTTCTACACTCGAAACTTTAAACGCGTTTTTCTCGAAACGACATTTTTCAAAACGTTGGAAATTCTCCAGGGAACAATTTTCAAGCGATCGTTTTCAGATTTTAGGAGAACATTCTTCGCGCTACTCTCTATCGTGCTATGGAACCTTTTTTTTAATCTTCCCATTTTTTTAAAAGAAAAACTGTCGAAAAAAACGGCTAAAATCGGTACTTTTTGTTCAAACCGCCGCCATTTTGTCAATTTTGACTTAAAAAGAAACCTCCATAGCACGATAGCCAATCGCATACCAATTAATAATCTAGGTCTATAAAATTTCTACACTCGAAACTTTAAACGCGTTTTTCTCGAAACGACATTTTTCAAAACGTTGGAAATTCTCCAGGGAACAGTTTTCAAGCGACCGTTTTCAAATTTTAGGAGAACATTCTTCACACTACTCTCTATCGTGCTATGGAAGCTTTTTTTTAAATCTTCCCATTTTTTTAAAAGAAAAACTGTCGAAAAAAACGGCTAAAATCGGTACTTTTTGTTCAAAACGCCGCCATTTTGTCAATTTTGATTTTAAAAAAAGTCTCCACAGCGCGATAGCCAATCGCATACTAATCAATAATCTTTTGTGTTTTTTTTTTAGATCAAATTAGCGACCCCTAGGATGTCCACCAAGAGACTACTTTTTTATCAACATTATATTCAACAATAAAAAAAAATATTTAACCAATAAAAATCGTCTTACAAAAAATCATTTTCCGTCATTCATGATTGCCTTAATATGTCATAAAAATTTCAGATTGATCGGCGTATAGTAAGCGTCCGAAAAAAAATCGTGAAAATCGGTTATTTTTCGGGCCGTCACACTGGAAAGATTCTCCTTAAAGCGATTTCTCGTTCCAGGAAGCAAAGGTATTCGCGCGATCAACACTGTCACTGTTTGCGGGGGTTGCAGCGACGATATCGCGTTCGTACCTTGTTCATAATCCTCGAGACTATATCATCCACATATAAACACTGCGAATTTGCCGCGTAGGTGTACGTTAAATTTTTGTTTTATCGCCGCTGGAGAAACAAATGCAGGAGACACGATTTAATCGAGGATCGAGGCGAATTGATCGAACTCTCTTAACTCTTAACTGTGAGGAGGCTGCGCCGAGACTGGACGACATTGCTCGGCGAGGCCAGCTTCCGCTTGGCTTGGATTGTGCTAGCGAACCGAACCGGCAAACCACCAGCAGCGACTCCGACGTCGCTGTCGCGACATACACAGACTGAACCGACGGAGGGAATAGAAAGAGAGAAAGAGAGAAGGGATAAGTCGTTTGGTCGTGTGTATGACACACGCGGTTTAACAGTTGTGAATATATATGTGTAAAACATTGATATATATATATATGTATGTATATATGTATGTATATGTATATTATACGTCAACGGAATTTCTGGTTGTGTGAGTTGCTCGTCTTATGGTTGGTAACGTCACGACCTCTGTGCGAAACTTGGATCGCTCGAGGACGCACAAAGTGTAGTATGTCTTGGTTGTACTCTGAGACACATCCGGATGTTGATGATGAACCTGCGCTTTCGTCGGTGTATTTTGTCGGGTCATTCGACAGTGTTGAAATTGTAAACAACTATTTTCAATAATCGATATATATATTTTTTTTATATGGTGGGAATTATTTGGTATTTAATGTTAATGGTATTAGTAAATTATTTTTTTTTTATTATTGGTTTCTTCCGTATGCCTTCTTCAGGCTTTTATGTTTCCCCTCTCCCCTTTGCCCCGTTCCTTTATAGAGACCCTTCTGGAGTGTTGTCCGCAGCCACTCATCCTAATGCACTACTGTATTGCATTTGCACGAGGGCACAGGGAAACTGCGGAAAACCTGGCCGATACAGTCGGCTTTATTTTTACTGAGTTTCTACTGTATGAGAATACATTAGAAACTCAGAAAAACTGCCTCCCGCTCAGTAGTTGGCCCGCAAACCAGTGCAAGGCTAAGCGGTCACCCATCCAAGTTATGACCGCAAATAATGCTGCTTAACTCTGGAGACCGCCGAAGCCACACACCGACCGCGCGTCCACTGCTGTCGGTGGTATTAGTAAATGATTATTTTCAAAATCAAGACGTGTTTTTAAATGATGGAAATGATTTTGTATTCACTATTTATTGTATTAGTGAACAACTATTTTTTAAATCAATGTATATTTTTTTTGTTGCTGTAAATAATTTGGTATTCACTATTTTTTGAGAATATTGAATTGTGTGGATTAATTGCAATCTTCAGAATTATTGAATTTAAACACTCTTATTACGAGGATTATAAAATAATTTGTATTTTATTTACGAACCATATAATTGCTTGTAATAATTATGACGTTCATGAACAACGAAATAAAAATTAAATTACAAAAAATCAAAACTAGAAAAGCATGAATTTTCTACATAGATTTGCTTGAAATATCAGGTCATTCGACAGTGTTGAAGTTGTAAACAACTATTTTTAATAAACGATATTTTTTTTTCTTTACATGGTGGGAATTGTTTGGTATTTAATGTTGATGGTAAATGATTGTTTTCAAAATCAAGGCGTGTTTTTAAATAATGGAAATAAATTGGTATTCACTATTTATTGTATTAGTGAACAACTATTTTTAAAATCAATGTATATTTTTTTTTGTTGCTGTAAATAATTTGGTATTCACTATTTTTTGAGAATATTGAATTGTGTGGATTAATTGCAATCTTCAGGATTATTGAATTTAAACACTCATATTACGAGGATTATAAAATAATTTGTATTTTATTTACGAACCATATAATTGTTTGTAATAATTATGATGTTCATGAACAACAAAATAAAAATTAAATTACAAAAAATCAAAACTACAAAAGCATGAATTCTCTATATAGATTTGCTTGAAATATCAGGTCATTCGACAGTGTCTAAGTTGTAAACAACTATTTTCAATAATCGATATATATATTTTTTTATATGGTGGGAATTATTTGGTATTTAATGTTGATGGTATTAGTAAATGATTGTTTTCAAAATCAAGACGTGTTTTTAAATGATGGAAATGATTTTGTATTCACTATTTATGGTATTAGTGAACAACTATTTTTAAAATCAATATATTTTTTTTTTGCTGTAAATAATTTGGTATTCAATATTTTTTCAGAATCTTCAATTGTGTGGATTAATTGCAATCTTCAGAATTATTGAATTTAAACACTCATATTACGAGGATTATAAAATAATTTGTATTTTATTTACGAACCACATCATTGCTTGTAATAATTATGACGTTTATGAACAACAAAATAAAAATTAAATTGCAAAAAATCAAAACTAGAAAAGCATGAATTCTCTATATAGATTTGCTTGAAATATCAGGTCATTCGACAGTGTCTAAGTTGTAAACAACTATTTTCAATAATCGATATATATTTTTTTTTATATGGTGGGAATTATTTGGTATTTAATGTTGATGGTATTAGTAAATGATTGTTTTCAAAATTAAGATGTGTTTTTAAATAATGGTAATAAATTGGTATTCACTATTTATGGTATTAGTGAACAACTATTTTTAAAATCAATATATTTTTTTTTGCTGTAAATAATTTGGTATTCACTATTTTTTGAGAATATTCAATTGTGTGGATTAATTGCAATCTTCAGGATTATTGAATTTGAACACTTATATTACGAGGATTATAAAATAATTTGTATTTTATTTACGAACCATATAATTGCTTGTAATAATTATGACGTTAATGAACAACAAAATAAAAATTAAATTATAAAAAATCAAAACTAGAAAAGCATGAATTTTCTACATAGATTTGCTTGAAATATCAGGTCATTCGACAGTGTCAAAGTTGTAAACAACTTTTTTTAATAATCGATATTTTTTTTTATATGGTGGAAATAATTTTGTATTTAATATTAATGATATTAGTAAACAACTATTTTTAAAATGAATATATTTTTTTTGGCGGCAAATAATTTGGTATTCAATTTTAATGGTACTAGTAAACAGCTTTTTTCAAAATGAATATATATATTTTCTGCTGTAAATAATTTGGTATTAAATATTAATGGTATCAGTAAACAACTATTTTCAAAATCAATAGATTTTTTTAATGCTGTAAATAACTTGCTATCCTTAATATTGCTATAAATTGCAATCTTCAGGATTGTAATTTGTATTTTATTTAGGAAGCCCACAACCAATTGTAATAATTATTAGGTTCGTGAGCAATAAAATCATTTTTCTTTTTATCAAAACGCAAAAAGCACTAATTTTCGACATAAATTTGCTTAATGATGCCATAAAATAAAACAATGGGTAAATAGTAATTTTACGAGAATATCCACTTGTGTGGGTCAGGACCACCATTTAATAATTATTTGAATAGTAATCTTCACGATCATTGTATGTTTTAAAATTTATATCACTATCATTATAAGATCCTTCGTATATTTTCTATGTAAATCCTATCATTGTAATTATTATTACGTTCATGAGCAACAAAATAAAAATTAATAGATTCTCCAGCATTAAAATAATTTTTCTTTTTTACCGAAACAAAAAAAAGCACTAATTTTTTACATAAATTTGGTTAAAAACGCCACAAGCAAAAACTTTCTACATTAATTAAATTAAAAAGACTGTTAATTTCTACAAAAAATGAATGAAAATGAAAAAATTATAAGATCCTTCGTATTTCCTATGTAAATTCTATCATTATTTGTAATTATTATTAGGTTCATGAGCAACAAAATAAAAATTAATAGGTTCTCCAGCATTAAAATAATTTTTCTTTTTTACCGAAACAACAAAAAAAAAAGCACTAATTTTTTACATAGATTTGGTTAAAAACGCCACAAGCAAAAATTTTCTGCATTAATTAAATTAAAAAGACTATTAATGTCTACAGAAAATGAATGAAAATGAAAAAATTATAAGATCCTTCGTATTTCCTATGTAAATCCTATCATTGTTTGTAATTATTATTAGGTTCATGAGCAACAAAATAAAAATGAATAGATTCTCTAGCATTAAAATAATTTTTCTTTTTACCAAAACAACAAAAAAAGCACTAATTTTTTACATAAATTTGGTTAAAAACGCCACAAGCAAAAACTTTCTACATTAATTAAAGTAAAAAGACTATTAATTTCTACAGAAAATAATAGTCCATTAATTCCTCCATAAAAAAGAAATTGACACTTTAAAAAAAAATTAATTATGTGTTAAACTTTTAAAATTAATTATGTGAAAAATTTGTTAAATTAATTATGTGGAAATCTTTTTAAATTAATTATGTGAAAAACTTGTATATGAGAAAAAGTTATCGTCGTGTGTGTCTTCGTTTCGTTTCCTCACGACGTCTGTGCGAAACTGAGATTGCTCCAGGACGCATTAAGTACGTCTTACTGCCACTTTGAGACACATCCGGACGTAGCTGATGAACCTGCGCTGTCGTCTGTGCATACATCAGGTCACTCGCCAGTATAGACCGTGAAGAGTGCGGCTGGTTGCATGAATAATCTGAGCGGATGACTCGGTGATGCAGAAAAATCGCTTGACTCAAAGGATTGACGCGCCCGGAGTCTACTATATATATATATATATACATATGCCGTCCGGTCGGTTGATCTAGGGAATCTGCACTCTAACTCCACGGTGTTCTTTGGTTTGTGTACCGTGCGATTCCATCTAAGCGACCCTCCACATAGTTTATCTGAGACGCCTGAAGACTTTGGCTGCCATTAAACTAAACTCAGATGAGCCTTGGACTTTTTCGTCTTCAGAAATTTTTAGTCATCAAAATAATTATCTATTTATGTGGCAAGGAGAAAATTACTGATGAATGTTAAATTCCACTTCGTGCGAAAATATTTTTTGAAGGCTCAAAATTCCACTTTTTGTGGCTTTGGGACTAACCTGAAAAAGGCACTTTTTGTCACAGCGGGCGTAAAAATTTTTTTTTAAGCTCTTATGATGGAGGAAATATAATTTTGGTAGAGGTTTTTCTCAAGAAATTTTTAGTCATGAAAATAATTATCTATTTATGTGGCAAGGAGAAAATTACTGATGAATGTTAAAATCCACTTCGTGCAAGAATATTTTTTGATGGCTGAAAAGTTCGACTTTTTGTCGATTTGAGACTAACCTGAAAAAGACACTTTTTGTCACAGCGGGCGTAAATTTTTTTTTAAGCTCTAATGATGGAGGAAATATAATTTTGGTAGAGGTTTTTCTGTCAGATGAGCCTTGGACTTTTTCGGCTTAAGAAATTTTTAGTCATCAAAATAATTATCTATTTATGTGGCAAGGAGAAAATTACTGATGAATGTTAAATTCCACTTCGTGCAAAAATATTTTTTGATGGCTCAAAAGTTCGACTTTTTGTGGCTTTGAAACTAACCTGAAAAAGACACTTTTTGTCACAGCGGGCGTAAAATTTTTTTTAAGCTCTAATGATGGAGGAAATATAATTTTGGTAGAGGTTTTTCTGTCAGATGAGCCTTGGACTTTTTCGTCTCAAGACATTTTTAGTCATGAAAATAATTATCTATTTATGTGGCAAGGAGAAAATTACTGATGAATGTTAAAATCCACTTCGTGCAAAAATATTTTTTGATGGCTCAAAAGTTCGACTTTTTGTGGATTTGAGACTAACCTGAAAAAGACACTTTTTGTCACAGCGGGCGTAAAATTTTTTTTTAAGCTCTAATGATGGAGGAAATATAATTTTGGTAGAGGTTTTTCTCAAGAAATTTTTAGTCATGAAAATAATTATCTATTTATGTGGCAAGGAGAAAATTACTGATGAATGTTAAAATCCACTTCGTGCAAGAATATTTTTTGATGTCTGAAAAGTTCGACTTTTTGTGGATTTTTGTGGGCTAACCTGAAAAAGACACTTTTTGTCACAGCGGGCGTAAAATTTTTATTCCACTTCGTTAAATTCCACTTCGTGCAAGAATATTTTTTGATGTCTTAAAAGTTCGACTTTTTGTGGATTTTTGTGGACTAACCTGAAAAAGACACTTTTTGTCACAGCGGGCGTAAAATTTTTATTCCACTTCGTTAAATTCCACTTCGTGCAAGAATATTTTTTGATTTCTGAAAAGTTCGACTTTTTGTGGATTTTTGTGGACTAACCTGAAAAAGACACTTTTTGTCACAGCGGGCGAAAAATTTTTATTCCACTTCGTTAAATTCCACTTCGTGCAAGAATATTTTTTGATGTCTGAAAAGTTCGACTTTTTGTGGATTTGAGACTAACCTGAAAAAGACACTTTTTGTCGCGGCGGGCGTAAAATTTTTTTTTACGCTCTAATGATAGAGAAAATATAATTTTGTTACAGAAATGAGCATCGCTTGGACTTTTTCCGTCACGAGAAATGTTTAGTCATCATTTTTTTTTTTACATTTGGCTCCAGTAAATAGATAATTATTATTTATGTAGCATGACGTAAAACGGAAATTATTGATAAATGTTAAATTCCACTTTGTACAAGTCAAGAATATTCTTTATTGTCTCAAAAGTTTAATTTTTTGTGATTTTGAGACTAAACTGAAAAGGACACTTTTTGTCACAGCGGGCGTAATAAAAAATTCCGGCGCATGCGATTTTTGTCGATTTTTTAACGCTCTAATATCAGAAAAAATATAATTTTTTTTTACAGAAATGAGCATCGCTTGGACTTTTTTCGAAATTGTGTAGAGAAATTTATTCCACGAGTCGGGTGTAAGATAAATGTGACAGTTGCTGATAAGTTGCACAACGGGTCATAAAAAATTTTGTAGCGATAACGTAAAAAAATTTTAATGAATTTAAATATCTATCGATGTGCACCAGCATTTGTGCAATCATTTACTACACATATATATATGTATATTGCGTCCCCGGAAGTAAATGACCTAAATTATTATCAGCAGGCTGATGGCTGATCTGTAATTGAGCCATTTACTTTAATGGAAATGGAACGGCTCGTTAATTCTATTAGCTTTCTATTTACTTTTAACTCTACGACTACATCCAAGACGTTATAAATATTTTTTTCGATAACAATTAGAAAAACGCACAATAATAATCTATTATTGTCATGAAGTAATTAACAATAATTTTATTGAACAACCATTATAAAGGAAAGTAGATTTGAAAGGTCCTGTTACTATGTAAAATACAAATTTACGATGTAATCGATTTTATAATTACGCCGCAGAATTTATAAAAAAAATGTAATATTTTAGAAAACGAAAAAAAATTAATTTTTATTAATGTATCATGAAAAAAAATTGTAAAAAAGAAACCCTCTTTATATTTTTATATGTTCATCTTTTTATTTTTAATTCCGATATCTGTAAAATGCCAATTATATTTTTTAAATATTCATAAAATAATTCGAATATCGTTCTCCAAAAGCGCCAGATAATTGTTGCAAAATAATGATTATTAATTTAATTACACAATAAATCTTTGTTAAATGAAATAATTAAGGTTTTTACAACAAATTGATTTCATAATTATTTCGCGCAGAAATTGTAAAAAAAAAAAAATATGTAACACTATAGAAAACTGAAAAAAAATTAATTTTCATTAAAATTTCATGAAAAAAAATTGTAAAAAAGGAACCCCTTATTTATATAAAAAAAAATTGTTACGAAATAATAATTATGAATTAAATTACACGATCAATTTTTGCAAAATCAAATAATTAAGTTTTTTACAACACTGCTCATATCTACTTCCGCTGTATAAAATACAAATTGATTTCATAATTATGTCGCGCAATAATAAACCTTAGAAATAGTAAACAAAAAAAAAAAGTCTATAGAAAATTTAAAAAAAAAACGAGTTTATTAAAATTTCATGAAAAAAATGGTAAAAAAATGGAAACTCTCTATTTATATTTAAACTAAATTGTTGCAAAATACTAATTATTAATTAAATTACACGATAAATATTTGCAAAATAAAATAATTAAGTTTTTTACAACGCTGCTCATGTCTACTTCCGCTGTATAAAATACAAATTGATTTCATAATTATGTCGCGCAATAATAACTCGCAGAAATTGTAAAAAAAAAAAATGTCACTATACAAAAAAAAATTATTAAAAATTCATGAAAAAAATGATAAAAAAGAAACCCTCTATTTATATAAAAAGAAAATTGTTGCAAAATAATAATTATTAATTAAGTTACACGAAAAATTTTTGCAAAATAAAATAATTAAGTTTTTTTACAACACTGTTCATATCTACTTCCGCTGTATAAAATACAAATTGATTTCATAATTATGTCGCGCAATAATAACCCACAGAAATTATTTTAAAAAAAATGTCAATATCAAAAATTAAAAAAAAGAATTTATTAAAATTTAATGAAAAAAATGGTAAAAAAGAAACCCTCTATTTATACAAAAACAAAATTGTTGCAAAATAATAATTATTAATTAAATTACACGATAAATTTTTGCAAAATAAAATAATTAAGGTTTTTACAACACTGCTCATATCTACTTCCACTGTATAAAATACAAATTGATTTCAAAATTATGTCGCGCAATAATAAACCTCAGAAATTGTAAAAAAAAATGTCACTACTTATAGAGAAAAAAAAAAGTGGAAAAAAAGAAACCCTCTATTTATATAAAAACAAAGTCGTTGCAAAATATTAATCATTAATTAAATTACCTGATAAATTTTTGCAAAATAAAATAATTATGATTTTTACAACACTGCTCATATCTACTTCCACTGTATAAAATACAAATTGATTTCATAATTATGTCGCGCAATAATAACCCGCAGAAATTATTTTTTAAAAAAATGTCAACAAGAAAACAAAAAAAAAAAATTATTATTAAAAATTCATGAAAAAAATTTGAAACCCTCTATTTATATAAAAACTAAATTATTGCAAAATACTAATTATTAATTAAATTACACGATAAATTTTTGCGAAATAAAATAATTAAGATTTTTACAAAACTGCTCGTATCTATTTCCGGGTTGAACTTGTGGCTAAGAGGTTGCGGCCAACTCGTTAATATGCAAAGCCACCCTAAGTTTAGCTCGCTTTTGCGTTTCGTACAAATATGAGGTTAGCTCATACACTAGGTAATATACAAAGTAATACTTAGAAGAAAATAGCGCATACATCTCCAGTTGTAAGTTAATTGCGTTTTCAGGAAGCGGTTACCAAGATTCTATGGTTGTAAACCAACGATGTATATATATATATATATGTATATATCTCTGCAGCATATTACACAGTTCGAGCAACGAAAGAGAGAGACTCGAGGGTTCGCTCGTTGTGGAATCAAGTAGTTGACATCCAGACATTGACCTTGCGCGATCATATGTTACACACTCACGCGTTTGCGGGACTAACAAACTATTTAACAATAATTCATGTGCTATTACCGCGGAATATAACGGCATCTGTGCTCCATGGCTTTTGAACCCAACGAGATTAAAGCGAAGGACGCGCCGATTTCTCTATCCTCAATTTTGTTTTTTTTTTTTTTGAGGGTTTTTTTAATGTGCTAAATTTGTTGGGTAATTTAATTGATTTAATTCAGTAGGTTACATCATTTGGAGGGTATTTACATTTTGGATAGTGGTTTTTAATTTTGTAAATGATTATTAGGTGCTGCTTTTTAATATTGCATTAGCAGCTTGTGATTTTTAACAAAAAAATTGGGTTATTGATTTATTAGATTCTTGAGTTTGTTATTTTCTATGTATTCAATTTTGGAATTCACTATCATTCTCAAGTCGCATATTCTATCACAGAAAATACACGTTTCAAATATTTTTATTGTGATTTTGAAAAAAGTGACTTTTGTCCATTTCTGATTACAGAATTTACAGTTCCGATTTCCGGTCGGAAAATCGAGCTCGAATTTTTTCCTCATTTAGATATAGAACTTTGGCCTTCACTATAATTTTCAAGTCGCATATTCTACCACAGAAAATACCGGTTTCAAATATTTTTATTCTGATTTTTAAAAAAGGTGACTTTTGCCCATTTCTGATTACAGAATTTTCAAATCCGATTTCCGGTCGGAAAATCGAGCTCGATTTTTTTTCTCTTTAAGATATCGAATTTTGACCTTCACTATAATTTTCAAGTCGCATATTCTACCATAGAAAATATCCATTTCAAATAATTTATTCTGATTTTTAAAAAAGGTGGCTTTTGTCCATTTCTGATTACAGAATTTTCAAATCCGACTTCCGGTCTGAAAATCGAGCTCAAATTTTATTTTCTTTAAGATATCGAATTTTGGCCTTCACTATAATTTTCAAGTTACATATTCTACCACAGAAAATATCAGTTTCAAATATTTTTATTGTGATTTTTAAAAAAAGTAACTTTTGCCCGTTTCTGATTACAGAATTTTCAAATCCGACTTCCGGACGGAAAATGGAGCTCGAATTTTTTTCTTATTTAGATATAGAATTTTGTCCGTCACTATAATTCCCAAGTCGCATATTCTACCACAGAAAATAGCAGTTTCAAATTTTTTTATTCTGATTTAAAAAAAAAAGTGATTTTTGTCCATTTTTGATTACAGAATTTATAGATCCGACTTCCGGTCGGAAAATGGAGCTCGAATTTTTTTCTCACTTAGATATAGAATTCTGGCCTTCACTATAATTTTCAAGTCGCATATTCTACCACATAAAATACCCGTTTCAAATATTTTTACTCTGATTTTAAAAAAAAGTGACTTTTGTCCATTTCTGATTACAGAATTTACAGATCCGACTTCCGGTCGGAAAATCAAGCGCAAATTTTTTTCTCATTTAGATATAGAATTTTGGCGTTCAAATATTTTTATTCTGATTTTTAAAAAAGTGACTTTTGTCCATTTCTGATTACAGAATTTACAGATCCGATTTCCGGTCGGAAAATCGAGCTCAAATTTTTTTCACTTCAAGATATGGAATTTTGGCCTTCACTATAATTTTCAAGTCGCATATTCTACCATAGAAAATACCCGTTCCATATATTTTTATTGTGATTTAAAAAAAAAAGTGACTTTTGTCCATTTCTGATTACAGAATTTACAGATCCGATTTCCGGTCGGAAAATGGAGCTCGAATTTTTTTCTCTTAGAGATATCGAATTTTGGCCTTCACTATAATTTTCAAGTCGCATATTCTACCATAGAAAATACCCGTATCAAATATTTTTACTTCGATTTTAAAAAAAAGTGACTTTTGCCCGTTTCTGATTACAGAATTTTCAAATCTGACTTCCGGTTCGAAAATGGAGCTCGAATTTTTTTCTCATTTAGATATAGAATTTTGGCCTTCACTATAATTCTCAAGTCGCATATTCTACCACAGAAAATGCCCGTTTCAAATATTTTTATTCTGATTTTAAAAAAAAAAGGAACTTTTGTCCATTTCTGATTACAGAATTTACAGATCCGACTTCCGGTCGGAAAATCGAGCGCAAATTTTTTTCACTTTAAGATATGGAATTTTGGCCTTCACTATAATTCTCAAGTCGCATATTCTACCACAGAAAATATCAGTTTCAAATTTTTTTGTACTGATTTTTAAAAAAAAGTGATTTTTGTCCATTTTTGATTACAGAATTTTCAAATCCGACATCCGATCAGAAAATCGAGCTCGAATTTTTTTTCTCATTTAGATATCAAATTTTGGCCTTCACTATAATTTTCAAGTCGCAAATTCTACCATAGAAAATATCAGTTTCAAATATTGTTATTCTGATTTTAAAAAAAAAAGTGACTTTTGCCCGTTTCTGATTACAGAATTTTCAAATCCGATTTCCGGTCGGAAAATCGAGCTCAAATTTTTTTCACTTTAAGATATCGAATTTTGGCCTTCACTATAATTTTCAAGTCACATATTCTACCATAGAAAATACCCGTTTCATATATTTTTATTGTGATTTAAAAAAAAAAGTGACTTTTGTCCATTTCTGATTACAGAATTTACAGATCCGATTTCCGGTCGGAAAATGGAGCTCGAATTTTTTTCTCTTAGAGATATCGAATTTTGGCCTTCACTATAATTTTCAAGTCGCATATTCTACCATAGAAAATACCCGTATCAAATATTTTTACTTCGATTTTTAAAAAAAGTGACTTTTTCCCGTTTCTGATTACAGAATTTTCAAATCTGACTTCCGGTCGGAAAATGGAGCTCGAATTTTTTTCTCATTTAGATATAGAATTTTGGCCTTCACTATAATTTTCAAGTCGCATATTCTACCATAGAAAATACCCATTTCAAATATTTTTATTCTGATTTTTTTTAAAAGTGACTTTTGTCCCTTTTTGATTTTAGAATTCACAGAACCGATCAGAAATTTCTAAATAAACTTTTTTTGTATAATTACTCGAAAGCAAAATGCAACATTCCCCATTGCATCCGTTGTTCCTTCATTTTTATTAGAAATTAAAAAAAAAAAAAAAAATCTGCCCAAGATGTCACAGAAAATTCAATTCCAATTTGCGCGAGTCTACAGCAGCATAATTTAATAACCCTAAGATAGTGGCAATAAAAAGTGTTAATGTGTACATCATTTCGAAACTGCGACGAGTTCTGATTTACTTAAAACCAGATTATTACCAGTTAGAGTAATCAGACGTTAATATGATAGCTCTTGCTGCTCGAGTGATTCTAAAAGCACATAAAATAAAACAAACCGGAAATGGTTTTACGTTTAGTGAATGAGAGATTGAAATTCCCATAATAATAACAACAACCACGATTCCTCGTTATAATTCCATAAAACGAACACTACACAAAATAAATTTGAGCGCCGATTGCACAAAAAAATAATACTGATTAGATTAACGATTGTAACTTCCTCCGCAGTATTACGGCTATTAAATACAGAGTGGCATCTGGCAGGACAGCGGAAGACAGCGGAACGTATTGAGAGTATACAACTCGGCTGCTGACTGCTTTGAGAATATCGCGTTACAACGAAGCAATGCGACCTCGTTGCTTGTTACATTCGAGTTTAAAAGCGCTTCGCCATTGCTGAGTTCGCGCCTTCACTCCAGAAAACCAGTTGGCTCGTACGTTTGCACTTATGTGGCTGTGACGATCATGTTTTGCTACGTTAATTTGAATCACGGCTCCGAAAGAAATGGCCTTTGCAAATCGCGAAGCAAATAACGATTCAATTGCTGGATGAAAGGATCAGCAATTCTTTACCGAGAAACGAGGACTGGAATTCAGCAAGGGTAAAGAATTAATTAATAAGCTGATTTTTATTTTTTTTGGAGCAAATAAATAATCTTTAATGGTTTGGGGATTTTTTTTTAAAGTAAATAAATTAGAATTTTTTTAAAATTTGTACTTTTGTGGTTTACTTTTTATTTCATTAATAAATGGTACAAGATTAATTAATAAGCTAAGATTTTTTTTTTGGAGCAAATAAATAATCTTTAATGGTTTGGGGATTTTTTTTTAAAGTAAATGAATTAGAAATATTTTTTTTAAATTTGTACTTTTGTGGTTTACTTTTTGTTTGATTAATAAATGGTACAAGATTAATTAATAAGCTAAGATTTTTTTTTTTTTTGGAGCAAATATATAATTTTTAATGGTTTGGGGATTTTTTTTTTAAAGTAAATAAATGAGAAATATTTTTTTTTAATTTGTACTTTTGTGGTTTACTTTTTATTTGGTTAATAAATGGTACAAGATTAATTAATAAACTAAGATTTTTTGTTTTGGAGCAAATAAATAATTTTTAAAGGTTTGAGGATTTTTTTTAAAAGTAAATAAATGAGAAATATTTTTTTAAAATTTGTACTTTTATGGTTTACTTTTTGTTTGATTAATAAATGGTACAAGATTAAATAATAAACTAAGATTTTTTTTTTTGGAGCAAATAAATAATTTTTAATGGTTTGGGGATTTTTTTTTTAAAGTAAATAAATGAGAAATATTTTTTTTTAATTTGTACTTTTATGGTTTACTTTTTATTTGATTAATAAATAGTACAAGATTAATTAATAATCTAAGATTATTTTTTTGGAGCAAATAAATAATCTTTAATGGTTTGGGGATTTTTTTTTAAAGTAAATAAATGAGATATTTTTTTTTAATTTGTACTTTTATGGTTTACTTTTTATTTGATTAATAAATGGTACAAGATTAATTAATAAACTAAGTTTTTTTTTTTTTGGAGCCAATAAATAATTTTTAATAGTTTGGGATTTTTTTTTAAAGTAAATAAATGAGACAAATATTTTTTTAAATATTTTTACATTTATGGTTTACTTTTTATTTGATTAATAAATGGTACAAGATTAATTGATAAGCTAAGATTTTTTTTTTTGGAGCAAATAAATAATTTTTTTTTCTCTTGAAGATATCGAATTCTAGTCTTCAGTATCATTCTTAAGTCACATATTTTACCACAGAAAACGCCCGTTCCAAACTTTTTCACTGTGATTTAAAAAACACGTGAATTTTGTCCATTTCTGATTTCAAAATTCACAGATCCGACTTCCGGTCGGAAAATCCAAACGAATTTTTATTTTCTTCAAGATATCAAATTTTAGTCTTCATTATCATTTTTAAGTCACATATTCTACCACAGAAAACAACCGTTCCAAACTTTTTTACTGTGATTTAAAAAAAAAATGACTTTTGTGCATTTCTGATTTCAAAATTCGCAGATCCGACTTTCGGTCGGAAAATTGAGTTCGATTTTTTTTTCTTTGAGATATCGAATTTTGGCATTCACTATCATTCTTAAGTCGCATATTCTACCACAGAAAACACACGTTCCAAACTTTTTTACTGTGATTTAAAAAAAAAATGACTTTTGTGCATTTCTGATTTCAAAATTCGCAGATCCGACTTTCGGTCGGAAAATTGAGCTCGATTTTTTTTTCTTTGAGATATCGAATTTTGGCATTCACTATCATTTTTAAGTCGCATATTCTACCACAGAAAACACACGTTCCAAACTTTTTTACTGTGATTTAAAAAAATGACTTTTCTGCATTTCTGATTTCAAAATTCGCAGATCCGACTTTCGGTCGGAAAATCGAGCGCACTTTTTTTTCTCTTCAAGATATTGAATTTTAGCCTTCACTATCATTCATAACTCGAATATTCTACCACAGAAAACACGTTCCAAACTTTTTTACTATGATTTAAAAAAAAGTGACTTTTGTGCATTTCTGATTTCAAAATTCAAAGATCCGACTTCCGGTCGGAAAATCGAGCCCAATTTTTTTTTCTCTTCAAGATATCGAATTTTAGCCTTCACTATCATTTTCAAGTGGCATATTCTTTCAAATTCAAATCTTTTTACTATGATTTTAAAAAAAAAGTAACTTTTGTCCATTTCTGATTTCAAAATTCGCAGATCCGACTTCCGGACGGCAAATCGAGCTCAATTTTTTTTCTCTTCAAGATATCGAAATGTAGCCTTCACTATAATTCTTAAGTCGCAGAAAACACCCGTACCAAACTTTTTTACTATAATTTTTAAAAAAAAGTGACTTTTGTCCGTTTCTGATCTTAGAATTCATACAGATCCGGGCAAACTTGGCACCCTTAAGCGTTTAAATCCAGAGCGTACGCGTCATCGCGTGGTCCCATCGGGGGCAATAAACCTAATACAAAATAATGTACTCTAACAAGAGTGGTACCCGGGGCAGAGTGGGAGAGTGATCGACAGATCAATGCATATGTTCGAGTCAACGACTGCGTCGATCGCCCCGGGGACAATGGAGAGTGAGCGGCGATTTTTAAAATCCTTTATTTATTTTTTGTTTCTTCCTTTTTTCCTCTCTTTCTCTCTTACCGATTGAATCGAACAAGTCAGCGAGGCAAAATCGCTCGAGAGCCAGGAATAGGATGACAGAATGCGGAAACACTGGCAGCAGCATCGAGGACTGCTTGGAGTTTGCGGACCGTCAGATTTGCCGGTCGATGGTGTGCGACTCGAAGTCGCGCGCGTCGATTCGATTCGTCAACGCGACCTAAAGTCTGAACAGCGACCACCGAATCTCAATGCGAAGTTGTTGGTCGCGTCAGTTCGCTGTATCGAGGATGAATATACCCGACAACTGGAAGAAACTTTCACCGTGAGATTCGAAGGCCGTTGGTAAAGCGACTTTTGTGTACGTTCTGTGTATTAGTTACGTGACGCGAGGTCCAAGGGGTCGACAAGTTGCATTGTCCACTTTTTAAATCCTCATTTCTTAAGGTTGTGTACAGAAGTCATCTGACTCACTCTGATTGCTTAAAGTAGGAACGAAATAGTTGAATGTTCCTATTCTAAATTCCTTAGTTTTTTAATTATATATTACAAAAATGGAACGCTTAAGGAATAGTTTCCCATTTTTTATCTTCGATTATTTTTCTGAAGAGCCGAAAAGAATTTTTCTATGTTCAATAATGTCAAGAACTTCCTAAAATATGTTAAAATGTTATTTCCTTAAGGTTATGCGAGACTGAAATCATCTGACTCGCTAAGATTACTCTAAGTAGAAGGGGGAAACGATTCTTTTTTATGCGGGTCAGAGAAAATGAAATGGGTGCAAATGATAACACGCAATCGCTCACATAACGACGATCTCATTTAAGATGCAATTATTCTTTCAAAAACCCGGTGAGATCACCTTTTCATGGTATGAGCTGAACCCTGAATAGTTGACGAATCCGTAGAACATATATTATTGGTTAAAAGTTGACTTTAAGTATTTTAATTTCTTATTCAAAGTCAAATTTCGTCCTGTTTCTGCTTTGAGCCATACACAATTCACTGTTTTTAATGGCATATTTCTCAGTAGTTTCGTCGGTGACCGACCTTCAAACTTTGTAATTAGATTCAGGATTCCTTAAACTTTACTATAAAATGTTCAAGCGTGGAATTTGAAATATTTTCATTGACAGCACACCTGCTTAAATTGCTTTTACAATGATCTTATTTAAGTTGCAATTATTTTTTCAAAAACCCGGTGAGGTCACCTTTTCATGGTATGAGCTGAAACCTGAATAGTTGACGAATCCGTAGAACACTTATTATTGCTCAAAAGTTGACTTTAAGTATTTTAATTTCTCATTCAAAGTCAAATTTCGTTCTGTTTCTCCTTTGAGACCATATACAATTCACAGTTTTTAATGGCATATTTCTTAGCAGTTTCGTCGGCGACCGACGTTCAAACTTTATAATTAGATTCAGGATTGCTTAAACTTTACTATAAAATGTTCAAGCGTGGAATTTGAAATATTTTGATTGACAGCACACCTGCTTAAATTGCTTTTACGATGATCTCATTTAAGTTGCAATTATTTTTTCAAAAACCCGGTGAGGTCACCTTTTCATGGTATGAGCTGAAACCTGAATAGTTGACGAATCCGTAGAACACTTATTATTGCTCAAAAGTTCACTTTAAATATTTTAATTTCTCATTCAAAGTCAAATTTCGTTCTATTTCTGCTTTGAGCCATACACAATTCACTGTTTTTAATGGCATATTTCTCAGTAGTTTCGTCGGTAACCGACCTTCAAACTTTGTAATTAGATTCAGGATTGCTTAAACTTTACTATAAAATGTTCAAGCGTGGAATTTGAAATATTTTGATTGACAGCACACCTGCTTAAATTTTTTTTACGATGATCTCATTTAAGTTGCAATTATTTTTTCAAAAATCCGGTGAGGTCACCTTTTCATGATATGAGCTGAAACCTAAATAGTCGAAGAATCCGTAGAACACTTATTATTGCTCGAAAGTTGACTTTATGTATTTAAATTTCTTATTCAAAGTCCAATTTCGTTGTGTTTCTCCTTTGAGCTATGCACAATTCACTGTTTTTAATGTCATATTTCTCAGCAGTTTCGGCGGTGACCGACCTTCAAACTTTATAATTAGATTCAGGATTGCTTAAACTTTACTATAAAATGTTGAAGCGTGGAATTTGAAATATTTTGATTGACAACACACCTCAAATTGCTTTTACGATGATCTCATTTAAGTTGCAATAATTTTTTCAAAAACCCGATGAGGTCACCTTTTTATGGTATGAGCTGAAACCTGAATAGTTGACGAATCCGTAGAACACTTATTATTGCTCAAAAGTTGATTTTAAGTATTTTAATTTCTCATTCAAAGTCAAATTTCGTTCTATTTTTGCTTTGAGCAATACACAATTCACTGTTTTTAATGTCATATTTCTCAGCATTTTCGTCGGTGACCGACCTTCAAACTTTGTAATTAGATTCAGGATTGCTTAAACTTTACCATAAAATGTTCAAGCGTGAAATTTGAAATATTTTCATTGACAGCACACCTGCTTAATTTGCTTTTACGACGATCTCATTTAAGTTGCAATTATTTTTTTCAAAAACCCGGTGAGGTCAGCTTTTCATGGTATGAGCTGAAACCTGAATAGTTGACGAATCCGTAGAACACTTATTATTGCTCAAAAGTTGACTTAAAGTATTTTAATTTTTCATTCAAAGTCAAATTTCGTTCTGTTTCTGCTTTGAGCCATACACAATTCACTGTTTTTAATGTCATATTTCTCAGCATTTTCGTCGGTGACCGCCCTTCAAACTTTGTAATTAGATTCAGGATTGCTTAAACTTTACCATAAAATGTTCAAGGGTGGAATTTGAAATATTTTGATTGACAGCACACCTCCTTAAATTGCTTTTAAACTCCTTCACCGTTTTCGGTATTTCTTGTATTGACCACCAGGCTCGCAATTTTAATCTCTTTCGCAATAATACTCTCACGATAGTCATACAAAAATCGTATGATGAATAATTGAACGTTTTCTTACCCAGTTTCTTGTCCAAAGCGCTGACGGAATCCTTCGATATTCGTCTGACGCACTCCGGCTTCGTCACATCAGTGGCCGTTGCTGTAACATAGTGAAAGAGAAAGAGAGTCAAGTTTTTGAATAAAGCACTGACCACAGCCGTTGATTCTCCAGCCGGTTACTGTTGTCGGCTTGACAGTTCAATTAAGAAAAATTAACGCCTCGTACACGAGCATGTAGAGAGGTCACTTTAGCTGAACCATATATATATATTAATAATATGTGTGGCTAATAAATATAGTATTATTAGCTATATATATGACACCAGCAAAAATTTTCATGCTCTGATATTTCGTGACCGTCAATAATTTTGACAATTTTTCATCAAATAGAATTTTGAAAAAAAAAACGAGACGTATTTTTTTGTTTTGCGCTACGACAAATATTTTCGACACACGAATTTTTGTAAAAATTTTAATTTTTCTTGGAAATTAATAATATATATATATTAATAATATGTGTGGCTAATAAATATAGTATTATTAGCTATATATATGACACCAGCAAAAATTTTCATGCTCTGATATTTCGTGACCGTCAATAATTTTGACAATTTTTCATCAAATAGAATTTTGAAAAAAAAAACGAGACGTATTTTTTTGTTTTGCGCTACGACAAATATTTTCGACACTCGAATTTTTGTAAAAATTTTAATTTTTCTTGGAAATTAATAATACTATCGAAAAATGTCCAGGATGTAATTTGTTCAGTTTCCAAAGAGCTACATAATTTATATAAAAAAAATTATTTTCGGTTTGACAAAATTTTGTTGTATGATGGTAAACAACAATATATCGTTTTGCAAAAAGAGGCAACTTATTATAACTTTTATATGCTTACAGAAAAGTTCTATTTAAAATTACGAAATTTTGAGATCTTAAAATTTTTTGAGAAATGCCATTTTTACAAAAATTTGTGTGTCGAAAATATTGGTCATAGTGCTAAACAAAAAATACGTATCTTTTCTTTTTCAAAATACTACTTGATAAAAAATTGTTGAAAATTTAGCTGGAATCCCCCATATACATATATATATATACGTATAGCCGTTAAGACCGAAAACTACTGGATTATGGTACATAAAAAGGAGGAGGTTAAATTATAGTAATAATGTATGTAACGAATCGAGATGAGTTAGCTGAGCTGTTAGCGAGCGCTATTTCAGATACAGTGGACACAGCTGCATGCGTGATTGACACCAGTTGATCCGGATTTATCGTACAACCGTAGGTCTATCACTGTATAGTTACAACACATAAGGACTTAAGTATGCACAACAATATTGGCACTACACTTGAGAAGGTCATAGTCCGTATTATTTTAGTAAAGTACACATTAAAAATAAAATTTTAATTTCTCTCACTTTTTAGCTCTTTTTAGCATTTCCTGTCGGTTTTACACAAGTACAAAAATATTCTGTTGAAATTTTGTATTTTTTTTTTACGAAATATTTTTTATCATTTTTACAACAGTAAATAAAATGTAGGAATTTTACAAATTTTTTTCAGACCATTAGAACTTAAAACAGAATTATGTACATTTTTCCAATTGTTTATATCACTTCAAATTTGTTATATATAAATTTGATGTAAATAAAATATGTGAATTTTACACACTTTTTTTAGTCAATTAGAATTTAACACTTAATAAAAATATGTATATTCTACAAATTTATTCTGTCACTTCTGATTTAACATAAAAAATATCCGTCAAAAAAACAATGGAAAAAAAACCTTAAAGTATTATTGGAAAATTTCAAAACTCTATAAAATCGAAACCGCTTTTCCGATTTCCACCAAATTCGATACTAATTAACATTAAATATATCTTGCATTTTTAAAAAACTGTTTAGCAAAATATCGTAAATTTTACGAAAGTTATAGTGACTACAAAATTTTTTTGAAAAAATTTAAAAAGCCATAAAATCAAAATTTTTGTATAAATTTTGTTATAATTTGCGACAATCAAACATATGGTAATTTTGACTATTTTTCTCCACAATAATTTTGGATCATTCTGAGTATACAAAAACAAAAAAAAAAAAAAAAAATATTTCATGAAACCAAAATTCGTCTATGTGGAAGAAAAACACAATAAATAAAAAGCGAATAATAATGAGGAAGCAATTTGCAAAGTTCTACTTTGCAGGTTTGTTTATGCTCTAGACATTTTTCTAAAAATTTAAAGTGTCGAAGAATTTTAACCGTGTAACCGATTTTTTTCAAATTTGTAGTAAAACCTTGTACCATAGTAGTCCATACGTGGACCAAATTAAAACCCGGTATCTCGTAATTTGCACGAGCCAGGGCGAGAATGAGATTTTTCGAAAAATTCAAAACGCCATAAAATTTGAATGGCTGGACAGATCTGCGTCAAATTTGTACTCAAATGTTTTTCGATGATAGTCCATATGTGAACAAAATTTGAGATAAATCTGTAAAAAATTTCAACAATTTTTTTTTTCCGTGCCGGCATTTTTTTTTTCATATTCACCAAAATCGAAATTTACCGACATATCGATAGTTCCTTTGACTAAATTCATTATTAACGATCAATAATCGTGAAATCATGTCGAAAATTGCAGCCGGATATCTCAGAATTTACAGAGATGAAGTCTTTGAAGACATTTAAAAAATGAATTGAAATTGCAATAAAATTATAACCATGTTATCGATTCTCGCCAAATTTGGTACACATAATGTTTTGATGATAGTCCTTTTGTGTACAAAATTTCAGCCCGATATCTCTTAAATTGCGAAAGTTATAGCGTGAAAACGATATTTTCAAAATTTTCAAAATGCTGTAAAATTGGAATTTTTCAACCGATTCGCGTCAACTACAATCCCAAGCGTCGTTGTATGACAGCTTCACTTGCGTGCCAAATTTGACGAAGATACATCTAAAATTGCGACAGTTATCGTGCTTACAAGAAATCTGCACACACACACCGAGAGAAAAAGTTTCATTGATTCACGGAAATCTTTGCCAATGAAATGAAATACTTGAATTTCAATACTATCTTTTCTTTGAATGATCTCCAACTCACTGAAAAGTAGTGACATTGTTTCGAAGAAACATTTCTTTAAAACGATGAAACTTTTTCATTGATTTCAAAGATGTCGTCTCTCATTCAATGAAACCTTCTTCTTACCACCTCAAAATTTCAAAACCTATTTTTTCGTGAAGTACGCGGCAGATAAAGCTCAAATTTTGTGAGTATGTAAGGAAGTATGGCAAGAATAGGCTAAGCTTCTGGCTTCTGGAAACTCGAAGCCGTTTGTTCGGGAGAACCGAAAAACAAAAAAGTGAGGTTAGGTGCGAGAGAGAGATCAATGAAAATGTTTCTTTGAACCAATGAAAACGTCTCTTTAAAACAATAAAACTGTTTCTTTATTATATGCTCACTAAGTAAATCTTTATTTACAGGCAATGAAATGTTCTCTTTGAAATTAAATGCACTATTTCATTGAAATCAAAGAAATATTTCGTTGAAATCAATGAAAAAAAAAATCAACCCACCCATTTCTTTGACGTCAATGAAATCTTTTCTCTCGGTGTGCACAACAATACAGACATTTTTTCTAAACCACTTTTCTTGACGTTTTAGACCATTCTGATTGTCCTGAAATGAAAATTTCGAAAAAAACAGTTTTCACAAAAACAAAGCTTCCTCTATGAGGAAGCAAAATCATCACTTATGATCTATACCGTTGCATCTATGATCTATCCTCTCGATACAAGATTTCTGACGCGATTTATGCGTTCTTGTCGCACTAATGCAATAAGAAATAGTATAAATCTATTATAAAACCCACCGACTGGTAGATCGAGTGCTTTGCATGTGATACTCAAAGTCTTTCGGGTATTACCGGTACTACCGGCAGGATAAGTATTTTCCGGTGGCCAACTAGCGGTGTTGAACGATCTCGCCAGAAACTCGCTTCCGCGTCCACATATATATACATATATACATATATATAATGCCAGTTTGGTTAAACTCGGGGTAGTTGACCAGGTACTCAATGATATATGTATAGGTAGTCGAATATTCGTAAGATAAATGGATGTCCGGCTCGCTGGAAGGGACTTATTTTATCTCGCGATTTCGTTGGTCCAAACGTGGAGAGATGGTCGTTGTCGTCGTCGGCGGCGACGAAGAAGATGATGAAGAAGAAGAAGAAGAAGAATGAAAAGGCTATGCGAGCGCATAAGTAAGGGAGAGACGAAGCTTCGAGTCTCGAAGGGAGAAAAAGCAAGCAAAGGGAGCAACAAATAATAATAAGAGTAGCTCTCTGCGGCCGAGAGCGAGCGCAAAGCCAAGAGATGTTGGGAGTGGATGGCCTTGAGCAGGTCATCACCTCCGGGGCTGCAGTGTAGTGAAGCTGAAGCTGCTGCTGTTGCTGCTGCTGCTGCTGCTGGACCATCCTAACTTCTTACTTCTTCTCTGCGTCTTCTCTCGTCCCTTTGCAACTCTTGCTCACTCTTTGTACGCTATACTTTGCTCTTTAAAGTATATATTGTATAGTCTCTTCTTGAGACTGCAGAAATAATCCTGGCAAGATAAATTTGTAGGAATTGATTTAGGAGAAAATAAAATTAGCACTATCTAATTTTTTTTTTAATCGCATTTTTTTAAAAAAGGAAAATTCTGTACGCTATAATTTGGTTTTTTAAATATATATTGTGTAGTTTTTTCTTGAGACTGCAGAAATAATTCCTGCAAGATAAATTTGTATGAATTGATTTAGGAGAAAAAAGATTAGCACTATATAATTTTTTAAAATCGCTTTTTAATAAGAAACAAAAATTGTGTATGCTATAATTTGATTTTTTAAGTATATATTGTATAGTCTTTTCTTGAGACTGCAGAAATAATTCCTGCAAGATAAATTTGTAGGAATTGATTTAGGAGAAAATAAAATTAGCACTATCTAATTTTTTTTTTAATCGCATTTTTTTAAAAATTCTGTACGCTATAATTTGATTTTTTAAATATATATTGTGTAGTTTTTTCTTGAGACTGCAGAAATAATTCCTGCAAGATAAATTTGTAGGAATTGATTTAGGAGAAAATAAAATAGTACTATCTAATTTTTTTTTAAATCGCATTTTAGTAAAAAAGGAAAATTCTGTACGCTATAATTTGGTTTTTAAATATATATTGTGTAGTTTTTTCTTGAGACTGCAGAAATAATTCCTGCAAGATAAATTTGTATGAATTGATTTAGGAGAAAATAAAATTAGCACTATTTAATTTTTTTTTTAATCGCATTTTTAAAAAAAAGGAAAATTCTGTACGCTATAATTTGGTTTTTTAAATATATATTGTGTAGTTTTTTCTTGAGACTGCAGAAATAATCCCTAAACGATAAATTTGTATGAATTGATTTAGGAGAAAATAAAATAGCACTACCTATTTTTTTTTAAATCGTATTTTATTAAAAAAGGAAAATTCTGTACGCTATAATTTGGTTTTTTAAATATATATTGTGTAGTTTTTTCTTGAGACTGCAGAAATAATTCCTGCAAGATAAATTTGTATGAATTGATTTAGGAGAAAATAAAATTAGCACTATATAATTTTTTTTAAATCGCATTTTAGTAAAAAAGGAAAATTCTGTGCTATAATTTGATTTCTAAAGTATATATTGTATAGTCTCTTCTCGAGACTTCAGAAATAATCCCTACAAGATAAATTTGTATGAATTGATTTAGGAGAAAATAAAATAGCACTATCTAATTTTTTTTTAAATCGCATTTTATTAAAAAAAGAAAATTCTGTACGGTGTAATTTGATTTTTGAAGTATATATTGTATAGTCTTTTCTCGAGACTGCAGAAATAATCCCTGCAAGATAAATTTGTATGAATTGATTTAGGAGAAAATAAAATAGCACTATTTAATTTTTTTTTAAATCGCATTTTATTAAAAAAGGAAAATTCTGTACCGTGTAATTTGATTTTTGAAGTATATATTGTATAGTCTTTTCTTGAGACTGCAAAAATAATCCCTGCAAGATAAATTTGTAGGAATTGATTTAGGAGAAAATAAAATTAGCACTATCTAATTTTTTTTTTAATCGCATTTTTTTAAAAGAGGAAAATTCTGTACGCTATAATTTGGTTTTTTAAATATATATTGTGTAGTTTTTTCTTGAGACTGCAGAAATAAACCCTGCAAGATACATTTGTAGGAATTGATTTAGGAGAAAATAAAATAGCACTATTTAATTTTTTTTAAATCGCATTTTATTAAAAAAAGAAAATTCTGTACGGTGTAATTTGATTTTTGAAGTATATATTGTATAGTCTTTTCTCGAGACTGCAGAAATAATTCCTGCAAGATAAATTTGTATGAATTGATTTAGGAGAAAATAAAATAGTACTATCTAATTTTTTTTTAAATCGCATTTTAGTAAAAAAGGAAAATTTTGTACGCTATAATTTGGTTTTTAAATATATATTGTATAGTCTCTTCTTGAGACTGCAGAAATAATCCCTGCAAGATAAATTTGTAGGAATTGATTTAGGAGAAAATAAAATTAGCTCTATCTAATTTTTTTTTTAATCGCATTTTTTTAAAAAAGGAAAATTCTGTACGCTCTAATTTGGTTTTTTAAATATATATTGTGTAGTTTTTTCTTGAGACTGCAGAAATAATTCCTGCAAGATAAATTTGTAGGAATTGATTTAGGAGAAAATAAAATTAGCACTATCTAATTTTTTTTTAATCGCATTTTTTTAAAAAAGGAAAATTCTGTACGCTATAATTTGGTTTTTTAAATATATATTGTGTAGTTTTTTCTTGAGACTGCAGAAATAATTCCTGCAAGATAAATTTGTATGAATTGATTTAGGAGAAAAAAAAATTAGCACTATTTAATTTTTTTTTTAATCGCATTTTTTAAAAAAAGGAAAATTCTGTACGCTATAATTTGGTTTTTTAAATATATATTGTGTAGTTTTTTCTTGAGACTGCAGAAATAAACCCTGCAAGATAAATTTGTAGGAATTGATTTAGGAGAAAATAAAATAGCACTATCTAATTTTTTTTTTAATTGCATTTTTTTAAAAAAGGAAAATTCTGTACGCTATAATTTGGTTTTTAAATATATATTGTATAGTCTCTTCTTGAGACTGCAGAAATAATCCCTGCAAGATAAATTTGTAGGAATTGATTTAGGAGAAAATAAAATTAGCACTATCTAATTTTTTTAAATCGCATTTTATTAAAAAAGGAAAATTCTGTACGCTATAATTTGATTTTTAAAGTATATATTGTATAGTCTTTTCTTGAGACTGCAGAAATAATCCTTGCAAGATAAATTTGTATGAATTGATTTAGGAGAAAAAAAATTAGCATTAACTAATTTTTAAAAATTGCTTTTTAATAAGATACAAAAATTCTGTACGCTATAATTTGATTTTTAAAGTATATATTGTGTAGTCTCTTCTTGGGACTGCAAAAATAATCCCTACAAGCTAACTTCGTATGAATTGATTTAAGAGAACAAAAATTAGCATTATTTAATTGTGTTGCTGTGAGAAAAACCACGTTTGAATTTAAAAAAAAAACGAAAAATGCATACGCTATAATTTGATCTTTGAAGTATATATTCTACAAACTAACTTTGTATAAGTTAATTCATGAAACAACAAAAATTTGCAATATGTAATTGTGTTATTCATTTAACTGTTTAAAAACCCGCGTTTCTATTAAAACTTTTGTTCCTTATTAGAAAAAAAAAAATCCCTGCAAGCTAACTTTGTATAAATTGATTTAGGAGGAATCAAAAATTTGCATTATTTAATTACGCTATTCATTTTGCTGTAAAAAAAACACTCCGACCGCGTTTTAAGAAGAAACGAAAATTTTTGTGCTCTTGGTATCAATTTATTACGTAAATCTATATTTACACAACACATTAATGTCACAAATTAATAAACACGGTAAAGTCTAGACGTTTAAACTAATAAAAGCAATAAAAAGAAAAAAAAACATTTTTTATTTACGTGAAACCATCAATCCTTTTACTTTCACCATTACTTTTACTTTCGGCTAAATTCCAGTCACTTTCAAATTTCTGCTCGATTTTTCAAACGGCAAACAACGCGGCTAATAAAAAATTTTATTTACTTTTCCAATATCTTTTCAGTCACATTCCAATATGCACTTAACTGCATATTCTGGTTGCAGCTTCCCCTTTCCCCCCTTCGCCACTTTCGTACTTGTTTGGATGCGAAAACTTGGAACGTTATTTCGGGGCAAAAAGATTTGCCAGAAAACCAGTTTATCGATTCTCGATCGCATGTGCGTTGATCAAAGTGGTTTGGTTATATGAATTACAGATATATATATATATACATATTAAAAAAGTATTTTTTTACATATAATAAATTATATCTAAATTTATATATATATATAAATTATTAAATTATTAAATTATTAAATAGTGAAAACAAAAAAATTATTTATATATAAATATATATATATAAATTTAGCTATAATTTATTATATGTAATTTTTTTTTTCAAATATTTAAATTTTATATATAAATTATAAAATTACGAAAAAAAAAATTTATATATATATATACATATTTGTATATAAATTTAGATACAATTTATTTTTCATAATTTAGTAATTCAATCATTTATATATAAATAAATTTAGCTATAATTTATTATATGTATTTTTTTTTCTTTTTTCAAATAATTAAATTTTATATATAAATTATAAAATTACGAAAAAATTTTTTATATATATATATACATATTTGTATATAAATTCATATACAATTTATTTTTCATAATTTAGTAATTCAATCATTTATATATAAATAAATTTAGCTATAATTTATGATATGTATTTTTTTTTCTTTTTTCAAATAATTAAATTTTATATATAAATTATAAAATTACGAAAAATTTTTTTTATATATATATACATATTTGTATATAAATTCATATACAATTTATTTTTCATAATTTAGTAATTCAATCATTTATATATAAATAAATTTAGCTATAATTTATTATATGTATTTTTTTTTCTTTTTTCAGATAATTAAATTTTATATATAAATTATAAAATTACGAAAAATTTTTTTATATATATATATACATATTTGTATATAAATTCATATACAATTTATTTTTCATAATTTAGTAATTCAATCATTTATATACAAATAAATTTAGCTATAATTTATTCTATGTAATTTTTTTTCTTTTTTCAAATAATTAAATTTTATATATAAATTATATTATAAAATTAAGAAAAAAAATTTATATATATATACATATTTGTATATAAATTCATATACAATTTATTTTTCATAATTTAGTAATTCAATCATTTATATATAAATAAATTTAGCTATAATTTATTATATGTAATTTTTTTTTCTTTTTTGAAATAATTAAATTTTATATACAAATTATAAAATTACGAAAAAAAATGTATATATATATACATATTTGTATATAAATTTAGATATAATTAATTTTTCATAATTTAGTAATTCAATCATTTATATATAAATAAATTTAGCTATAATTTATTATAAGTAATTTTTTTTTTTTTTTTATTTTCAAACAATTTAATAATTTATATATATATATATATTTAGCAAACGAAATTCAACGGACTGCTAAACGAATTCACCGAATACTTAATTATCTTCGACAATAATAACTGTAATTCACGTATAATCGTGTGCTTCGTGCAATACCAAAACGATCCCCACGGCGACGAAATACAATATTACGGAAACGCAAATTCTTAAGGTTTCTTTGTGGCGAGTGTGGCGAGTTTGTGTGTGCACCGAGTAAGCATCGTGGCACAAAGTACGCACGAGCGAGAGTGAAGGACGCGCGCGAGCGTGATGGGGATACCGACTTAAGTGAATGAGAAAGATAAATATAATAATTACGGCAAATTGCTGACTGCTGCTGGGCCCGCTTCTGCTGCAAGAGAGAAAATCGCTCGTGAGAGAGCGGGAATCAAGAGGAAGAAAAAACAACAACAACAACAACAACAACAACAGCAAAAAAGATATAAACAGCGCAAGAACGAGGAAGAAAAATGAAGAAAAAAAAAAAAAAGGGATCGTGCGCGCTCTGCCGGCTGAATGCGAGCGGCTGGTTCTACCAAATGCCGTGTTTGTGTATGAGGCGTTTTCTGAGCACTGAACATGCCGCATGTATGGCGCGGTTGTACACAACGCAGCCAAATATAGAAGAGTAAAGGGTGACTTGCTGATGTTCTGCAGTTGCTGGAGGGTACATGGTTTTTTTTTGCTTCCTCATAGAGAAAAGTGTTTTCATGAAAAAAAAAAAAAATTGCTTCCTCATTATTATTGGATTTTTACAAATGTACCTCTATGAGGAAGCATGTTAATCTATTTTGGCTTCCTTATAGAGGAAGTTTTGTAAAAATTCAATAATAATGTGGAAGCAATTTGCAAAGTTCTACTTTGCAGCCTTGTTTGAAAAAATTTTACATGGCATTAGTTTTGAACCCCTTGACAGATTCTCGCCAGATTCGAACTGATGCTTAGTTTACCCACACTCTACTTGTGGACCAAATTTGAGCCCGATATCTTTAAAATTGCGGAAGTTAGAGCACAAAGAAAAAATTCAAAATGCGATAAATTTTAAACCCCTTAACGGATTGACGTCAAATTCACTCCCAAACTTTATTTAATAACAGTCCACTTGTGGAACAAATTTGAGCCCGATATCTTAAAAATTGCGAAAGTTAGAGCACGAACAAAAAATGTGAAAAAATTTAAAAATGCCATAAATTGTGAACCCCTTAACGGATTGACACCAAATTTAATCTCAAACACTATTTCATAATAGTCCACTTCTGGTCCAAGTTTCAGCCGGATATCATAAAAATTGCGGGAGTTAGAGCCCGAGCTGACATTCTCCAAAAAATTCAAAATGCCATAAATTTTGAACACCTTGATGGATTAACTCCAAATTCACTCCCAAACTTTATTTAATAACAGTCCACTTGTGGACCAAATTTGAGCCCGATATCTTAAAAATTGCAAAAGTTAGAGCACGAACAAAAAATGTAAAAAAGTTTTAAAATGCCATAAACTGTGAACCCCTTGACGGATTGACATCAAATTTAATCCCAAACACTATTTGATAATAGTCCACTTCTGGTCCAAGTTTGAGCCGGATATCATAAAAATTGCGGGAATTAGAGCCCGAGCTGACATTCTCCAAAAAATTCTAAATGCCATAAATTGTGAACCCCTTAACGGATTGACACCAAATTTAATCCCAAACACTATTTGATAACAGTCCACTTCTGGTCCAAGTTTGAGCCGGATATCATAAAAATTGCGGGAGTTAGAGCCCGAGCTGACATTCTCCAAAAAATTCAAAATGCCATAAATTTTGAACACCTTGATGGATTGACACCAAATTTAATCCCAAACACTATTTGATAACAGTCCACTTCTGGTCCAAGTTTGAGCCGGATATCATAAAAATTGCGGGAGTTAGAGCCCGAGCTGACATTCTCCAAAAAATTAAAAATGCCATAAATTTTGAACACCTTGATGGATTAACTCCAAATTCAATCCCATACCTTGTTTAACGACAGTTTACTCGTGGTTCAAATTTGAGCCCGATATCTTAAAAATTGCGACCGCTATCGTGCTAACAAAAAATTGTGCACACACACACACACACACATACAGACATTTTTTCTAAACCACTTTGGCTCGAATCGGTAAAGTGGTTCAGGTTTTATGGAATTTTGAATTTTTCAAAAAACTTGACATTATCGCCTTATTGTAACTTTTGCAAAACTTGAGATAGCGAGTTCAAATTTTGTATGTAAATGAAACAATATTCAGCCATTATATATGTATAATTTAGTGACGAACGGTATGAAATTTTTTATTTTATGGAATGTTGAATTATTTTTTTAAATGTACGTTATCACATTTACTTTCGGAAACGCTCTAATAATAACGAAATAGAAAAAACGAATTCACAACATGTTTACTTATCTAATTAAAACAAGGATGCAAAGTAGAACGTTGCACATTGCTTCCTCATTACTTTTCGCTTTTTACAAAATTTCCTCTATGAGGAAGCCAAAATTGATTAACATACTTCCAGGGTTCGGGAATAACGCGTTACTAGTAACGTCGTTAGTGAATTCGTTACTTTTTCGTGGCAACGGTCGGTAACGTCGTTACATTTTTATTCGTGTAATTCTAAGACAACGCTCGTTACAAATTCTTTGTAACAAGTAACGAAATTGCCGTTACTTTTTCGTTACTTTTTGAGATACAAAATGTTTGTTAACAAGTAGCTGTTCGAATTCCCTCTAAGAGGCGAGATACCAACGAAAATGAACGAAAGCTAATTGCTCGACGTTAATAAACGCTTCCTCTGAATTATTCGCTTTTTCGTTATTGATCTTCATTCTACACGTTAATAATTATCAGGGTTCGGAACGTTACTTATTAAAAGTAATTCGTTACCGTTACCGTTACTCCTTGTGAAAAAGTAACGCGTTACCGTTACCATTACTCCTTGTGAAAAAATAACGCGTTACCGTTATCGTTACTGAAAATGTAACGCTTCCGTTACTTTTCGTTACTTAAAAACATATTAATCATATAACAAATTCAGACGTATATAATTATTAACGTGTAGAATGAAGTTCAATAACAAAAAAAAACGAATAATTCAGAGGAAGCGTTTATTAACGTCGAGCAATTAGCTTTCGTTCATTTTCGTTGGTATCTCGCCTCTTAGAGGGAATTCGAACAGCTACTTGTTAACAAACATTTGGTATCTCAAAAAGTAACGAAAAAGTAACGGCAATTTCGTTACTTGTTACAAAAAAAATGGTAACGAGCGTTGTCTTAGAATTACACGAGTAAAAATGTAACGACGTTACCGGCCGTTATCACCAAAAAGTAACGAATTCACTAACGACGTTACTAGTAACGCGTTACTTCCGAACCCTGATAATTATATACGTCTAAATTTGTTATATGATTAATATGTTTTTAAGTAACGAAAAGTAACGGAAGCGTTACATTTTCAGTAACGATAACAGTAACGCGTTATTTTTTCAGAAGATGTAACGGTAACGGTAACGCGTTACTTTTTCACAAGAAGTAACGGTAACGGTAACGAATTACTTTTAATAAGTAACGTTCCGAACCCTGCATACTTCATCGTAGAGGTAGCTTTATAAAATGTGAAAAATAATGAGGAAGCAATGTGCAAGGTTCTACTTTGCATTCTTGTTTACTATTTTCTTTTCGCTGCTAGAGAAGGCGAGATTCAGTAAAGTTGCAAAGTAGAACTTTGCACATTGATTCCTCATTAATTTTCAATTGCACAAAGCCACCACTATGACTAAGTTTATTAATTTTTACTTTCTCATAGAGGAAGCTTTGTAAAAAATGTAAATCAATGAGGAAACAATGTGCAAAGTTCTACTTTGCAATTTTTTTCATTACCGGTAAGTGACAAAAAAGTAACGATCAGATTCTTTCGGTTTGGTTATTTGGAAGGTCATTTTGGACATTTCCGAAAGTTTCTTCTGTGCGAGAAACAACTTCTATTGAGCATTATTTTTTTTCATGATCACTTTGACAGTTGTTTTTAGGAAAAAATGAAAGTTGTCGTAATTGCTACCCTATATATCAGATTTTTACGAAATATTGAGCAAAGTACTTAGTGTAAATAAATCACGTTTTATTAAAAAGAGATCAGGTTACAGTTGAGGGTTATAACGTATGGTTCGTAAGATTGCCGGCCATGGAATGAATAGATCGATCACAACAAACAAAACCATAACGGTCGATGAAATGATCGACTCGAATTTACTTAAATCTCAACACGAAAGTACAAAAATAAGTGCCAAAATTGTGTTTGTTAAGAAATATTTTTCGATTTTTACGCAAAAAAAGTATTATTTTCTGTCAATTTTACAAAAAAAAAAAGACTACTTTGGAAGCTCAAAAATTGTGTAAATTTAGCAACAAAATATTTGTCAAAAAAAAAATAGTACTTTCTGTCAATTTAAAAAAAAATAATAAAAAATATATAATACCTTCCACTAAATATTTGTAAGTTCGTCAAATTTACAAAATATTTTATATCACTTCTCATAAATTAACGTGAAATCCGAATAGAACACAAAAATTCTGTCAAATAAAAATTTACAGAAAACTTTAACTTCAATTACTAAAAAATTTCTCAAGAACAAAGTTTCGTCTATGAGGATGGAAAATCAGCACTTATGGTCTGTATCGTAGCGTGCGGTTGTACACAACGCAGCTAAATATAGACGAGCATGGGGTTGGCTTGCTCTACAGTTGCAGGAGGTTACGTTGTGTTTTTTTCTCTTATTATTATTTCCTTTCCGCTGCGAGAGAAGGCGAGATCGAGTGTATCCAAAAACGTAGAGTGAGACGAATATTACATTTGACTTCCTGTGCGTTTTGTGCCCCTCAGACAAACAAGCCAGAAAGGCAAAGACGTATTTATAGATTACGCAGAGGCGCCTCGTTAATAAATATACTGCACTTGAAAGTTCGTTGTATCGAACGCAAGGCGGCGCTACGATCGTTAGGCCCATTAAAAGTGTTTTGCAAATCGCCACCAGAGCTACATTTTATTTTTGTGGCGATCGGTGAAATTTTATGACGAAATTTTCATATTCAAATATCTTGATTGATCGGCTGTAGATATTGTTTTTAAAAAAATGCTGTTGGCCCTTCGAACTAAGAATATTTCGGTATATATAGAGAGCATTTAACTTTTATGAGTTGCCTGAAATAAATTAATTAATTATTAAATAAAATTATTATTTTTTAAATAAGAAAATAAATAAATGAAAAAAAAATTAATTAATGTACTTATAACATTTTTACAAGAAAACCGGTCATTGAATAATTTCCAATAAAATTTTAGAAATTTTATTAAAATTTTAGACATTTTATGTAAATTCTAGAAATATTATGAAAACTTGACAAACTCTATGAAAATTCAACATATTGTATGAAAATTCAACAAATTTTATGAAAATTCTACAAATTTTATGAAAATTCTACAAATTTTATGAAAATTCTACAAATTTTATGAAAGTTCTACAAATTTTATGAAAATTCTACAAATTTTATGAAAATTCTACAAATTTTATGAAAATTCTACAAATTTTATGAAAATTCTACAAATTTTATGAAAATTATACAAATTTTATGAAAATTCAACAAATTTTATAAAAATTCTACAAATTTTATGAAAGTTCTACAAATTTTATGAAAATTTTACAATTTTTATGAAAATTTTACAATTTTTTCTGAAAATTCTACAAATTTTATGAAAATTTTACAAATTTCATAATTCTACAAATTTTATAAAAATTCTATAAATTTTATGACAATTCAACAAATTTTTAAAAAATTCTGCAAATTTTATCAGAATTCGACAAATTTCATGAAAATTTTACAAATTTTATGAAAATTCTGCAGATTTGATGAAAATTCAACAAATTTTATAAAAGTTCTACAAATTTTATGAAAATTCTACAAATGAAAATTCAACAAATTTTATGAAAATTCTACAAATATTATGAAAATTCTACAAATGTTATGAAAATTCAACAAATTTTATCGGTAAAAAAAGGTATGTATAAATAAACAAATTATTAAATAAAATTATGATTTTTTAAATAAGAAAATAAATAATTTAAAAAAATTAATTAATGTACTTATCAAATTTTTACAAGAAAACCGGTCATTGAATAATTTCCAATAAAATCACAGTTTTGCACAAGATGTAATATTTCGATATGAATGTATAGCTTTTATTTATTTTTCATAAAATTTCACAAATATAATTGTAAAAATCTCTGTTTAAGTCTTAGGCGATTAATCAATTTTTTTTTAAATCTAGATCGATACATTCATGAAACAAGTATGATGGGATTCGATACTTATTTTCGATACTTCGCGGTAATATCGTGACATCAACTTATTAGGATGGGATTTCGAAGCAAAATCGTGACATCAACTTATTAGGAGGAACTTCGCTGGTATTCTCTATTCGTTTGTTTGCTTGTTTGTCTCAGAATAATCCTGGCATCATGGGCGTGCAGGAGATCCATTCTCACGCCTTATGCCATTCCCAGAAAAACAGACCAGAACACAGAATAACGAATGCGTCTACCGGTTATGCCCAAACTAGGTTCTCACCAAAATCCTCAACCCTTTCGGGCATCAATTATTTTCATAACAAAACGAAAAAATCGGTGTTTAACGTTAAGAAATTATTTGAAGCTATTGAAAATCGATCGGAGGACGACAAATTGATTGACGAATTGATGATTGAGAAGTTTGTGAATTAAATTAATTAGAATATGTGATTTTTTTAATTCGATATAAAAAATGGTTAGGTTACCAATATGATTTTTTTCCACCAATATAATCGTTATTTAAGTTAAGAAATTATTTGAAGCTATTGAAAATCGGTTGGAAATCGACAGATTGATTGACGAATTGATGATTGAGAAATTTGCAAATTAAATTATATAAAGACAATTAGAAATATGTGTTTTTTTTTAAATTCGATATAAAACATGGTTAGGTTACCAATATCATTTTTTTTTCACAAATATAATCGTTATTTAACGTTAAGATTTTATTTAAAGCTATAGAAAATTGGTCGTATATCGACAAATTGATTGGCGAATTGATGATTGAGAAATTTACGAATTAGGCTATATTGACTAAATTATATAAAGACAATTGGAATATGTAATTGTTTTTTAATATAATTAAAAAATAGTTAGGCCCATATATATAACAAATAATTATTTTTAAATATAATTAACAAAATGGATTAATGGATAATATGGATTTGGATTGATGATAGTAAGATTTTTTAATTTGCCAAACTTACAGATATTTTGTTGCAGAATTTACACAATTTTTGAGTTTTCAAAAAATTTACACTTTTTATTTTCATTTTTTAATATGATTAAAAAATAATTAGGGTACCAATATAATTTATTGATATTATTGTAATTGCATTTCGATACTTTGGTTTACTAATCGAGTTTTGTTCGGTTAAATATTTCAAATCTATTTTTCACATTTAAATCCAATCCAACAAACAACAAACAAAAATTCCGTCTTTCAGAAACAAATACACATTCAGTTTTCATCTTTTCATAAAATTTATTTTAATAGTCAATTTAATTTCTAACATCTTTAACTTTTCACTTAATTAAATTAAACTTTTTTTTTTCAAATTAAATTTTTAATAATTTAACTTTTAGCATAAGACAGATCATATTTTTATCCTCCGTTGATACGCTGACCAATCAGTAGTTTGCCCATAAATATAACACCAAATGTATCCACAAAACTAATAAATACTTGATCTTCCAAAATAATTCTTCCCCTGTGGGTGTGTGTGACACCCGGTGTACATTTCTATGGCTAGTAATATCATTGAATCATGATTAGTGTAACCGGTACATTCACCAGGTTATATTAGGAATCGACCGAGGATTTCCTTTTTTTTTTTTTTTTTTTTTTTTTAGGCACCGGCCCTTGTTATACGAAGAAGAAGAAGAAGAAGAAGACGTACCTTCGCTTTAAGCTATAAAATTACATGTATATATATATATATATATATACACCCGGCGAAAGTTTCATGTAGCTCAGATCCGGTGCGTCCCTACCGACGTGGCTAAGGTCCAGTCGGTCGACGTCCGACGAACGACTTTTAGCGTAACTCATTCCCACCCACGCGGTTGGCTTTCCCTCCTTCGCCTCTCGCTCGCTGGTTCTCCTCTTGACCGGACGCTTCGATTACACCGGGCGCGGAACATGCCGAGATCCTTACGTGTGGCCCTCACCAGTCGAGCAGTGAGCTATGCTGCTGGACTCTACTTCTATATATATATATATTTTATATATATAGATATAAAATATATATGGAACTACCTACCTACCTAACTAACACAGAACTGTAAGTGAACGAGCGAACGAGCGAGGACAAAAGCCACGATGTGAAGCCCCTTGTAAGCGACGCTGTACACTTTTCGATACGCCCGCGACATTGGAGGCGTTCAGCTCCGGGAATTCTTTTGCTTCTTCGTAGAGAAATATTTTGTTTCAAGTTTTTTATGTCAGTTTAGTTAGAATGGATGAAATTGTGTGAAAGGCGGTTTAGAAAATTCTATAAATTTTCGGAAAAAAATAACGAAAATTCTAGAAATTTTATGAAAATTCTAGAAATTTAATGAAAATTCTAGAAATGTAATGAAAATTCTAAAAAATTTATGAAAATTCTACAAACTTTATGAAAATTTTACAAACTTTATGAAAATTTTACAAACTTTATGAAAATTTTACAAATTTTATGAAAATTTTACAAATTTTATGAAAATTTTACAAATTTTATGAAAATTTTACAAATTTTATGAAAATTTTACAACTTTTATGAAGATTCTACAAATTTTATGAAAATTCTACAAATTTTATGAAAATTCTACAAACTTTATGAAAATTCTACAAATTTTATGAAAATTCTACAAATTTTATGAAAATTCTACACATTTTATGAAAATTCTACACATTTTATGAAAATTCTACACATTTTATGAAAATTCTACAAATTTTATGAAAATTCTACACATTTTATGAAAATTCTACAAATTTTATGAAAATTCTACACATTTCATGAAAATTCTACAAATTTTATGAAAATTCTACACATTTCATGAAAATTCTACAAATTTTATGAAAATTCTACAAATTTTATAAAAATTCTACAAATTTTATGAAAATTTAGAAAATTTGATGAAATTTTAGAAAATTTTATGAAAATTTTACAAATTTGATGAAAATTCTACAAATTTTATGAAAATTCTACACATTTTATGAAAATTCTACACATTTTATGAAAATTCTACGAAAATTCTAGAAATTTTACGAAAATTCTAGAAATTTTACGAAAATTCTAGAAATTTTACGAAAATTCTAGAAATTTTACGAAAATTCTAGAAATTTTACGAAAATTCTAGAAATTTTATGTAAAAATTCTAGAAATTTTATGTAAAAATTGTTCAAATTTTATGTAAAAATTGTTCAAATTTTATGTAAAAATTCTTCAAATTTTATGTAAAAATTCTTCAAATTTTATGTAAAAATTCTTCAAATTTTATGTAAAAATTCTTCAAATTTTATGAAAATTCTACAAATTTTATGAAAATTCTACAAATTTTATGAAAATTTTACAAATTTTATATGAAAATTTTACAAATTTTATGATTCTGCAGAATTCTGCAGATTTGATGAAAATTCTACAAATTTTATGAAAATTCTACAAATTTTTACAAAATTCAACAAATTTATCAGAATTTGACAAATGTTATGAAAATTTGAAAACGACGACTGGCTAATTTTAAATTGGCATAAAGTTGATAAAAAACGCTTGAGCCATCCACATTTTATAACATTTTTTAAAATTTTAAAAAACTTCCTGTATCATTCTAATTCAACCAAATTTTTTGCTATAGAAACTTTGAAACTTTCATATGAAAGTGGAAGGAAGTTGTACGACCTTTCTTATTGAATTTGAGCAAATCCGAATTTATAGAAAAATCAATTTCCCTTTATTATTTTTTTAAGGCTAAAATTTTTTTGAATTAAATTTTTTTTTTCTGTAAATAATTTTTAACTATAGTTAAAAGACGCCTGCGACGGTGAAGGCGCTGAACTGCGGGAGTCCTTTTTCCCTGGCAGCGCAGAGTTATTTTTACTCGACTTCCCACTGCCGTGGCTTTTACTTTTCCATAAGTAAAGCTTGATGGGCTCGAAAGTTCGTTCTGGTTCTGCGCCACGAAGACGTATCTACGTATCATACATACAGTTGGTACACAGATTGTAGAAACGCAATGTTAATTTGGCTGAAAGGGGTCATGGAAGATTGCTGAATGATGCTTCTATTCATTCGGACGAATGGACGAATGAACGACGAAGACGGACAGGAAGAAGACAAAAGTCACTGATGGACTCATGATCGCTTCGAGAATATAATTGAAACTTCGTTGGTGGCATTTCGTGCCATTATTAGACATTAAGTGCTTAAGGGGTTACATGGATTTTAAATTTTCAAAAACCCATTAAAATTTTTTTTTATTTATCTTTTCAAGTCAATTGGAGTTAGTCTTTTTTTTAAGACTGTGGATACGATTTCTCAAAAACTAATGCAACGATCTTGTTGAAATTTTGTACATTTCTTCTACGTAGAATTGACTAGGGATTGACCGAAGGATTTTTTTTTCTTCGATTACAACTTATTTTACATGGACTGGATTTTACCGAAAATCGTACTATTTTGTATACAACTCTACCAAAAATGCAAATATTAATTTAAAAAAAAATCCTTCGTGCAATCACGAACTATACTCACCTATTATCAGAAAATATATGGTTTTTTTGATTTCAGATAAAGCTATCAAAAGTTATCCTGACCCGAGTGATTTTTTTCTGAGGGATTTTCGGAAACCAATTTTCAACGGCTGAATTCTCAAAATTTTTGGACATTTTAAAAAAAATATCGTTCAAATGTTGTTCTTTAATATGCTAAAATTTTGAATAAAATAATTCTTTTGTTACATTTGAAAAAAAATTAAATGTTTCTTTTTTTTTTAATTAAGTTTAATATCTAGTTGCCTGAGAAATAAATTTAAATTGAAAATATATAATTTTCATTCAGACAGTCCAACCATATACGACAAAAAGATAAGTGTCACCTTCTCTGTGCTGAAATTCACAGTTTATCTCTCAATGGAAATTTTGTGAAAATTTGTGAAAATTTTACAAAATTTGTGAAAATTTTAGAAATTTTGTGAAAATTTTAGAAATTTTGTGAGAATTTTAGAAATTTTGTCAAATTTTAGAAATTTGGTGAGAATTTTAGAAATTTGGTGAGAATTTTAGAAATTTTGTGAAAATTTTAGAAAATTTGTGAAAATTTTAGAAATTATGTGAAAATTTTAGAAATTTTGTGAGAATTTTAGAAATTTGGTGAGAATTTTAGAAATTTGGTGAGAATTTTAGAAATTTTGTGAGAATTTTAGAAATTTTGTGAGAATTTTAGAAATTTTGTGAAAATTTTAGAAATTTTATGAATTTTTTTGAAATTTTATGATTTTTTTTTTAATTTTATGAAATTTTATGAATTTTTTTGAAATTTTATGAAATTTTTTGAAATTTTATGATTTTTTTTAAATTTTATGATTTTTTTTTAAATTTTATGATCTTTTTTGAAATTTTATGAATTTTTTTTGAAATTTTATGAATTTTTTTTGAAATTTTATGAATTTTTTTGAAATTTTATGAAATTTTTTGAAATTTTTTGAAATTTTATGAATTTTTTTGAAATTTGTTGAAATTTTATGAAATTTTATGAAATTTTATGAAATTTTATGAAATTTTATGAAATTTTATGAAATTTTTTGAAATTTTATGAAATTTTTTAAAATTTTCTGAAAATGTTTGTTGCCTGAGAAATAAATTGAAATTGAAAATATATAATTTTCATTTAGACAGTCCAACTATATACGACAGAAAGATAAGTGTCATCTTCTCTGTGCTGAAATTCACAGTTTATCTATCAGTGGATCAACAAATATGTCACTAGACACGAATATCTACCACCCCCGACAGTTCAAAGTAGTTTTTCGTAAAAAAATTCCATGTATATCCTGCGCGGTTGTGACATAAACTTTGCAAATCTAGACTCGCCGTGAATCTGTCCCATATACATTAGCCACATATCATATTCTCAGGCGCCGCATAATGATAATAAACGCGTTCTCAGATTGCGCCTCCGCGTTTACTCTTAATTATGATGACGGTCAACGAGGCGCAGTGTGTTTTATATACTTAAAAAAAATACAATAATAATAATAATAATCAAGCTATTAAATTTTTAACCAAATGATTATTTGTCCTTAAATAATGTGTTTTTTTTTTAAATAAATATTTAGAAAAACAAACTATTAGAAATTTTAGAAATTTTTAAATAAATTATAATTTGTTTTTAAATGGTGTAATTTTATTTAAATAATTTTTTAGAAAAACAAACTATTAGAAATTTTAGAAATTTTTAAATAAATTATAATTTGTTTTTAGATAGTGCAATTCTTTTTAAATATATTTTTTGTAAATCAGACTATTATAAATTTTAGAAATTTTTAAGTAAATTATAGTTTTTTCTTAAATTGTGTAATTTTTTAAGAATACATTTTTAGAAAATTAAACTATTATAAGTTTTATAATTTTTTAAATAAATTATAATTTGTTCTTAAATAGTGTAATTTTTTAAAAATATATTTTTTTGAAAATCAAGCTAATAGAAATTTTATAAATTTTTAAATAAATTATAATTTATATTTAAATAGTGTAATTTCTCCGTATCTATGAAATTATTAAAATTTCCAGTTTATCTCTCAGTGGATCAGGAAATATGTCACTAGACACAGAATATCTACCACCCCCGACAGCTGAAAGTAGTTTTTTGTTAAAAAAATTCCATAAATATCCTGCTCAGTGGTGACATAAAATTTGCAAATCTAGACTCGCCGTGAGTTGGTCCCATACATTAGCCATACATGTATTCTATTCTCAGGCGCCGCATAACGATAATAAACGCGTTTTCTGCGCCCCCTGCGTATACTCTCAATTATGTTGACGGTCAACGAAGCGTAGCGTGTCTGATATACTAAATAACGCTATGCGTGCACGCGGCCCACTATATATGGGCCATTTCATCCCGATTTGACCAGATTTTGACCCTCGACCTCCCCGATTTGGCTCGTAATTTTTTGAAGAACTGGTTGGACCCTTAAATACACCAGATTTTTATTTTTTATTTTTTCTATGCAAATTTTTTTTTTAAATATTTTTTTAAAGTGCCATAATTTAAAAATTTGAAAAAATTCGGAAAAATACTATTTTGAATATCAAAATTTTCTAGCTTATAGCCAAAGTGTGGAAAATTTTTCTTCATATAGTGTTTAAGCTTTTTTGATTTAAAAAATTATTTAAAAACAGAATAAAAAATCAATCTACTATGGACCACTTCTTAAATATTTCTATATATAAAAAAGTATTTTTTAGAATTTTTTCAGATTTTTTAATTAAAGCATACTGGTGCTAGAATGCGGCTTGTATAGATTTGAAAAATTCCTAAAAAATTTTGAAAATTCTGAAAAATCTGAGTTAACATAAATAAAGTTTTTATATTTTTAAATAACTTTTTAAAATAAAAAAAAGCCTAAAAACTGTAAGAAGAAAAATCTTGCCCCTTTGGCTATAAGCTAGAAAATTTAGATATTCAGCAAAGTATTTTTCAGAATTTTTTCAGATTTTAAAATTATACCATTCGATATGTCACTTTAGAAAAATATTTGAAAAAAAAATTTGCATAGAAAAATTAAAAAATAAAAATCTGTTGCATTTGAGGATCTAACAAAACCTACAAAAAATTACGAGCCAAATCGAAGAGGTCGAGGGTCAGATCCAGATCGAATTGGGATGGAATGCCCCATATATATATATATATTATTATATCACTATATATAAATTTCTACGTGGCGCCTCCGACACAACTCGTGATGATAAAGTCAACAGCGGCACATACGGCATTACAGTAGTGGATATAATCAAGTCCCGCACAGCTTCTATCATCTTCCGCGTCTAGTCCGCGCCGCTACGCTGCGTGATTCTTCTCGCCTTTTCCCGCTTTTCTTCCCCTCCACATTTATACGTTCTTCCGCTCGAGCCTCGCTATATGTACTTCAATATCGGCTCGACGTCTCGTCTGCGTGAATTTATTACGTGCACGCGGCGCCGTCAGCGTCGATCTCGACCGATGAATGGGCTAATTGTGCCACGCGCTTCATCTTCTTCTTCATATTCCTATTATGATTATTATTGTTATTAAACCCCGAGTGAGGGATTCATTTTTTTTCATTTTTTTTTGTCCTGCAGCTTCTCCAAAGTCTTTATGTTTAAATGTTGCGTAAACTTGCACTCGGAGAAATCGTTTTTATTTAAATATATTTATAAAATATCATTTTATATGATTTTATTTTTTTTATTTTATTTTATTTTTATTTTTGATTTTATATTTATAAAATATATTATTTAAATATATTTATAAAATATATTATTTAAATATATTTATAAAATATATTATTTGCATATATTTATAAAATATATTATTTGCATATATTTATAAATATTTAAAAAAAAATTTTTAAACTTAAAAATTGAAAAAAATAAATTAAAATATATTTTTTAAAAGCAATAATTAAAGTTTAATAAATAATTCATAAAAACCGGATAAATTTGTTGGTATTACCATTGACAATATTTAAAATATTAATATTTTCAGTGTCATCGATATCGTTGATAAGATCTTAATCTTTTTACTGGTGATGTATATGAGATATATTTTAAAGTGACAATTATTAATTGACAGTTCATGTACACACATTAAGGGGAGGGAGTCAGGTAAAAAAAAATGATTTTGGAAATTAATATCATCGAAATCGTATTGCATATAAAAATGCCCAACGCACTATATTGTTGGTACTCGATGAAAGGATTTTTTACTGTCGTCTGACTTGCATATGCTTTTCAATATTATCTTAAGCAAAGTTCTTAGGTTTTTCATTCTGCGCATGATTCAGATCAAACTACTAGGCAGATTGTAATGGTTGACGTCTCATTTTCTTCTTCATGAAAAGATACACCGGCTAAATGGAGAAAATGTTAATAAAATGTAATATTTTTTAAGTGACGTAATTATTAATAAATAAATTTTATGCTATTTTCTAAATCAGTGATTAACTTTGATTTCAGAATGAAAAAAAATAGTTTGCTCCATTTAGCGGGTGTGTCTTTTCATGAAGAAGAAAATGAGACGTCAACCATTCCAATCTGCCTAGCAGTTTGATCTAAATCATGCGCAGAATGGAAAACCTAAGAACTTTGCTTAAGATAATATTGAAAAGCATATGCAAGTCAGACGACAGTAAAAAATCCTTTCATCGAGCACCAACAATATAGTGCGTTGGGCATTTTTATATGCAATAGGATTTGGATGATATTGAATTTCCAAAATCAATTTTTTTTACCTAACTCCCTCCCCTTAAGTAACAATATTAATAAGTAACGATTAATATTGGCCGGGACTAAAACGATTATTCTACTCTACTATAAAAATTCTCTTGTTATGTGATTGTACATAACGAGACAATAATTTAAGTAACAATTAAATAACAATTTATAGTTTTCGCTTAATATTAGCCGGGACTAAAATAAATATTTAGTATAAATATTTATTTTTAATAATAAATTACTAAATTGTACTAAATATTTTTAATAAGTATTTATTGATAATTATTGAATAATATATATAATATATATTTATATTATTTTAAATTAATATTATTTATTTATATTTAATTAATATTATTAATTAATATTTTTAAATAATATTATTTTTAATAATAAGTTGCTAAATTGTACTAAATATTTTTAATAAGTATTTATTAATAATTATTGAGTAATATATATAAATATATATTATATATATTATTCAATATTTATTAAAAATATTTAGTACAATTTAGTAATTATATATATTATAATTATAAATATATAAATAAATAATTATTAAAAAAATAATATTTATTAATATTTAGTATAAATATTTATTTTTATAATGATATTAATTCTCTCGTTATATAATTATACATAACGAGAGATGAAACAGAAGCGACGAACATACCGAATATGCTTACGAAGACTGATGAACTTTTTAAAGCTCGAGTGTATTGGTCGTATAGTTAAAATGTTGGCAACTACTGGTCCGCCAGGCAAAGGAATGTGCCTCATGACGGATATACGAGTCGCTGACCGTACACGAGTCCGCACTTCTCGATATACTTGAGATAAGAGAGCGGCTCTCGCACGCGTCCCTAAAAAAATGTGCGCCTTCCCGACGAGACGGCAGATCTCAAGTGCGTGATCTGCAAAACAACTGCAAATTTGGCTCGCTTGCAGTAGGACTTTAGGTATTCGTGTGTACCTGCGGCATATATTTATAAAAAAACGGAGAATTCAAAGCGGACGACGATTCTTTTTTTTTTTAATTCTTGAAATGAACTTTTAATAATTTCCTTGTGATTTTTTTATCTAAATTTATTAAACAAATTTGTTAATAAAATTCCATGGTTTTATTTTTATAGTGTCTCTAGAACATGAAAAAAAAATTGAAATGATATTGGAAATTGTTAAAATTTATTTGCAAGAGTAAAATAAATAAACAAATCGTTAATTTAAATTGACGATTTAGGTATTTAATTTAGGACACCTTAAAGAATTTCAAATTTTTTTTTTTATTCTTGAAATGATCTTTTAATAATTTCCTTGTGATTTTTTTATCTAAATTTATTAAACAAATTTGTTAATAAAATTCCATGGTTTTATTTTTATAGTGTCTCTAGAACATGAAAAAAAAATTGAAATGATATTGGAAATTATTAAAATTTATTTGCAAGAGTAAAATAAATAAACAAATCGTTAATTTAAATTGACGATTTAGGTATTTAATTTAGGACAGCTTAAAGAATTTCAAATTTTTTTTTTTATTCTTGAAATGATCTTTTAATAATTTTCTTGTGATTTTTTAATCTACATTTTTTAAACAAATTTGTTAACAAAATTCCATGGTTTTATTTTTATAGTGTCTCTAGAATATGAAAAAAAAATTGGAATGATATTGGAAATTATTAAAATTTATTTGCAAACGTAAAATAAATAAACCAATTGTTAATTTAAATTGGCGATTTAGGTATTTAATTTAGGACACCTTAAAGAATTTCAAATTTTTTTTTTTTATTCTTGAAATGATCTTTTAATAATTTCCTTGTGATTTTTTTATCTACATTTTTTAAACAAATTTGTTAATAAAATTCCATGGTTTGATTTTTATAGTGTCTCTAGAATATGAAAAAAAATTTGGAATGATATTGGAATTCATTAAAATTTATTTGCAAAAGTAAAATAAATTAAAAAATTGTTAATTTAAATTGACGAGTTAGGTATTTAATTTAGGACACCTTAAAGAATTTCATTTTTTTTTTCGTTGGTATATTATTATAAATTAATTTAATTTTAATCCATTTCGAATTTTTGATCCTAGAGTTAAGGTTCGTAATCAGAGATTTAAAAAATTCTTGAGTATATCAAATTTCAAGTAAATTGTACGAAAATAAAAATGTACGGTTCAAAGTTCTAAGTACAAAAAAAAAAATATGTATGAAAAGAATTTTTTAAATGTAATTTACCAAAAATATATTTTTTTTTGTTCACAAATTATTCCGAAAAGCGGAAAAAAAAGAATTTTTTTTTTTTTATAATCGTGAAATAATAAGGTTAAATAAAATAAGATAAAAAAAGCAAAGTCGAATGACAAATAAACATAAATTATTAATATCCTATCGAATATAAAAACCAACGAAAAATAAAATTTACCAATAATATATATTTAAATAAATGATAATAAATAAATTTATCAATTAACCAACAATAATAAAAATTAAAAAATAAATCATTTATTATGATAAATTATAATAAATAAATTTACCAAATAACCAACAAAAATAAAATAAATTAAATAAATCATTTATAATAATAAATTATAATAAATAAATTTACCAAATAACCAACAAAAATAAAATAAAATAAATAAATCATTTATTATAATAAATTATAATAAATAAATTTACCAAATAACCAAAAAAAAAAAAAATAAAATAAATAAATCATTTATTATAATAAATTATAATAAATAAATTTACCAAATAACCAACAAAAATAAAATAAAATAAAATAAATCATTTATTGTAATAAATTATAATAAATAAATTTACCAAATAACCAACAATAATAAAATAAAATAAATAATTTATTATAATAAATTATAATAAATAAATTTACCAAATAACCAACAATAATAAAATAAAATAAATAAATCATTTATTATAATAAATTATAATAAATTAATTTACCAAATAACCAACAAGAATAACATTTTCTCTCATCATCATTATCATCATCATCAAGATTTTTTTTTCTTTGCCAATTTTGTCTCTTTATTTGCTTTATAAATATATGTATGCATAGCACATTATGATATGTATACACGTGAGACACTTCGCGACATCATGAATAATAATACTGTCCGGTCGTGGGCGTCATTGTGAACGCGGAACCGCATTTGGGATGTTTCATAAGTGGAGTAGTGAATATGCGTGAATCTGCAAGGACGCGAAGCACACGCATTGTACGTGACTATCTGTCATCCGCATGGTAAAAAGTCAGCTCGAAGACGTGGATTAACATATTACAAGAGGACCGCGAATTCGTCAGCTCGAATATTTTAATGGTAATTCATGTAGCGATGAAGAAATAAAGAAGAAATTATTGGTCCGCTTTTATGCCATGCCAGTCGGTGAGTAATTGTTCGGACAGACGAGACATGCATGCAAGACTTATGATGTCGATTTTATTTTTATTTAATTTTTTTTTTTTTTTTTTTTTTTTTTTTTTTTTTTTTTTTTTTTTTTTTTTTTTTTTTTTTTTGAGAGGAGACTGGGGTTTGTTGGGTCAGGGTCAGTTTGAGAACCCAGATCGACAATCAACTGTCTGTGCACAACTCTTGCACTTCCAGACCTTGTTTGCCTTGATATACAATTTTTATTTATTTTTTATTTATTTATTTTTATTATATTTATATTTAAGAGAATGGCTTGTCTGGCTTTATATGAAAAAGGCGTTTTGCTTCCTCATTATTATCCAGATTTTACAAAGCTCTGAGGAATTATGTTTTTTTTTTTTAGGTTTAGAGATAATTTCAAGTATACCGATATTAAAATCTAGAAAAAAATGTTTTTATTGATCCAAAGATTCATTTAAGGCGTTTATTTGAAATTAATTATATCGTAAATATTAATTCCGCGATATAATGCGTGTATAATAATACCCGCTAAATTTATTGCCTTAATTTTCCGTCACATTTGCGTGAATTTTTTTTTCCTTTTATACAAAGGTAAAAAAATATTGTATAAAAACTGCAGGTTATTATTATTATATTAATTATATTGTAAACATTAATTTCACAGAGTATTGCGTTTTTACAATCCCGTGTATAATAACAATAATTCCCTCTAAATTTGTTGCCTTAATTTTCCATTATATACGTTTGAATTTATTTTTTTGCATTAATACATATGGGGAATTCCAGCTGAATTTTTCATGCTCTGATTTGAACAATTTTAGACATTTTTGGATAAGGACTGTTCATTTCCAAGATATTAACGATAAAAAAAATATGAATGTCGAAAAATTGAAACTTAAAAAAAAATTCGTCTGTTGGAAATATTGGTCGTAGCGCCAAACAAAAAAATACGTCTTTTTTTTTCAAAATACTTTTTGATAAGAAATTGTCAAAATTATTGATGGAGGTCAGGGTCGAAGTATGAAAAAGTTCAGATGGAATGGCCCATATGTTAAAAATAATTATATAAAAACTGCATATTATTATTATCAAATTAATAATATAAACATTAATTTCACAAAGTAAATTAACCCCATGTATAATAACAATAATTCCCTCTAAATTTGTTGCCTTAATTTTCCATTATATACGTTTGAATTTATTTTTTTGCATTAATACATATGGGGAATTCCAGCTGAATTTTTCATGCTCTGATTTGAACAATTTTAGACATTTTTGGATAAGGACTGTTCATTTCCAAGATATTAACGATAAAAAATATGAATATCGAAAAATTGAAACTTAAAAAAAATTCGTCTGTCGGAAATATTGGTCGTAGCGCCAAACAAAAAAATACGTGTCTTTTTTTTTTTCAAAATACTTTTTGATAAAAGATTATCAAAATTATTGATGGAGGTCAAGGTCGAAGTATGAAAAATTCAGATGGAATGGCCCATATGTTAAAAATAATTGTATAAAAATTGCATATTATTATTATCAAATTAATAATATAAACATTAATTTCACAAAGTAAATTTTTATAACCCCATGTATAATAACAATAATTCCCTCTAAATTTGTTGCCTTAATTTTCCATTACATACGTTTGAATTAATTTTTTTGCATTAATACATATGGGGAATTCCAGCTGAATTTTTCATGCTCTGACCCCTTCAATAATTTTAACAATTCCAGACATTTTTGGATAGGACTGTTCCAAGTTATTAACGATAAAAAAATATCAATACAGAAAAATTCAAAATTTTACAAAAATTCGTCTGTCGAAAATATTGCTCGTAGCGCCAAACAAAAAAATAAGTGTCTTTTCTTTTTCAAAATACTTTTTGATAAAAAATTGTCAAAATTATTAAAGGGGTTCAGGGTCGTTAAAAATCATTACATAAAAATTACATATTATTATTAATAAATTAATAATATCATAAACATTAATTTCACAAAGTAAATTTTTATAACCCCATGTATAATAACAATAATTCCCTCTAAATTGTTGCCTTAATTTTCCATTATATACGTTTGAATTTATTTTTTTGCATTAATACATATGGGGAATTCCAGCTGAATTTTTCATGCTCTGACCCCTTCAATAATTTCAACAATTCCAGACATTTTTGGATAGGACTGTTCCAAGATATTAACGATTAAAAAAATATCAATAACAAAAAATTCAAAAATTTTCAAAAATTCGTCTGTCGAAAATATTGCTCGTAGCGCCAAACAAAAAAATACGTGTCTTTTCTTTTTCAAAATACTTTTTGATAAAAAATTGTCAAAATTATTAAAGGGGTTCAAGGTCGTTAAAAATCATTACATAAAAATTGCATATTATTATTAATAAATTAATAATATCATAAACATTAATTTCACAAAGTAAATTTTTATAACCCCACGTATAATAACAATAATTCCCTCTAAATTTATTGTCTTAATTTTCCATTATATACGTTTGAATTTATTTTTTTGCATTAATACATATGGGGAATTCCAGCTGAATTTTTCATGCTCTGACCCCTTCAATAATTTTAACAATTTTAGACATTTTTGGATAGGACTGTTCCAAGTTATTAACGATAAAAAAATATCAATACAGAAAAATTCAAAATTTTCCAAAAATTCGTCTGTCGGAAATATTGGTCGTAACGCCAAACAAAACAAAGTAGAACCTTGCACATTGCTTCCTCATTATTTTTCGCTTTTTACAAAGCTCCCTCTGTGAGGAAGCAGTATGTTATTCAATTTTGGCTTCCTCATAGAGGAAGCTTTGTAAAAAGCGAAAAATAATGAGGAAGCAATGTGCAAGGTTCTACTTTGCATCTTTTTTTTTATACCTTGTGTCTCTTTTGCAGAGGTGTTTTATACAGCTATAAATCACCTCTGCAAACACCGTTACATCTAATTTTGATTAGATACAAATTTTTGTCGTACTTTCTCAACTTTTCCGGAAGTTATAGCGAAAATCTACATTTTTTTTTAAATGAAAAATGGTGTAAAATCCGAACGACTTTACCGATCATCACCAAATTTGGTACATGGCATTTCTGAATGTTATTTTTCGTCTGTACAAAATTTCTGTTCATTTGTTGAAATTCGACGTAATTTAGAGCAAAATGTATTTTTTTCGAAAAATTCAAAATTCTATAAAATCGGAACCGCTTTACCGATTTCGCTGAAATTCAATACCAAACGTCATTTAACGTGTCTTCATTTATAAAGAACTATTTAGCTAAATTGGCGAACTTTTACGAAAGTTAGAGCGATCACGACATTTTTTGAAAAAATTAAAAATTGCATAAAATCTGTTTACATTGATACATTTAATTAAAAATCACGTCAATAACAGAGGAGTCAATACTCTACCTGCGTGCAAAATTTTAGCTAGATCCATCGTGCCGTTCGTGAGTTATGGGCAATTGAATTTTCAGTGTCTGGATACATACACACACACACACACACACACACACACACACACACACACACACACACACACACACACACACACACACACACACACACACACACACACACACACACACACACACATACATACAGACATATTTTCTAGACCACTTTTCTCGAATTTTTAGGTGATTCTAAGCATACTGACATGAAAATCTCGAAAAAAAAATTTTTCACGAAAACAAAGCTTCCTCTATGAGGAAGCAAAATAAGTGTCTCTTCTTTTTCAAAATACTTTTTGATAAAAAATTGTCAAAATTATTAAAGGGAGTCAGGGTCGTTAAAAATCATTGCATAAAAATTGCATATTATTATTAATAAATTAATAATATCATAAACATTAATTTCACAAAGTACATTTTTATAACCCCATGTATAATAACAATAATTCCCTCTAAATTTGTTGCCTTAATTTTCCATTATATACGTTTGAATTTATTTTTTTGCATTAATACATATGGGGAATTCCAGCTGAATTTTTCATGCTCTGACCCCTTCAATAATTTTAACAATTCCAGACATTTTTGGATAGGACTGTTCCAAGTTATTAACGATTAAAAAAATATCAATACTGAAAAATTCAAAATTTTACAAAAATTCGTTTGTCGAAAATATTGGTCGTAGCGCCAAACAAAAAAATAAGTGTCTTTTCTTTTTCAAAATACTTTTTGATAAAAAATAGTCAAAATTATTAAAGGGTTTCAGGGTCGTTAAAAATCATTACATAAAAATTGCATATTATTATTAATAAATTAATAATATCATAAACATTAATTTCACAAAGTAAATTTTTATAACCCCATGTATAATAACAATAATTCCCTCTAAATTTATTGTCTTAATTTTCCATTATACACGTTTGAATTTATTTTTTTGCATTAATACATATGGGGAATTCCAGCTGAATTTTTCATGCTCTGACCCCTTCAATAATTTTAACAATTTTAGACATTTTAAAAAAATATCAATACAGAAAAATTCAAAATTTTACAAAAATTCGTCTGTCAAAAATATTGCTCGTAACGCCAAACAAAAAAATACGTGTCTTTTCTTTTTCAAAATACATTTTGACAAAAAATTGTCAAAATTATTAAAGGGGTCAAGGGTCGTTAAAAATCATTGCACAAAAATTGCATATTATTATTATCAAATTAATAATATCATAAACATTAATTTCACAAAGTACATTTTCACAATCCCATGTAAAATAACAATAATAATAATACCCTCTTGAAATGCATAGTAAATCAAAGGTTTCTTTATGCAGAAAGAAATGTTTAGAAATTGTTTCAACTAGCCCCGGTCTCCCGATGTAAGGATGCCGAGGAACGAAGCGGAGGCGAATAAATACTCATCGAGCAGGTGTAGCCCATTCGCAATGCCAGCTGCTGCTGTTGCTCTTGCTCCTGCTGCTGCCCGCAGTCTACATATCGTATCCTGTTGTATAGTAGCCACTATAATGTCTAGAATAGTTTACTCCAGAGCAAAGAAGCGCCTTTGGAAGCCTTACTTGCCTCCACAAGCAACAGCACGACGACGTATGTATCACGTCTCGTTTTACTAAGCATATCGAAGTATTTAAAAAATATCACGTTTAAAAAGCAGCTGCTGTGCCTCGCGTCCGCTTATACATAGACCTATACTACTTTTTATCATCCCCTTAATGCCAGGGCCATCATTCTTGGCTCTTAGACTGCACCAAGTGAAGTTCAAGGTCCTAGACGATAATTTATTTCAACTTACCCAAAGAAATCGATTTAATTGACTTATTTTAATCAAGTTAATGATTATTTTCGTATTAAAAATTTTTTATTTCAATTAAATAAAATTTGAAAAATTAATTTCGGTATGATTTATTAAAATGAAATAAATTTTATTTGATCAAAATAAAATATTGTGATTGTATTTGAAGAAGAAATTTGTTTTATGGAATAGGAAATTATGAAATAGAATTTACGCATATTTATAAATTTTTAATGAAATTTAATTTATATTAAATTTTTTAATCAAATTAATGATTATTTTCGAATTAATAAAATTTTATTTCGATTAAATAAAAATTGAAAAATTAATTTCGGTATGATTTATTAAAATGAAATAATTTTTTTTTTATTAAAATATAATATTGTGATTGTGTTAGAAGAAGAAATTTGTTTTATGGAATAATTAATTATGAAATAGAATTTATGCATATTTATAAATTTTTAATGAAATTTAATTTATATTAAATTTTTTAATCAAATTAATGATTATTTTCGAATTAACAAAATTTTATTTCAATTAAATAAAAATTGAAAAATTAATTTCGGTATGATTTATTAAAATGAAATAATTTTTTTTTTTATTAAAATAAAATATTGTGATTGTGTTTGAAGAAGAAATTTATTTTATGGAATATGAAATTATGAAATGGAATTTATGCATATTTATAAATTTTTTATGAAATTGAATTTATATTAAATTTTTTAATCAAATTAATGATTATTTTCGAATTAATAAAATTTTATTTCAATTAAATAAAATTTGAAAAATTAATTTCGATATGATTTATTAAAATGAAATAATTTTTTTTTTTATTAAAATATAATATTGTGATTGTGTTTGAAGAAGAAATTTATTTTATGGAATAGGAAATTATGAAATAGGATTTATGCATATTTATAAATTTTTAATGAAATTTAATTTATATTAATTTTTTTAATCAAATTAATGATTATTTTCGAATTAATAAAATTTTATTTCAATTAAATAAAAATTGGAAAATTAATTTCGGTATGATTTATTAAAATGAAATAAATTTTTTTTAATTAAAATATAATATTGTGATTGTGTTTGAAGAAGAAATTTATTTGATGGAATAGGAAATTATGAAATAGAATTTATTGCATATTAATAAATTTTTAATGAAATTTATTTAATTTATACTAAATTTTTTTTAAAAAATAGATTCTATATTTGATTCAAATAAACCCATAAGACCTATTCCGCTGGGTGTAAAATGGGCGAAATTTATAATTCATTTGGTAATCATTTTTTTATTCTGAAAATTGAAATTATGTTTTTAATTTTGTAATTAAGAAATTATACGGGCTGGAGTAACTTAACGACATAATTATTTCCTCACACACATACACACATTCGTAGCCCTTTTTTCTGCACCACTTTTCTAGATATTATATACTGTTTTAAGTATCCGGACGTGAAAGTCTTTATTATTTCACATAAACAAAGATTTCTCTGTAAGAAAGTAAAACTATTAACGGATTGATTGTAAAATTTTCACAGATTTCACAATTTTTTTCTCTGAATGTCTCGAATATTTTTTTTTTTAAATTCAAAATGCAATAAATTTGTATTCCTTTGAAGAATTTACGTAAAATTTATTCTCAAATCGTGTTTGACAATGAACCATAAAAAAAAATCTACTCTTCTCGATTTTTTGGCTCATTCTAAATATTATGAAATAAATTGAAAAAAAAAACTACCCGTTTATAAGATTATTACAGATCTCATTATATTTACTACTAAATACCTCTGCTAATTACTTGAATTGTGCAGAATAATTCAATTTATAATAATAAAATAATTTTTGGTCTGGAAAATTCTGACTTTTATTAATGTATTTTTTTTTTTTACTGTAAACTTCTTGTTACTTCTTTAAAAAAAAGGGTCAAGGTCGTAGAAACTAATTTTCTTCAAAATTCTTGAAAATCAAATATTCAGCGGTATTCGGATAATTATATTACAATAATATGTATTTAAAATAATTAACTTTATGACAATTAAATAATTTTTGGTCTGCAAAATTCTGACTTTTATTAATCTAATTTTTTTTTACTGTGTAAATTCTTATTATTTCTTCACAAAAAAAAGGGTCAAGGTCGTGTTAACTAATTTTCTTAAAAATTCTTAAAAAGCAAATATTCTGCGGTATTCGGGCTACTCGGATTTTAAATTAATTACATTATAATAATATGTATTTAAAATAATTAAATTTATGATAATTAAATAATAAAAAAAAAAAGGTTCAAGGTCGTGCAAAACTAATTTTCTTCAAAATTCCTAAATAGCAAATATTCTGTAGTATTCGGATAATTATATTGTAATAACATGTATTTAAAATAATTAAATTTATGATAATGAAATAATTTTTGCTCCGCGAAATTCTGACTTTTATTAATGCACTTTTTTTTTTACTGAGTAAACTTCTTGTTACTTCTTCACAAAAAAAGGGTCAAAGTCGTGTAAACTAATTTTCTTAAAAATAGCAAAAATTCTGCGGTATTTGGACTATCAGTTGCTATGATATTATAATAACATGTATTTAAAATAATTAAATTTATGATAATGAAATAATTTTTGCTCTGCAAAATTCTGACTTTTATTAATGCATTTTTTTTTTAACTGAGTAAACTTCTTGTTACTTCTTCACAAAAAAAAGGGTCGAGGTCGTGTAAACTAATTTTCTTATAAATAGCAAATATTCTGCGGTATTTGGATAATTATATTGTAATAACATGTATTTAAAATAATTAAATTTATGATAATGAAATAATTTTTGCTCTGCAAAATCCTGACTTTTATTAATGCACTTTTTTTTTTTTACTGAGTAAACTTCTTGTTACTTCTTCACAAAAAAAGGGTCGAGGTCGTGTAAACTAATTTGCTTAAAAATACCAAATATTCTGCGGTATTTGGACTATCAGTTGCTATGATATTATAATAACATGTATTTAAAATAATTAAATTTATGATAATGAAATAATTTTTGCTCTGGAAAATTCGGACTTTTATTAATGCACTTTTTTTTTAACTGAGTAAACTTCTTGTTACTTCTTCACAAAAAAAAGGGTCGAGGTCGTATAAACTAATTTTCTTAAAAATAGCAAATATTCTGCGGTATTTGGACTATCAGTTGCTATGATATTATAATAACATGTATTTAAAATAATTAAATTTATGATAATGAAATAATTTTTGCTCTGGAAAATCCTGACTTTTATTAATGCATTTTTTTTTAACTGAGTAAACTTCTTGTTACTTCTTCACAAAAAAAAGGGTCGAGGTCGTGTAAACTAATTTTCTTACAAATAGCAAATATTCTGCGGTATTTGGATAATTATATTATAATAATATGTATTTTAAATAATAAAATTTATGATAATGAAATAATTTTTGCTCTGCAAAATCCTGACTTTTATTAATGCACTTTTTTTTTAATTGAATAAACTTCTTGTTACTTCTTCACAAAAAAAAGGGTCGAGGTCGTGTAAACTAATTTTCTTATAAATAGCAAATATTCTGCGGTATTTGGATAATTATATTATAATAATATGTATTTTAAATAATAAAATTTATGATAATGAAATAATTTTTGCTCTGCAAAATTCTGACTTTTATTAATGCACTTTTTTTTAACTGAGTAAACTTCTTGTTACTTCTTCACAAAAAAAGGGTCAAGGTCGTGTAAACTAATTTTCTTATAAATAGCAAATATTCTGCGGTATTTGGATAATTATATTGTAATAACATGTATTTAAAATAATTAAATTTATGATAATGAAATAATTTTTGCTCTGCAAAATCCTGACTTTTATTAATGCATTTTTTTTAACTGAGTAAACTTCTTGTTACTTCTTCACAAAAAAAAAGGGTCGAGGTCGTGTAAACTAATTTTCTTATAAATAGCAAATATTCTGCGGTATTTGGATAATTATATTATAATAATATGTATTTTAAATAATAAAATTTATGATAATGAAATAATTTTTGCTCTGCAAAATTCTGACTTTTATTAATGCACTTTTTTTTTAACTGAATAAACTTCTTGTTACTTCTTCACAAAAAAAAGGGTCCAGAGGTCGTGTAAACTAATTTTCTTATAAATAGCAAATATTCTGCGGTATTTGGATAATTATATTATAATAATATGTATTTTAAATAATTAAATTTATGATAATCAAATAATTTTTGCTCTGCAAAATCCTGACTTTTATTAATGCACTTTTTTTTTAACTGAATAAACTTCTTGTTACTTCTTCACAAAAAAAAGGGTCAAGGTCGTGTAAACTAATTTTCTTAAAAATTCTTAAAAAGCAAATATTCTGCGGTATTCGGATAATTATATTATAATAATATGTATTTTAAATAATAAAATTTATGATAATCATATAATTTTTGCTCTGCAAAATTCTGACTTTTATTAATGCACTTTTTTTTTTTTTTACTGAGTAAACTTCTTGTTACTTCTTCACAAAAAAAGGGTCAAGGTCGTGGAAACTAATTTTCTTCAAAATTCCTAAATAGCAAATATTCTGTAGTATTCGGGTAATTATATTATAATAACATGTAATTAAAATAATTAAATTTATGATAATGAAATAATTCTTGCTCTGAACATTTTTTTTTCTGAATAAACTTCTGGTCATTTCTTCACAAAAAAAGGGTCAAGGTCGTGTAAACTAATTTTCTTAAAAATAGCAAATATTCTGCGGTATTTGGACTATCAGTTGCTATGATATTATAATAACATGTATTTAAAATAATTAAATTTATGATAATGAAATAATTTTTGCTCTGCAAAATCCTGACTTTTATTAATGCATTTTTTTTTAACTGAGTAAACTTCTTGTTACTTCTTCACAAAAAAAAAGGGTCGAGGTCGTGTAAACTAATTTTCTTATAAATAGCAAATCTTCTGCGGTATTTGGATAATTATATTATAATAATATGTATTTTAAATAATAAAATTTATGATAATCAAATAATTTTTGTTCTGCAAAATTTTGACTTTTATTAATGCACTTTTTTTTTAACTGAATAAACTTCTTGTTACTTCTTCACAAAAAAAAAGGGTCGAGGTCGTGTAAACTAATTTTCTTATAAATAGCAAATATTCTGCGGTATTTGGATAATTATATTATAATAATATGTATTTTAAATAATAAAATGTATGATAATCAAATAATTTTTGCTCTGCAAAATTCTGACTTTTATTAATGCACTTTTTTTTTTTTTTACTGAGTAAACTTCTTGTTACTTCTTCACAAAAAAAGGGTCAAGGTCGTGGAAACTAATTTTCTTCAAAATTCCTAAATAGCAAATATTCTGTAGTATTCGGGTAATTATATTATAATAACATATAATTTAAATAATTAAATAATTAATAATTAAAATAATAATTTTTTTTTGACTGAATAAACTTTTGGTCACTTCTTCACAAAAAAAGGGTCAAGGTCGGTTGAATTAATTTTCTTAAAAATAGCAAATATTCTGCGGTATTTGGATTATCGGTTGCAATTTTATGGAACTTGGAGGAGGATTGCACCCTGTCGATAATTTGTGATTCCAAGTGCGATTCGTATGGGAGCACGGCCGACTTTAAATTCGTATAAATTCCACGAGTCGTTAATGCGAGACTCGTGTCGCGGTTAAAGCCTCTCTCAGCGAACTCGCACAGATAAAATCGGCGTTTTTCTTACGCGCTTATATACACCAACAACGGCAGCACCCGTAACGCGAGAGCCTCGCGCCCCGAATACATAACAAGTACTCACGTAGTAAGTACGTATAAGATATTCGAGGAGACGCGGTGTACAACAGATCGAGAAATTCGTGTGAGAGAGGCACAAACGCCTGTTGGCCATTCTTACCATAGTAACTTTGGTGTGATAATGCGATTCCACTCTTGTATCCACAACGAGTAAATCTCGTTTAGCCAAAAATAGCAAGGAGGGTTTTAGGGGGTGTCATACAAAAATAAGGACGAATTTACATCCTTAATATTTACACCAAAAAAATATGTAGTATTTTTATTATTTTTATTATTAAAATTTATTATTAAAAATTTATTATTAAAAATTATTTTTAATTAAATTATTATTAAAATATATAAAAATTTATTATTAAAAATTTTTATTATTTTTATATATTATAATATATAAAATAAATATATATAATAATAAAAAATAATAAAAATACTACATGTTTTTTATATATTTAATATATATATATATATATATATATATATATATATATATATATATATATATATATATATATATATATATATATATATTATATGCAAGTATTTAAGTATTTTCTAATTTGTCGAAGTATTTTTAATATTCCATTTTTTTATTATGTCAATTGGCTAGGGTAATATTATGGTAATTTGGAAATTATTTTTTTAAATTAATATTCCATTTATATATATATATATATATATATGGTATTTAATAGTTAGGATAATTATGGTAATTTTAAAAATATTTTTTTATCATATGAAAATAGAATATTGTTGACGTATTTTTAATATTCCATATTAATATTTTTTTTTTGGTATTTAATAGTTAGGATAATTATGGTAATTTGGAAAATATTTTTTTTATCATATGAAAATAGAATATTGTTGACGTATTTTTAATATTCCATATTAATATTTTTTTTTTTGGTATTTAATAGTTAGGATATTTATGGTAATTTGAAAAATATTTTTTTTATCATATGAAAATAGAATATTGTTGACGTATTTTTAATATTCCATATTAATATTTTTTTTTTGGTATTTAATAGTTAGGATAATTATGGTAATTTGGAAAATATTTTTTTTATCATATGAAAATAGAATATTGTTGACGTATTTTTAATATTCCATTTTTATATATTTTTTTTCTTGATATTTAATAATTAGGGTAATTATGGTAATTTGGAAAATATTTTTGAGTTTTTTTTTTATCATATGAAAATAGAATATTGTTGACGTATTTTTAATATTCCATATTAATATTTTTTTTTTTTGGGATTTAATAGTTAGGATTATTATGGTAATTTGGAAAATATTTTTTTTTATCATATGAAAATAGAATATTGTTGACGTATTTTTAATATTCCATTTTAATATATTTTTTTTCTTGATATTTAATAATTAGGGTAATTATGGTAATTTGGAAAATATTTTTAAGTTTTTTTTTATCATATGAAAATAGAATGTTTGAACTCAGAAACTGATGTCCTTTAAAGGACAACAATTAATTGTTTCGTATCGAATTAAAAACACAATTTTAATCTGCTTTGCAATACGATCGATACTATCCGCAAATATTCCGAGACGAATATAAACAAATGGAATTATTTTCATTTCCTCATATTCGATTTACTCACGTTGTATTAATTTTGAAGAATAACCCCAGACACAATATCAGAAATGAACTAAGAAAATTTCCTAATAGCAGGAGACTTCAACGAAAGTACAAAAGAGAACGACCATTATACACAAAAGAAGATAAATACACACATAAATCCAAGAACGAAATGCTAAATTACAATTATAAATCCGAAAAATCTTGAAGAGCAAATCCCAAAAACGGATAAGCAAGTATAAATTAATATCTATTACATCACAAAACAAAAACAAAAAAATCATCAATATCTAAACACACAAAAATAAACCAAATCACTACAACTGATATTTCCGCTTAATTAATGTTCATCAATTCATGACGTTTATTATAATTATTATTATTATTACCTCCAGCATGAGAAATTCCCGGTACTGACGATCCTCCAAAATTTCATACACTATATTTACATATAAACATAGTAGAAATATGCACAAACTCACTTAAAATTTTTTAAAAAAAAATAATTGTAATCCCTTTCGGTATGTTGCGAGTGTAATTTTATTCTTGTGGTAAAAAAAAAATCCGCGCGATATAGACTGTAACGAGGAAGAAGAACGGAAGAGAGACGCAGCGCGGACCGAGCAGAGAGACCGCGGCAACGATTTAACTTGAGCAGCGACGACTCGAGACTGGCGAACGCGGGACCAGCGCACGAGCGTTCTACCAGTATACGATCAGCAGCGTCCAGCAGCAAGAGCAACCAACGAACAAGCCAGCAAAGTCCCAAGACGTCTCCCTGCGAGAGCCAGTTGTAGTATATCCCTTTCCACCCGCGGTGACGTCGGTTCCTTCGCAACGCTGTGCTACGTATCCCTCTCCACCCTAACATCTCTCGTGTTACACTGTAACCTAGGCTCTGGCACTTGGTGTACTTCTATACAGTAACTACACATTTATATACGAATAAATATATATATATATATATATTAGCAGAATCAAAAAAAAAAAAATTTAATCGCCACATAAAAAGAATTATAGTCTGCACCCTAAATTCTGTACAGTAACTACACAATTAGATACGAATAAATATATATATATATATATTAGACAGACTAAAAAAGAATTTAAAAAAAAAATTTAATTGCAACATAAAAAGAATTATAGTCTGCACCCTAAATTCTATACAGTAACTACACATTTATATACGAATAAATATATATATATATATATATATATATATATATATTTTTTTTTTTTTTGAGTCTGTTAATATATATATATATATATATATATATATATTAACAGACTCAAAAAAAAAAAAAAAATTTAATCGCCACATAAAAAGAATTATAATCTGCACCCTAAATTCTATACAGTAAGTACACATTTATGTACGAATAAATAAAAATATATATATACACATTGTAACGCCGCAAAATTGCGCGATACAATAATTGATATCGTCCTCCTCGCTCTTCGACTCAATGGCGATCTCGCAGGGTCATAATAGGAAAATTAGAATATTTATTAATTATTTTTTGAATTTCATTTTTTTTTATGTACGACGACGAGAGAAAGACCGATCGACGAATGGAAAAGAGAGATTGTATTTTGACACGCTACGCGAGTCCCGGCAGCTTCCCGAATTCAATCGGAGGACTTTGCGAGATAATTTCTCGCCAAACTACAATGGCAGCTTTCACACGGAGAAAAGGGTGTAGTTGTAGAAACTACGGAATTGATACTTGCCATCCAACAGGCATGGTAAAATATGGTATTAGCAAGTTGTTGTGTGTCAGAAACAATCGATTGGTAATGCGAACTAACCGATTGATGTCAACCAACCGATTGGTAACGACCACCAACCGATTGGTAACGCACAGCAACCGATTGGTGGCGCCAAACAACCGATTGATGTCAACCAACCGATTGTTAACGCCCACCAACCGATTGGTAACGCACACCAACCGATGGGTGGCGCCAACCAACCGATTGATGTCAACCAACCGATTGTTAACGCCCACCAACCGATTGGTAACGCACACCAACCGATGGGTGGCGCCAACCAACCGATTGATGTCAACCAACCGATTGGTAAAGCCCACCAACCGATTGGTGGCGCTAACCAACCGAGTGGAGGCGCCAACTAACCGATTGGTGGCGCCGACCAACCGATTGGTGGCGCCAACCAACCGATTTGTGGCGCCAACTAACCGATTGGTGGCGCCGACCAACAGATTGGTGGCGCCAATCAACCGATTGGTGGCGCCAACCAACCGATTGGTGGCGCCAACCAACCGATGGTGGCGCCAACCAACCGACGGTGGCGCCAACCAACCGATGGTGGCGCCAACCACCCGATTGGTAATGCCAACCAAACTACATCTAACGCTCCAAGCATTTAAAGGTTAGCTTTCTCAACTAACCCGTTTTCTCCGTGCACCTACGTTTTGATAATTCTTTCAACACCTAATGGGGAAGGCATTCGCCTCTGATCAGCATCTGCATCGTATAATATCAACGCAAGATTCGAACTTACGCGCTCGAAAAGGGCCTAGCGCATGGTTGGTAGCGTAGCGAACTACCAAACCTTGATGCGCACCGATAACAGCTACGCTAATTTGTCAATTCGCCTAGCGAGGCGCCAGGTCCCGTCTCTCTGCGTGAGAGCGCTTCAGCGCTTTCCCCCGATTAGGGCAATTTTGAATATCTAAGGGTGGGGAACAAATTTTGCGAGCGAGATCGTTCGCGATCACTCAAGGCTTCTTCGCGGATATCGTCGAGCGAGGAGGACGTTCCGCAAATTATTAATTATCACGAGGAAGTGCGTCGAACCTCCGTTGAGGAAAATTGTCCGAGGAGTAACTCAACCGTCGTCTCTCGTCCCGGTCAGCTCCATATTGAAACGTTTCGATAATTTGGCAGGACCAAATTATCGAACTCAGGATTTTTTCGATCCTCTTCTTCCGTACGGAAGGAACAGAATTCGAGCTCTGGGCCGGCAGAGGTTGCGTGGAGGAGAGGGACGAGTGTACGAGATATGAGAACACGATGTGTTCTCATCACGTTGTCAAGCCACCAAAGGCAAGACAGATCGAAGCGGCGCACACTCGCCAGGGGAAGTCAGAAAATTTCCAGCACTTTTGCAATTCGGGGACGCGAATCAACTCGACGTTCAAAAGCGGCGTACTTTTTCCCGACTGTGAGCCTACTATGCTCAAAGACAACTTTCCAGACTACGTCTGTACTCGGTGCTTACGCATACTAATACTAGGTAAAATTTACACGAGTTCCCATTAGGGATTGCCTCGTGTAAGAGGTGTGGTCGAATCTTTTGGAGGGAAAGGAAGGGACGCTTCGCTTGCGCGAAACGCGGCCGGAATTGGCCATCTAGCGGCCAATTGCCAAAATCTGACCGGGGGTAGGGACGTCGCGTTACAATATATTTATTTTATCATTTTTCTGGTCTCTCAATTGTATTAGTTTCTTTTACTTAATCGCGAGTGTTATCATTGTAAAATAGAGTTTGGTCGTGCCGGTCGTGTTTGACTCTCTGCGTGCAGAATAATTTCGTTGAAGATATTTGTAGTGTGTTGTTGTTTTATAACGAATTTTCTCTAAACGTGTGTGTGCTTCGCTGACGGCTTCGAGCCATTTTTAATGTGAAATTATTGTGTGACACTTAGAGTCTCCGTAAATAATTATTTCTAGTATAATCAGACGTGTGCGCGAATCGCCCTTAAGCCGTCGTCCCGGAAAAGCCATAGTGTTAAGTGTGTGGTCCCGGAAAAGCCATAGTGTTAAGTGTGTGTGTGTTCCGTAGGTGTGACCTTGGTTGTCCCGTTAATAACGTTCGTTTGATTTTTTCGTAAGGGACTTAACTTCAAGGCCATATTGCGTGTTATATTTTTGTTAAATAATTTCATTGGCCGAGTCGTTTATCGCATTCAAGTGTTTTGTAATGTTATACGCGATCGTCCCGGTTCTTGTTCATTGTTTATCTGCATGAGAATGTGTGTGTGTGTGTGTGTGTGCGTGTGAATGTTCGTTATTGTTTGTCGGGAAATTATTTAAACAATTATAAGCCATTTAGTGACGAAAGTGTGGCCACTAAAAAGAGATATTTTGCATGGACATTTTTATTAATTATTTGTTTCTTTAAACTCTTTGATCGTTTGAATAAATTAAAGTGTTGTGAGTCTCGTAATTAATTGGGTTGAAATTATTTATTTATTAGTAACGCAAACTCTCAGTAGGTCTTACCCCCCCCCCGTCTACATATTGCAGCTGACGCCAAGCCTGGGCTGGCAATTGTCATTTGTTAACGTTACTTCTCATCCGGCGCGAAAGCGCCTGGCGCCCAGTTCTTCGGAACGAAAAATAAGGAAGAGAAGTAACCATGGACAATTTAAGATTGTAGCAAGGGTTTTCCTGCGTTGGGTAAAATTCTCGTTACAATATATATACACAGCGTCAAAAGAAAAAAGAAAACTTTTTTTTTCTTTGCCACATAAAAAAGATTATAGTTTGGACCTTAAATTCTATACAGTAACTACACATTTCTATACGAATACACGAATAAATATATATGTGTAGATGATACATATTAGGCAGATTAAAAAAAAAAAATTTAATTGCCACATAAAAATAATTATAGTCTGGACCCTAAATTGGCCCTCGTTAAAGGAAAGATTCGCACGACTTTTTTTAGAGGTGGCGCAACTCAACAATTTTTTCTCTATAATCTTATAGATTTCGATATAGAAATATTCGCAAAAATAATTAAAATTTGGAATAACTAAAAAAAATGTGATTCAATTTTTTTTAAATGTACAATTACACATTCCAGTATAGTTATGTAATCTGTCAAAATTTGCATTTTTTTTTAAATTTACAATTAATCATTCTAATATAATTATGTAATCTGTCAAACTTTGCATTTTTTTGGGAGTGACTAACTTTTAGATCGTTCGAAACCGGGTGGAATGCCTTACATATACATATATATACATATATAGACTTTAGAACTTGGTGTATTTCTATACAGTAATTCCACGTTCATATACGAATGTATATATATATATTTATAGGTACCACTTGAGGGTACGAGGTATATCTCTAGGGTGCCTTTTGCTTCGTACTCCTGCTGCTTCCTTGCGACTAGTATTGCGCACAAAAAACGAACTACGGCACGACTGGCAGAGACCTGCTTGCCGGAGACCGGGGTAATTTGGATCAATTTTATACTTGTGAACAAACGATATAAATTTTTTTTTTTAAATTGCAAAGTACACTGAGAGATAAACACAAACAAACAAACAAACAAACAAACAAACAAACAAACAAACAACACAAGCACAAGCAAGCAACAAACAACAAGCAAACAAACAAAGCAAACAAACAAACAAACAAAGCAACCAACACAAACAAACAAACAAACACCCAACACCCCCCCCCCCCCCCCCCCCCCCCCCCCCCCCCCCCCCCCCACCCCCCCCCCCCCCCCCCCCCCCCCCCCCCCCCCCCCCCCCCCCACCCCCCCCCCCCCCCCCCCCCCCCACCCCCCCCCCCCCCCCCACCCCCACCCCCCCCCCCCCACCCCCCCCCCCCCAACCCCCCCCCCCCCCCCCACACACAAACCAACACACCACCAACACAACCAACAAACAACACACAAACAACCACACACACAACCAACACACAAACACAACAAACAAACAACACAACAAACAAACAAACACACCCAACAAACAAACAAACAAACAAACAAACACACAAACAAACAAACAACAAACAACAACCACAAACAAACAAACAACAAACAAACAAACAAACAAACAAACAAACAAACAAACAAACAAACAAACAAACAAACAAACAAACAAACAAACAAACAAACAAACAAACAAACAAACAAACAAACAAACAAACAAACAACAAACAAACAAACAAACAAACAAACAAACAAACAAACAAACAAACAAACAAACAAACAAACAAACAAACAAACAAACAAACAAACAAACAAACAAACAAACAAACAAACAAACAAACAAACAAACAAACAAACAAACAAACAAACAAACAAACAAACAAACAAACAAACAAACAAACAAACAAACAAACAAACAAACAAACAAACAAACAAACAAACAAACAAACAAACAAACAAACAAACAAACAAACAAACAAACAAACAAACAAACAAACAAACAAACAAACAAACAAACAAACAAACAAACAAACAAACAAACAAACAAATAAATAAATAAATAAATAAATAAATAAATAAATAAATAAATAAATAAATAAATAAATAAATAAATAAATAAATAAATAAATAAATAAATAAATAAATAAATAAATAAATAAATAAATAAATAAATAAATAAATAAATAAATAAATAAATAAATAAATAAATAAATAAATAAATAAATAAATAAATAAATAAATAAATAAATAAATAAATAAATAAATAAATAAATAAATAAATAAATAAATAAATAAATAAATAAATAAATAAATAAATAAATAAATAAATAAATAAATAAATAAATAAATAAATAAATAAATAAATAAATAAATAAATAAATAAATAAATAAATAAATAAATAAATAAATAAATAAATAAATAAATAAATAAATAAATAAATAAATAAATAAATAAATAAATAAATAAATAAATAAATAAATAAATAAACCAATAAATAAATAAACCAATAAGCCCCGGTTGCCTCTACATATCTTCAGGCCAACGCGCGTGGAGTTAACCTACGAGAGAAACAGATCGGATAATTCTGCCGGCGGCAATAGCGACTCGTCTTCCCGTTGTCGTCGTTGTCTTCACCCTTTAAAGTCCCGTCCCCGACGCTTCTCGTCCTCGAAGAACGTGAGCAAGCGGATGAAAAACGTCGGCTACGAAGCAGACGACAGAGCGAGAACGAGAACGACCACGGTAGATTCTTCTCTAGCTACCGCGAAATGGTATTCGCGCAATGCCGCCGGTTCTCCACTGACGCCAACAGATTCTCAGGATAAAATTGCCCACCGATTATTACAGCAGAAATGCAGTAAAAGCGTTGGACGCGATTATTCCGGATCGTGAATTTTCCCCAAGTACAAAGATTGCACTGGAATTCTTATTCAACCTGCTTAAGTCTGTCGATACGAAAAATATACAAAATCGCTCCTCTGGTATTTTTTTTTTCTTGTTTTATTGCCAATGGAAACGACTTGTGAAAATGATCAGAAAAAAAAAGAATGGACATTCGTTGAACTCAATACAACGAAATGTTTCAAAGTCGATCGGAAAACTTCTTTATTTATTTTCCCACGTTGACTGAGATCAATAAAACGAGTCTTGACGTTTGAACGATAAATAAGGCCAAAGATGGGAATTTTAATATTGAACTCCATTGAGATAATAATTTTACTAGGCCAAGAAATATTTTGCTAAACATTACGTTATTTATAAAACTGGCAAAAAAAATTGTTAACTTAACAAATTTTCTTGCTAAGCTGAGAAATCTTTTAGTTAGGGAAATAATTTTTTATTGGTGAGAAAATAATTTTGATAGGACAGCAAATATTTTGCTAAAATAGTGACAACAAGCCGAGCAAAAAAAAATTGTTAGCTTAGCAAATTTTCTTGCTAATCTGAGAAATCTTTTAGTCAAGGGTATAATTTTTTATTAGCGAGAAAATAATTTTGATAGGACAGCAAATATTTTGCTAAAATAGTGACAACATTGCGTTATTTACAAGCCGAGCAAAAAAAAAATTGTTAACTTAACAAATTTTCTTGCTAATCTGAGAAATCTTTTAGTTAGGGAAATAATTTTTGATTACTGAGAAAATAATTTTGATAGGACAGAAAATATTTTGCTAAAATAGTGACAACATTGCGTTATTTACAAGCCGAACAAAAAAAAATTGTTAACTTAACAAATTTTCTTGCTAAGCTGAGAAATCTTTTAGTTAGGGAAATAATTTTTTATTAGCGAGAAAATAATTTTGATAGGACAGCAAATATTTTGTTAAAATAGTGACAACATTGCGTTATTTACAAACCGAGCAAAAAAAAATTGTTAGCTTAACAAATTTTCTTGCTAAGCTGAAAAATCTTTTAGTCAAGGGTATAATTTTTTATTAGCGAGAAAATAATTTTGATAGGACAGCAAATATTTTGCTAAAATAGTGACAACATTGCGTTATTTACAAGCCGAGCAAAAAAAAAATTGTTAGCTTAACAAATTTTCTTGCTAAGCTGAGAAATCTTTAAATTAGGGGTATAATTTTTGATTACTGAGAAAATAATTTTGATAGGACAGAAAATATTTTGCTAAAATAGTGACAACATTGCGTTATTTACAAGCCGAGCAAAAAAAAAATTGTTAGCTTAACAAATTTTCTTGCTAAGCTGAAAAATCTTTTAGTTAAGGGTATCATTTTTTATTAGCGAGAAAATAATTTTGATAGGACAGCAAATATTTTGCTAAAATAGTGACAACATTGCGTTATTTACAAGCCGAGCAAAAAAAAAAATTGTTAGCTTAGCAAATTTTCTTGTTAATCTGAGAAATCTTTTAGTCAAGGGTATAATTTTTTATTAGTGAGAAAATAATTTTGATAGGACAGCAAATATTTTGCTACAATAGTGACAACATTGCGTTATTTACAAGCCAAGCAAAAAAAAATTGTTAGCTTAACAAATTTTCTTGCTAATCTGAGAAATCTTTTAGTCAAGGGTATAATTTTTTATTAGTGAGAAAATAATTTTGATAGGACAGCAAATATTTTGCTAAAATAGTGACAAAATTGCGTTATTTACAAGCCGAGCAAAAAAAAATTGTTAGCTCAACAAATTTTCTTGCTAATCTGAGAAATCTTTTAGTCAAGGGTATAATTTTTTATTGGCGAGAAAATAATTTTGATAGGACAGCAAATATTTTGCTAAAATAGTGACAACATTGCGTTATTTACAAGCCGAGCAAAAAAAAATTGTTAGCTTAACAAATTTTTTTGCTAATCTGAGAAATCTTTAAGTTAGGGGTATAATTTTTTATTACTGAGAAAATAATTTTGATAGGACAGCAAATATTTTGCTACAATAGTGACAACATTGCGTTATTTACAAGCCGAGCAAAAAAAATGGTTAGCTTAACAAATTTTCTTGCTAATCTGAGAAATCTTTTAGTTAGGGAAATAATTTTTTATTGGTGAGAAAATAATTTTGATAGGACAGCAAATATTTTGCTAAAATAGTGACAACATTACGTTATTTACAAGCCGAGCAAAAAAAAATTGTTAGCTTAACAAATTTTCTTGCTAAGCTGAGAAAGCTTTTAGTTAGGGAAATAATTTTTTATTAGTGAGAAAATAATTTTGATAGGACAGCAAATATTTTGCTAAAATAGTGACAACATTACGTTATTTACAAGCCGAGCAAAAAAAAATTGTTAGCTCAACAAATTTTCTTGCTAATCTGAGAAATCTTTTAGTTAGGGGAGTAATTTTTTATTAATTCAACAAATCTCTTGGACTAAAAAATCTTTTTTGTTAGATTCATGTTTTAAAGTTGAGTTTGAGCACAATTTTTATGTTTGCTATTTGGAATGTGTTCAAATAACACATTCGTTTTTATTATTCACCGTTGGGCTTTGTTAAGTCGAGTTGGCGGCGTATAACTCGATGCCGAAATTTTCTGGCTGTCACCGGAGAGAAACATTTTACGATCTGCGGTGCCTTAAAAGTTTCTCCCTTTCGATGTCTCACGCCTTTCTCACTTTAAAATCAGTCGAGGTCGCCCTGCGCCACATATGTAATTTCTTGTACTGCGGAATAATATAGACGTATCTGTCTTTCCGTTTTGATTTATCGCCGCCGATAGTTTTTTTTTTTTAGTAATTAGCCAATAAAATATAAAATTTATGGCGGCTGTTTTGCAGCCTTGGAAAATTTGCATTTGAACTTGCACAATTAAAATATGTTCACAACCGATGGAGACATTCGAATTTGCTCCTGTAGTGTTTTTGATTCCCTGCGATTTATGCAACTCTTATGGAATGATCGAGACTAAATGTGTCGTTCGAAATATTAAAAAATTATAAAAATATAACTTCCTTTGCGAGCAATCAAAAAGTTGGGAACGGAAGTTTTCTGTGATAGAAAGATACGACTTGAGAATGAACGTCAAAAGTCGATATTTAAAAAAAAAAAAATTGAGGTAGATTTTCCGACTCAAAAATCATTGAATTCTGAAATCAGAAAACGGTCACTTTTTTCAAAATCATTGTAAACAAAGTCGAACCTTGCAAATTGCTTCCTCAGTATTTTACACTTTTAGCAAAGCTACCTCTATGAGGAAGAATGTTGATCAATTTTGGCTTCCTCATAGAGGAAGCTTTGCTAAAAGTATAAAATACTGAGGAAGCAATTTGCAAGGTTCGACTTTGCAGGCTTGTTTGTGCTCGAAAAGTATATTTTCATATAAGTAACTCGTGTTATTACAACCCTCGTCTTCAGCTCGACAAACACCGTTACATCTAATTTTGATTAGATACAAATTTTTGTCGTACTTTCTCAACTTTTCCGGAAGTTATAGCGAAAATCTACATTTTTTTTTTAATGAAAAATGATGTAAAATCCGAACGACTTTACCGATCATCACCAAATTTGGTACATGGCATTTCTGAATGTTATTTTTCGTCTGTACAAAATTTCTGTTCATTTGTTGAAATTCGACGTAATTTAGATCAAAATCTATTTTTTTCGAAAAATTCAAAATTCTATAAAATCCGAACCGCTTTACCGATTTCGTCGAAATTCAATACCATACAACATTGAACGTATCTTCAGTTATGAAGAACTATTTAGCCAAATCGGCGAACTTTTACGAAAGTTAGAGCGACCACGCCCTTTTTTCAACAAATTAAAATCAACATAAAATCTTAATGACTTCACATATTTTGGCAAAAATCACAACATTCAAAGAGGGGCAGCTACTCTACTTGCGTGCCAAATTTGAGCCGGATCGCTCGAACGGTTACCGAGTGAGAGGAGATTGAATTTTCGAAGCCCAGCACACACACACACACACACACACACACACACACACACACACACACATACATACATACATACGGACATTTTTTCTAAACCACTTTTCTCGACGTTTTAGGTGATTCTAAGCATACTGACATGAAAATCTCGAAAAAAAAAAATTTCATGAAAACAAAGCTTCCTCTATGAGGAAGCAAAAGGTTTGAAATGTGTGTTTTTTTGTGGTGAAATATGCGACTTGGGAACGACAGTGAAGAGTAAAATTCGATATCTTGAAATGAAAAAAAATTTGCCTTCAATTTTCCGACCGAAAGTCGAATCTCTGAATTCTGAAATCAGAAACGGACAAAAGTCACTTTTTTTCAAAATCACAATAAAAAGGTTTGAAATATGCGTTTCCTGTGATGAAATATGCGACTTGAGAACGATAGTGAAGGCCAAAATTCGATATCTTGAAATGAAAAAAAATTTTCCTTCAATTTTCCGACCGAAAGTCGAATCTCTGAATTATGAAATCAGAAACGACTAAAAGACACTTTTTTTCAAAATCACAATAAAAATGTTCAAAACGAGTGTTTTCCGTGGTGGAATATGCGACTTGAAAATGATAGTGATGGTCAAAATTCGATATCTAGAAAAGAGAAAAAATTGGGTTGAATTTTCCGAACGGAAGTCGAATCTCTGAATTCTGAAATCAGAAACGACTAAAAGACACTTTTTTTCAAAATCACAGTAAGAATGTTCAAAACGAGTGTTTTCCGTGGTGGAATATGCGACTTGAGAACGATAGTGATGGTTAAAATTCGATATCTTGAAAAGAACAAAAATTTGGGTTGAATTTTCCGACCGGAAGTCGAATCTCTGAATTCTAAAATCAGAAACGACTAAAAGACATTTTTTTCAAAATCACAGTAAAAAGGTTTGAAATGTGTGTTTTTTGTGATGAAATATGCGACTTGAGAACGATAGTGAAGACCAAAATTCGATATCTTGAAAAGAAAAAAATTTGGCTTCAATTTTCCGACGGGAAGTCGAATCTCTGAATTCTGAAATCAGAAACGACCAAAAGACACTTTTTTCAAAATCACAGTAAAAATGTTCAAAACGAGTGTTGTCCGTGGTGGAATATGCGACTTGAGAACGATAGTGATGGTCAAAATTCGATATCTTGAAAAGACAAAAATTTGGCTTCAATTTTCCGACCGGAAGTCGAATCTCTGAATTATGAAATCAGAAACGGAAAAACTTGACTTTCTTTCAAAATCACAATGAAAAGGTTTGAAACGTATGTTTTCTGTGATGAAATATGCGACTTGAGAACGATAGTGAAGACCAAAGTTCGATATTTTGAAAAGAACAAAAATTTGGCTTTAATTTTCCGACCGGAAGTCGAATCTCTGAATTCTGATATCAAAAGCGTACAGAAGTCACTATTTTTCTAATCACACTAAAAAAAACCTGCAAACTAGAAGTTTCCACATTGTTTTTCGATTTTTTGCACTTGCCCTTAAGCACAAAATGTATTTTTTTGACTTTAGCAATTTTTTCGGGTTATGTCCGAGTAACACACTTATATTACTTTCCTCTCTCCCTTCTTAAGCCTTGCCCAGAAGGTTTAGTGGTACATAGTACGAAATTTGCAAGCCGTCACCGCAGCAAGATATTTTACGAGTTGGTGCGGTGCTTGAAAGTTTTTCGCTTTTTGAAGTCACGCCTTCCTCACCACAAAATCCTTCGAGGGTTCCCTTGCCGCTATATTTTGCTTGGCTCTTACAGTGTTGCAAAAATATAATGTAGACGTAACCGCCTGACCATTTTGATTTTGCACAGCAACTCCCCTTTGCACATTTAACCGATAAAGTATGAAACTTATGGCGGCGGTTTCCGAGCCTCTGGACACCGTTCAGATCGCAAGATCATCACCGTTGCACACCGCATACCATTCGCGGAATGCATCCTTCTTGCCGTCAATCATTGCTTATATGGTTACGGTATTTTTAACTTGCCATTTCCGATTTTCCACCATTACTTGTGTTTCCCCCAATTATAGGCAGATAAAATCGTTATTAAAATCTATTTACTAAAAAAGGCACATTCCACATTGCTTCCGCATTTTTTTCACCTTTTACAACAACCTTCAAGAAGGTTTAAAAAAAACAAAGATGAAAAGTGGAAAATAATTTTATAAAAATGAAGCACTAGATTTTTTATAAAAATGAAGCACTAGATTTTTTATAAAAATGAAGCACTAGATTTTTTATAAAAAAAAATGTATTTGCCATTTTTTTTATCTGTCATACCGATTTTTTTTTTTTTTTTTTGGTAATTTTTAACTTGCCATTTCCGATTTTCCAGCATTACTTGTGTTTCCCCCAATTATAGGCAGATAAAATCGTTATGAAAATCTATTTACTAAAAAAGGCACAAAGTCGGATTTGCACATTTTGCTTCCGCATTTTTTTCACCTTTTACAACAATCTTCAAGACGGTTTAAAAAAAAACAAAGGTGAAAAGTGGAAAATAATTTTATAAAAATGAAGCACTAGTTCTTTTTGTAAAAAAAAATTTATTTGACATTTTTTTATCTGTCATACCGATTTTGTTTTTTTTTGGTAATTTTTAACTTGCCATTTTCGATTTTCCACCATTACTTGTGTTTCCCCCAATTATAGGCAGATAAAATCGTTATGAAAATCTATTTACTAAAAAAGGCACAAAGTCGGATTTGCACATTTTGCTTCTGCATTTTTTTCACCTTTTACAACAACCTTCAAGAAGGTTTAAAAAAAAACAAAGGTGGAAAGTGGAAAAAAAAATGTATAAAAATGAAGCACTAGATTTTTTGTAAAAAAAAATGTAGTTGCCATTTTTTTTATCTGTCATACCGATTCTTTGTTTTTTTTTTTTGGGAAATTTTAACTTGCCATTTCCGATTTTCCACCATTACTTGTGTTTCCCCCAATTATAGGCAGATAAAATCGTTATTAAAATCTATTTACTAAAAAAGGCACAAAGTCGGGTTTGCACATTTTGCTTCCGCATTTTTTTCACCTTTTACAGCAACCTTCAAGAAGGTTTAAAAAAAAACAAAGGTGAAAAGTGGAAAAAAATGTATAAAAATGAAGCACTAGATTTTTTGTAAAAAAAATGTATTTGCCATTTTTTTTAACTGTCATACCGATTTTTTTGTTTTTTTTTTGTAAATTTGAAAAGTGAAAATGTAATTTTGTACATTTACAATTTTTTTAAATTAGAAGTTACAATATAAATGTGGGACTTAAGCTAAATTTTTCATGCTCTGACTCTGAGCCCCTTTAATCATTTTGACAATTTTTTTATCAAATTGCATTTTGAAAAACACACGTATTTTTTCGACACACGAATTTTTGTAAGAATATGAATTTTTCGGGATGAAATATATTTTTAATCGTTAATATCTTGGAAATTAACAGTCTAAATTAATAAATGTCTAAGATGAAATTTATTCAGTTTGCAAAGAGCTACATAATCTATATTAAAAATTTTATTTTCGTTTTCCTCAAGTTTTGTTATATGACGTTAAACAACAATATATCGTTTTCCAAAAAAGGGTCACTTTTTATAATTTTTATATACTTACATAAAAATTCTGTCTAAAATTATGAAATTTTTGAGACCCTATACAAGCTAGCAGGATTTTTTTTCGCAAAGTTCTACGTAATTGAAGTTTTACGTAAAAATTCAGGATATTAAAAAACTTCAATTAGGTAGAACTTCTTTTAAAAAAATCGTTCCATTCTGGATAGGGTCTCAAAAATTTCATAATTTTGAACACAATTATTCTGTAAGTATATAAAAATTACAAAAAGTCGCTCTTTTTTGCAAAACGATATATCGTTATTTAACGTCACACAACAAAATTTTCGGAAAACTAAAGTAACATTTTCAATATACATTATGTAGTTCTTTGTAAACTGAAAAATTTTCACTGTGGACATTTTTCGATAGGACTATTAATTTCCAAGATATTAACGATTAAAAAAATATGAATCCCGAAAAAATTCAATCAAAAATTCATTTTCAAAATACTTTTTGATAAAAAATTGTCAAAATTATTGAAGAGGGTCAGAAATCAAAGCATGAAAAATTCAGCTGAAATTGCCAATATATTAGATTTACAGAAAAATCTTTATTGAGTAATAAAAAAGATGCAAAGTAGAACCTTGCACATTGCTTCCTCATTATTTTTCGCTTTTTACAAAGCTCCCTCTGTGAGGAAGCAGTATGTTATTCAATTTTGGCTTCCTCATAGAGGAAGCTTTGTAAAAAGCGAAAAATAATGAGGAAGCAATGTGCAAGGTTCTACTTTGCATCTTTTTTTTATACCTTGTGTCTCTTTTGCAGAGGTGTTTTATACAGCTATAAATCACCTCTGCAAACACCGTTACATCTAATTTTGATTAGATACAAATTTTTGTCGTACTTTCTCAACTTTTCCGGAAGTTATAGCGAAAATCTACATTTTTTTTTAAATGAAAAATGGTGTAAAATCCGAACGACTTTACCGATCATCACCAAATTTGGTACATGGCATTTCTGAATGTTATTTTTCGTCTGTACAAAATTTCTGTTCATTTGTTGAAATTCGACGTAATTTAGATCAAAATCTATTTTTTTCGAAAAATTCAAAATTCTGTAAGATCCGAACCGCTTTACCGATTTCCTCGAAATTCAATACCATACAACATTGAACGTATCTTCAGTTATGAAGAACTATTTAGCCAAATCGGCGAACTTTTACAAAAGTTAGAGCGACCACGCCCTTTTTTCAACAAATTAAAATCAACATAAAATCTTAATGACTTCACATATTTTGGCAAAAATCACAACATTCAAAGAGGGGCAGCTACTCTACTTGCGTGCCAAATTTGAGCCGGATCGCTCGAACGGTTACCGAGTGAGAGGAGATTGAATTTTCGAAGCCCAGCACACACACACATACATACGGACATTTTTTCTAAACCACTTTTCTCGACGTTTTAGGTGATTCTAAGCATACTGACATGAAAATCTCGAAAAAAAAAAATTTCATGAAAACAAAGCTTCCTCTATGAGGAAGCAAAAAAGATCGTTTGTAAAATTAAATTACAAAAAAGATACTTGGGCATAATCTTATTTTCCCAAGCATTCCAAGCCAATCGGCATACGACGAGCACTCTTCGCAGTCTCTAGCGCCGCAATTCCTGCAACTGGTGCTTTCTGTGCCAATAATGATCTTTGGGTCAGTATAATACTAGTTGCAAAGCGCAAGTAGTGCCTTTCTTCGACAGCCTCCACCTTCGTCAGGAATGTCGTTTCTCTGATTGGCCTCCTGCTCCTATCACATAAACTCTTCTCGTATAATCATCTACCGGCAACTAATAAATATATACATGCATATATAATACTACGAAACACAACATCACGTATGTGGCATGCGAGCGATTGCATGCATACCATAAACGCAACGCTTATCTCGACTCATACGATATCTATGTGCGCGAGAATACAAACATAATATACACACACATTCATTCACTACATATATATATACATACGAGGCATTCCATATCAATTTAGCAAATTAAAAAAAAAGTTTTTCTCAAATAATTAATAAAAATCAGAATATTACCCATATACACACATATATATATAATAATATTTAAAAAATATATAAATAATAATATAATATAAATAAATAAAAATAAAAATAAAATAATTAAAATAATAAAATATAAATATAAAAAAATATATTTAAAAAAAATTCTTCAATAAGTAATAATAAAATATAATAATTAATAAAAAATATATAAATAATAATATAATATAAATAAATAAAAATAAATATAAAATAATTAAAATAATAAAATATAAATATTAAAAAATATATTTAAAAAAATTCTTCAATAATTAATAATAAAATATAATAATATTTAAAAAATATATAAATAATAATATAATATAAATAAATAAAAATAAATATAAAATAATTAAAATAATAAAATATAAATATAAAAAAATATATTTAAAAAAATTTCTTCAATAATTAATAAAAATCAGATTAATACCCAATAATTAAGTATATAAAAATAGAGAATGCTAGAATTTTATTTATGTTAAATAAAAAATTTACTCGAGGTGTAAATTTTGTAAAGTAAAAGATATTTAACTTAGGAGTAATTTTTTTTATTTTGCATTGGATTTTCGATTTTTTAATATTTTTAAGTGAGATGGTCAAATAATTCAAACCAAATGCCAAAAGCCAAAAACGCAAAAGATATTAGAATTTTGTCGTATCTAAAACGTATGACAAAAATGTGTAGCTTTTTTTTAATGGTTTTTAAGAAGACTGTTTATTGAGAATTAATTAATTAATTTGTGTAAAAATAGAAAATTTTCTTTTCGAAGTGATATGGAATGCCTCATATAAAACTAGAGAAGAAAGAGTTAGCTGTAAGAGTTAAGACTGTATATGGGACATTCCAACTGAATTTTTCATGCTCTGATCCTGACCTCCATCAATAATTTTGATAATTTTTTATCAAAAAGTATTTTGAAAAAGAAAAGACACGTATTTTTTTGTTTAGCGCTACGAGCGATATTTTCGACAGACGAATTTTTGTGAAAGTTTCAATTTTTCGGTATTGTTATTATTTTTATCGTTAATATCTTGGAAATGAACAGTCTTATCGAAAAATGTCTACGATGAAATTCGTTCAGTTGAAACAAATTGAAAATAAAAAAAAATAAAAAAATCAATAAATTTTTTCCTGCCCGTTTTTTCCGAATTATTTGGCGCAGCCTGTTCGAGAAGTTTCATTTTATCTTTTGAAAATGTGATGAAATCCGCTAGGGAGGAAATCCAAAATGGCACTTAGGATTCTTAGGCAGGAAAAAAAAGTATTAATTTTTTTATTTTCATTTTCAATTTTTTACTGCCTAAGAATTGGAGTTGCCACTTTGGAATTTTTTTCTCAGAATCTTCATACAATGCGAAACACTTTGTAAAATTAAGACTGGAATCAAAGATCCTTTTTTCGTAAAAAAAAAATTATTTATTGCTTTTTTTTTTGCGAAAAATTCACTTTCTTCCGTTGGAAAAATAATGATTTTAACATCACTCGAAAGTAGATGGAAAATGAAAAAGTTAATGTTCTTAAGAATTTTTTGAGAGTCAAATATTTTCTGAGATATAGTGATATTTAAAAAAAATCACGTAAATCATGAACGGCGCCCTTTAAAAATCTGAAAAAAATCACAAACACCCATCTCAAATAGTACAACAAAGAGACAAATTTAGAAAAATATCTGGGAGGTCGACCGACAAAAGTGGTCCAGTTGATAAAGAATGCCTCATATATAAATATATAGATATACGTACAGCGAAAGTAGGAGAGTGAAAGAAATCATGAAAAGTAAGGAAGGAAGGAAGAAAAAAAAATATTTATTGCTTTTTTTTTTGCGAAAAATTGACTTTTTTTCATTGAAAAAATGATGATTTTAACATCAGTCGAAAGTAGATGAAAAAGAAAAAGTTAATGTCCTTAAGGGGAGAGAATCAGGTAAAAAAAATTGATTTTGGAAATTCAATATCATCCAAATCCAATTGCAAATAAAAATGCCCAACGCACTATATTGTTGGTAGTCGATGAAAGGATTTTTTTACTGTCGTCTGACTTGCATATGCTTTTCAATATTATCTTAAGCAAGGTTCTTAGGTTTTCCATTCTGCGCATGATTCCGATCAAACTACTAGGCAGATTGGAATGGTTGACGTCTCATTTTCTTCTTCATGAAAAGATACACCGGCTAAGTGGAGCAAATGTTAATAAAAGGTTATATTTTTTAAGTGACATAATTATTAATAAATAAATTTCATGCTATTTTCTAAATCAGTGATTAACTTTACTTTCAGAATGAAAAAAAATTGTTTGCTCCATTTAGCCGGTGTATCTTTTCATGAAGAAGAAAATGAGACGTCAACCATTTCAATCTGCCTAGTAGTTTGATCTGAATCATGCGCAGAATGAAAAACCTAAGAACTTCGTTTAAGATAATATAGAAAAGCATATGCAAGTCAGACGTCAGTAAAAAATCCTTTCATCGAGTACCAACAATATAGTGCAGTGGGCTTTTTTATATGCAATACAATTTGGATGATATTGAATTTCCAAAATCAATTTTTTTGACCTGACTCACTCCCCTTAAGGTAGTTCTGTCGGTACGCCGGAGTCATAAATCTCAGAGTCTATATGACATTAAAGAATAATCATACGCATTACTTTGACTGCCTCAATAATAATATCAAAAATAATCAAGAATCCTTCGAAATTATCGTAATCAAATAAAAACGATTATTTGTAAATAGTTGATATATTTAGTGCGGATTTGACTTCATTTTCACGATAATTAGGTTAGGAAACGTCATTTGGCCCGGTATCGTGCACTTTGACCTTGGTTTAATTAAACATTATTCCGGAGACTTCACCTTTTTTCATGATGCATCAATTCCTGAATGATTTGCGAATCCGTAGTACTTTTTATTTTTTCTCTATCTTTGATCTAATTATGTTAATTTTCGATTTAAAGATCAATTTTTCCAGCCCTCCCGTGAACGCCGTGTAAAAAGATCGATTTTCAAGTTTTAATTGTTCATTCAAATACTCGGTAACAGCCTTCAATATTTTGTTCAAGTAAAATTGAATAGCTAAATTACAACATGTCAAAAATCCATGCATATGAGTTTGGATTGCCTTCACGACAGAACTACCTTAAGAATTTTTTGAGAGTCTAATATTTTCTGAGATATTTAAAAAAAACGTAAATACTGAACGGCACTCTTTAAAAATCTGAAAAAAATCACAAACATCCATCTCAAATAGTAGAACAAACTGACAAATTTAGAAAAATATCCCGGAGGTCGACCGAAAAAAGTGGCCCAGTTGATAAAGAATGCCTCATATATAAATATACCTATACATATATACGTACAGCGAGAGTAGAAGAGTGAAAGAGATCATGAAAAGTAAGGAAGGAAGGAAGAAAGGAAGGAAGGAAGGCAAAGTACTGGCGTGCGCTCGCGCCCGCGATTATAAAGGGGGAATGGGACCTTGAGAGCGGTCAGCCACTGCGCTGTGGCATAGCTTGCCGCGAGGCAGTCCAGCCTCTGCCAATACAACAGCCGCGAAGCTTCGGCACGAGAGAGAAAATCGTGATGGCGAGCCACATTATGGGTCCATGGTCTCGGTAGCGGCATCACCGAGAGACCAGAGGACGAAACGTCGTTCGTAAAGCGCCATATTGTTGTGACTACTACTAAAACTGATGTACAGTAGAACGTCGATTAAGGGGAGGGAGTTCGGTCAAAAAAATTGATTTTGGAAATTCAATATCATCCAAATCCTATTGCATATAAAAATGCCCAACGCACTATATTGTTGGTACTCGATGAAAGGATTTTTTACTGTCGTCTGACTTGCATATGCTTTTCAATATTATCTTAAGCAAAGTTCTTAGGTTTTCCATTCTGCGCATGATTCAGATCAAACTACTAGGCAGATTGGAATGGTTGATGTCTCATTTTCTTGTTCATGAAAAGATACACCGGCTAAATGAAGCAAATGTTAATAAAATGTAATATTTTTTAAGTGACATAATTATTAATAAATAAATTTTATGCTATTTTCTAAATCAGTGATTACCTTTGCTTTCAGAATGAAAAAAAATAGTTTGCTCCATTCAGCCGGTGGATCTTTTCATGAAGAAGAAAATGAGACGTCAACCATTCCAATCTGCCTAGTAGTTTGATCTGAATCATGCGCAGAATGGAAAACCTAAGAACTTTGCTTAAGATAATATTGAAAAGCATATGCAAGTCAGACGACAGTAAAAAATCCTTTAATCGAGCACCAACAATATAGTGTATTGGGCATTTTTATATGCAATAGGATTTGGATGATATTGAATTTCCAAAATCATTTTTTTTTTACCTGACTACCTCCCCTTAACCAAATGATGATTTTTATTTGTTCCGAATTTTCGTGATGACGCAAAAAACGACCTTCTATCATAAAATGAAAGAAAATCCTCGATTTTTTCTAAGGAAAAAATGGAAAATAATGTATATAATATATACAAATAATAATATAAATAAACTATTAATTGTATAATATACATAAACTCCCCTCTCACAAACAATTGCTGTTTGATCATCCAAATTTTCGATTATACGAACGGTAGTCGCCTACACCGAGAGAAAAAGTTTCATTGATTCACGGAAATCTTTGCCAATGAAATGAAATACTTGAATTTCAATACTATCTTTTCTTTGAATGAACTCCAACTCAATGAAAAGTAGTGACATTGATTCGAAGAAACATTTCTTTAAACCAATGAACCTTTTTCATTGATTTCAAAGGTATCGTCTCTGATTCAATGAAACCTTCTTCTTACCACCTCAAAATTTCGAAACCTATTTTTTCCTGAACTACGCGGCAGATAAAGCTCAAATTTTGTGAGTATGTAAGGAAGTACGGCAGAAATAGGCTAAGCTTCTGGCTTCTCGAAACTCGAAGCCGTTCGTTAGGGAGAACCGGAAAACAAAAAAGTGAGGTTAGGTGCGAGAGAGAAATCAGTGAAAACGTTTCTTTAAAACAATGAAACTGTTTTTTTATTATATGCTCAGTAAGTAAATCTTTATTTACAGGCAATGAAATGTTTTCTTTGAAATTCAAATGCACTATGTCATTGAAATCAAAGAAATATTTCTTTGGCGTCAATGAAATCTTTTCTCTCGTTGTACTATCTTTTCTTTGAATGATCTCAAACTCAATGAAAAGTAGTGACATTGATTCGAAGAAACATTTCTTTAAACCAATGAACCTTTTTCATTGATTTCAAAGATATCGTCTCTGATTCAATGAAACCTTCTTCTTACCACCTCAAAATTTCAAAACCTATTTTTTCCTGAATTACGCGACAGATAAAGTTCAAATTTTGTGAGTATGTAAGGAAGTACGGCAGAAATAGGCTAAGCTTCTGGCTTCTCGAAACTCGAAGTCGTTCGTTCGGGAGAACCGGAAAACAAAAAAGTGAGGTTAGGTGCGAGAGAGAAATCAATGAAAACGTTTCTTTAAAACAATGAAACGGTTTCTTTATTATATGCTCACTAAGTAAATCTTTATTTACAGGCAATGAAATGTTTTCTTTGAAATTCAAATGCACTATGTCATTGAAATCAAAGAAATATTTCTTTGGCGTCAATGAAATCTTTTCTCTCGTTGTACTATCTTTTCTTTGAATGATCTCAAACTCAATGAAAAGTAGTGACATTGATTCGAAGAAACATTTCTTTAAACCAATGAACCTTTTTCATTGATTTCAAAGATATCGTCTCTGATTCAATGAAACATTCTTCTTACCACCTCAAAATTTCGAAACCTATTTTTTCCTGAATTACGCGACAGATAAAGTTCAAATTTTGTGAGTATGTAAGGAAGTACGGCAGAAATAGGCTAAGCTTCTGGCTTCTCGAAACTCGAAGCCGTTCGTTCGGGAGAACCGGAAAACAAAAAAGTGAGGTTAGGTGCGAGAGAGAGATCAATGAAAACGTTTCTTTAAAACAATGAAACTGTTTCTTTATTATATGCTCACTAAGTAAATCTTTATTTACAGGCAATGAAATGTTTTCTTTGAAATTCAAATGCACTATGTCATTGAAATCAAAGAAATATTTCTTTGGCGTCAATGAAATCTTTTCTCTCGTTGTACTATCTTTTCTTTGAATGATCTCAAACTCAATGAAAAGTAGTGACATTGATTCGAAGAAACATTTCTTTAAACCAATGAACCTTTTTCATTGATTTCAAAGATATCGTCTCTGATTCAATGAAACCTTCTTCTTACCACCTCAAAATTTCGAAACCTATTTTTTCCTGAAGTACGCGGCAGATAAAGCTCAAATTTTGTGAGTATGTAAGGAAGTACGGCAGAAATAGGCTAAGCTTCTGGCTCCTCGAAACTCGAAGCCGTTCGTTCGGGAGAACCGGAAAACAAAAAAGTGAGGTTAGGTGCGAGAGAGAAATCAATGAAAACGTTTCTTTAAAACAATGAAACTGTTTCTTTATTATATGCTCACTAAGTAAATCTTTATTTACAGGCCATGAAATGTTTTCTTTGAAATTCAAATGCACTATGTCATTGAAATCAAAGAAATATTTCTTTGGCGTCAATGAAATCTTTTCTCTCGTTGTACTATCTTTTCTTTGAATGATCTCAAACTCAATGAAAAGTAGTGACATTGATTCGAAGAAACATTTCTTTAAACCAATGAACCTTTTTGATTGATTTCAAAGATATCGTCTCTGATTCAATGAAACCTTCTTCTTACCACCTCAAAATTTCGAAACCTATTTTTTCCTGAAGTACGCGGCAGATAAAGCTCAAATTTTGTGAGTATGTAAGGAAGTACGGCAGAAATAGGCTAAGCTTCTGGCTTCTCGAAACTCGAAGCCGTTCGTTCGGGAGAACCGGAAAACAAAAAAGTGAGGTTAGGTGCGAGAGAGAAATCAGTGAAAACGTTTCTTTAAAACAATGAAACGGTTTCTTTATTATATGCTCATTAAGTAAATCTTTATTTACAGGCAATGAAATTTTTTCTTTGAAATTCAAATGCACTATGTCATTGAAATCAAAGAAATATTTGTTTGGCGTCAATGAAATCTTTTCTCTCGTTGTACTATCTTTTCTTTGAATGATCTCAATCTCAATGAAAAGTAGTGACATTGATTCGAAGAAACATTCCTTTAAACCAATGAACCTTTTTCATTGATTTCAAAGATATCGTCTCTGATTCAATGAAACCTTCTTCTTACCACCTCAAAATTTCGAAACCTATTTTTTCCTGAAGTACGCGACAGATAAAGCTCAAATTTTGTGAGTATGTAAGGAAGTACGGCAGAAATAGGCTAAGCTTCTGGCTTCTCGAAACTCGAAGCCGGCCGTTCGGGAGAACCGGAAAACAAAAAAGTGAGGTTAGGTGCAAGAGAGAGATCAATGAAAACGTTTCTTTGAACCAATGAAAACGTCTCTTTAAATCAATAACACTGTTTCTTTATTATATGCTCACTAAGTAAATTTTTATTTACAGGCAATGAAATGTTCTCTTTGAAATTCAAATGCACTATTTCATTGATATCAAAGAAATATTTCGTTGAAATCAATGAAAAAAAAAATCAATCCACCCATTTCTTTGGCGTCAATGAAATCTTTTCTCTCGGTGTAACTAAAAAAATTATATATAGTCCGATATATGGGATTGGACTTATATAGTCTATACAGATTGTATATCGATTTTATGCAGACTATTTATACCCAATTCTATGCTTAAAACTATACAGATTTTTTATATGCCCAATTCTATGTTTAAAACTATACAGATTTTTTATATGCCCTATTCTATGTTTAAAATTCGATGTTTAAAACTATATAGATTTTTTATATGCCCAATTCTATGTTTAAAATTATATAGATTTTTTATATACACTCAGAAAAAGACTTAATTGGCTTTACTAAGATTTTGGTTAAAAATTTTACCACAAAAAAAATTTGGTAGATGCAACCAAGTTATTAGTTAAACATAATAAATATTTAGTTATCTTACCAAATCCTTGATTATGTTAACCAATAACTTGGTTGTGCCTCTATCAAGTTTTCTTGATAACATTTTTAACCATGTTTTTGTAGGTAATTATAACCAAGCCTTTTTTCTCTATATATAATTTTTTACTCCCAAATTAATTCGGATAATAGATGTTGTACTGTATAAAGCAGCATAGAGTATAAACGTCGTTGCTCCGGGAACGTTCTCGCTATATCCACCCACACTTATAACGGGTGTACTCCGAAGCAGAGTCAATTCTCACCTCCGCTGGAGCCTTCGACTTGTGAGAGCAGCAAACAACGCCAAGCTAAAGATATCGAAGAGAAGGAGGAGGAGGAGGAGGTGACGAGCTTGAGTTCTGATGGAGAGCCGGTTTTTCTCACACCCACCAGCATCTCTTTGCCACCAGAAGCCAGAGTTGGACTAACGTCGAGCTCTGGGTTCGGTCATTTCCACTTTCGAGGAGTGGTTATGGGAATCGATGGGAGGATTCCCTCCTTCTACTCGTTATTCTGGGGACCAGTTTCCTGGTCGATGAGAAACGAGAGAAAGAGATGGAGAAAGGAAGCGTTTTGCGTATGGGAGTTAAAAAGTGGTTTATATTGCATACCAAACTGATTCAGACTGAAATACAATCTAAGTTTTTTTTTTAATTAAATTTGTAAAGTAAGAAAGCAATTTTGTACATTTACAATATTTTCTATTGTTTAAATTGAAAGTGGCATTATAAATGCTGCCAATGTATTAGATTTATAAAAAAGCAATCTTAATTGGATAATTAAGAAAACTTAATATGAAAGACCGTTTATAACATTAAGTTACAAAAAAAAAAAAGCTTATTCTGGGGACCAGTTTTCTGGTCAATGAGAAATGAAAGAAAGAGATGGTGAAAAGAAGGGTTTTGCGTATGGGGGTTAAAAAGTGGTTTATATTGCATACCAAACTGATTCAGACTGAAATACAGTCTAATTTTTTTTAAAATTATATCTGTAAAGTAAGAAAGTAATTTTGTACATTTACAATATTTTCTATTGTTTAAATTGAAAGTGACAATATAAATATTGCCAATGTATAGATTTACAAAAAAAAAATCAAATAAAAAAAAGGTCAATATGAAAGATCGTTCATAACATTAAGTTACAAAAAAAAACACATTATTCTGGGATCCAGTTTCCTGGTCGATGAGAAATCAGAGAAAAAGATGGAGAAAGGAAGAGTTTTGCGTATGGGGGTTAAAAAGTGGTTTATATTGCATACCAAACTGATTCAGACTGAAATACAGCCCAATTTTTAAAAAAATTATATTTGTAAAGAAAGAAAGCAATTTTGTACATTTACAATATTTTCTATTTTTTGAAATTGGAAGCGACAATATAAATGCTGCCAATGTATTAGATTTACAAAAGAAAAATCTTTATTGGATAATTAAGAAAAGTTAATATGAAAGATCGTTTATAACATTAAGTTCCAAAAAAAACACATTATTCTGGGATCCAGTTTCCTGGTCGATGAGAAATCATAGAAAAAGATGGAGAAAGGAAGAGTGTTGCGTATGGGGGTTAAAAAGTGGTTTATATTGCATACCAAACTGATTCAGACTGAAATACAGCCTAATTTTTAAAAAATTATATTTGTAAAGAAAGAAAGCAATTTTGTACATTTACAATATTTTCTATTTTTTTAAATTCGAAGTGACAATATAAATGCTGTCAATGTATTAGATTTATAAAAAACCAATCTTGATTGGGTAATTAAGAAAACTTGATATGAAAGATCGTTTATAACATTAAGTTACAAAAAAAAAACACATTATTCTGGGGCCAGTTTCCTGGTCGATGAGAAATGAGAGAAAGAGATGGAGAAAGGAAGCATTTTGCGTATGGGGGTTAAGAGGTGGTTTATATTGCATACCAAACTGATTCAGACTGAAATACAGCCTAATTTTTTAAAAATTATATTTGTAAAGAAAGAAAGCAATTTTGTACATTTACAATATTTTCTATTTTTTAAAATTGAAAGTGACAATATAAATATTGCCAAAGTATTAGATTTATTTTTAAAAAGTCTTTATTGGATAATTAAGAAAACTTAATATGAAAGACCGTTTATAACATTAAGTTACAAAAAAAAAACACATTATTCTGGGGACCAGTTTTCTGTTCGATGAGAAATGAGAGAAACAGATGGAGAAAGGAAGCGTAAAAAATTTAATTTGAAAATTAAGGAGGTTGGAGCGCTCCACACTGGTAAAATCGGTGCTAAATTTTTAAAAGCGTTTCTACAATTTCAGATGGTTTAATAGTCTGTTCCAAGGTGTTAATCACATAGCAGCATTAGTTCTTGATATTCAAATACATTCACGGCTGTCATATGAACAGTAAATCGATCAATATCTCCAAATTTCCGATGTCATGTTTTTTCATCCAGTGTTGCAAAAGGGTAAACCGTAATATCAGTCCGATTATGACGAAACATAGCTCATTTTGATCAGTGGAAGATCCTTAATCGATTGACCGTCCGGATTTTCTATAGTATCAGGCGTTCAAAAGTTACAGCCATTTGTATACTTGATGTTAGGTTGTGATAGGATAAACAAACGGTTGTATCTTTTGAACTACTAATACGATTTTAAAAAATACACGGCCAATCGATAGAATATCTTTTAGCAAACAAAATGAGCTATTGGTCGTCATAATCGGACTGATATTACGGTTTACCCTTTTAAAAAACTGGATGAAAAAACATAACATCGGAAATTTGCAGATATTTATCGATTTACTGTTGATATCACAGCTGTGAATGTATTTGAATATCAAGAACTAATGCTGCTATGTGATTAACACCTTGAAACAGACTATTAAACCATCTGAAATTGTAGAAACGCTTTTAAAAATTTAGCACTGATTTGACTAGTGTGGAGCGATCCAACTTCCTTAAGAAAGCAATTTTTACGTTTACAATATTTTCTATTTTTTAAATTGGAAGTGATAATACAAATGCTGCCAATGTATTAGATTTACAAAAAAAAATTCTTTATTGGGTAATAAAAAAAGCTCAATATGAAAGATCGTTCATAACATTAAGTTAAAAAAAAACATTATTCTGGGATCCAGTTTCCTGGTCGATGAGAAATGAGAGAAAGAGATGGAGAAAGGAAGCGCTAAAAATTAAATTTGAAAATTAAGGAGGTTGGAGCGCTCCACACTGGTAAAATCGGTGCTAAATTTTTAAAAGCGTTTCTACAATTTCAGATGGTTCAATAATCTATTCCAAGGTGTTAATCACATAGCAGCATTATTTCTTGATATTCAAATACATTCACAGCTGTCATATGAACAATAAATCGATCAATATCTCCAAATTTCCGATGTCATGTTTTTTCATCCAGTGTTGCAAAAGTGTAAACCGTAATATCAGTCCGATTATGACGAAACATAGCTCATTTTGATCAGTGGAAGATCCTTAATCGATTGACCGTCCGGATTTTCTATAGTATCAGACGTTCAAAAGTTACAGCCATTTGTATACTTGATGTTGGGTTATGATAGGATAAACAAACGGTTGTATCTTTTGAACTACTAATACGATTTTAAAAAATAGACGGCCAATCGATAGAATATCTTTTAGCAAACAAAATGATCTATTGGTCGTCATAATCGGACTGATATTACGGTTTACCCTTTTAAAAAACTGGATGAAAAAACGTAACATCGGAAATTTGCAGATATTCATCGATTTACTGTTGATATCACAGCTGTGAATGTATTTGAATATCAAGAACTAATGCTGCTATGTGATTAACACCTTGGAACAGACTATTAAACCATCTGAAATTGTAGAAACGCTTTTAAAAATTTAGCACTGATTTGACTAGTGTGGAGCGATCCAACTTCCTTAAGAAAGCAATTTTTACGTTTACAATATTTTCTATTTTTTAAATTGGAAGTGATAATACAAATGCTGCCAATGTATTAGATTTACAAAAAAAAATTCTTTATTGGGTAATAAAAAAAGCTCAATATGAAAGATCGTTCATAACATTAAGTTAAAAAAAAACATTATTCTGGGATCCAGTTTCCTGGTCGATGAGAAATGAGAGAAAGAGATGGAGAAAGGAAGCGCTAAAAATTAAATTTGAAAATTAAGGAGGTTGGAGCGCTCCACACTGGTAAAATCGGTGCTAAATTTTTAAAAGCGTTTCTACAATTTCAGATGGTTCAATAATCTATTCCAAGGTGTTAATCACATAGCAGCATTATTTCTTGATATTCAAATACATTCACAGCTGTCATATGAACAATAAATCGATCAATATCTCCAAATTTCCGATGTCATGTTTTTTCATCCAGTGTTGCAAAAGTGTAAACCGTAATATCAGTCCGATTATGACGAAACATAGCTCATTTTGATCAGTGGAAGATCCTTAATCGATTGACCGTCCGGATTTTCTATAGTATCAGACGTTCAAAAGTTACAGCCATTTGTATACTTGATGTTGGGTTATGATAGGATAAACAAACGGTTGTATCTTTTGAACTACTAATACGATTTTAAAAAATACACGGCCAATCGATAGAATATCTTTTAGCAAACAAAATGAGCTATTGGTCGTCATAATCGGACTGATATTACGGTTTACCCTTTTAAAAAACTGGATGAAAAAACATAACATCGGAAATTTGCAGATATTTATCGATTTACTGTTGATATCACAGCTGTGAATGTATTTGAATATCAAGAACTAATGCTGCTATGTGATTAACACCTTGAAACAGACTATTAAACCATCTGAAATTGTAGAAACGCTTTTAAAAATTTAGCACTGATTTGACTAGTGTGGAGCGATCCAACCTCCTTAAGAAAGCAATTTTTACGTTTACATCATTTTCAATTTTTCAAAATTAGAAGTGACAATATAAATGCTGCCAATGTATTAGATTTACAAAAGAAAAATCTTTATTGGGTAATTAAAAAAGCTCAATATGAAAGATCGTTCATAACATTAAGTTTAAAAAAACGTTATTCTGGGATCCAGTTTCCTGGTCGATGAGAAATGAGAGAAAGAGATGGAGAAAGGAAGAGTTTTGCGTATGGGATTTAAGAGTTAATATTGAATACCAAACTGTTTCAGACTGGAATACAACATCTTGGAAGTAAAAAAAACACTTGCGGTAATTTTTTCAAGTCCCTTTAGGTATTCAGGATATTTTGAGGATTTTTCAAAGTTATTTATCCGGTGATCAGTGTCGCTAAGATTTTTTAAACTCATTACATTTGCCGTTATACGTAAAACCGGATTGTCCTCTCGTCAATCAGCATAAAAAGAAGGTTTAAAATTGCTGCCATGCTGAAATTCAGCACCCAAGTGGAGCATTTATGCTCCTTTACTTGTAACCAATAATTGAACCACCTGGTCAGATTTTATGAGACATTGAATCTTTCTAAAAAAGAAAAAAACTCTTGAGCTGATCCAACCTAAAGACTTTTAGTTCATTTAAACAGTTATTTACCTGCACAAAATAAAACCCAGAAAATACACTGACAACGATTGAATAAATAACTTAAGTCTCAACAAAATCCAGCAGTCATATGGTTTGTCAAATAAACGTCCAGAATAATTCGTTTACACATAGATGAAAAATTAATGACAAAAATAACCACCAGATTAACTAAACCCACTCAATCTCTTTTCCCAGTGTAATTATTTCAGCTATACGAATATTTACTCCCTCAATTATTTATTCAGACTAACCATAATTCATCGTTGTGATAGTTATAAAAACCAAAGGAAAATATCTGCATATTAAAACCGACAAAACATTTTTCTCTTTGTGCCTAATAACTCTGTGTATAACTTCACATTATTTCTTTTTCATGCATTATTAAAGCCTTATCTATGTAATAGTTAAGATTATTACGTATATTCGAGGAAAAAGAGATATCTGGTATAAGTTAAACTAACTAGAGCAATTGCATTTAATATGGTTATCTTAAAGCCAGGATGAATAGATATGGTTTACGTTTATTCGACGATCGAGAGTCTTTGTCTCCCGAGGCTATTAGAACTGCATCGGGAGTTTTGCTGGTGCAGTATATCTCGCGGTTTTATGCACGTTGCATTCGCATCGGCTGCCAGTTAAAACACCGCAGCACGTCACCCCACCCAAGGTACGTAATAAAAGGAAGGCGAGCGCGTAACCTTTTGCAAAGTGCTTGTGGTCTCGTCGCTGCGAAGCGCGTGGGCCTTTCCTTCCAATGGGTGTGTACCGAACCCCACGATTCCTCTATATATTCCTAAGTTTCTAGGTAATTCACTCACCGTTCTTCATCGTTTCGTTTTTCTCAATCGTAATCCCCCGCAATTCGGTCTTCCCCTCGTCTTTACCACTCGATGATTTGTCCTCGGATTCCTTCACGTCCTTATTTCTGAAACGAATATTTACCGCATATAAACATTTTGTTTTTACCATCAAAGCCGGAATATATATTTATTACAAGGAAAAAAAACCTTGCACATTGCTTCCTCATTATTTTTCGCTTTTTGCAAAGCTTCCTCTCTGAGGAAGCAAAAAAGTGTGTTATTCAATTTTGGCTTCCTCACAGAGGAAGCTTTTTAAAAAGCGAAAAATAATGAGGAAGCAATGTGCAAGGTTCTACTTTGCATCCTTTTTTAAATTAGATAAATAAACATGTTGTGAATTCGCTTTTTCTATTTCGTTATTCTGTTATTTCGTTATTATTAGAGCGTTTTCGAAAATAAATGTGATAACGTATATTGTTAAAAATAATTCAACATTCCATAAAATCACAAATTCAATACCGTTTGTCACTAAATTATACATATACAATGGCTGAATGTTGTTTCATTTGTATACAAAATTTGAGCTCGCTATTTCAAGTTTTGCAAAAGTTACAATAGAGCGATAATGTCAATTTTTTGAAAAATTCAAAATTCCATAAAATTTGAACCACTTTACCGATTCGAGCCAAATTCAATACCAAACAGCATTGAGTGCACCTACTCTTATAATCAACTATTTAGCAAAATAGAGTAAATTTTATGAAAGTTAGAGCCACCACGTCCTTTTTTAAAAAAATTCAAAACAGCGTAAAATCGAAATTTTCGCACAGATTTTGTCGAAAATTGCTACAGTTGAAGGGGGTCTGCTGCTAAACTAGTGTGCTAAATTTGAGCGCGATATACAAAACCGTTCTTGAGTTATCGGCGTTCGAATTTTCGGAGTTGTATGCATACATACATACACACACACACACACACACACACACACACACACACACACGCACGCACGCACGCACACACACACACACACACACACACACACACACACACACACACACACACACACACACACACACACGCACGCACGCAGACACACACACACACACACATACACACACACACACACACACGCACACACGCACACACGCACACACGCACGCACACACACGCACACACACACACACACACACACACACACACACACACACACACACACACACACACACACACACACACACACACGCACGCACGCACGCACGCACGCACGCACGCACGCACGCACGCACGCACGCACGCACACACACACACACACGCACACACGCACGCACGCACGCACGCACGCACGCACGCACGCACGCACGCACGCACGCACGCACGCACGCACGCACGCACGCACGCACGCACACACACACACACACACACACACACACACACACACACACACACACACACACACACACACACACACACACACACACACACACACACACACACACACACACACACACACACACACACACACACACACCACACACGCACACACGCACGCACGCACGCACGCACGCACGCACGCACGCACGCACGCACGCACGCACGCGCGCACGCACGCACGCACGCACGCGCGCACGCGCGCACGCACGCACGCGCGCACGCACGCACGCACGCGCGCACGCACGCGCGCACGCACGCACGCACGCACGCACGCGCGCACGCACGCACGCACGCACGCACGCACGCACACACACACACACACACACACATACGGACACACACACACACATACGGACATTTTTTCTACATCACTTTTCTGGACGTTTTGGACAATTCTAAGTGTCCTGACATAAAAATCTCGAACATTTTTTTTTTTCATGAAAACAAAGCTTCCTCTATGAGGAAGCAATTAATTGAAATTTCTGCTACAAGTAAAGAAATTTTATTTTAGTTTATATTCATAGAGATGTCCACAGAAGAATTGTAAATGCATACACTGTAAATACACTGTAAAAAAAAATCTGTCTAAAATTTAGTGTACTTTTACTGGAAGTTTTTATTCATAAACCAGTATATTAAATTGAGTGTACAAATGTAATGTAAAATTAATGTATGGTACAGCACATTCAATAATTTACTTTAATTTTACAGTTAAAGTACTTTAATTTTAATAATTTGCTTTAAGTTTACTGGAAAAGTACATGAATTTTATACCACAATTGTATATTAAATTTCGAAGACGAGTTTAAGAGTAAAAACTTCCAATCTTTTCTAACAGTGTACTTATAGAAATAAAGATGATGATACAATCAACTCTATAAATTAGACACTGTAAAAAAAAATCTACTTGTAATTTAGTGCACTTTTGCTGGAAGTTTTTATTCATAAACCAGTATATTAAATTTAGTACACAAGTGTAATGTAAAATCAATGTATAGTACAGCACATTCAATAATTTACTTTAATTTTACAGTAAAAGTACTTGAATTGTAATCATTTGCTTTAATTTTGCTGGAAAAGTACATGAATTTTATACCACAATTTTAAATTAAATTTCGATTACGAGTTTATGAATAAAAATTTCCAATCTTTTCTAACAGTGTATGATTTCATAATAATAACATGTAGCAATTATAATACGATGATTAAACTTTTTAACAGCTGAAAAAATTATTATTCTTCAATAAAATTTCAAGGTAATCTTTTTAGAAAAATGAAGAAACATAATTAATGCACTAATTATCTCTTCCATTTTTGCCATTATTTCTTCCAATATTTAAACGAAAATTAGTATTTTTCGCAGCTATTCAAATGTTTACACTCTATTTTATAATCACTACATATTATTATTATTAAATCATAATTACAAAACAAACTGTAGTGCAAAATATATTTCATGAATTAATGGGGATTTACAACTCTGGTCCACAGAAACTTTGTGGCAACTTAACACTATTTTTTTCTGTCTGTTTTACAGAAAAATGAGATATTCTATTGAAAACTTTTATACAGAAAAGTGAGTAAATTTACAACAATTTTTGTGTTGCCTCTTTATTAATTTACCATATAAAAATGTGTCAAATTTACCTAAACTTTGTTTTATTTTTAAAATCTGCCCGAAAAATCCGTAAGCCAAATTTCTGGCAAATTAACACAATGAAGTTTGTTATTTTGAATTTTTGCACTGCGATTTTACACATAATTTTTTACTGTCCAAAACCTAACAAATTTCCCAAATTATTTTTACTTGCAAATGCGACTATCAAGTATTCATGGAATTTCCAATGTTTAACATTCTATAAAGTGCTACTTAATTTATTGTTAACATTGATTGAATTGAAATATACTAGAATGAATAAATTATTTTTTTTCATTTCTGCTGTTATTCCTCCAGTTTTTAAAGTCACAAATATAAACGATTAATTCAATTAAGTAGAATGTTATTTAATAAATGTTGTTTAATTGAATTTATTCCACATTTACTGCGGTCAGTATAATATACAAAGTTTTACTTTAATACATCAATGTATTTTAACATATGTGCATATTAATGTGGTATTTAGTAAACCGAGCGCGCTATGCATTAATACAAGTTTAATCGCTCTGCACACGTTATATCGGACGTGATAGGAGGACGCAATCGTAAGTTTCACTTTTTCTACCTCTATGTGGCCAATTAACCTTTCCTCTTGACTGCCCATGTTTCTCAGGCGTCAGAACAGCTCATGATTTGTCGATGGTCGTATCGTAAGAATAAATAATAGAAAAAAAAATAAAGGAATGGGTCTCATTGCCCATAGGTTCTGAGATGATTGATTTCCGGTGACTATTAGTTAGCCCTCTAGTGTGAATGATTCTTTGCGGGGGGTAAACGAGATAAACAGTTCCCAGCATCGATTTCGCAATCGGTTTTCTTAAGAGAATTGTTTTTAGGTCACGAAGAGAATATAATGAATATTGATGGATTTTGGGATTTGTAGCAACAATATATTTTTTTTAATTGCAAAATATTAAAGTAAAAAAAAGTTGCAAAGTTGAACTTTGCACATTGCTTCCTCATTATTATTTTTTTTTTTTTTCACAAAGCGATCTCTATGAAGCTTATTTACTAATTTTGGCTTCCTCATAGCGGAAGCTTTGTGAAAAATGTAAATTAATGACAAAGGAATGTACGAAGTTCAACTTTGCAACTTATTTCGTTACTTTTAATTTTTTCAAAATTTCAAAATCACCTAAAGTCTTAATCGCTTTACCGATCATTACCAAATTTTGTACGTAGCAGCGCTGAGTATTATTTATTGTCTGTATAAAATTTCAGCTGGTTTGTTAATGTTTAACGTGAGTTAGAGCAAAACATAAATTTTTCAAAAAATTCAAAATCCTATATAATCCGAACCCCTTTACCGATCATCACCAAATTTGGTACATAGCAGCATTGCATGTTATTCTTCATCTGTAGAAAATATCAGTTGATTTCGTGAGATTTTACAGGAGTTAGAGCAAAACGTAAATTTTTTGAAAAATTCAAAATCTCATAAAAACGGAACCTATTTGTAGATTCGCCCCCAATTCAATACCGATCCTTCTTTAACGCTGCTTTATGTATAAAAAATTATTTAGCTCTATAGCTCAAAATTTGCGGGAGCTAGAGCGCGTACAGACATTTTTCGAAAATTGCAAAGTTAAATAAAATTTGAACATATTTTTGAATTTTTTTGAAAATTATCACAAGCAATGGCGTATACTTGCCGCATATGCGTGCCAAATTTTAGACCGAATGTTAAAGCCGTTCTTGAGATATGCAAGTTTGAATTTTGAATGCCGTTCACACACACACATACACACACACACACACACACACACACACCCATACATACATTTTTTCTAAATCACTTTTCTCGACGTTTTAGACAATTTTAAGCATACTGACATGAAAATCTCGAAAAAAAAAATTTCCCGAAAACAAAGCTTCCTCTATGAGGAAGCAAAAATTGGCAAAAGTAAAAGAAAACGTAATTAGAAAAATATCTGAAGTTGAAATATGCATTTAACATGTTTTTCGACTCTCGAGAATCAGATAAATAATTTTGGCAGGAATAGAAATTTGATAACAAACCTGAAATAAAATTGTAAATCCCGCGATAAAATTTATGTCAGGGTTTTTTTCTGAAGCTTTCGATTCAGAGGTAAATTGTATAGGGACTGTGTGAATTCGTAACTTCAGAATAAAAATGACAGTCTCTCTGACACGAATTATTAGAAAAGTGTGCATATTTTAGATAACATAAGTTTTTAGAATCTCGATGCAAAATTAAATACTATTTTGTATTTCGATACTATTTGTGTTGGAATATATTTACATATTTAAGAAAAAAAATTTGAAAGCATTTCTACAATTTCTGGTGGTTTAATCAAATGTTTTGAGGCTTTACTCATGTAGCAGTATTGGTTCTTAATATACAAATACATTCACTGCTGTAATTTGAAAAGTAAATCGATTGATATCTGCAAATGTCCGATGTCATGACTTTTCGTCCAGTTTTTTAAAAGCATAAATCGTAATATAAATCCGATTATGACGAGCAATAACTCATTTTGTATATTGAAAAATTCATTATCGATCCACCGTTTAGATTTTTAGTAGTATTTATAGTTCAAAAAATAGAACCGTTTGATTGCCTTGTCTTAAGCTAACATCAGATACACAAATGGATGTAACTTTTGAACGACTAATAGCATAAAAAAATTTGGACGGTCAATCGATTAAGGACCTTCCGATAATCAAAATGAGCCATTGCTCGTCATAATTCGACTATTATTAAGATTTATCTAGTTGAAAAACAGCACGAAAAAACATGAACATCGGACATTTGCATAGATCAGTCGATTTTTTATTCGAATTATGGCTGTGAATGTACTTATTTATTAACAACTGATTCTGCTACGTAAATAATTCCTCGGAACTGTTAATACAACCATCAGGAATTGTAAAAACTTTTTGTTTGAATTTACAACTGATTTTACTAGTTTGTAACTCAAAACCTCCTTAATAAGTCTTCAAAATACAATTTATCGAGGGATTATAATATGATACTGAGTAAGACACTTAAAATTAAGCCGTCTGATGATTTGAGTGTCGTAGTAATTACAATAAATGTTGTAAGTCCCCATTACTTTTCCATATAAACTTTACAGAACAGTTTGTCTTGTAGTTACGAATTTGTAATGACAACCTGTAGCGATTATAAAATGATATGTGAACTTTTAAACAGCTTTAAGAAAAATCGAATTTTTAATTAAATTTCGGGAGAAATTGTGAGAATAATGGAAAACCACACGATATAAACGATTTACGATATAAACTTTACAGAACAGTTTGTCTTGTAGTTACGAATTTGCAATGATAACCTGTAGCGATTATAAAATGATATGTGAACTTTTAAACAGCTTTAAGAAAAATCGAATTTCCAATTAAATTTCGGGAGAAATTGTGAGAATAATGGAAAACCACAGGCCTCCATTATTTTAGCAATGCATTAACAGTATTTCTCCATTTGTTCAATAAGATTATCATGAAATATTATGGGGAATTAATATATTTTGCCTCTATTCAAAAGTTTACCCATTATATTATAATCCCTGCAAATTATTATTATAAAAACATAATTACAAATTCAATTGTAGCATAAATTATGTTTAAAAAAAATTAGATTTTTACAACTCTTACAATTCATTGTAACTTACAATGGAATCGAAAACGCCAACAAAAGGTGTCAGAAATTAAATTTTGTACACGTCGGTGCTAAATTACATACAAGAAGTTTCGAAAATTGTTCAATTAATCTTCTCGCCTCGTTAAATCAGCGAAAAATCCACAAAACGCTTCCAAATTGTTTCGTCTGTGGTAAAAGACAGACATTTCGTAATTTACACAATATATTCCCAAGCAATTCTTCAATAACTACTATTCAACATAACGTTGTTAGGTCGTTGTCAGTATTACGCAAAGTGTTTGGCGTTAATGCGATCGCGTGTGAAAGAAATAACGAGATTTGTGCACGCGACGAACTTACGCATTTGTGTATTCCAACGAGGATGTCTCCTCCTCTTCGCCAATCGTTGCGAGGTTGCTCTGCCAGTAATAATCATCATCCCCGTTGTCCTCACTATCGTCGCTGGTAGAATCACCGCCTTCTCTTTGTGCTGCACTCGTAGGATCTTCTTCGTCTTCCTCGCTGCTGCTTAAAGTCCCATTTGTTTCGGAGCTCTTAAAATCCTCTTTAATCTCGTCCAAAGATCGATAAGTTTCGTCATCATCATCGTCGTTATTGCTTTTCGGTTGATCTGCGTCTTTTCCACGACTTAAATCATCAGGTGGTCCATTTGCAGCAGAATTATCTCCAGCAGCTCTAGAATTATTGTTCATCATCGAATTCTCACTACTGTCTTGTCGTTCCTTCGCATCCTGCCAATTTTCGGAACTGCTACCGTTAGGAGTCTCAGAATCTTCGATTTCCGTTGACGTCGTACTTTCCCTCTTAATTTCCGTGAGTTTTTTCTTCTCCCTCGGTGCGGGAACAATTTCTGTGACTTTTCTCACCGGCGAAACCGGAGAATTATCATTTTCGTTTGTTTCGTTGGGCGATTTCATCGGTGATCTATTTGGCGTAGATTCCCCGAGTGCTTTGACCTTTTTCATTTCTATTATCTCAAAAACTTTGTTCGTCTTTTCTGAATCATAATGCATTATAATCGGGCTATTTTCTGGCGAAAAATCTGATAGATCTTCATCATTTGCTGATTCTACTTTGCTGTCACTTTCGTCGAGCTCGTCTCGTCCATTATTCACTGACAAATCTCCGTTAATCAGTTCAATTTTTCGTACACACTCCGAGCTTTTGTTATTGTCAATATTGCCTAAATCTTTCGATTCCACGTTCGATATTTCTACGATAGTCACGTCAGAAGTTGATCTGACTGCAGATTCAATTTGTCCACGTAGAGGAACAGGAGGAGGCGGTTCTCTTCTCGGAGGCGGTGGAGGTGGAGGTGGTCTTTTCCTTTTCGATTTAACGTCCTTTCTGGGCATTGGTTTTGGTGGTAAAATCGGTGCAACGATCTCGAGGCTTTCTCTAGATTTTGGTAGATTTTGACACGTAGACTGAACAACACTGTGCGTTTCCACAATGTTTTTCTGCTGATTAACAGGAATTCTGTTGACGTGATTACGCGCGGGCAAAGATGGAGGGACGTTTGATAAATTCTCGCCATTAACGCACTCGACGATCGAAGCTTCGTCGCGTATCGGTCGAAAATGCGTCGTTGAATCGCCGGCGAGATCCGCGGTATAAACGAGATCCGGTCGTGTTTCGTGGCCGTAACTTAAAGGCGCATCTTGAAAACTCAGCGGAGGCTGAAGAGTAAGAGTCTCCTCGATAAGAACCGTATTTGGTGCTACAACTGCAGTTATTCTCTCGACAACGGCGCCAGCTTCACCTCGAGAATCGACGTGAGTCACCGCCTCGGAATTTGCCAAACGTTTCAGAAGATAATCGGAGGAATTGGTGAGAAAATCTTGCTCGAGTTGCTCGAAGGGTGGCAAACGTTTGTTGTCGCGAAAATCACGATTCTCGTCGGAATTATCCTCGATAGAACGTTCGGACGAACCGGGATGATCAGATGCACCACCTGATGTCGTTGATGTTGTTGAAACTGTCGAGAAACGATCGCTCATCGAAAATCTGTCGACTACCGTTGACATGGAACTGCCTGTATCGTCGGATGTACTTCCGTGAGTACTCGAACCGTCCTGCGATCTTGCGTCGAGATAAACCATCGCTTCAGGGGGTTCCTGAAAATATAGGTATTGTTTGTCAATTTGTTGAAATAATAGGGTTTTAGTTGATTTTTAAACTCTGAGGATGGAGATTTTTGGGTGACGGTGAAACGGGAATTTTTTTTTACAATTATACAGACGAGGTTGACTAGTTTTTTTTTTAAATTATCGAAACAGAATCTGTTATTCTTTTTTATTTTCTTATAGTTGTAATTCTGCAATGCTTTTAAGCTTTTATGAATTTTTTAAGTTATTTTAGATAAAAATGTATTTTGTGTAAAGTTGGGAGTGACAAATGAAATTTGTAGAATTTATACACTTTTGTATATTAAATTGAAATTGACATGAAAAGTTTATAAAAGTTAGATATTTCTGGGATAAATTATGAGTGACAAAAGAAATTTGTTGAATTTACAGACTTTTAAACATTAAATTGGAAATGGCATGAAAAGTTTTTAAAATTTAGATATTTTTGTGATAAATTATGAGTAACAATAGAAAATAATAGAATTCATCTCTTTTTAATGTGTATAAATGACGAACAATAAAATGTTGAAGTAAAGTAACATTTTTATTTTTTTGTAAAAATAACAGAAAAAATAATTTTTCTTTTCTGTTGTAAAAATGACAAAAAGTAATTTTTTTTCTGTTGTGAAAATGTCAAAACGTAATTTGTTTTCTGTTGTAAAAATGTCAAAACGTAATTTTTTTTCTGTTGTAAAAATATCAAAACGTTGTTTTTTTCTGTTGTAAAAATGTCAAAACGTAATTTTTTTTCTGTTGTAAAAATGTCAAAGCGTAATTTTTTTCTGTTGTAAAAATGCCAAGACGTAATTTTTTTTCTGTTGCAAAAATGACAAAACGTAACTTTTTTTCTGTTGTAAAAATGACAAAACGTAATTTTTTTTCTGTTGTAAAAATGTCAAAATGTAATTTTTTTTTCTGTTGTAAAAATGTCAAAATGTAATTTTTTTTCTGTTGTAAAAATGACAAAACGTAATTTTTTTTCTGTTGTAAAAATGTCAAAATGTAATTTTTGTTCTGTTGTAAAAATGTCAAAACATTATTTTTTTTCTGTTGTAAAAATGTCAAAACGTAATTTTTTTTCTGTTGTAAAACTGTCAAAACGTAATTTTTTTTCTGTTCTAAAAATGTCAAAACGTAATTTTTTTTCTGTTGTAAAAATGTCAAAACGTAATTTTTTTCTGTTGTAAAAATGCCAAGACGTAATTTATTTTTCTGTTGCAAAAATGACAAAACGTAACTTTTTTTCTGTTGTAAAAATGACAAAACGTAATTTTTTTTCTGTTGTAAAAATGTCAAAATGTAATTTTTTTCTGTTGTAAAAATGCCAAGACGTAATTTTTTTTCTGTTGCAAAAATGACAAAACGTAATTTTTTTTCTGTTGTAAAATTCCCAAAATGTAATTTTTTTCTGTTGTAAAAATGTCAAAACGTATTTTTTTTCTGTTGTAAAACTGTCAAAACGTAATTTTTTTCTGTTGTAAAAATGTCAAAACGTAATTTTTTTTCTGTTGTAAAAATGTCAAAACGTTATTTTTTTTCTGTTGTAAAAATGACATAACGTTATTTCTTTTCTATTGCAAAAATGACAAAACGTTATTTCTTTTCTATTGTAAAAATGACGAAACGTTGTTTTTTTCTGTTGTAAAAACGACAAAACGTTATTTTTTTCTGTTGAAAAAATGTCAAAACGTTATTTTTGTCTAAAATATCTGTTAAAAGTGCCAATAATTCACGGTAATTTTTGCAATGTAGAAAATGTACCTGTTTTAATTTCGCCATCTCCGGCGATGCTTCGTTAGAGGATCTCTTTGAGGATTCGTTTGGCGAACCGTGAGAGCTATTGCCAACCGAGTTTGAGGCCTCTTGTGACATAGATTTTCCATTTGTCACAACAGATGTTCCGTGTAGATTGTTCTGAGATTGCGGTGAATTCGTTTGCGAAGACGAACCGCTGTTCGACTTGGGGCTACCGTTCCACGTTTTTTTCGCTGGTATTGGATTCGCCTCACCGTCCGCAGAGCCACGAGCTTGCCTCAATTTTCTTGGCGGTACCGGTGGCGGTACCGAGGGAAGTTCCGGTGGAATTTTGTCGCTCTTCGCAACAACATCGGGCGGTGATTTACGTTCGGCACTCACGACTTCCGGTCTCAGAGCACCACGACATCGTATCATGAGTTTTATCACTAGTTGTGATTCTTTGAGACGTCTAACACAATCAAGTCGGCTCATGTGGGTAACTGGCACTCCATCGATCGATAAAACCTATTGAGGGATTGAAAAAATATTATCAGTTCGAAATTCAAATCAAGTCAAACAGGAAATCGAATTCCTGAATATTTATATGTAAATGTTTAATAAATTACTGTAAAAAATAGTTAACAATGGCAATAAAAATGATTTTGTATCGAATTCATTTTAAATATTTGTTTGAAGTTATTGAATATAGTTTCATAATTCAAAACAAAAATGGATCGTTTCTATTATTCACCGAATATGAAATATATTTACTTAATAAATTTTAATTGTCGTAAATTAATTTGGTAAACTAAATTAGTGAAGTTTAAATCAATAATATGTGAGTAATAATTGAATTTTTATTTGATTCATTTATTCGTCACCAAAAATGTTCACAAACTAAAGAGAGCCAATAAAATATTGGGTGCGACATAATTTAAAAAGTTACTGCAAAACTGTCTAAATATTTCATTGATTTCTGTGATATTTTCGCTAAGTGTATGAAACTAAAAGTAGAGATGTGAAAATACCGGTATTTTTATTTTGAGTAAAATTACCGTAAAAATACGGTACTTTTACCGTATTTTACCGTCATGAAGAGACGCGGTAGCGTCTCGACGCCACGTACTAAAAGAAAATTTGTAATGCCTTACGAGACTCCTCACGACCGAGACGCTAGCGCTACTCTTATTATTTGGACGTTCGTTTTTTTTTTTTCTACAAACTTTGTGTTGTGAAAATACGGTCACGAAAATTGCTCGTAAATTTGGCCGGTCGAAAATTTTGTTGGTAAATTTACCGTAAAAAATGGTAAACTTCGTCTATATAGTTGTGAAATTACCGGTAACAAACTTTTTGGTAAAATTACCGGTAACAATTTTTTTGGTAAAATTACCGTAACACTTTTTCGTAAATTCATCGTATCTTGACGAGATTTTAAATTACGATGAGACCATATGATTTTATTACCATCAATGTGGTAATTTTTAAAGCGGTCATGTACCGTTTTTCTACGGTAAAAATACGGTAAAATTACCAGTCATATTTACCGCTCACATCTCTAACTAAAAGCTTCACATTTCGACCGCTCCTAATGAAACTGAAGTAACTCACCGAAATTATTCAAACTCAGGTATCTCAGCATTCAAAAAAGTCTACAAAAGCCGATGCTGCATTTCCATACGGTACATTTTCGTAAGAGGTTCATTGAGACCGCAGTTCGTGCGATGACCGTGAATGAAAAAAGAATAGAGTGATTACGGACATTGTGCATGGGAGCGGATATAGTAACCGACGACAGGAAATCCGGACACTCGACAGAGCCGTGAATAATCTTATAAAGAAGAATTAGCTCAGCCTTAAGTCTCCGCGATGAGAGTGTAAGCATTTTAAGCTCAACGCGCAAATACTGTAGGTAATTTCCATCCACGACTCTAAACCACTTTTTTTATGCTTCCCAGCTTCGTTTCAAATCTGATCGGGGGGTCGAAACGCAATCGAGCACGGACGATCTAATATGTCCCCACTATCGCTTAACTACATATGAAAAATCGACGCTGGTTTCGGGAACTCGACTGCCGTCGAATATTCGCTCTGCTTCCTCACTAAAACTCGCAAAAACTCGGCTTTACTCCTTCCTGCGTTCGAACCCAGAATTTCATATTGTTTAGGACGTCGCATCTTTATAGGCCTCACGTAACACGAAAATAAAAAATAAAAAAACTACACACTGTTTATAAACCGACACATGTTGATTCATTACTTATTACTTTTGTATCTATTTTGTACTTACAGGGTTTTTACCCTAGTGACAAAAAACAATAATATAATATAATAATAATATAAACTTAAACATCATGAACCGGACAAATTTGCGCTGCACACACTCGATAGCATTAATATGCACTAAATAACACGGCGCCGAAATTACCGATGCGTACTCGAGAATCGGATTTGAGATAAGTTAGTTTACTTCTGAATCGCGAGATGAGTCAGTTTGGAATTAAACTCTGAGATACTTCAGTTTGAATAATTTCCGTGAGTTACTTCAGTTTCATTAGGAGCCGTCGAAAATTTCTTGACGTGTTAATGTCACTGACCTCATCGCCTTCTCCTATCGTGCCCCAAGAACATTTGGCTCGACTGGCTGGGCTCTGTTCGGCGCAACTTTGTACAAAAAGTCTCTTGACCTTCTCAGCATTTTTAGCGCCACCCTCAAACTTGAGTCCAAATCCAAGAGGTTCTCCCGGTAACCTAAAGACCTCGACCTGTTCCTCGGGATGAATTTCCGAGGGGCTGGCAATTCTCTCTCGCACAGACTGACAATCATTTTTATCCTCAGTTCCGATTGACAGAACGGTGACAAAATTCTCAACATTTGTCGGCTGATTGCCGACACTGACCACCGTCACAAAATCCTGTTCGGTCTTTGTCGTTTCTTCTCTGGAGAGAGGATTGCTCGTTGCTGCTGCCATTCTCCTCCTCGTCGTTCGACGGCGTTCCTGTCCTCAATCCAACGAGCCATTCATCGCTCGTCCTACCGACTGATCGGCTCCTGGTACCTCTTCCTTTCTCGTAGATACTTCTGATTCTGATCTCTGCAGATCGGAATATTCTAAGCTGCTGCTGCTTCTAGCCACTCCCTGAAAAAAAAAAAAATACGGAGTATTAGTATTGATAAATATGATTTCTATATAATACATGTAACAATATCGATGAGGTCTCAGGTGATCGTTGAACTGGGCTTAAAACTATTCGCACAGCCCACACAAATTCACTTCTGTTTACTCGTATTGCAATCCTATTGTGAGTTATGAATTATTAATATATATTTTGTCGTGTTTTCATTTTTATGAAATTAATTTGGATTAATTTGTTTTTGGATTTTGTGAGTCAACTTTTAAATTTCAATATTTATTCATGGGTCAATATTTATTAATGGAAAGTTGTATTATTATATAACGTGGCAACATTTTGTTGTGTCTTCATTTACATTAAATTACTTTGGATTGAGAAATGAAAGTTGCTTTTTAAATGGCTCTGATAGTATTAAAATCGTAAAAAAAAAAAATAAACAATATTAGTATTGATAAATACAATTTTTATATAATACATGTAACAATATCGATGCGGTCTCGGGTGATCGTTGAACTGGGCTTAAAACTATTCGCACAACCCACACAAATTCACTTCTGTTTACTCGTATTGCAATCCTATTGTGAGTTATGAATTATTAATATATATTTTGTCGTGTTATCATTTTTATGAAATTAATTTGGATTAATTTGTTTTTGGATTTTGCGGGTCAACTTTTAAATTTCAATATTTATTAATGGAAAGTTGTATTATTATATAACGTGGCAACATTTTGTTGTGTCTTCATTTACATTAAATTACTTTGGATTGAGAAATGAAAGTTGCTTTTTAAATGGCTCTAATAGTATTAAAATCGTAAAAAAAAAAAAATAATATTAGTATTGATAAATACAATTTTTATATAATACATGTAACAATATCGATGCGGTCTCAAGTGATCGTTGAACTGGGCTTAAAACTATTCGCACAACCCACACAAATTCACTTCTGTTTACTCGTATTGCAATCCTATTGTGAGTTATGAATTATTAATATATATTTTTTCGTGTTTTCATTTTTATGAAATTAATTTGGACTAATTTGTTTTTGGGTTTTGTGAGTCAACTTTTAAATTTCAATATTTATTAATGGAAAGTTGTATTATTATATAACGTGGCAACATTTTGTTGTGTCTTCATTTACATTAAATTACTTTGGATTGAGAAATGAAAGTTGCTTTTTAAATGGCTCTGATAGTATTAAAATCGTAAAAAAAATAAATAAACAATATTAGTATTGATAAATACAATTTTTATATAATACATGTAACAATATCGACGAGGTCTCAGGTGATCGTTGAACTGGGCTTAAAACTATTCGCACAGCCCACACAAATTCACTTCTGTTTACTCGTATTGCAATCCTATTTTGAGTTATGAATTATTAATATATATTTTGTCGTGTGTTCATTTTTATGAAATTAATTTGGATTAATTTGTTTTTGGATTTTGTGAGTCAACTTTTAAATTTCAATATTTATTAATGGAAAGTTGTATTATTATATAACGTGGCAACATTTTGTTGTGTCTTCATTTACGTTAAATTACTTTGGATTGAGAAATGAAAGTTGCTTTTTAAATGGCTCTAATAGTATTAAAATCGTTAAAAAAAAATAAACAATATTAGTATTGATAAATACAATTTTTATATAATACATGTAACAATATCGATGAGGTCTCGGGTGATCGTTGAACAGGGCTTAAAACTATTCGCACAGCCCACACAAATTCACTTCTGTTTACTCATATTGCAATCCTATTGTGAGTTATGAATTATTAATATATGGGTCATTCCACGGGATTTCGCACAAAAAAAAACCCGACCGACTCCAATTTTCGCCTAATTTTTTTATATTGTTGACTATGTCAAACGGAGCATCTGTGATTTTTTTGAGAATTTTGTTCTTATATTTCGACGAGCCATAAAATAAAAGGTGAAAAAAATGAAAAAAAAATCTGACGTCAAGTGGAATAATGATATCGACAAAAATAACTAGGTCAAAAGTTTCGTAATTCAACACAGTTTACGGTAAAAATAATCAAAATAAAAAATAAACATAACTTCTATTTTATTTATGTCTTTTACCAAGAAAAGGTACCATTTCGCTAATTTGGCCCCCTCCGATTTCAATACAAAAAATCACGAATATACTACATGGAGTCCCAAACATTTTAAGCACAAGCCCAAGATGGAGAACGCATTTTACCCATTTTTTAAAAAATATTTCGCGTAATTGATTGTTTTAATTTTCTTCCAATCTTCTGCGTATTTTTTTATATAATTGGTAATATTAAAAGGAGCTTATGTGATTTTTTTCATAATTTTATATGTAGATGTATTCGATTCATTAAATGTAATCGAATTACAAATTTTAAAAATTGTGATTTCGTTGCGTCTTTTACAAAAAAAGGTTTTACACTTGACGTCAGATTTTTTTTTCATTTTTTTCACCTTTTATTTTATGGCTCGTCGAAATATAAGAATAAAATTCTCAAAAAATTCACAGATGCTCCGTTTGACATAGTCAACAATATAAAAAAATTAGGCGAAAATTGGAGTCGGTCGGGTTTTTTTTTGTGCGAAATCCCGTGGAATGACCCATATATATTTTTTTAAATATTTTGTCGTGTATTCATTTTCATGAAATTAATTTGGATCAATATATTTCTGGATTTTGTGGATCAACTTTTAAATTTCAATATTTATTCATGGATCAATATTTATTAATGGAAAGTTGTATTATTATATAACGTTGTGGTAACTTTGAAAATATATTCAAGCTATTTTCAAGTATTTTGTTGTGTCTTCATTTTTATTAAGTTACTTTGGATTGAGATGTGAAAGCTGCAAAGGACTCTAATAATATTAAATTCTCCAAAACAAAAAAGAAGCACAGAATATTAGTATTGATAAATACAATTTCTATATATTACATGTGGCAATATCGATGAGGTTTCAGGCGATCATTGAACTGAGCTTAAAACTGTTCGCACAGCCCACACAGATTCATTTCTGTTTACTCGTATAGCAATGCTATTGTGAATGATGAATAATCAACGTCTAGCATATATTTAAAAAAAAAAAAATTTTGTCGTCTCTTCATTTTTATTATGTATTTAATTTGGATTCAGAATTGTTTTTGGATTTTATGGATGAACTTTTAAAAACATTGGTAATATAACTTTGTGGCAACTTTAAAATTGTATTCAAGTTATTTTTAAGTATTTTATTGTGTCTTCATTTTTATTAAATTACTTTGGATTGAAAAATGAGAGCTATTTTTAAGGGGCATCTAATAATATTAAATTCTCAACCAAAAAAAGTAAAAAAATTGCCAAGATTATTTTTTTCTTAAGACTAAGAATGAATAGAACTGCTAATCTCTAATCGATCACAAAAGTACACACGTAAGTCCAATTTTTTTTTCTTTTTCGTTTACAAACTATTTATTCTCACTTTATAAAGCACAAAACAAGTAGCTTGAATAATTAGTAAAATAAATAATATTTCTCAAAATAAAGATACATTTTTAATAATAAGTTAACTCTAATATCAGCTAAAATCCAAGGAAGCAAATTGCACATTTTGAGGGTTGCATTTTTATAATATAAATTATTTAAAAATTCGCCGCAAAAAAATTGTTAAGATAAGCGTCGAAATTGATTATTACGATGCAATATGATCGACCGATTCTCCAGCAATTTCCCTCAATTAATAATTTCAAAAAATTGTGAACGATGCGAGAGTTGCCGAGAAACTTCGGCACTTTCCATCCACCGTAATTTTTCCTCCCTGGTTCGGTATCTGGCACAGCGAGATATTTTCATTTATCGATGCATGTATATATGCGATGAGCCTGTGAAAGTACGTTTTTCTCAGTTGGCGTCAACTTGTTCCCAGCATCCGGAGTACAGAGTCTCTTGCACAGAATGTGAGAAGTAGAAAGTAGATTGACCCCAGACTTTGGGGTCACTGTCAAGGCAATCAGTCAATCGCATGTAGGAGTCCAACATAGAGCAGTAAGTACCATCATCCCTGCGACCCTGAAAGAATATTAGATAAGTTCGCTTCGGTGGAACCACGAGGATTAATTCTTAAGGTAGTTCTGTCGGTACGCCGGAGTCATAAATCTCAGAGTCTATATGACATTAAAAAATAATCATACGCATCACTTTGACTGCTTCAATAATAATATAAAAAATAATTGAGAATCCTTCGAAATTGTCGTAATCAAATTAAAACGATTATTTGTAAATAGTTGATATGTTTAGTGCGGATTTGACTTCATTTTTACGATAATTAGGTTAGGAAACGTCATTTCGCCCGGTATCGTGCACTTTGATCTTGGTTCAATTAAACATTATTCCGGAGACTTCACCTTTTCTCATGATGCATCAATTCCTGAATGATTTGCGAATCCGTAGTACTTTTTATTTTTTCTCTATCTTTGATCTAAGTATGTTAATTTTCGATTTAAAGATCAATTTTTCCAGCCCTCCCGTGAGCACCGTGTAAAAAGATCGATTTTCAAGTTTTAATTGTTCATTCAAATACTCGGTAAAAGCCTTCAAGATTTTGTGCAAGTAAAATTGAATAGCTAAATTACTGCATGTCAAAAATTCATGCATATGAGTTTGGATTGCCTTCGCGACAGAACTACCTTAAGGAGGTTGGAACGCTCCACACTAGTCAAATCAGTGCTAAATTTTTAAAAGCGTTTCTACAATTTCAGATGGTTTAAGAATCTGTTCCAAGGTGTTAATCACATAGTAGCATTAGTTCTTGATATTCAAATACATTCACATCTGTAATATGAACAGTAAATTCATCAATATCTCCAAATTTCCGATGTCATGTTTTTTCATCCAGTTTTTTAAAAGGGTTAACCGTAATATCAGTCCGATTATGACGAAATATAGCTCATTTTGATCAGTGGAAGATCCTTAATCGATTGACCGTACGGATTTTCTATAGTATCAGGCGTTCAAAAGTTACAGCCATTTGTATACTTGATGTTAGGTTATGATAGGATAAACAAACGGTTGTATCTTTTGAACTACTAATACGATTTTCAAAAATAGACGGCCAATCGATAGAATATCTTTTGGTAAACAAAATGAGCTATTGGTCGTCATAATCAGTCTAATATAACGGTTTACTCTTTTAAAAAACTGGATGAAAAAACATAACATCGGAAATTTGCAGATATTGATCGATTTACTGTTGATATCACAGTTGTGAATGTATTTGAATATCAAGAACTAATGCTGATATGTGCATTTCTGAAAACACTTGACAATATTTTTGCTCTGTGTCGAAACTGCAGTCTAGTCACTCCCTTAAAGAGGTTGAAGCGCTAATCAAATCAGTGCTAAATTTTTAAAAGCGTTTCTACAATTTCAGATGGTTTAATAATCTGTTCCAAGGTGTTAATCACATAGCAGCATTAGTTCTTGATATTCAAATACATTCACATCTGTAATATGAACAGTAAATTCATCAATATCTCCAAATTTCCGATGTCATGTTTTTTCATCCAGTTTTTTAAAAGGGTTAACCGTAATATCAGTCCGATTATGACGAAACATAGCTCATTTTGATCAGTGGAAGATCCTTAATCGATTGACCGTACGGATTTTCTATAGTATCAGGCGTTCAAAAGTTACAGCCATTTGTATACTTGATGTTAGGTTATGATAGGATAAACAAACGGTTGTATCTTTTGAACTACTAATACGATTTTAAAAAATAGACGGCCAATCGATAGAATATCTTTTGGTAAACAAAATGAGCTATTGGTCATCATAATCGGACTGATATTACGGTTTACTCTTTTAAAAAACTGGATGAAAAAACATAACATCGGAAATTTGCAGATATTGATCGATTTACTGTTGATATCACAGTTGTGAATGTATTTGAATATCAAGAACTAATGCTGCTATGTGATTAACACCTTGGAACAGATTATTAAACCATCTGAAATTGTAGAAACGCTTTTAAAAATTTAGCACTGATTTGACTAATGTGGAGCGCTCCAACCTCCTTAAGGATGTACGATGCATTCCCGCAAAATGTTTCAGAGAAAATTTCGAACACTTCCCGATCGGATGAAAATCGGTAAAGATCGATTTTGCATTATAATAATTTCAAAATGTTATTAACAAATTGATGAATAAAAAAATTGTTCAGCAAATCACCCAAAAATCGAACGTTTTTTTCGAATGAAAATGATTTGTCAATTTTTCCGAATATATATGAATTTTTTCAGAATTTTTTGTTTTTCATTTTTTTTGTAATTTCGAAAAATGTGCGAAAAATTACAAATTTTGGATATGCGTTTAGCATAAAACTAGCCATTAGACTCAAGATTTTTTTTTGCCAATTTATTATATTTCACGCATTTTTCAAGATTTGAAAAAATGGTAAAACTGTAAATTAACTGCCATACATTTTTTGGCCATCTTTGTTTGCACTACTTTTTGTTTAAAAATATCTGAACAATTTTTTTTTTGTAAAGGGACCAATGTTATTTTTATTTATATTTTTTCATCTCAATCACATTCAAGATGTGCTGGATTCTGTTGTATATTTCAACTACGATAATCGCGTCGACCCGAATCGATCTGAAGATCGTTAAGCATTGCAGAGGAGCGCGCGCACGTTTTCCTTATCGTTTATGCTCTCTGCATTACCCTAACGAGAGAAAACGTGTGGGTTTAGCTTGAAAAATGTTCAGTAGGTAAAAGCTTGTGTGAGGAAGAGAAATTGATGATATTTTTATTTATCATTATTTTTTTTATCGTGCTGGAATTTTATGCCACGTGCTCACGGTGTTAGCTGTCCCATAGACTAATAATCATGCGTATACATTTCTATATAAGGCAACCCATAACATTCCAGCTACTGTAAAAAAAAGTTTTCTTCAAATGATTTCTAAAAATCCGGTTATAAAATTCCAATAAATGCACAAGGTGTGATTTTTATTTTTTTCAAAGCAGGTTTCTAATTTTTTTTATTTTTTCACTCAAATTACAATATTTTGGAAATAATTTATTGTATCTAAAAATTTTAATCATAAAGGTATATTATTAATAAATAAATTACTCAATAGCCAGAAAAAAGTTAACGTGAAAGAATCTTAATTTTTTTTTATTTTAGCATCCAAAAATTTTTAAAAAAATATTTGAATTTTTTTAAACAGTTTCTTTTTTGTTATGGCGAATTTTTTGTACTTTTAACATTGCCAATTTCTTTTTCTTTAATATTGCCCATATAGATTTTTTATATATATTTTATTTTTTTATATTTAATATATTAGTATAATATATTAATTTTTTATATATATTTTATATATATATTATATTTTTTATATACTCTATGTATAATTTTTTCATTTGGGGTGAAATGGGAATAAATTCAATTAAAAATATGAAAAGTCAAATGTTTATGCCCAAATGAATATTTAAAAATATATAGATTTTTTTATATTCTCTATATGAGGCATAAAATAAAAAAATCGATAAATATTTTCCTGCCCGTTTTTTCCGAATTATTTTGCGCAGCCCGTCGTCCGACAAGTTTCATTTTATCTTTTGAAAATATGATGAAATCCGCTAGGGAGGAAATCCAAAATGGCACCTCCGATTCTTAGGCAGGAAAAAATATATTAATTTTTTAATTTTAATTTTTAATTTTTTACTGCCTAAGAATTCGAGGTGCCACTTTGGAAATTTTTTCTCAGAATCTTCATACAATACAAAACACCTTGTAAAATTAAGACCGGAATAAAACATGCTCTTTTCGTAAAAAAAATTATTTATTGCTTTTTTTTGCGAAAAATTCACTCTCTTCCGTTGAAAAAATTATGATTTTAACATCACTCGAAAGTAGATGGAAAATGAAAAAGTTAATGTTCTTAAGAATTTTTTGAGAGTCTAATATTTTCTGAGATATAGTGATATTTAAAAAAAACGGCACCCTTTAAAAATCTGAAAAAAATCACAAACACCCATCTCAAATAGTATAGCAAACTGACAAATTTAGAAAAATATCAGGGAGGTCGACCGAAAAAAATGGCCCAGTTGATAAAGAATGCCTCATATATAATTTTTTTACTTGCGGTAAAATAGGAATAAGTTCAATTTTAAATATGAAGAGTCGAACGTTTGTCCAGTTGGAGTAGAATAACCCATATATATATTTGTGTGTGCAGTATCTCTATAAAGTTGCCCCGTTCCTTTGGTGCCGATCTCTCGGGAAGGGAGGAGAGCGAAGAGAAGGTTGAAAAATTTCGTCGTGAGCCACGCCGAGTTGAGGAGATACCTGTTGTTGGTGGAGCGAGAAAATGAGAAAGAGAGAAAGAAGAGCCGATCGTACAAGTGCGCGCTGTGTAACGGAATTCATAGCCGTGGGGCACCGCGAGCGCCACATTCTCGATGCGAAACTCGCATCACGGTTCTTCTTCTCGATATGCGGTAGAGCTCATCTCGGTACCGAACAACCGTGAAAATATTAAGATTATTATTTAAGGGATCGTTCCAGTGTGAAAATAAAAAATCGATTTTTTTTTTTCGTCTTATCCATTAGTATATAGGTCAAAAACATCCTTTCAAATTTTTAAAGCGAAATTCGAAATACTTCGCTGGCATACTTTACACCGAGAGAAAAAGTTTCATTGATTCACGGAAATCTTTGCCAATGAAATGAAATACTTGAATTTCAATACTATCTTTTCTTTGAATGATCTTAAACTCAATGAAAAGTAGTGACATTGATTCGAAGAAACATTTCTTTAAACCAATGAACCTTTTTTATTGATTTCAAAGATGTCGTCTCTGATTCAATGAAACCTTCTTCTTACCACCTCAAAATTTCGAAACCTATTTTTTCCTGAGGTACGCGGCAGATAAAGCTCAAATTTTGTGAGTATGTAAGGAAGTACGGCAGAAATAGGCTAAGCTTCTGGCTCCTCGAAACTCGAAGCCGTTCGTTCGGGAGAACCAGAAAACAAAAAAGTGAGGTTAGGTGCGAGAGAGAGATCAATGCAAACGTTTCTTTGAACGAATGAAAACGTCTCATTAAAACAATGAAACTTTTACTTTATTATATGCTCACTAAGTAAATCTTTATTTAGAGGCAATGAAATGTTCTCTTTGAAATTCAAATGCACTATTTCATTGAAATGAAATAAAAATTCATTGCAATGAAAAAAAAAAACCAATCCACCCATTTGTTTGGCGTCAATGAAATCTTTTCTCTCGTTGTACTATCTTTTCTTTGAATGATCTCAAACTCAATGAAAAGTAGTGACATTGATTCGAAGAAACATTTCTTTAAACCAATGAACCTTTTTTATTGATTTCAAAGATGTCGTCTCTGATTCAATGAAACCTTCTTCTTACCACCTCAAAATTTCAAAACCTATTTTTTCCTGAAGTACGCGGCAGATAAAGCTCAAATTTTGTGAGTATGTAAGGAAGTATGGCAGAAATAGGCTAAGCTTCTGGCTCCTCGAAACTCGAAGCCGTTCGTTCGGGAGAACCAGAAAACAAAAAAGTGAGGTTAGGTGCGAGAGAGAGATCAATGAAAACGTTTCTTTTTCAAGCGAACGTTTTCAAATTTTAGGAGAACATTCTTCACGCTATTCTCTATCATGCTATGGAAGCTTCTTTTTTTTTTAATCTTCCCATTTTTTTTTTAAATTAAAACTATCGAAAAAACGGCTAAGTTCGGAACTTTTTGTTCAAGCCGCCATTTTATCAATTTTGATTTTAAAAAAAAGCCTCCATAGCGCGATAGCCAATCGCATACTAATTAATAATCCTTTGGGGGTTTTTTTTTTCAGATCAAATTTGCGACTCCTACGATGTCCACCATGAGGCTATCTTTTTTATCAACATTATTTTCAACAATTAAAAAAATATATTTAAACAATAAAAATCGTCTTATAAAAAATCATTTTCTGTTATTCATGATTACCTTAATGTGTCACAAAAATTTCAAATTGATCGGCGCATGGTAACTGTCCGAAAAAAAATCGTGAAAATATACTATTTTTTGGGCCGTCACACTGGAAAGATCCCTTAAGGTTTCGCCTTAAGGATCGCGATATTCGAAGTTATCATAAAATAAAATGTTATATACTGATGGAAAAAATTACTGAAATCAACGAAATATTGCGTTTTTTTTTTGTATGTCTGCAAAGACATAAAAATCTCCTGCAAATTTTGAGATATTCGGCTGCAATTTTCAACATGATTTCACGATTATTGATTGTCAATAACGAATTTAGTCAAAGGAACTATCGATATGACGGTAAATTTCGATTGTGGTGAATAAAAAAAAAATTCCATCACGAAAAAAAAACAACGTTGAATTTTTTCTCAAGTTTATCTCAAATTTTATATTACTGTTTATTTTTTATATTTGTCAGCCAATATTCCATTGATTCTCTTTAATAATTTGTGAATTTAAAAAAAAATCATAGTGATCAACGAAATATTACCGTTTTCTTAAAAAATAATGACCGACAAATTAATAAATATATAATAAATTAAATTTTTTTATTTAGAAATTAATTATGTAGTTATAAATATGCTTCAAATTAGCATACAAATATTTTTCGAAGTGTTAAAACTTCAACGTGTACTTAAATGAATCATTTCGACACCCGCAGAAGCAGAATTCCAAATATAGCGTGCTTAAGTAAGAGGAATTGCGATGGAAATACGACAAGATTAAGATAAATAACGGAATCTTAAGAATCGGTGTCTAGATTTTTGAAGCAATGACAAGGAATGCGCGATAAATTCGTGCGGATCACACGGTGAATTATACCGTTTCCGCGGATTCGGTTAACGACTCAACAGATTCTGGAACACCATATAGTACCGCAAATAATGGTAGAAAAATATTTTTTTAACACGGAAAGAAATGTTTGGTTGTGGCAACTACGTTTTCGATTTGCTGTACACAATGTCTAAAAAATTAGTTGCCTCAACCATATCGAATAGTAACCTCAAATATTCACGATTAGTTCTCGATTGGATTAGTTAGGTTAACTAATCCAATCGTTGGGACTACCACTCGAATAGTTGGGACTACCATTCGAATCGTCGGTATTATCATTCGAATCGTCGGTATTACCATTTGAGTAGCTAGGGAAATAGAATAATCGATTGGTTGTGTCAACTCATTTCTTGGTTATGGCAACTAATCTTTTTTGTCCGTGAAGTGTAAGCCGAAAGAACAAGTTTCTCGTTCAAGATTCGATCGCGATTCGTACGACACGTATATTACGAAAGTGACAATTGTGCAAAGCTCTTCGGGGATGACGAGCTACATTTATGGTCGTATCGATCGAAATCGATGAAAACTCCAGTGGTTGACGATCGCTAATGAGCCTCTGGACTTAAAGTAAATAGAGCAATCGGTACTTGCAGATATCGATTCAACTGTATCAAGCAACACGAAGAAAAATGTTTAGTTGGGAAATTTCCGAAAATTTTTGGTGCCTTGATTTTTCGTTTTTTAGGTTCACCCGAAAGTGTTATTTTTGATCAGCCAACTAAACTTGCAAAATAATTTTAGCTGACGTACAATATTGAACGTTCTGTCGATGAATTGAAAATCGGGATTTTTGTTTTATTTTCGGTTTTGACGTGGAATAGAAAAAAGATTTAAAAAATCAATAGCGAACTGCATATTATTGTTGTGATGGTTTCCAAATCAATATGCGAGCTTAAATAATAAATCGTTCGTCCACTGAAGTCAGAAAGCGTGTAAAATATACTAGTTTCCGGAACTCTAATTTTTCCTCGAGAAAAGGGTACCCATGTAGAAATCAGTCTGGGCATCCCAGTTTGAAATTCGATCCTGGTCGGGATTGGCTAGGGTTTCCACATTTCCTTACCAGGCAGTGTAAAGGCAACTGGACTGGGCCCGCTGCCAAAACGTAACGTTGTGGTTGATATGGCCATGATCAGGGAGACTGTTAAGGCCATGATCGGGGAACTGTTCAGGCCATAATCGGGGAAATTGCTCAAGCCGTAATCAGGATACCTGTTCGAGCCGTGATCAGGCTCGAGTAAGGATCCTACCTGGAACTTTCCAGGCAGGAAATTCATAAATGAATTAAAACGCGTGTTACATTTTTGTTTTCTTTATTACTTTAAGCTTTTCAACTTAAACAAACTTTCATAAAACATTTAATGTTAAACAGATATATATTCTTTTTGTACCTCTGGAAACATGGAAACTGTAGGTACTTATCTTATTTTGCGAGAAACACAGAAAGCTGAGTTAAAGCGTGCCAAACTTGCTCCGACTTCTCGATTGTAATGTTACATTAAAAAAACTCGCGAAATGAATAATAAAGAATCGGAACATACATCTACCAAGGGCCGCGTACGGTTTTCTGATCAAAATTGGTGCACAAGATGGCGCTGGGGTTAATACGGAATCATAATGTATATCTAATCAGGACCGTGTACGGCTTCCTGAATAAAGTATGCACACTCCCAAGTAGAAATTCTGACACTGGCGCAACAAGGGCCTTATCAGGTAGGCTGCAGTTCCTTACCAGGCAGTGTCAAGGCAACCGGACCAGGCCCGCAGCCAAAACGTAACGTTGTGGTTGATACGGCCATGATCAGGGAGACTGATAAGGCAATGATCGGGGAACTGTTCAGGCCATAATCGGGGAAATTGCTCAAGCCGTAATCAGGATACCTGTTCGAGCCGTGATCAGGCTCGAGTGAGGATCCTGCCTGGAACTTTCCAGGCAGGAAATTCATAAATGAATTAAAACGCGTGTTACATTTTTGTTTTCTTTATTACTTTAAGCTTTTCAACTTAAACAAACTTTCATAAAACATTTAATGTTAAACAAATATATATTCTTTTTGTGCCTCTGGAAACATGGAAACTGTAGGTACTTATCTTATTTTGCGAGAAACACAGAAAGCTGAGTTAAAGCGTGCCAAACTTGCTCCGACTTCTCGATTGTAATGTTACCTTAAAAAAACTCGCGAAATGAATAATAAAGAATCGGAACATACATCTGGTAAGGGCCGCGTATGGTTTTCTGATCAAAATTGGTGCACAAGCCCGAGTAGAAATTCTGATACTGGCGCAACAAGGGCGTTATCAGGTAGGCCGCAGTTCCTTACCAGGCAGCGTCAAGGCAACCGGACCAGGCCCGCAGCCGAAACGTAACGTTGTGGTTGATATGGCCATGATCAGGGAGACTGTTAAGGCCATGATCGGGGAACTGTTCAGGCCATAATCGGGGAAATTGCTCAAGCCGTAATCAGGATACCTGTTCGAGCCGTGATCAGGCTCGAGTAAGGATCCTACCTGGAACTTTCCAGGCAGGAAATTCGTAAATGAATTAAAACGCGTGTTACATTTTTGTTTTCTTTATTACTTTAAGCTTTTCAACTTAAACAAACTTTCATAAAACATTTAATGTTAAACAAATATATATTCTTTTTGTACCTCTGGAAACATGGAAACTGTAGGTACTTATCTTATTTTGCGAGAAACACAGAAAGCTGAGTTAAAGCATGCCAAACTTGCTCCGACTTCTCGATTGTAATGTTACCTTAAAAAAACTCGCGAAATGAATAATAAAGAATCGGAACATACATCTAGTAAGGGCCGCGTACGGTTTTCTGACCAAAATTGGTGCACAAGATGGCGCTGGGGTTAATACAGAAGGATAATGTATATCTAATCAGGACCGCGTACGGCTTCCTGAACAAAGTATGCACACCAGATCCCAAGTAGAAATTCTGACACTGGCGCAACAAGGGCCTTATCAGGTAGGCTGCAGTTCCTTACCAGGCAGTGTCAAGGCAACCGGACCAGGCCCGCAGCCAAAACGTAACGTTGTGGTTGATACGGCCATGATCAGGGAGACTGTTAAGGCCACGATCAGGGAACTGTTCAGGCCATAATCGGGGAAATTGCTCAAGCCGTAATCAGGATACCTGTTCGAGCCGTGATCAGGCTCGAGTAAGGATCCTACCTGGAACTTTCCAGGCAGGAAATTCATAAATGAATTAAAACGCGTGTTACATTTTTGTTTTCTTTATTACTTTAAGCTTTTCAACTTAAACAAACGTTCATAAAACATTTAATGTTAAACAAATATATATTCTTTTTGTACCTCTGGAAACATGGAAACTGTAGGTACTTATCTTATTTTGCGGAAACACAGAAAGCTGAGTTAAAGCGTGCCATACTTGCTCCGACTTCTCGATTGTAATGTTACCTTAAAAAAACTCGCGAAATGAATATTAAAGAATCGGAACATACATCTAGTAAGGGCCGCGTACAGTTTTCTGACCAAAATTGGTGCACAAGATGGCGCTGGGGTATTATCAGACACCTCTCTCCGCACCAAATCAGGTCCCTGTAAGGCATTCCACAGAAAGGCAAGCCTTAAGATATCCCGATCGCGGCCTGACTAGTCCTCAGGCACCCGTGATAGAATTTCTACTCAGGTAGCCCCGGGCTTCTCTTTAGAAGAAGAAAAAAATTGCACAAGAACGTGGTGCTGCAAATAATATTGCAATTATTGATGAGGCACATGAAACAAAAATGAGTAACGACAGAAAAGGATATTCTGCGAGCAAAAAGGGGCTTGGAATTCCGAACCATACGAAGCGTAAATTTCTAACAGGAGTCGCCAGGCGATATTCTTAATATATACCACACGCCCGCTACGGATAATATAATACATAACAACCGTGTACAGCTATTAGCACGGGCGCGCGAACCCCCTTAATGGAGAAGAGTCTTAATTGAATCGAGCGAGATGCCGATATTATCATTACTGGGCCATAACTAAGTAGCAAACATTCCAAGATACTGTTATGCAAACCGTAAATATTCACGAATGCATTTGCAAAATTTAAAAACAATTTAATTATAAAAATTGTATCCTTTCAATAAATAATAATCTTAGTTACTGATTTATCGGCAAAACCATTAAATTATATAGCAAAAATAACAAATTTTAATTTTTTTACTATTACTAGATGTTGAAATTACAGTCCAGTTTTTTTGGTAATACATATTTATGAATTTGACGATGAATAGCGATGTCCGGAAGTTAAGTGAAGGGAGGAGCCAGGCAAAAAATTGTCCTTAAAAAAATGTAAGCCGTTGAGCCATTAATCAATGATTTTTTGCCAAGTGACGAAAGTTATATTCTGGGTCAGTTACAATACTTTTTCATTTTTACACTCTGCACACTTTTATAAAAAAAAAAACCGGTAGAAAAAAATTCCAAATAATTGTCATTTCAGTTTTCTTTTCGTCAAAAAAATTATGTAAATTTAATTTAGTAAAACTTTTTTTTTACGGTCTATTTAAGCCCTTGGTATTTTTTCAATTTTAGCACCACAAAACATCTTATTTTTTTTGTTAAAAAAATTGGCAATTATAAAAATTCACAATTGTTACCAGTACAATTTATTATCGAATAGCTGTTAAAATAATTTTTTTCTCTTTTCTAAAAAAAAAAACTTTTTTTTTTTTTTTTTTTTTTTTTTTTTTTTTTTTTTTTTTCAAATTTGGCAGTCATAGAAATTCACAATATGTTATCAGTACAATCTGCTGTCGTAGAGCTGTTAAAATAATTTTTTCTCTTTTCTCACAAAAAAATCTAGTTTTTTTTTTTTTTTTTTTTTTTTTTTTTTTTTTCAAATTTGGCAGTCATAGAAATTCACAATATGTTATCAGTACAATCTGCTGTCGTAGAGCTGTTAAAATAATTTTTTCTCTTTTCTCACAAAAAAATCTAGTTTTTTTTTTTTTTTGTTTTTTTTTTTTTTTTTCTCTTAAAATTTAGCAGTTATAAAAATTCACAATATATTATCAGTACAATTTACTGTCGTAGGGCTGTTAAAATATTTTTTTTATCTCCTCTTCACTTAAGTGTTAAATTATTCATAATTGTTGGAGAAATGTGAAAATGTTAATTTCACCATAATGTTTAATCATAGTTTATCAAAAATTATTTTAAATACATTTTCATTGAATGAATGCGCATACCTGACTAATACTAGGCTTTTTTGTAGATAAGATTTTTTTTTTTGCATGTAATAACAAATTTTATGTACCGTTTTAATGGGAGAATAAAATTTCGAGCAAAAGAGCAGGTGAGTGTGTAAGTAAACGATTGAACAGTGATATAGCCACAATGTATGTACTTATAGACCTTTCGCGATGATACGCTGCGTGTAGTACGATATCCGTTCTATTTCCAAGCCCCATTGTTGCTCGCGGAAGTGGTGCTCACCGCTTACAACTGCCGCGATAGCTAACTGCCGCTTCGAAGCGATGCAGTCTTTGCGGAATCCCAACTTTTTCTCAGCTATAATGGTTTGAGTGCCGCGCCACTGTTGTTGCAGGTATATATCAAGAACGTCACTTATGCAATATCACTTCTCGCTCTCTTGACACGCCTCGGAGATTTTGACAGGTGGTTTTATTATACAAGCATTTGAATTAAATTCCGTCGTATATCCAACGGGAAATTTGCACAACTCTGTTGAAAAAAAAAAATAATTTTTTTTGTCATCTTATTGATATAATAAGACAATGTAAAATAATAATAATATAAATTTTTTTTTATTGTTTATATAATTTAAAACATTAAATGGGTCATCTAATTCTATTATTTGTAACAAAAAAAAAATTTCGAATTATTGAGACAAAAATTTTAAAACACTGCTTTAATTTTATAGACATCTCTCTATATATTATAAAAAGATTACGCCAACGTCGCCGTTTACAAGACGGTAGGTTACTCGATCGGCTAATTGCACGGAGTGTCTAAAGTCACGGAGTTGCTTACCTCATCGAGATCATTAAAATGTTCACAATTTCCAGAATCTCAAAATTTCAAAAATTGAAAAATTTCACAATTGAAAAAATTTCAAAAAATTTCAGAATTTTTAGATTTAAAAATTTACAGAATTTAAAAATTTTCAAAATTTCCAGAATTTAAAAATTTTCAAAATTTGAAAAATTTCCAGAATCTCAAAATTTTCAAAATTTGAAAAATTTCCAGAATTTCACAATTGAAAAAATTTGAAAAATTTCCAGAATTTCACAATTGAAAAAATTTGAAAAATATCCAGAATTTCACAATTGAAAAAATTTGAAAAATGTCCAGAATTTAAAAATTTTCAAAATTTCCAGAATCTCAAAATTTTCAAAATTTGAAAAATTTCCAGAATTTCACAATTGAAAATTTTTTCAAAATTTCCAGAATTTCACAATTGAAAAAAATTTTAAAATTTCCAGAATTTCACAATTGAAAATATTTTCAGAATTTCCAGAATTTCACAAATGAAAAAAATTTAAAAATTTTCAGAACTTTTAGATTTAAAAATTTTCAGAATTTTTAGATTTAAAAATTTTCAGAATTTTTAGATTTAAAAACTTTCAGAATTTTTAGATTTAAAAATTTTCAGAATTGTTAGATTTAAGAATTTTCAGAATTTTTAGATTTCAAAATTTTCAGAATTTACAAAATTTTCAGAATTTTCGGAACTTTCAGAATTTACAAAATTTCCAGAATTTTCAGAACTTTCAGAATTTTCAAAATTTTCATAATTTCAAAAACTCAATTTCAAAAATTATAAAAAGTTATCAAAGTTTTAAAATTATAAAAAAAGAGGGCTTCCCATGGAATAGAAGAGGATTTTTCGTTCCATGAATAAATAAATTTGTTATGATTTTACTCCAATATTCATAGTTTTCTCATACATCACAAATGCTTATTTTGTTTTGTAACAAAAATCATACGTTTTCGCTATGAATGGTGAAGCCAGATTTAATTGTTATTTTCTTAATTAATGAAAAATGCGTTTTTCATTTTATTACAGTTTTGTTCAAAGCAATGACCGTTTTATATTTCACTAAACCAAAAAAATTGAAAAAAAAAAAAAAATTAAATAATTTTTCTTGACAATAAATTACCGAATAACCATTTAAATGATTTTTCATTCAAATTCTGCTTAGCCTTAAATAAAAGTTGTTTCATACCGATCTTTAGTAACCGATTGTATCGGAATATTGATGCTTTTTTGGCTCAAACCCGATTTTTTATTTTTGGAAATAGATACAAACTGCAAGACCCATATTCATAATGGTAGAGATCGGAACTTCCCTCATGCGAGTTCGAACTTTCACGCTATTAAGAATAATTACGGGACGTTGTACGTCGATTATACGCGCCGGGTGCATACGCGGTATTTTTGCGGTGCTATATAGCGCGAATGGTCATCATACTGTCAGCCCAGAGTGGAAGCTACTGGGCAGATGGAATGTATAATGCGGTTACGGAAAGCTCGTGGGATTCACAGTCTATAAAAGCGGAAAATGCCAGGGGAGTTTCTGTTTCAGTCTCTGCTCCCATGGCCGCACGCACTCTCTTATAATTTCATCCAACAACATCACTCTCTACTTTGAAATATTCATTATTTCATTTAAATAACTCAGGATTAATTATTTCTTCCAAAGAATCAATATTTGATAGGTTCCACTTATGTTCTATTATTATTTTTTACTGAAGTTTACAAAAAAAAAAATTAGAAGAAAAGAAAATTATTATCGAAAGTAATAAATGTTATCACATTAAATTAAACAGAAATTTAAAAAATGGGTACATAATGCATTTAACTAAAACTAAATATGAAATTATAATATATATTTTTATATATTTCTTAAATATTAATATTTAATAAAAGTCTATAATTAATTAAACTACAAAAAAAAATTCCACGATAAAAATGTTGATTTTTTAGAGACGTCATTAATAGATTTTGAAATATTCATTATTTCATTTAAATAACTCAGGATTTATTATTTCTTCCAAAGAATCAATATTTGATAGATTTCCACTTATGTTCTATTATTATTTTTTACTGAAGTTTACAAAAAAAAATAAGAAGAAAAGAAAATTAATATCGAAAGTAATAAATGTTATTATATTATTATTTCTACTGAATTGCAGACGAAAATTATATAGAAATGAAAATAATGAACGAAAGTAATAATTTTCATTAAATTAAACAGAAATTTAAAAAATGGGTACATAATGCATTTAACTAAAACTAAATATGAAATTGTAATATATATTTTTATATATTTCTTAAATATTAATATTTAATAAAAGTCTATAATTAATTAAACCACAAAAAAAAATTCCACCATAAAAATGTTGATTTTTTAGAGACGTCATTAATAGATTTTGAAATATTCATTATTTCATTTAAATAACTCAGGATTTATTATTTCTTCCAAAGAATCAATATTTGATAGGTTTCCACTTATGTTCTATTATTATTTTTTACTGAAGTTGAAAAAAAAAATAAGAAGAAATGAAAATTATTAACGAAAGTAATAATTTTCATTAAATTAAACAGAAATTTAAAAAATGGGTACATAATGCATTTAACTAAAACTAAATATGAAATTGTAATATATATTTTTATATATTTCTTAAATATTAATATTTAATAAAAGTCTATAATTAATTAAACAAAAAAAAAAATTCCACGATAAAAATGTTGATTTTTTAGAGACGTCATTAATAGATTTTGAAATATTCATTATTTCATTTAAATAACTCAGGATTTATTATTTCTTCCAAAGAATCAATATTTGATAGGTTTCCACTTATGTTCTATTATTATTTCTACTGAAGTTTAGAAAAAAAAAATTAAGAAGAAAAGAAAATTATTAACGAAAGTAATAAATTTTATTATATTATTCTTTCTACTGAATTTCAGACGAAAATTATGTAGAAATTAAAATTATTAACGAAAGTAATAATTTTCATGAAATTAAACAGAAATTTAAAAAAATGGGGACATAATTCATTCAATTAAAACTAAATATGAAAATGTAATATATATTTTTATATATTTCTTAAATATTAATATTTAATAAAAGTCTATAATTAATTAAACTACAAAAAAAAATTCCACGATAAAAATGTTGATTTTTTAGAGACGTCATTAATAAATTTATGAATGTTACTAAATGATTAAAAATATTTTTATAAAATATAGATACAGAAAAAGATGATTTAAATAATTAAGATGATGTATATTGTGTTATAAAATTAAACGACGAGTGTATTAAATGCGGTAAGAGTTTAAAATAATTAATATTGCAATGTTACTTATTATTTGATACAAAAATAATGTAGTTAACGCAATTATTTTATTCATTAGTATTGTACTCAATTTCACGATGATGATGATTAAAATAAATTATGGGAAATAGCGTAAGAATCTCTATTTCAATGTGACGAAATATGTTCCTAACAATAAAGAAGAAATTTCCTGAATTGAGTCTATCGACATTTCTTGCGTTACTCTCACTATAAATAAAACCAGCGCACCGTTATTCCACTAAATCTTGAACGACAAGTTTTTATCGTGACCGCCGTAGAATTTCAACTATTTGTTACATAATATCTGAACGAATTGAAAAGAAAGTTAATGACAAAAAACAAAATTCAATAAAAATTACATTAACTATTTCGGAGAAATTATATTTTCTAAATTAATAAATTAGTCGAAAAGATTGTTTTTAAATAACAGGAAATCAGTGGGTGGATTTTTTATTTTTGGGCACAGATTGAAGGTTTTTGGTATAGCAAGTAAAAAAAAATTAACATTTGTTCAAAATTTCAAAAAATTAGAAAATAAAAAAAAATTTAATAACAAAATTTTTTTAATTTTCAAAATTTCAAGAAATTCCAAAACTCTAAAAATTTAAAAATTTCAAATTTTCAAAAAATTCCAACATTCAAAAAATTTCAAAATTTCAAAAAATTCTAAAAATTTCAAAATTTGAAAAAAAATCGAAAATGCTGAAAATTTCAAAAAAATTCAGAAAATTTCAACAAAAGAATTAAAATTCCAGAAAATTTCAACAAAAATTAAGATTTAAAAAAAAATCATAATTTTGGAAACTACGATTTGTTTTAAAATCAAATTGGCTATAGAATTTCGAGCGAATGGTATAAAGTTAAAATATCTTTAAAAATGTGAAAGTAAGAGCGTGATGTGATTTTATAAAAAATTCAAAGTGTCATAATTTTGAAACCACTCAACGGATTCGTGCCAAATTTGAACTTAGCCTTTGTCTTCCCACACAATATATGTGCACCAAATTCCAGAGCGATATTTTGAAAATTGCGTACGCTATCGTGGTAACAAAAATCCGAAAATACACATAATTTTTCTCAACGTTTTAGAGCCTTTTGAGCATCCTGAGATAAAAAAAACTGAAATTTTTTTTTTTTTTCAAAACAAAACTTCCCTTACGAGGAAGCAAAAATGAAATAAAAAAAATCCGATGTCACTGGTGATTACCTCGACCTCCCCTTTTCGATATAGATACCCGGAAACATATTCACCTCGCGACAAACAACGAGATGACGTCGGCCAGCCGAAGCCGTACATAAATGATATGTACGTAAAAGGATAAAGCGGCAGAACCCACTCCCCTTTCTCTCTGTCTTTCTTCTCAGCGATAGAGCTAGGTCGACTGCATTCCGTGCACTCTCCGATTTTAAATGCTATATACATTGAATCGACAAAGTTCTCCTATGCTCAATATCATATATATATATATATATTGTCATTGGGATTCCTCGATCTTTCATCAGCTTTGCAAACCGCACACCAAGAAAATCAGATACTGATTCAAAAATCTCAATCCCTGTTAATTTGTATTTGTATTTATTATTAAATGGATTTCTCCTTAACAAATTTGTTTTTTTTGCTTCTTCATAGAGGAAGCTTTGTTTTTGTGAAAATTTTTTTTCGAGATTTTCATGTCAGGATACTCAGAATGGTCTAAAACGTCGAGAAAAGTGGTTTAGAAAAAATGTCTGTATGTGTGTGTGCGTATGTGCACAATGTTTTGTTAGCACGATAGCTATCGTAATTTTTAAGATATCGGGCTCCAATTTGAACCACGAGTAAACTGTCGTTAAACAAGGTATGTGATTGAATTTGGAGTTAATCCATCAAGGTGTTCAAAATTTATGGCATTTTGAATTTTTTGGAGAATGTCAGCTCGGGCTCTAACTCCCGCAATTTTTATGATATCCGGCTCAAACTTGGACCAGAAGTGGACTGTTATCAAATAGTGTTTGGGATTAAATTTGGTGTCAATCCGTTAAGGGGTTCACAATTTATGGCATTTTTAAATTTTTTCATATTTTTTGTTCGTGCTCTAACTTTCGCAATTTTTAAGATATCGGGCTCAAATTTAGTTCACAAGTGGATTGTTATTAAATAAAGTTTGAGAGTGAATTTGACGTCAATCCGTTAAGGGGTTTAAAATTTATGGCATTTTGAATTTTTTGTTCGTGCTCTAACTTCCGCAATTTTTAAGATATCGGGCTCAAATTTGGTCCACAAGTAGAGTGTGGCTAAACTAAACATCAGTTCGAATCTGGCGAGAATCTGTCAAGGGGTTCAAAAGTAATGCCATTTAAAAAAATTTTAAACAAGGCTGCAAAGTAGAACTTTGCAAATTGCTTCCTCATTATTGTTGGATTTTTACAAAGCTTCCTCTACACTGAGAAAGAAATATGTTAGCATGAACTAAATCGGCGTTCACCCTCGTTCAAATGAATTTTTAGTTGGTATAACAAATATTTTGGTTACCGCAAATATATTTTAGTCAACTGAATTAAATAATTATTGAAGACACTAAACATTTGGTTGTCCTAAACGAGAAATTCGTTTGAACGAGGGCAAACGCCGATTTAGTCAATTTCTACATTTTTTTCTCAGTGTATGAGGAAGCCAAAATAGATTAACATGCTATTTTTTTCACTTAAACTATACATAGGATCAGATCTGATACAATATAACTTATTTACTACATGTTTAATTAAAAGATAGTATTATCTCTGTTAATGATATTTGTCAGGTACTTCGAAATCATTTCTCAATTCAACGCGAAATATTTTTTAAAAATTGTTTACACGATAACTGAAATAACGATAATGTCGAAAGGTACTGAAAATAGTCTTTTTAAGTAAGAAAATTATTTATTAGTATTAAAAAAATATATGTAGTTATAAATATAAAATTGTGCATATATATAGTTTATACTGTATATGGGGTATTCCTGTTCAATTCAGTAAGTGTTCGATTTCTTCCAATTCGCTCCATAATTTTTTTATACTATTCTATATGCTCGAAAAAACACTTTTGATTTTTTTCAGATTTATTTTTACTGGAACTTTTTTTTTCATGAATTTTTTAAATAAAAATATTGCGCCCCTGTTTAAAATTTTGAAATTATTCTTAAAAATCCTGTATTAGATATAAACATTTTTGAGATATCATAATCATAATTCCTGAGCTGAAGCTCAGGTTCGGAATTATTATTCTGTCTTTAATTATTTAATACATGAATTATTTTGTATTTAATAATTTAACACACCAGGGACAAGAATAAGTTGGTTGATGGTTGAATTTGAGAAATTTACAAATCGAAAATTAAAAATTTTCATTTTCTATTTCAACAACTCAACAATTTACAGACTCAGAAAGTGTGAATTACATTTAATTACGAATTTAATTACATTTAAGTAAGAAATAATATATAGAATTTTTTTTTTTTAAGTACGAAATAATATATAGAATTTTTTTTTTTTTAAGTACGAAATAATATATAGAATTTTTTTTTTTTAAGTACGAAATAATATATAGAATTTTTTTTTTTAAAGTACGAAATAATATATAGAATTTTTTGTTTTCGAACACTTCATTAAGTGCTTGAAAAAAAAATTCTATATATTATTTCGTACTCAAGTTTCAAACGTGAGACTATAAATTCGATCTTTAATTTCTTTCTAGTTGGCTTCAATATGCATTTCTTATTGCCATATACACCTTAATTAATAAAACCCAAAACGAATATATAGAACGATCAAAAATGTGTTACACTATAAAAAAAATCTACTAAAAAATTCAATATACAAGTATTGTAAGTTTTTACGCATAAACTGATACATTAAATTTAATACACAAGTGGAATATAAAATTAATGTATGGTACAGTAATTTAAATAATTTACTTTAATTTTACTGCAAAAATGCATTAATTTACAATCACAAAGTGAATTTATCGATTCGTTTATGAATAAAAACTTGCAATCTTTTCCAACAGTGTGATTAATATTCAATTTCACGTTTCATCTCCCGATTCAACAGAACCAACAAATCTTATTTCTCAGTGTGCTCATAATTTTATTTTTTTTCACATGCTTCCGCCTCTAATGCACTTTTATGCATAGCAACCTCGTGTTCATCCTGTGAAACAGATTCTACGAGACGAAGCTGCGTACAATGAGTTACAAAACGCGCGGGTCTTCCAGGAGAATTAAATTTCACAGGGAACAAGAGAGAGAGAGAGAGATTTCGCGCGCAGAAGGCATACGATACTCGTGAGATGAGAGTCACGACTCTGCACCATAAGTATCTCGTCCTCAGTCTCATCGTTTCGTTGCTGACACACAGAGAGAGAACATCAACAAGTATAGTCGATCGAGAATTAATAAATTTAAGGGGAGGGAGTCAGGTCAAAAAAATTGATTTTGGAAATTTAATATCATCCAAATCCTATTGCATATAAAAATGCCCAATGCACTATATTGTTGGTGCTCGATGAAAGAATTTTTTACTGTCGCCTGACTTGCATATGCTTTTCAATATTATCTTAAGCTGCAGTTCTTAGGTTTTCCATTCTGCGCATGATTCAGATCAAACTACTAGGCAGATTGGAGTAATTGACGTCTCATTTTCTTCTTCATGAAAAGATACACCGGCTAAATGGAGCAAACTATTTTTTTCATTCTGGAAGCAAAGTTAATCACTGATTTAGAAAATAGCATAAAATTTATTTATTAATAATTATGTTACTTAAAAAAATATTACATTTTATTAAAATTTGCTCCATTTAGCCGGTGTATCTGTTAATGAAGAAGAAAATGAGACGTCAACCATTCCAATCTGCCTAGTAGTTTGATCTGAATCATGCGCAGAATGGAAAACCTAAGAACTTTGCTTAAGATAATATTTAAAAGCATATGGGGGATTCCACGGGACTTTCGCCACCCCCCAAAAAAAAAAAATCTCAAATTTCATCTAAAAAGCAGGTTCAGCGGTGTCTATTGATGGACCAAATTTCAAAATTCTAAAAAAATAGTTGACCGGAATATGCAAATTTTTTTGTCTTTTATCGTTTTTCATTTAATCTGTAATATTTCAGAAACTATTGATCGTATCGAAATCATTAAAAGACGAAAATGTGCATTTTTTTTATGGCCAACAAGAAAAAAATATATTCAAAATTAATTGCTTAATTTCAGGTCACATTTTATAGAAAAAACAACAAAATTATTTTTTTTTATGGTTGGACTTCAGATTTTTTCATCGGACAAATTGTCTCGGAATCTTTAAGTGATCGCCGAATTTTGAGTATTTTTTTTTCATGGGATGGCCCAATGCTGTGACGTTGAATGTTTAACATTCAAATTGCTGTAACCTCACAGCATTGGGTCATCCCATGAAAAAAAAAATACTCAAAATTCAGCGATCACTCAAAGATTCCGAGGCAATTTGTCCGATGAAAAAATCTGAAGTCCAACCATTTTAATTAATTTTAATTTTGAATATGGATTTTTTTAATATATTAAAAACATTCAAATTGCTGTAACGTCACAGCATTTGGCCATCCCATGAAAAAAAAAATACTCAAAATTCGGCGATCACTCAAAGATTCCGAGGCAATTTGTCCGATGAAAAAATCTGAAGTCCAACCATAAAAAAATAATAATTTTGTTGTTTTTTCCATAAAATGTGACCTGAAATTAAACAATTAATTTTGAATATATTTTTTTTCTTGTTGGCAATAAAAAAATGCACATTTTCGTCTTTTAATGATTTCGATACGATCAATAGTTTCTTAGATATTACAGATTAAATGAAAAATGATAAAAAAACGGAAAAATTTGCATATCCGGTCAAATATTTTTTTAGAATTTTGAAATTTGGTCCATCAATAGATACCATTGAATCTGATTTTTAGAAAAAATTTGAGATTTTTTTTTTCGGGGTGGCGAAAGTCCCGTGGAATCCCCCATATGTTTTTCAATATTATTTTAAGCAAAGTTCTTAGGTTTTCCATTCTGCGCATGATTCAGATCAAACTACTAGGCAGATTGGAGTAATTGACGTCTCATTTTCTTCTTCATGAAAAGATACACCGGCTAAATGGAGCAAACTATTTTTTTTCATTCTGGAAGCAAAGTTAATCACTGATTTAGAAAATAGCATAAAATTTATTAATTAATAATTATGTTACTTAAAAAAATATGACATTTTATTAAAATTTGCTCCATTTAGCCGGTGTATCTGTTAATGAAGAAGAAAATGAGACGTCAACCATTCCAATCTGCCTAGTAGTTTGATCTGAATCATGCGCAGAATGGAAAACCTAAGAACTTTGCTTAAGATAATATTTAAAAGCATATGCAAGTCAGACGACAGTAAAAAATCCTTTAATCGAGTACCAACAATATAGTGCGTTGGGCATTTTTATATGCAATATGATTTGGATGATATTGAATTTCCAAAATCAATTTTTTTTACCTGACTCCCTCCCCTTAAGTTAAGCGGCCGTATATAAAAGAATCATTTTTTGAACACGGCTACGTGTCGGCCAACTCCGATCGATCGAGAAGTCAGTTTTATAATGTTACTGTATATGAATTTGAAGAAACATTTAAGAAATTTTCTTAGAATTTGAAGATATTTTGAAGAAATATCCGAAAAACGGATTTGAAGAAATTTGAAGAATTTTGTCGGCCGAATTTGAATATTTTGATTTTTAGGACTTGGCAACACTGATCGAGAAGTCAGTTTTATAATGTTACTGTATATGAATTTGAAGAAACATTTAAGAAATTTTCTTAGAATTTGAAGATATTTTGAAGAAATATCCGAAAAAGGGATTTGAAGAAATTTGAAGAATTTTGTAGGGCGAATTTGAAGATTTTGATTTTTAGGACTTGGCAACACTGATCGAAAAGTCAGTTTTATAATGTTACTGTATATGAATTTGAAGAAACATTTAAGAAATTTTCTTAGAATTTGAAGATATTTTGAAGAAATATCCGAAAAAGGGATTTGAAGAAATTTGAAGAATTTTGTCGGGCGAATTTGAAGATTTTGATTTTTAGGACTTGGCAACACTGATCGAGAAGTCAGTTTTATAATGTTACTGTATATGAATTTGAAGAAACATTTAAGAAATTTTCTTAGAATTTGAAGATATTTTGAAGAAATATCCGAAAAAGGGATTTGAAGAAATTTGAAGAATTTTGTAGGGCGAATTTGAAGATTTTGATTTTTAGGACTTGGCAACACTGATCGAGAAGTCAGTTTTATAATGTTACTGTATATGAATTTGAAGAAACATTTAAGAAATTTTCTTAGAATTTGAAGATATTTTGAAGAAATATCCGAAAAAGGGATTTGAAGAAATTTGAAGAATTTTGTAGGGCGAATTTGAAGATTTTGATTTTTAGGACTTGGCAACACTGATCGAGAAGTCAGTTTTATAATGTTACTGTATATGAATTTGAAGAAACATTTAAGAAATTTTCTTAGAATTTGAAGATATTTTGAAGAAATATCCGAAAAACGGATTTGAAGAAATTTGAAGAATTTTGTCGGGCGAATTTGAATATTTTGATTTTTAGGACCTGGCAACACTGATCGAGAAGTCAGTTTTATAATGTTACTGTATATGAATTTGAAGAAACATTTAAGAAATTTTCTTAGAATTTGAAGATATTTTGAAGAAATATCCGAAAAAGGGATTTGAAGAAATTTGAAGAATTTTGTCGGGCGAATTTGAAGATTTTGATTTTTAGGACTTGGCAACACTGATCGAGAAGTCAGTTTTATAATGTTACTGTATATGAATTTGAAGAAACATTTAAGAAATTTTCTTAGAATTTGAAGATATTTTGAAGAAATATCCGAAAAAGGGATTTGAAGAAATTTGAAGAATTTTGTAGGGCGAATTTGAAGATTTTGATTTTTAGGACTTGGCAACACTGATCGAGAAGTCAGTTTTATAATGTTACTGTATATGAATTTGAAGAAACATTTAAGAAATTTTCTTAGAATTTGAAGATATTTTGAAGAAATATCCGAAAAAGGGATTTGAAGAAATTTGAAGAATTTTGTCGGGCGAATTTGAAGATTTTGATTTTTAGAACCTGGCAACACTGGATCGATCTAGAGGAGTGATGTGGAGGGAGATGATATAAAAATTCCCAAAAAACAGTTAACGTTTCGGTCCTTGTTGCGGACCCTCTTCAGAATTGTATTTCGTCTATTTTATAATAAGTTTACATGAAACAACAACGAATCAACAAGTATATCCACAAAATTTCGCCGGCACCTTTCCCGAATCCTCCGAATCCAATTCACAAAATTCGTAGAATTTCCAAACTGCACAAATAAATTCGATTACACTCACCAGTTATTATGAACCAGCTTCTTATATATCACGATGTACGCAGTGTGGCAGTCATAGAGATGATAATAATCCGCATAGAAACACGTGGATCTACAAGAACACGGTGCGCGCGCGCGCTTTTAATCACTTTCGTAGAAAAAAAATAAAACAATACGAATCGTTGTGTCTTGTGTGTAAACTTTGAAGGACGAATAAAAAAACAAAACACGCACAGTTTGCAGCGCGCCTATTAGAGCGTTCGTTGCACTCGAGTGACAAACAAACACTAAGGTAGAGTGAAAATATCTCACGGTAACGAATTATATTATAGCTCGTAACGGTCGTCGATTTCTGATGATTATTTTGCTACGCTTGAGATGATATTATTTGCTCTTGTCGATGGTGCTGGTTGGTGGTGGTTGTTGTTGTTGTTATTATTGGTTTTGTAGATCCGAGGTGCAACATACTTTTATCGTTGGACACTTTAGAGCCGAGAGATCGAAACACAAGATGAGGAGAGAAGAACACGCCGTGCATTCGGGAGAACGGCCGTCGGTGGACTGGCGCGAGGGATTCGTGCCGGTAGGCCTCGACTTTCTTCCGTACTCTGTGGCTGTTGCTGCTGCTGCTGCTGCTGATGGTCGCTGCTGGCGCGGATTGCCTGACTGCTTGTTGCTGTTGCTGGTGCTCCTGGCTAGCTGCTAGCTACCCGCGGATCACACGTTTGATTACAAACACCGCGCGTGCTTTGCGGACGACGATGTTGGGCGTCGCTGTCTGCATTGATGGCGGAATGAGGAGACGAAGATATGGACGATTAGTGGAAAATGGAATAGAAAAAAAAGCGTGCACATTAGGGCTGTTCAAAAAAAGATAATTTTCTTATAATCGGTTGCTCCTGAAATGCTGTATTGATTATCACAATAAAAATGTTTTCGCGAAAGCTGGCAGTTGTACGACGATATTAAGTAAGGTAAACGTACCAATGGCGGGACGTTTAAGGCAGTGTCTGATTTGTATGCCAATTTTTGCATGCATATATTAATCATTTTAGCAAATGGTGGTAACGAATTGTAAGGTTAGAGTTTCTAGTTTCTAAAAACTATACAATACAATATTTCTGATTGTTGGATAAATAGTTATTGATTAAGGGGATGCTGGAGTAGATTTTATTACCGACTTTGGTCGGTAAAAACAGGCTTTTTCGTAGTTTTGATTATTCTTCGTTAATACGCTACACACATGCTTCAAATTGTACACGTTTGCAATATCCAGCATCCCCTTAAGGGGATGCTGGAGTAGATTTTTTTGCCGACTTTGTTCGGTAATTTTTCGATCAGGACACAGGTGGCGCCGACGTAGTCTGTTTACTTTTGGCAAAAGATACTGAATCTCCCGAAAAGCAATATGGCCGCACACGATATGTCATCTGACCTTCGCCGTAAGATTTAATAGTTTCTCGAAATTAGATGTGTAAAATCAGACCGGACGTCAATTCTGTGATGATTTCTGAATATTCGAAAACCATCAGAATGTCAAGTACACAAGCCAAATCCATGTATAGTGTATACTACGCTCACGTTGCAAAGTCTCGGAGCTTTTACCAAAAGAAAACAGACTACATCGACGCCACTTGTGCTGCAATCGGGAAACTTCATTTGCGCTCTTCTTCACCCACTCCGATCGTGAACAGACTACGTGAACGTAGTCTGGATTTTGCGTGGATTCCTTTTGTGTAATTGACTTTTCGACGCTCGTAGAATATTCAGAGAACGCTAAAGAATGGACGTACATTTCGATTTAACGTATGTGAGTTCCAAAATCTTTTATATCTTACCAAACAGGCGGTGCTGTCAAACCCTGGTGGCCATTTTGATTTCGGGAGGTTTAATAATATACGATTTTTTTCATTTATTGTACGTTTTCACCAAATATTCGAATGTACGTCCACTCGTTTATGTTGATATTGCAAACGTGTACAATTTGAAGCATGTGTATAGCGTATTAAGGAAGAATAATCAAAACTACGAAAAAGCCTGTTTTTACCGACTAAAGTCGGTAATACAATCTACTCCAGCATCCCCTTAAGATTTCTCGATGAGAAAGCAATACGATTAAATTACCGAAATATTACCGGTCACATCTCTTATATTATGCTTCCCCCGTCTTAATCGATGGCTGGAGGAGACGTCGACGGCGAGAAATATTGCCTGAGGCTATCCCACCTCTTGTAGTCCTCTTGGATGGCGTTTATAGGTTCTACAGTCTTGTTGTGCGGCCACCAGACTTCTCTCCTCACCGGTCTTGGAAACATTAGCCGCTGGTGGTGATCGCGAGTGGGTCAGAAGCACCAGCGGCTTCTAAAACCTGCTGTCTATGCTGCAGCAGCAGCAGCAGCAACAGCAGTAGTATCGTCCGCTTCTTTCTCTGTGTTGCGTTTACCTCGTTCGGTTCTCTGGCGCGTCCCATATTATATGGCTATCCGTGAGCGCACCTCGAGCTATGCAGACTTTCCATAACGATTATCCCGGGGAAAAGATCGAGAGCGCGATTTCGCGGGGATATATTAATTTAATCGGTGACATTTATACGATTGATTAAAACCACGCGTGTAAGACATTTACTGTCGGCGACGTTTTTTTTTTTTTTTTACTTTCTCATTTTTTTTTTTTTTTTTTTGACATGTTTGAATTTACAGAAAATGCGCGATTCGAACTTTTTTACTGTGATTTTGAAAAAAAGTGACTTTTGTCCGTTTCTGATTCCAGAATTCAATGATTTGACTTCCAGTTGGAGAATCGACGTCGATTTTTTTTTTCTTCGAGGTATCGAATTTTGACATTCACTATTGTTTTTATATTCTAGCACAGAAAATACCCATTTGAAATGTTTTTACTGTGATTTTGAAAAAAAGTTACGTAGGTTCGTTTCTGATTCCAGAATTTAAAGATTCGACTTCCAGTTGGAGAATTGACGTCGATTTTTTTTTCTTCGAGGTATCGAATTTTGACCTTCATTATTGTTTCTATATTCTAATACAGAAAATACCCATTTGAAATGTTTCTACTGTGATTTTGAAAAAAAAGTGACTTTTGTCCGTTTCTGATTCCAGGATTCTCAGATTCGACTTCCAGTTGAAAAATGGACCTCCATTTTTTTTTGAAGCTATCGAATTTTGGCCTTTACTATCGTTTTTAAGTCATATATCCACCACAGAAAATACCAATTTCAAACCTTTTTACTGTGATTTTGAAAAAAAGTGACTTTTGTCCGTTTCTGATTCCAGAATTCAAAGATCCGACTTCCAGTTGAAAAAGGACCTCCATTTTTTTTTTTAAGGTATCGAATTTTGGCCTTCACTATTGTTTTTATATTCCACCACAGAAAATATCCATTTGACATGTTTTTACTGTGATTTTGAAAAAAAAGTGACTTTTGTCCGTTTCTGATTCCAGAATTCTCAGATTCGACTTCCAGCCGGAAAATGGACCTCCATTTTTTTTTTAAGGTATCGAATTTTGGCCTTCACTATTATTGTTAAGTCGTATTCTGTATCACAGAAAATATCCATTTTAAACCTTTTTGCTGTGATTTTGAAAAAAAGTGACTTTTGCCCGTTTCTGATTCCAGAATTTTCAGATTCGACTTCCAGTTGGACCATCAAACTCGTTTTTTTTTCAAGGAATCAAATTTAAGCCTTCACTATTATTCTTAAGTCGTATATTCCATCACAGAAAAAATCCATTTCAAACCTTTTTACTGTGATTTTGAAAATAAAGTGACTTTTGTCGTTTCTGATTCCAGAATTCTGAGATTCAACTTCCAGTCGGAAAATTGACGTCGATTTTTTTTCCTTTAAGGTACCGAATTTTGGCCTTCACTATTGTTCTTAAGTCGTATATTCCACCACAGAAAATATCAATTTCAAACCTTTTTACTGCGATTTTGAAAAAAAAGTGACTTTTGTCCGTTTCTGATTCCAGAATTCTCAGATTTGACTTCCAGTTAGATCATCGAACGCGATTTTTTTTCAAAGAATCAAATTTAGGCCTTCACTATTATTCTTAAGTCGTATATTCCACCACAGAAAATATCCATTTTAAACCTTTTTACTGCGATTTTGAAAAAAAAGTGACTTTTGTCGTTCCTGATTCCAGAACTCTCAGATTCGATTCCAGTTGGATCATCGATCTCGATTTTTTTTCAAGGAATCAAATTTAGGCCTTTAGTATTATTCTTAAGTCGTATATTCTATCACAGAAAATATCCATTTCAAACCTTTTTACTGTGATTTTGAAAAAAAGTGACTTCAGTCTGTTTCTGGTTCCAGGATTCACAGATCCAACTTCTGGCGACTCTTTTTTTTCTCAGTTTTTTTTACATTTTTAGCAGGATTTTATTAGGATTTGATTGAATTTCCTACGATTTTTTTCGGATATATAAAAAGTGTTGTGATGCTTTTTTTAAATACTTCTTTTATATTAGCAGAACGAAAATTGGGAGAAGGAAAACAAGCTAAAAACTTTGGATGTCAATAAATTTTTGTATGTTATAGAAGCTATAGTATATTAATTTACACAAAAATCTATTTTTTACTCAATTATTTTTATTCGCACTCGCATGTATAATTTATTTATAATTGTATAAATCTAAAAACTTTGGATGTCAATAAATTTTTGTATGCTAAAGAAGCAAGTTATAGCATATTAATTTACACAAAAATCTATTTTTTACTCAATTATTTTTATTCGCACTCTCATCTATAATTAGCAATAATGCAAAATACTTTTCAACTTTTACATTTTTTTATTCGGCACCACAATTATATTTTTCTTATTTTCGTGAAGGATTCCAAGATTTCATATTAAAAAAATAGTTGACACTCTCTTAAGGTTTCTACGTTAATAAAGATACCGTTAAAAATATGAATAATTGATGATTAGGTACATTTACAAGTCTACCATTAATTTCGACAAATATCGTTAATACTATTTATTTTTATGATGATGTAATTGCGCTGAGCATTTCTGTTTACATAAAAACTCTACGATACTATTATATTACTAACGTATCACGCAAGAACTCTCCGTTTGTCACAGCTTGACTCAAACACTGAGAAGTCGTCACGCAGTACTATTTATAATATGCTGATGGTATTTTCCGTTATACAAACAAATTTTTTTTAACTAGCATCTATAATTTATAGAGAAAATCCTGTATTTCTACGATCTTACGATATCGTAACGTCGCAGGAATAAAATATAAAAAATATATATTTATTATGAATTCATTCATTTAAATAATTTAACTCATTCCTAAATATTGTTACATCGAAGATAAAACGATCGTGCTTTCGATATCCATATTAGATTTTAACAGTAAACTTTCTTTTACATCATAGCTAGGAAATACTAGTCTACTTAATTTAAATAATATTTAAATAAAAAGCAAATAAAATTTCTTCAAGAAATTTACATACAGTTATACTTACGTTGAGATTCTATTCTTTGTAACATAATAATAACATAGTTTGATCACTATATATTTTAATTGTCAATTTTAAAAAATTAGAAACATTTCTTGTATTGAAAAAAAAAATTTACTATGTTTAAAAAAATAGGAATGTATGATAAATTTTTATTTATAGGTAGTATTTCATAATATTAATCTGCACCACTAAACAATAAATTATACTTGTAAATTGACTGTAAAGAAAATTAATTTGTAATCAAATTTCGCGATATAGTTTAATTTAAAAAAAAAATTAATTTAGAATATCTTTTTATAAAGTCTAAATATAATTATTTAAAAATAATATCCATGAAGTCAAGTGCACGAAAAATATTTTCGATATAACTACTAGCATTTCCGAAAAATTATGTTTCAAGAAATTAAATTAAATAATCATATTTTTAGCGTCTACAATTTTTTTTAACTAGCGTTTGTGAAAAATTAAGTTTCAACAAATTCGATAAAATTAACTTTGTTTTTATCGTCTACTATTTTTTAAACTAGCGTCTGCGAAAAATTATGTTTTAACAAATTAAATTAAATAAAATTTTTTTTAGCGTCTACTATTTTTTTAATTAGCGTCTTCAAAAAATTATGTTTCAACAAATTAAATTAAATAACTTTTTTTTTAAGCGTCTACTATTTTTTTAACTAGCGTTTGTGAAAAATTATGTTTCAACAAATCAAATACAACTAAATTTTTTTTAAGCGTCTACTAATTTTTAAACAAGCGTCTCCAAACAATTATTTTTCAACAAATTAAATAAAATTAAATTAGTTTTTAGCGTCTTCTATTTTTTTCTCCAAAAAATTATGTTTCAAAAAATTAAATAAAATTAAATTTGTTTTTAGCGTCTACTATTTTTTTTAACTCGCGTCTCCGAAAAATTATATTTCCACAAATTAAATAAAATCAAATTTGTTTTTAGCGTCTTCTATTTTTTTCTCCAAAAAATTATGTTTCAACAAATTAAATAAAATAAAATTTGTTTTTAGCGTTTTCTATTTTTTTAACTAGCGTCTCCGAAAAATTATATTTCCACAAATTAAATAAAATTAAATTTGTTTTTAGCGTCTTCTATTTTTTTTCTCCAAAAAATTATGTTTCAAAAAATTAAATAAAATAAAATTTCTTTTTAGCGTCTTCTATTTTTTTAACTACCGTCTGCAAAAAATTATGTTTCAACAAATTAAATTAAATAAAATTTTTTTAACGTCTATTATTTTTTTAATTAGCGTCTCCAAAAAATGTTTCAACAAATGAAATAAAATTAATTTTTTTTTAAATTTTTCTTTTATTTTGACAAAAGTGCTTGACTTCCAGAATGAAATTCCTTGTGCTGAGCTGCGTCGGTACTTTTATGTAGTAGCCACACGCAAGGTGACTCGGTATCTCAGCAGTATAACGTTTTAACGGTATCTTCCAGCAGTGCAGCGCGAATCTGGGTTGTTGGAGCGAACATCGACACACCGTCGTAAGCTGCAGGTACTTACGTACCAACCTGTGTTTTGGCTTCGCTGCTGCCTCCTCCTCTTCCGTCTCGTCGTCGTCGTCGTCGTCGTTGTCTTCTTCCTTCTGTATATACGTAAATGCGTGCATAGGTACACGGCGTTCACTCCTGCGTGCGCGTAAACTCGTTAAATTATAAAATGATACATACACGATATATCTGGAGAGTGTAAGAGAAATAGCACATTTTTTTTAGATCCATATAATCTCCGATCCAATTTGCGATTACCGATAAAAGCAAATTGCCATTCGCCAACGAATTATTGGGTTAAGTAAATTATAGTTTCTTTTTGCCCATGTAGTTTAATATTTCTAAAAAAAATGCAAAAGTTTTGCAATTTTGCATGTAGTTTAATATTTCTAAAAAAAAATGCAAAAGTTTTACAATTTTGCATGTAGTTTAATATTTCTAAAAAAAATGCAAAATTTTGCAATTTTGCAAGTAGTTTAATATTGCTAAAAAAAATGCAAAAGTTTTGCAATTTTGCATGTAGTTTAATATTGCTAAAAAAAATGCAAAAGTTTTGAAATTTTGCATGTAGTTTAATATTTCTTTTAAAAAAATGCAAAAGTTTTGCAATTTTGCATGTAGTTTAATATTTCTAAAAAAAAAATGCAAAAGTTTTGCAATTTTGCATGTAGTTTAATATTTCTTTGAAAAAAATTCAAAAGTTTTGCAATTTTGCATGTAGTTTAATATTTCTTTGAAAAAAATTCAAAAGTTTTGCAATTTTGCATGTAGTTTAATATTTCTTTTAAAAAAATGCAAAAGTTTTGCAATTTTGCATGTAGTTTAATATTTCTAAAAAAAAATGCAAAAGTTTTGCAATTTTGCATGTAGTTTAATATTTCTAAAAAAAAATGCGAAAGTTTTGCAATTTTTATGTATAAATGCATTTTCCTTATTTTTAACAAACTTATTTGCAACTTCATTTACGTATAAATTTTTACACTTGACATTCACCCAGAAAAAAGATTTAGTAGTATTAACTAAAATAATCTATTCAACATTTAATTATTTCAATCAACGAAAATTTATTTTCCCTGGAGCAAATATGTACTTCATTTAATTTTTCAGTTTTACAATTTTTTTTCTTTTTTATTTGATTTAATTTTTGTCGTATATATATATAAAAATTATATATTCTCTAAATCGACAGCAGTGAACGCGCGAATAAAATAAAAAATAAAAAATCAACGTATATATAACTGCGGACCCAAATACATATTTCTTAGATTTGTATATATTTATTACTCAATAAGTCTATTACTTACAAATAAAAAAATTGATTTGAGGTAAATAGAAGTCTAGTAGGTCGGCATCCAAATAAGAAATTTTATTTCCGATGCGTAGATTCTAGTCCCGTTAACAAGATTTTTTTTCTGGGTGCACAAAATCTCGAAGAAAAATGAAGCAAAAGATGTTAAAAAAAAAAAATGTTTTGCTGTTCCTTAGAATATTGCAAATTTACATTGGCAGGTAAAAGATTAAGACAAATAAGAGATTTTATTTCCGATGCGTAGATTCTAATCTCGTTAACAAGATTTTTTTTCTGGGTGCACAAAATCTCGAAGAAAAATGAAGCAAAAGATGTTTTAAAAAAAAAATGTTTTGCTGTTTCTTAGAATATTGCAAATTTACATTGGCAGGTAAAAGCTTAAGACAAATAAGAGATTTTATTTCCGATTCGAAGATTTTAGTCCCGTTAACAAGATTTTTTTTCTGGGTGCACAAAATCTCGAAGAAAAATGAAACAAAAGATGTTTAAAAAAAAAGGTTTGCTGTTACTTAGAATGTTGCAAATTTACATTGACAGGTAAAAGATTAAGACAAATAAGAGATTTTATTTCCGATGCGTAGATCTAGTCCCGTTAACAAGATCTTTTTTCTGGGTACACAAAATCTCGAGAAAAAAAATGAAGCAATAGACGTTTAAAAAAAAAAAGAAGTTTTGCAGTTCCTTAGAATGTTTTAGAATCTTTTTTAGAAATTTTTAGAAAATTTATTTTCTGGGTACACAAAATCTCGAAAAAAAAAAATGACGCAATAGATGTTTAAAAAAAAGAAGTTTTGCTGTTCCTTAGAATGTTTTAGAATCTTTTTTAGAAATTTTTTTTCTGGGTGCACAAAATCTCGAAAAAAAAGTAAGCAAAAGATGTTTAAAAAAAAAAAGTTTTGCTGTTGCTTAGAATGTTGCAAATTTACATTGGCAGGTAAAAGGTTAAGACTATGTGAGACAATATATACTTACTATTTCTCCTTTACTCTACCTCATTAATTCTCTCTCTCTTTCTCTCTTTCACACAATCACACGTGTTTTACCTGGCCTTAAAGACAATGAGAGTATCGAGGTCGGTCTTGCGGTGTGTAATCATTACCGAGTTCACATCGGCAAGCACGGCATGCACCGAGCAACTTACATAATCACCATACAAACCACGAGTTCGCCAGACGTCGACAGGACAGACAGAAAAGCTCGCGGCTTACCCGAAGCACGCAGCTATCGCGGTTTCTCAGCCGCATACGCATTCTTCCTTCTATTCATTCAGAAAATTCCTCGCGGTTACACTCGCTCGTACAGCACATGTAGTATGGATAATATATGGGTAATATATGTGTTAGCAAAACCCTCACCTCAAAACCTGCTCCTAATAATGCGCGTAGAAATTCGAGATCGAGAGTAAGAATAATTTAAAAATTTCGATTTTTCTTGGGCTTAAATCTCAAAAAAATTGTTTAAAGTAAAAAAAAAACACTTTGCAAGATTGCTTCCTCATTATTGAGGTAGATTTGTAAAAATTGCTTCCTCATTTGCAAATGAGGAAGCAATTTGCAAAGTTCTACTTTGCAGCCTTGTTTAAGAAAAAATTTAAATGGCATTAGTTTTGAACCCCTTGACAGATTCTCGCCAGATTCGAACTGATGCTTAGTTTACCCACACTCTACTTGTGGACCAAATTTGAGCCCGATATCTTAAAAATTGCGGAAGTTAGAGCACGAACAAAAAATTCAAAATGCCATAAATTTTAAACCCCTTAACGAAATGACGTCAAATTCACTCCCAAACTTTATTTAATAACAGTCCACTTGTAGACCAAATTTGAGCCCGATATCTTAAAAATTGCGAAAGTTAGAGCACGAACAAAAAATTCAAAATGCCATAAATTTTAAACCCCTTAACGAAATGACGTCAAATTCACTCCCAAACTTTATTTAATAACAGTCCACTTGTAGACCAAATTTGAGCCCGATATCTTAAAAATTGCGAAAGTTAGAGCACGAACAAAAAATTTCAAAAAATTAAAAAATACCATAAATTGTGAACCCCTTAACGGAATGACACCAAATTTAATCCTAAATACAATTTGATAACAGTCCACTTCTGGTCTAAATTTGAGCCCGATATCTTAAAAATTGTAGAAGTTAGAGCACGAAAAAAAAATTCAAAATGCCATAAATTTTAAACCCCTTAACGAAATGACGTCAAATTCACTCCCAAACTTTATTTAATAACAGTCCACTTGTGGACCAAATTTGAGCCGGATGTCATAAAAATTGCGGGAGTTAGAGCCCGAACTGACATTCTCCAAAAAATTCAAAATGCCATAAATTTTGAACACCTTGATGGATTAACTCCAAATTCAATCCCATACCTTGTTTAACGACAGTTTACTCGTGGTTCAAATTTGAGCCCGATATCTTAAAAATTGCGACAGCTATCGTGCTAACAAAAAATTGTGCACATACGCACACTCACATACATATAGACATTTTTTCTAAACCTCTTTTCTCGACGTTTTAGACCATTCTGAGTGTCGTGAAATGAAAATATCGAAAAAAAAAAATTTCACGAAAACAAAGCTTCCTCTATGAGGAAGCAAAAAAAATTTTTCCAAAAAGTTGAGCACTGTGGTTGATTTGTGAAAAATATAAAAATTCCTGACTGTAAAAATGAGTATAATTAATAAACAAATTGGGTCGCATTTTATAGTTGGGAAATTAATTCGTCAAGCATGTAATAATCTCTCGACTATAATATGCGATTGATTATTATTTCACAATTTTTTAATTATTCAATTTGATTATTAATTACACTCTTTTTTTCAGTCGATAGTTTTTTAATTTTAATGAAATTATTTTTTATTTTATTTGTACCACATTAAAATAAATATTTCTTATAGAAAGTCATTGAAAAAAATATTTTTGTTTCTAACAAATGATTGTCCAGAAATTAAATATGCATTTGTATAGATTACTTTTATTTATTTGGTAAGTTAATTTCGGTTTAGAGATTTATTTTTGTTTAAAAAAAAAAAGATTTGGATTGCTCTAAAAAGTACAGAAATTGATTTTTTCATGATTTTTTTTGACAAATCGATCCACATCAACTACAGGACTCAACATTTGGGAGAATTTTTTTTTTTTTTACTTATTTTTTGAGGGATAAAATCAAGAGAAATCTCAATTTTTGTTTGTTTTGAAACACTCTAATTTCTATTAGGCCAAACAGGTTCGCGAAGGGAGATTATTTAATTCGAACGACTAACGGAAAGCTATTGGCAGCTGTTGCTGATACTGCATGTAATGTAGAAGTTTGCGCGAGCCGCGAATTGCACAGCAACGACCGGCAGAGCGATCGAGCCAGAGGCGTGTTCAGAATTTGGTCTCGTTTCGTATTGCAATCTGTACGCGTCGTTCTCGAGCCCACCGGATGGGTCATTGGCCTTTTCCTATACGCCCGTTTGGATCCTTCATTCCATTATAAATAATGGCACGTTTGTATCGAAGTAACACAATTTTTAAACATTGATTTTTTATTTGCTGCATTAATTTATTCCGTGTATATTTATGTTCTTACTACTTCTTATACTTTATTTATTTTATTTTCGTGTTTATAAAAAGTGTTTATGAATTTTTTTTTTATTAACGCATGATAAATAATTGAGACAAAGCTAAAAAAAAAGGCCCACTGATTAACAATTTTTTATTATTAAATTTAACACAAAAATTACATTATTTATAGTTATATTATATTATTATAAATTATATTACATTATATTATTTATAATAATATAATATTACTATAAATAATATAATTAGTGTGTTAAATTAAATAATAAAAAAATATTAATTATAAATTATATTTCATTATATTATTTATAATAATATAATAGGATATGGAAGAAACATATAGAATTTCGACGGTAATAAATTTATGATAGTACTTCGTAAATTCGCGAACCAAAGTCCATATTCGAAACGATAAGATTTTTTTTTTAAATCGTTTTCTATAATCAATTTTTACCAGTTCAGAGCAAGAAATAAATTCTATGAAAACTTTGGTTGAATTTTCATGCAAAATCAATTTCTGCACCAGTTCCGTATTTATATACACTGATTTTAAAAAATCGTTAAAACCAACAAAACGTGCGTTTGCGGGTGGCGAAAAGAATATTCTTTTGATCGAATGAAATATGTAATTGATCGAAGCAACAGCTGATCAATCGAAAAAAGATTCTATTACCATTTCCAAATATTTTGTCCAATCGATAAAATATTCTTTTCGCCTCCCACAATCGCACGTTTTGTTGGTTCTAACGATTTTTGCTTCCCCATAGAGGAAGCTTTGTTTTCATGAAAAAAAATTTTTTTCGAGATTTTTATGTCAGGACACTTAGAATTGTCCAAAACGTCCAGAAAAGTGATCTAGAAAAAATGTCCGTACACCGATAGAAAAGATTTCATTGACGCCAAAGAAATGGGTGGATTGATTTTTTTTTCATTGATTTCAACGAAATATTTCTTTGATTTCAATGAAATAGTGCATTTGAATTTCAAAGAGAACATTTCATTGCCTATAAATAAAGATTTACTTACTGAGCATATAATAAAGAAACAGTTTCATTGTTTTAATGAGACGTTTTCATTGGTTCAAAGAAACGTTTTCATTGATCTCTCTCTCGCACCTAACCTCACTTTTTTGTTTTCCGGTTCTCCCGAACGAACGGCTTCAAGTTTCGAGGAGCCAGGAGCTTAGCCTATTTCTGCCGTACTTCCTTACATACTCACAAAATTTGAGCTTTATCTGCCGCGTACTTCAGGAAAAAATAGGTTTCGAAATTTTGAGCTGGTAAGAAGAAGGTTTCATTGAATCAGAGACGATATCTTTGAAATCAATGAAAAAGGTCCATTGGTTTAAAGAAATGTTTCTTCGAATCAATGTCACTACTTTTCATTGAGTTTAAGATCATTCAAAGAAAAGATAGTATTGAAATTCAAGTATTTCATTTCATTGGCAAAGATTTCCGTGAAGCAATGAAACTTTTTCTCTCCGTGTATGTATGTATGTGTGTGTGTGTGTATGTATACAAGTCCGAAAATTCGAACGCTGATAACTCAAGAACAGTTTTGTATATCGCTCTCAAATTTGGCACACTAGTGTAGCAGCAGACCCTCTTCAACTGTAGCAATTTTCGACAAAATCTGTGCGAAAATTTCGATTTTATGCCGTTTTGAATTTTTTGAAAAAAGGACGTTGTCGCTCTAACTTTCGTAAAATTTAGTCTATTTTGCTAAATAGTTGGTTATAAGAGTAGATGCACTCAATGCTGTTTGGTATTGAATTTGGCTCGAATCGGTAAAGTGGTTAAGATTTTATGGAATTTTGAATTTTTCAAAAAATTGACATTATCGCTCTATTGAAACTTTTGCAAAACTTGAAATAGCGAGCTGAAATTTTGTATATAAATGAAACAATATTCAGCCGTTATATATGTATAATTTAGTGACAAACGGTATGAAATTTGTGATTTTATGGAATGTTGAATTATTTTTAATAATATACGTTATCACATTTACTTTCGAAAACGCTCTAATAATAACGAAATAACGGAATAACGAAATAGAAAAAGCGAATCCACAACATGTTTATTTATCTTATTTAAAAAAGGATGCAAAGTAGAACTTTGCACATTGCTTCCTCATTATTTTTCGCTTTTTACAAAGCTTCCTCTATGAGGAAGCCAAAATTGAATAACATACTTTTTTGCTTCCTCAGAGAGGAAGCTTTGTAAAAAGCGAAAAATATTGAGGAAGCAATGTGCAAAGTTCTACTTTGCATCCTTTTTCTCTCAGTGTGCTATTATTTGTAACGAAAACTAATATTATCGATCAACGGCGTTGCGAAAAGATGCTGAACGTGATCGGGAAAAATATAATGTAGCCCAACGATCTAAGCTACAGCGTTGACGAGTCAATAGTAGATATTGAGAATAGATCACGCGGAAAGATTAATGAATCGATCGAAGATGGCTCTACGTAGCGAAACCGGTATACATGAGGTTGAAGAGGGGAGAAGAGATGCCCGAGTGCCGTAGTGGCAAGTGGTAACAACGACGAGGAAGCTGACTGAGTCGGATAGCGGCGGAGGAGGAGAACGGAGAAGAGTCTCGGGCGAGTAACAGGTGATAACGGTACCGCAGGTTGAAGGCACTCGAATGCTTGGACGAGGCTTTTCGGACCCGGCACCGGTTTCAAATCACCCCTCCCCTTGCGTCTCACATTCTTTGACTCGATCTTCATGTGATATAAAAAAAAAAACAAACAATCACCATAAGAGATTCGATTAGTCTTCGCTTAATTTGAATTTTAGTCGTAACGAAATTATTATCGAACTTTTGACTAATTCGTAATACGCAGTCTTTAAAGATGGGTTTATATTTGTTTGATTTTGCTAATAGAAGGTTTTTGATGACATTTTTTTTGTCTGGCAGTATAGAATTATTTGAAATTGCGGAACGCTTGGTTGAGGATTTCGGACCCGGTACCGGTTTTCAAATTACCTGTCCCCTTGCGCCTCGCATTCTTTGACTCGATCTTTATATGATATAATAAAAAAAACAAACAATCACCATAAGAGATTCGATTAGTCTTCGCTTAATTTGAATTTTAGTCGTAACGAAATTGTTATCGAATTTTTTTACTAATTCGTAATCCATAATAAATTCATATGCTTTAGGTTTGTTTGGCTTTGCCAGTAGAAAGTTTTTGATGACATTTTTTTTTTTGTTTTTCGGGTGGCAATATAGAATTAAGTTTGAAATTGCAGAACGCTTGGCTGAGGATTTCGGACCCGGCACCGGTTTTCAAATTACCTGTCCCCTTACGCCTCGCATTCTTTGACTCGATCTTTATATGATATAATAAAAAAAAAACCATCACCATAAGAGATTCGATTAGTCTTCGGTTAATTTGAATTTCAGTCGTAACGAAATTGTTATCGAACTTTTTTACTAATTCGTAATCCATAATAAACTCATATGGTTATGTTTGACTTTGCCAGTAAAGGTTTTTGATGACGTTTTTTTTTCTTTTTTTTTTTTTCGTGTGGCAGTATAGAATTGTTTAAAATTGCAGAACGCTTGGTTGAGGATTTTGGACCCGGTACCGGTTTCCGATTACCCTTCCCCTTGCGCCTCGCATTCTTTCACTCGATCTTGATGTGATATGAAAAAAAAAACAATCATCATACGAGAATCGATTTGTCTTCGCTTAATTTGCATTTCAGTCGTAACAAAATTATTATCGAACTTTTGAATAAGTTGTAATCTGCAGTATTTAAAGATGGGTTTATGTTTTTGGTTTTGCCAGTGGAAGATTTTTGATGACATTTTTTTTTTCGCGATGGCAACATAGAATTGTTTAAAATGGCGAAAAAAATGTTTAGATGAAATGTGGGTATTTCATTTAATAAAATATATATAACGCCAAAATTCTTACAGCTATCAAGGTAAAATTGGCTCCACAAGTTGAGTAAAAGTTCCTCTTCGATTGGTGTTTTTTTTTGTATTAAAAAAAAAAATTTTTCTTGAAGATGTCGAAGTTTGGCCTTAATTATCGTTTTTAAGTCGTATATTCCATCACAGAAAACACCCATTTCAAACCTTTTTACTGTGATTTTGAAAAAAAGTGACTTTTGTCCGTTTCTGATTCCAGAATTCACAGATCCGACTTCCAGTAACAAAATCGACCTTGATTTTTTTTTCTTCAAGGTATCGAATTTTGGACTTCACGATAATTCTAAAAAAAACGACCTTTTTTTGTTTCCTTGTAGTTTCCTTTTCCTGCTCAAACATATCAAAAAAAGATTATTTTTGACAAAAGAACCATAAAAAAAAATTCAAACTAATGCGAGACATAAAATGTAAGATACACGATTAATTACTCACAAGGTAAAAGTCAGCTTTAGGCCCGCTTATCTTGAATAAATCCACAACAAAGATCGCCGTAATCGCCATAATTCCTTTAAGACAAGTATCGAATTACCTTGAACTAATGGTCTCCGGTAGTTCCCATGGCCCAGGTGAACGTCACCTTGTTCTGGGATGTTGCACTTTTACGTATTCCGAAGTCCGGCAAGTGGCTCTCGAGGTTCCAATTAGTAAGTGATCTACATACAACGTTGTTACGTTGATTACGGTAGTGATGACGTCAGTTACTCTACGTTCCCGAGTAGAAATTCTGATACTGGCGCAAAAGGGTGTTATCTGGTAGGCTGCAGTTCCTTACCAGGCAGTGTCAAGGCAACCGGACCAGGCCCGCAGCCAAAATGTAACGTTGTGGTTGATATGGCCATGATAAGGGAGACTGTTAAGGCCATGATCGGGGAACTGTTCAGGCCATAATCGGGGAAATTGCACAAGCCGTAATCAGGATACCTGTTCGAGCCGTGATCAGGCTCGAGTAAGGATCCTACCTGGAACTTTCCAGGCAGGAAATTCATAAATGAATTAAAACGCGTGTTACATTTTTGTTTTCTTTCTTACTTTAAGCTTTTCAACTTAAACAAACTTTCATAAAACATTTAATGTTAAACAAATATACATTCTTTTTGTACCTCTGGAAACGTGGAAACTGTAGGTGCTTATCTTATTTTGCGAGAAACATAGAAAGCTGAGTTAAAGCGTGCCAAACTTGCTCCGACTTCTCGATTGTAATGTTACCTTAAAACAACTCGCGAAATGAATAATAAAGAATCGGAACATACATCTAGTAAGGGCCGCGTACGGTTTTCTGATAAAAATTGGTGCACAAGCCCGAGTAGAAATTCTGATACTGGCGCAACAAGGGCGTTATCAGGTAGGCCGCAGTTCCTTATCAGGCAGTGTCAAGACAACCGGACCAGGCCCGCAGCCGAAACGTAACGTTGTGGTTGATATGGCCATGATCAGGGAGACTGTTAAGGCCATGATATTGAATCTAATGCCCGTGAATAAATAAGAAATGTCTTTTAAATAAAATATATTTAAGAGTCACGACACATGTTGACAGTTCAACGTTTATTTTTAAAGTAGCCTCAAGCCAAACAAACAACAAAACAGGAGCGCTGACGCTTAGAAATTATTATATCCAACACATGATCGAGGAACTGTTCCGGCCATGATCGGGGAAATTGCTCAAGCCGTAATCAGGATACCTGTTCGAGCCATGATCAGGCTCGAGTAAGGATCCTACCTGGAACTTTCCAGGCAGGAAATTCATAAATGAATTAAAACGCGTGTTACATTTTTGTTGTCTTTATTACTTTAAGCTTTTCAACTTAAACAAACTTTCATAAAACATTTAATGTTAAACAAATATATATTCTTTTTGTACCTCTAGAAACATGGAAACTGTAGGTACTTATCTTATTTTGCGAGAAACACAGAAAGCTGAGTTAAAGCGTGCCAAACTTGCTCCGACTTCTCGATTGTAATGTTACCTTAAAAAAACTCGCGAAATGAATAATAAAGAATCGAAACATACATCTAGTAAGGGCCGCGTACTGTTTTCTGATCAAAATTGGTGCACAAGCCCGAGTAGAAATTCTGATACTGGCGCAACAAGGGCGTTATCAGGTAGGCCGCAGTTCCTTACCAGACAGTGTCAAGGCAACCGGACCAGGCCCGCAGCCAAAATGTAACGTTGTGGTTGATATGGCCATGATAAGGGAGACTGTTAAGGCCATGATCGGGGAACTGTTCAGGCCATAATCGGGGAAATTGCTCAAGCCGTAATCAGGATACCTGTTCGAGCCGTGATCAGGCTCGAGTAAGGATCCTACCTGAAACTTTCCAGGCAGGAAATTCATAAATGAATTAAAACGCGTGTTATATTTTTGTTTTCTTTATTACTTTAAGCTTTTCAACTTAAACAAACTTTCATAAAACATTTAATGTTAAACAAATATATATTCTTTTTGTACCTCTGGAAACATGCAAACTGTAGGTACTTATCTTATTCTGCGAGAAACACAGACAGCTGAGTTAAAGCGTGCCAAATTTGCTCCGACTTCTCGATTGTAATGTTACCTTAAAAAAACTCGCGAAATGAATAATAAAGAATCGGAACATACATCTAGTAAGGGCCGCGTACGGTTTTCTGATCAAAACTGGTGCACAAGATGGCGCTGGGGTTAATACGGAATGATAATGTATATCTAATCAGGACCGCGTACAGCTTCCTGACCAAAGTATGCACATCAGATGGTGCTTGGGTATTATCAGACACCTCTTTCCGCACCAAATCAGGTCCCTGTAAGGCATTCCACAGAAAGGCAAGATTTAAGTTTTCCCGATCGGGACCTGACTAGTCCTCAGGCACCCGTGATAAAATTTCTACTCGGGTTCACCTGGAATATACCTTCACTGAGAAAAAAATATATATATTATTATGTATATTGTTTATTTCTCAAGTATGCCCTTTCGGGTTTTTACATGTAAGAAAAAAATATATTTGAAATAACTAAATTAGCGTAAACCCTCGTTCAAACGAATTTTTCGTTAGGACAACCAAATATTTAGTTTCTTCAATAATCATTAGATTCAGTTGTCTAAAATTTATTTGCGGTGACCAAAATATTTGTTATACCAACAAAAAATTTATTTCAACGCTAATTTAGTTGTTTCAAATATATTTTTTTTCTCAGTGTTCGAGTCTGCAAATTTTCATTCAGTCTCGAGAATTCTCTTTACTACCAGCGATTAGGTGCTCGGATGATAGTAATTCAAAAGAGGGATAATAGAATTGCTTTTCTAACGTCTTAGTGTGACAAAGACAAATGACTGGTCGTCGAGACGATCGCTCTTAATGTGCGAAACGAGGTCGTCAGGTCGAGATCTCTCGGTTACGAGGGTTCGGCGTAGCTCCTCGTTATTTGCGCTCCTTAGCTCCATCCAAGACTCCGAGAATGCGACAAATGCCACGAGAACGGGATCCCCACGCTCTGTTTCCCCTGCAAATATTCATCAACAAAAACAGCGCATATGGAAAAAAGTTTGTGCCAAAATACCAACATTTCGTTAAAAATATAATGTAAACTAAAAAAAAATATACATAAGACATGTTGAAAAAATATTTCAAATAGTAGATTCTATTTTTGATACATAAGAAAAAATATTTTTGTTTATACTTATTTTTCATGTAGCTAAGATTTTCTTTTTCTCGCAATAACACGAAATTACCAAAATTGCGTTAAAAATATAATGTAAACAAAAAATATACATAAGACGTATTGAAAAAGTATTTCAAATAGTAGATTCCATTTTTGATACATAAGAAAAAATATTTTTGTTTATACTTATTTTCCATGTAGCTAAGATTTTCTTTTTCTCGCAATAACACGAACTTACCAAAATTGCGTTAAAAATATAATGTAAACAAAAAAATATGCATAAAACATATTGAAAAAGTATTTCAAATAGTAGATTCTATTTTTGATACATAAGAAAAAAAAATTTTGTATAACATTTCGTTAAAAATATAATGTAAACAAAAAAAATATACATATGACATATTGAAAAAGTATTTCAAATAGTAGATTCTATTTTTGATACATAAGAAAAAATATTTTTGTTTATACTTATTTTCCATGTAGCTAAGATTTTCTTTTTCGCGCAATAACACGAACTTACCAAAATTGCGTTAAAAATATAATGTAAACAAAAAAATATGCATAAAACATATTGAAAAAGTATTTCAAATAGTAGATTCTATTTTTGATACATAAAAAAAAATTTTTGGTATAACATTGCGTTAAAAAACTAATATAAACAAAAAAATATACATAAGACATATTGAAAAAGTAGATTCTATTTTTGATACATAAAAAAAAATATTTTTGTATATAGTTATTTTCCATGTAGCTAAGATTTTCTTTTTCTCGCAATAACACGAAATTACCAAAATTGCGTTAAAAATATAATGTAAACAAAAAAATATACATAAAACATATTGAAAAAGTATTTCAAATAGTAGATTCTATTTTTGATACATAAAAAAAAATGTTGTATAACATTGTGTTAAAAATATAATGTAAAAAAAATATATACATAAGTCACATTGAAAAAGTATTTCAAATAGTAGATTCTATTTTTGATACATAAGAAAAAAATATTTTTCTATATACTTATTTTCCATGTAGCTAAGATTTTCTTTTTCTCGCAATAACACGAAATTACCAAAATTGCGTTAAAAATATAATGTAAACAAAAAAATATACATAAGGCATATTGAAAAAGTATTTCAAATAGTAGATTCCATTTTTAATACACAAGAAAAAATATTTTTGTATATACTTATTTTCCATGCAGCTAAGATTTTCTTTTTCTCGCAATAACACGAACTTACCAAAATTGCGTTAAAAATATAATGTAAACAAAAAAATATGCATAAAACATATTGAAAAAGTATTTCAAATAGTAGATTCTATTTTTGATACATAAGAAAAAAAAATTTTGTATAACTGCGTTAAAAATATAATGTAAACAAAAAAATATACATAAAACATATTGAAAAAGTATTTGAAATAGTAGATTCTATTTTTGATACATAAAAAAAAAATTTTGTATAACATTGCGTTAAAAATATAATGTAAACAAAAAAAACTATACATAAGACATGTTGAAAAAGTATTTCAAACAGTAGATTCTATTTTTGATACATAAGAAAAAAATATTTTTGTATATACTTATTTTCCATGTAGCTAAGATTTTCTTTTTCTCGCAATAACACGAAATTACCAAAATTGCGTTAAAAATATAATGTAAACAAAAAAATATATATAAGTCATATTGAAAAAGTATTTCAAACAGTAGATTCAATTTTTGATACATAAGAAAAAAATATTTTTGTAAATACTTATTTTCCATGTAGTTAAGATTTTCTTTTTTCGCAATAACGCGAAATTTTCATAAATCTTCTCTAATAAAATCCCACGTTGTTTCCCCTGAAAATATTCACCAACAAAATCAGCACACATGAAAAAAAGTTGATGCCAAAATACGTGAAATTACCAAAAATTTCGTTAAAAATACAATGTAAACAAAAAAATATAAGAAATATTGAAAAAAGTATTTCAAATCATAGATTCTATTTTTGACAAATGAAAAATATGTATTCCAGCATGTACTTATTTTCCATCTAGCTAAGATTTTTTTACTTCTCTCAATAACACGAAATTCCTTCATAAATCTTCTCTGACAAAAAGCGTTTTTTTTTTATTAAAAAAGTGGTATTTGGTAAATAAAATTTGTTTCCTCTTTGCGTACAGCGTTACTTATAATCATAGGTAATCGTTATATAACCGGATAATCGGGTATTACTTATTAAGCACGATCCGGAAGTACGAGCACAATTTCATTTCATCTCCTCGTTTTTGTTTCTTTTTTTCTTTTTCTTTTTTAGCCCACGAAGGGCATAATAAGGGGCGGGGGGGTTTACGAATTTTTCAGTGCTCCCTCGGAATCGCTTTTTATATATATATATATATATATAATAATTAATATATATATATATATTTAGATATATATATGTATATATTACAGTTATTAGTTACATACGGCTAGGAGATAGTTTTTTTTTTTTTTTCCAAGATTCAACCTACGTTTTAATATCTATATACTCGATTCATGGACGTCGTCCATACGCACGCAGACTATTATGTCTCTTTACAATTTTATTTTGTTAATTTCATTTCCGTGGTTTTAGCCACATTATTCGGGCATCCATCCGCATTCTGGTTTATAGGAATCAGGCGAACGACGCGCAATTTTACGGAGTACGCTGCCCTATAGCGAGGTCTTGGTACTTTAATTTAATTAGGTATTTTCTCTTATCGTGAAAAAAAAAAACACGTGAATTTCACGACGTGCGCTCATTTGTCGCGCGTCTACCGATATCAATCGATTTCGAGGCCCTTTTGTTGACAGTGTCGATTCGAGATTACGCCCCTCCCCCCCCCCCCCCCCTTCGAAATTTCCGTGTAGTATTGTTTTTGTATATTACAAATCGTTAGTCATTTTTATCTCCACGCACTTTTTCATAGTGTTCTCCGTTTAGTTGCTACTAATTACTTGCGAATTTTTTCTATTTGTTTACTCCATTTTTTTAGAATATCCCGTGATATTATTTGAAAATAAATAAACATTTTATTGAAAGCAAAATAAAGATATTACTTGTCACAAAAATTTATTTAAAAATTAGAGGAAAATCAAAGTAATGGGCAATTATTTTTACTATTATCTATTATCAGTTACTTTTCTTTTTACCAGCTTTTCCAACAAATTTTTATAGAAAAGTTTTTTTTTAGTTTCGTTTAAACCAAAATAAAGATATTACTTGTTACAAAAATTTATTTAAAAATTAGAAGAAAATCAAAGTAATTGGGAAAGTAATGGGCAATTATTCTTCCCATTATCTATTATCAGTTACTTTATTTTTTACCAGTTTTTCCAACAAATTTTTATAGAAAAGTTTTTTTTTAATTTCGTTTAAACCAAAATAAAGATATTTCTTGTCACAAAAATTTATTTAAAAATTACACGAAAATCAAAGTAATTGGGAAAGTAATGGGCAATTATTTTTCCCATTATCTATTATCAATTACTTTTCTTTTTACCAGTTTTTCCAACAAATTTTTATAGAAAAGTTTTTTTTTTAATTTGGTTTAAACCAAAATAAAGATATTTCTTGTCACAAAAATTTATTTAAAAATTACACGAAAATCAAAGTGATTGGGAAAGTAATGGGCAATTATTCTTCCCATTATCTATTATCAATTACTTTTCTTTTTACCAGTTTTTCCAACAAATTTTTATAGAAAAGTTTTTTTTTTAATTTGGTTTAAACCAAAATAAAGATATTCCTTGTCACAAAAATTTATTTAAAAATTAGAAGAAAATCAAAGTAATTGGGAAAGTAATGGGCAATTATTCTTCCCATTATCTGTTATCACTTTTCTTTTTATCAGTTTTTCCAACAAATTTTTATAGAAAAGTTTTTTTTTTATTTGTTTTAAACCAAAATAAAGATATTTCTTGTCACAAAAATGTATTTAAAAATTACAGGAAAATCAAAGTAATTGGGAAAGTAATGGGCAATTATTTTTCCCATTATCTATTATCAATTACTTTTCTTTTTACCAGTTTTTCCAACAAATTTTTATAGAAAATATTTTTTTAAATTTGGTTTAAACCAAAATAAAGATATTACTTGTTACAAAAATTTATTTAAAAATTACACGAAAATCAAAGTAATTGAGAAAGTAATGGGCAATTATTCTTCCCATTATCTATTATCAGTTACTTTTCTTTTTATCAGTTTTTCCAACAAATTTTTATAGAAAAGTTTTTTTTTAATTTGCTTTAAACCAAAATAAAGACATTTCTTGGCACAAAAATTTATTTAAAAATTACACGAAAATCAAAGTAATTGGGAAAGTAATGGGCAATTATTCTTCCCATTATCTATCATCAATTACTTTTCTTTTTACCAGTTTTTCCAACAAATTTTTATAGAAAAGTTTTTTTTTTAATTTGGTTTAAACCAAAATAAAGATATTACTTGTCACAAAAATTTATTTAAAAATTACACGAAAATCAAAGTAATGGGCAATTATTCTTCCCATTATATATTATCAATTACTTTTCTTTTTACCAGTTTTTCCAACAAATTTTTATAGAGAAGTTTTTTTTAAATTTGGTTTCAACAAAAATAAAGATATTTGTTGTCACAAAAATGTATTTAAAAATTACACGAAAATCAAAGTAATTGGGAAAGTAATGGGCAATTATTCTTCCCATTATCTATTATCAATTACTTTTCTTTTTACCAATTTTTCCAACAAATTTTTGTAGAAAATATTTTTTTAAATTTGGTTTAAACTAAAATAAAAATATTTCTTGTCACAAAAATTTATTTAAAAATGACACGAAAATCAAAGTAAGTGGGAAAGTAATGGGCAATTATTCTTCCCATTATCTATTATCAATTACTTTTCTTTTTACCAGTTTTTCCAACAAATTTTTATAGAAAATATTTTTTTAAATTTGGTTTAAACCAAAATAAAGATATTACTTGTCACAAAAATTTATTTAAAAATTACACGAAAATCAAAGTAATGGGCAATTATTCTTCCCATTATATATTATCAATTACTTTTCTTTTTACCAGTTTTTCCAACAAATTTTTGTAGAAAAGTTTTTTTTTAATTTGGTTTCAACCAAAATAAAGATATTTGTTGTCACAAAAATTTATTTAAAAATTACACGAAAATCAAAGTAATTGGGAAAGTAATGGGCAATTATTCTTCCCATTATCTATTATCAGTTACTTTTCTTTTTACCAGTTTTTTCAACAAATTTTTATAGAAAAGTTTTTTTTTATTTCGTTAAAACCAAAATAAAGATATTTCTTGTCACAAAAATTTATTAAAAAATTACACGAAAATCAAAATAATTGGGAAAGTAATGGGCAATTATTCTTCTCCTTATCTATTATCAATTACTTTTCTTTTTACCAGTTTTTCCAACAAATTTTTATAGAAAATATTTTTTTAAATTTGGTTTAAACCAAAATAAAGATATTACTTGTTACAAAAATTTATTTAAAAATTAGAAGAAAATCAAAGTAATTGGGAAAGTAATGGGCAATTATTATTCCCATTATCTATTATCAATTACTTTTCTTTTTACCAGTTTTTCCAACAAATTTTTATAGAAATTTTTTTTTTTTAATTTGGTTTAAAACAAAATAAAGATATTTCTTGTCACAAAAATTTATTTAAAAATTACACGAAAATCAAAGTAATTGGGAAAGTAATAGGCAATTATTCTTCCGATTATCTATTATCAATTACTTTTCTTTTTACCAGTTTTTCCATCAAATTTTTATAGAAAAGTTTTTTTTTAAATTTGTTTAAAACCAAAATAAAGATCATTCTTGTCACAAAAATTTATTTTAAAATTACACGAAAATCAAAGTAATTGGGAAAGTAATGGGCAATTATTCTTCTCATTATCTATTATCAGTTATTTTCTTTTTTACCAGTTTTTCCAACAATTTTTTATAGAAGTTTTTTTTTTAATTTCGTTTAAACCAAAATAAAGATATTTCTTGTCACAAAAATTTATTTAGAAATTACACGAAAATCAAAGTAATGGACAATTATTCTTCCCATTATCTATTATCAATTACTTTTACCAGTTTTACCAACAAATTTTTCTAGAATTTTTTTTTTTAAATTTCGTTTTCAATAAAAATTTTATACATTTTCTTGTCGAATATTCTAAAAAAATGTATTGTTGAAGAAATAAGCAAATGGAGAAAATTCGAAAGTAATTGAAGATTACAACTCTGTTTGTGACATATTTTTTTCAGCAGGGAAGCGGATTTGATTCCTCTTCTTACAGCTCTTTGTTCAATTTTTGTTTGTTTGTTTTTTCTTTACATAAGGAATCGTGTTTGTTACTGACGTTCGAAACTGTGAAATCGTCACGATATCATTAACAGCGAACGCATTAGTACATTATTAACATACACGCAGTGGCCCACATTGCAACCACTCGATACACTCGATTGCAACACACATACACCCAAGGAACGAGCTGAGAAAAATAGGCCAAGTGATAGAAACATCGTTTTACATATATTCACACGCAGACCCTTTGATTCGGTCGTGTACTGAAGGAAAGTGTTGTAAATTACTACTAAATCGCGCACCTTTTAACGCAATCAGTGTTGCATATATTAAGCTCACGTTTCACCGTAAGGGCAAGTTTAATTAGGAACATAAAGCGATGAAGAAAAAATAGTAATCGCTATTAAAAATGCTCCTAAAATTGTGCATTTCCATTGGAGATAATGTGTTAGAATTTTTATTACATTTGACGTCTTGTTTTTTTTAAAGATTTTTTTTTGTTTATTTATTCTGTCATTTATTGAATATTAATTATTGCATAAATGAGTGTTTGCATATAAACTTTTTATTTTATAATTAAAAAAAATTATTTTTTCAATATTTTTCTGAAAAGTGATGCACCAAATTATTTTTAGAAACTAAACAAACTCTGACACTGTAGACTTCTTTGTTTTGGAAAATAATTAATAATCAAACTTGCAAGTCAGCATAATTTTATGCAATAAAAATTCATTGTACAATTTCAAAATTTTCGCCAAAGATATATAAACTTACGAATAAGAGAAAATAGAAAAAAAAAAATATCCAAATTCAAATGCCCAGAAAATTTGTTTTATCAGTCATTAAAAACATTTGAAAATTGGTAAATAAAAATTGCTGATTATTGTTGACAAATAATAATTACAAGACCATAAGATCAATTTTTTTCAGGAAATTACGGAGACTAAGTAAACAAAAAAAACTGTTTTTTAAGTAAACAAAAATTGCCAAATTCTAGCCCCAATAAGATATCCAGTTTCTGTAACCAACACTAAATTTTTCCTGTATAAAAGATACGAAAATTAAATCGCCGATGAAACTGTAAAATTAGCCGAGCATTTTAATCGCGATTAGCTTGGTCAACCGCAGCGTGACAAAAAAAAAAGAAAAAAAAGAAGTCAGCAGCAGCAGCCAGTGAGTGGAGGAATGTTCGCGAGGCACCGCGGTGTGAAAATGTGTTATTTGAGCAAACCTAGAGTTGAGCATTGCTAGCCGCGATCTGCGCGTACCTCCGTTTAAAGGCGACTTGATCGGAGTGTAATATAGGAAAAAAAACCCAAAAATCTCTAAAGAAAAGAACGAAAAATAATCAGACGAAAATAGTAACGCATTGTAAAATAAAAGTGAACGTTCATCAGCATCGAAAAATAACAGGCGCGAGGATTGAGCACGATGAACACAAGAATTAAGCTCTCACAATTTTTTCATTACTTTGTACACACACTTAATCTCAGTCACGCGAAATTCGTAGCAATCATTCCGATCGAACTTACAAACTATCCTTATAATCCCAACTTTTTTATGTGTAATATTTTATTCCATAGGACCTCGAAACGTTAGGCTTGACACAGGATTGCGACGCTTCTTAACTTTGCTCCGTTTTCATCTTCTTTCTTTTTTCTCTGTCTCTTTTCTCTTTAATATAAACAAGTTTCACGGCTTCATAGAAGAAGAAGAAAAAAAAACATAATTACTGCTTAATTTTACGCTCAAATATAATATTTACACACATATGTATATGTAGTTATACAATATGCTAAAGGAGATTGAGACCGATGCGCACGATTAATTCTCAAACAGATGAGCTCGATTATCGATGCAAAAAAAAAACACACACACATTCGTTAATCTGTTTGAGAATAGATTGAGCGGCTTTTGGCCTTTAACTTTAAAAATAAAGTCGGAAAACATACGGTATGTATAAATATAGATTCGATAGTCTAAGCGCTAAACGTTTGTTGTTTGTTTGTGGTTTTTGTTTGTTTGTTTGTTTGTTTGTTTATTATCATCAATACTTGAAAATACGAGCGAGGCTTTTTTTAAACTATTTATAATACGTTGGGTATTATGAATGGCATCTGACGAGTGTGTCAGTTGTTGATTATACTGACTGTACACTATATGCTTTGTGTGTATGCGGAGATTGTGATTTACATAAACATTCGATAGTGGGCCACGTTCGCATACCTCGCAATGTGCTGAACGCAGACAGGAAAAAAAAAACAAAAGCTGGAAGAGAGCGGGTGAATCGCAGTGAACAGTTATTCGTTTTTAAAAGGAACTCCAAATAATTCCCTTAAATCTACATTTACAATTCCCAATAATAAACTTACGACCCGATTTCCCTATAATTCGATTAACAATTCGTCAAGATTTTGGTAAGATTAAATGCGGCTGAGGCGATCGAAGAAACGACTGTTCACACTAAATTTAGATTGGCACACTGACAAGGAGACACCATTGCGTGCATCGAGTGCAAATTGGTACAAAAAAAATTGGTTTTTAAAAAAAAAAGGCACATTTTCATCTCTACCAGACATTTACTGAATTACAATTCTACCAGAAAATAAATTGCCGTTCAAATTACACTGTAATTCAACCAGAATTGTAGCTTGTTTATTTATGTAGTAGTTTATTTGTTTCGCAAATAGATATTAATGTATTTTTATAACTTATAGTTGTTTAAAAAAATAATATCCTACAATATTAGTAAAAATGTATATAACATTTTTACTAATATTGGTAACATTACTACAATATTAGCAAAAATGTATATAACATTTTTACTAATATTGTAGGATATTATTTTTATTTTACTGAATTTTATTGAAATCCAAAGAAAATTTATCATTCACAAAAATTTATTTTTAAGAGCGTATAATAAATCGTTGTTCAAATTACACTGTAATTCAACCAGAGTTGTAGCTTGTTTATTTATGTAATAGTTTATTTGTTTTGCAAATAGATATTAATGTATTTTTAATAACTTACAGTTGTTTAAAAAAATAATATCCTACAATATTAGTAAAAATGTATATAACATTTTTACTAATATTGGTAACATTACTACAATATTAGTAAAAATGTATATAACATTTTTACTAATATTGTAGGATATTATTTTTATTTTATTGAATTTTATTGAAATCCAAAGAAAATTTATCATTCACAAAAATTTATTTTTAAGAGCGTATAATAAATCGCTGTTCAAATTACACTGTAATTCAACCAGAGTTGTAGCTTGCAGATTTTTGATACTTGTTTGTTTGTTTCGCAAATTGATATTAATGTATTTTTAATAACTTATAGTTGTTTTAAAAAAATAATATTCTGCAATATTCGTAAAAATGTATACAGTATTTTATTGAAATCCAAAGAAAATTTATCATTCACAAAAATTTATTTTTAAGAGCGTATAATAGATCGCTGTTCAAATTCCACTAATTCAACCAGAGTTGTAGCTTGCAAATTTTTGATACTTGTTTGTTTTTTTCGCAAATAGATATTAATATATTTTCAATAACTTTTATTTGTTTAAAAAAAATAATATTGTACGATATTAGTAAAAATGTATGTAGTATTTTATTGAAATCCAAAGAAAATTTATTATTCACGAAAAATTTATTTTTAAGAGTGTATAATAAATCGCTGTTCAAATTACACTGTAATTCAACCAGAATTGTAGCTTGCAAATTTTCGATACTTGTTTATTTGTTTCGCAAATTGATATTAATGTATTTTTAATAACTTATAGTTGTTTTAAAAAAATAATATTCTGCAATATTCGTAAAAATGTATACAGTATTTTATTGAAATCCAAAGAAAATTTATCATTCACAAAAATTTATTTTTAAGAGCGTATAATAAATCGCAGTTCAAATTACACTGTAATTCAACCAGAGTTGTAGCTTGCAAATGTTTGATACTTGTTTATTTGTTTCGCAGATATTTATGTATTTTTAATAACTTATAGTTGTTTTTAAAAAAATAATATTCTACAATATTAGTAAAAATGTATGCAGTATTTTATTGAAATCCAAAGAAAATTTATCATTCACAAAAATTTATTTTTAAGAGCGTATAATAAATCGCCGTTCAAATTCCACTAATTCAACCAGAGTTGTAGCTTGCAAATTTTTGATACTTGTTTGTTTTTTTCGCAAATAGATATTAATATATTTTCAATAACTTTTATTTGTTTAAGAAAAATAATATTGTACGATATTAGTAAAAATGTATGTAGTATCTTATTGAAATCCAAAGAAAATTTATCATTCACAAAAATTTATTTATAAGAGCGTATTTTTTGAGCCCAATTTCTTTTGTATTTACCATATTCAGTTTTTTTATTTGATTTTAATGATTTGTTTATAATACTCTACCATATTGGTAAATAAAATTATAAATGTATCATAAAAAAACAAATAATATATATTTTTTCTTATTGATGAATTTGCAAATTCTATGAACAGAAAAATAGAGAATAATGGTCAATCGAAAAAAGGCACGTTACGGCATTTTTAAATAATTTTCTGATGGAAAGAACTTTTTTTTGTTCTGTTTTTAATAAAATGTTATTCTACATAATTGATAGTAAATAATTAATGAAATAAATAGTGCGATTTGAAAATTAACCGAATGCTTTCAACTCTGATTATAAGCTGCCGTTCTATTCTGTAGAGATATTTTTTTCAATCAGTTCGAGAGTAATATGGTAGAATTTTGATGAACACTAGTGTTTTTGGTAGAGTTGCAATTTGGTACAATTGTATCTGCAAGAGATAAAAACGTGCCAAAAAAAAAAAAAAAAAAAAAAAAAAAAAAAAAACTAATATTATGAGTCGAAGAGGTAAGAGAACAGATTGTGAGAGCTAACGATTAAGAGGACGGAGGAACGGAGGGGAAAACTATGAGTTAGTATTTTGCCGGAGAGAGCTAAATAGTAAGAAACTGTGTGTGTTTCTACTACCGAATGAACGGAAAAAAAAAAAAAAAAAAAAAAAAAGTAGGTGCGATATATATACTATAGGATTTATACGGGCTATACATTACTATTTAAATTACCTCGTTGCATCTGATACGTTTAGTTACCTGTACAAAAACTTCCGCTATTTCAATTTCTACCTCAACATACAATATATATAATAATAATAATCATGTAAAGCGTTAAAAATAAAGTAGGTACTTTCTATTAGGTCACTGGTACTTGGATAATTACCATTATTAACACTATTTGTATACCTTGTCACCCAGTCGTTTTGGCGCGAGGAAATTTCGGAGATGCGAAGCTGCTGCTGTTTAAAACGTCTCTCTATATTTTCGTGTACATCTAATTAGTTGCCAAACCGACGGAGCGTCAAGTGAATATGTTGCGAATTGATGAGAAAAAAAAAAAAGAAAAAAAGAAATCGGATTAATTCGTGAGACAAAAAAAAAAGGTATGGAACTTCTACCATGTTGTTTCGCAACATTTACTTAATGGGAGATTACGGGTTTATAGAGGGCATTTAGCTAATCAGTCTTGTTTTTGAGGCTCGTTTTATCTAGTGTCAACTGTATTGCGTGGATCGTATTCACTTTTTCATCGTCGCATTCCAATTGGCTTGACATTTTCTGTGTTTTTTTTTCTCCTTTTTTCTTTTCTTTTTTTTTTTTTTTTTTACAACACAACGACAGTTTCTTGATCTGTTACTTGTCCGGCGCGTCAATCTTGGCTCTCACTGGGGGGGTTTTAACAGTCTATGTTTCTCTTGTTTATACGAAAATCGCGATTAATGTTCGCAACAGTGGAACATTATTTTTGTTTGTTTTATTTCTTTTTCTCGTTTAATTCGGGCTCAAACTTCTTCGTATAAGACCTCTGATTTTTATGTTTGCTTTACTGTTTTATGTTTCATTTCTATTATTTTCTTTTCGTTTCTCCGAGAGCTTGGGAATATGATTTTCATTGCAATCGCCACGCTAGCGAGACTCCGGAACGGCGAATTAACCTGAATAATTAACGTTAAAATATATACTAGCTTTGATTGCGGAAATGGTTTGGGGGGGAGGGAACGTTTGTTTATCCTCAAAACCCTAAAATAATCAAAATCCTTTCTACAGCATTATCGAATCGACGGATTAAACCGAATTCAGACTGACAAAAATAGCCTCTGTGATGAATATACGAATTGTAATCAGACCACCGCAATTTTTTAAATAAAAATAATTAAATATTACTGTAATATTTTTTTTAAAGCATGAAGCCGCAGTTAATTTCGGTGATTTTTTTTAAGCTTGAAAAATGTTCATTTACGCAAATAAATAAATATTTTAAAATCACGTGAATGAGAACATTTTGAGAAATCAGACAAACGTGTCATTGAGGCGGAAAAATGATTTATATTCATTAAATTCTTGTACCAAATCAGCTGAATTGGCGAAGTTAAATATTGACTATCAACAACTTTTGTCAATTCCTCATTACTCTGAGAAATAAAATTAACAGTACATTTCGTTTTCTAGCTATCATTTCGTAACAATAAACTGCACCGATTATGAAAATATGCGTGAAATTTTTGATAGCTGCAGAAAAAAAAGCGTTATTTTCAATCTAATATTTTTTTCTCTGCATCTACTTAAAAGTTTACACATAATATATATCTTTGCGTGTGATTTTTATGAAAACATAATTATACAGGCAAATTGTACCGTGAAAATGATTTCTAAAATAAATTCGGAATTTGCAAATTTGCTATTAGTGCTGCCAATTATCGTAAAATTTTTCGCAGCGCTTAAAAAAGGATAAGCTAAAGGCTTTTTCTACGACGCACGCGCCCGAGTCGTAAATATCTCCGACATTATTTCGGTTTAAGCAGCTCTTCAACGAAGGGACAAACATTTTTTTTTCTGAGCTGTCATGTGCAAATTAGTTAACCGACCTATACAATTCAATATACCCTTAAATTCTACATATTTAGCGTAGAGGCGAGGAGGGGAGTGAGTCGGCAGCAACAAAAATTGCCGCCTGACTCCTGAACAATCCCGACGTGCGCCATAGTTTTTTTTTTTTGTTTTTTTTTGCCATCCCGGTGTGACAAAATTCTAGTCCGCGACGACACACAATAGGCAGTATCTGTTGTATTTGTTATCATGATTAGACATTCCACCGACAAATTCGCTGATTCGCGCCAAAAAAAAAAAAAAAAAAGAAAAAACAATTATGTGTAAAAACGTAACCGACGATTCTAGTCGAACTCGAAATATCCGAATAATATCTAATCGTGACGAAATATCGTGGTTTTTTTTCGGCTATTCTTTTACCAATTTTTTTTTTTTTTTTTTTCATTGCGGTACGTTTCGGGACTTAAATTTAAAAAAAAAACGATTTAATTTACCATTACAATCTACGTTATTTTAAAATACTAACATCTTTCTCCTCTTCATTCATACATGAAACATCCGTTTGTTTTTTTTTTTGTTTTGTTTTTTTTTTCTTTATGATGAGAGCAGAAGCTCCGATCCGACAGGTAGTAAAACATCGTAAGACTAGCGCGGCCTTCTCAGATTTTAGACAATCGTGGCTGTAACGCGTGAGTTCTTTAACCTCCGTTTTTGTTTGCTCTATTATTTTGTTATTCAGTGTTAGCATGTCACGAGACTACGTCGTTGTACCACTGATAAATCCGTTGTTCAATGTCTCTGGCTTGTCTGTGTATTCGGTCTGAAGCCTTTTGTCTTTTTCGTCGTCGACCGTATCATCGACGTCAATAGCGTCAATCGATGGAAAATTAATATGCATAGATATCGCCTCTTTTCCCTCGATCATCGACATTACCTCGGGTGTACGATTTTCGTAGTCTGGACTATTTTTTTGTGACTTAGTGTAACGTTGCGGACTCGTTTGTAGACTTACCGCAGCCTCGACATTATTCGGAGGACTTCGCGGCTGTCCGATCGACTTAAGGCTCAAACTACCGCGGGAAGAATTAGTTTTCTTTATGGACGGGGAATTTTTCACGGACTTAAGGCTGTCTTCGACGAAGGGAAAATCCAGCGTGTCTTTGCTGGAATTAAGAGAGCCCGCGGATACCCCATCGAAATCATCGAAACCCGCTTTTAGGGGGATCTTTGATGAATTAAGATCATGAAAGTTTGTAACGACTTTTGAATTTTCGCCGTACGAACCGGGTCCGCTTCGAGAGTGGGAATTGTTCTTGAGACAAGTTGGCTCGATACTCGCGAAATCACCGAAATCCTGACGCAACGGTGAATCCTCGTCACCTTCGGCTTCGTCCTCACGCAAATCGTGAAGAGCAGCCAATTCCAAGTCCCTGAAAAGTAGATAAAAGAATTTTCAAATATTGTACAATGAATGACAATCAGAGTTGTAATATAGTAGAAATATAGTGGATATAATTGGCTTTATGATTATGTTTCCATAAAATTAACACGTTATACTATGATGATTAAAATTTTGATTAGCTGCAAGAAATATTAATTTTCAGTTCAATTTCATGGTAATCTTCTTGAAAAAATGGAGAAAAACAGTTAATGCATTGCTAAAATAATGGAGGGTTATACTCTTCCATTTTTTCCGCATTTTTTCCCAAGGCTTCATTCAAAACGAGATTTCTTTGCAGGGGTATAAAAGTTCACATATAATTTCATAAAAACGGCAGATTATTATTGCGAAATCATTACTGCAAAACGAATTGTACTTTAAACTTTATTTCTTAAAGTAATGGGCCTTTACAACACTGATGACAATATAATGAAAAGGATGCAAAGTAGAACCTTGCACATTGTTTCCTTATTATTTTTCGCTTTTTACAAAGCTACATATGAGAAAGTATGTTAATCAATTTCGGCTTCCTCATAGAGGAAGCTTTGTAAAAAGCGAAAAATAATGAGGAAGCAATGCGCAAGGTTCTACTTTGCATCCTTGTTGTATTTTATTCTTATTTTTCTGATGTTTTACGAAATCCAGAGCGACACCAGTCAATTTTTAAAAAATTCAAAACAACGTAAAATCCGAACCGCTTTACCGATCATTAACAAATTTGATACGTAGCAGGGCTGAATGTTATTGTTACAGTGTAAAAAATTTCAGTTGGTTTGTTGAAATTTTACCTGAATTAGAGCAGAACGAAATTTTTTCGAGAAATTCAAAATATCATAAAAACCGAACCGCTTTGCAGATTTCGCGCAAATTCAATACCAAAGGTCGCAGCATTTTGTTCCATTTTTATACGAAGTTTCAGCCCGATAGCTAAAAATTCGTTCGAGCTAGAGTATTTACGTACTTTTTGCAAAATTAAAAAATTCTTATAAAAATGAAATGTGTCAATCGATTTTTCCGAAATTTATACCAATTAAAGATTAGGCAGTACTGTACATGTTGTTTAAATTTGAGCCGATTCGGTCAAAAAGTTACAGTTAAATGAATTGATATCACTCCGTGCGTAAAACGCGGTTTTACGCACGCTTCGCGTGCATCAAACCCCATTTACACACCTCGTGAAATAAAATTTTGTACGATACTCGTTCGAAAAACGTTTTCTTAACTCGTGTGATTGCAAAACTCGCCTTCGGCTCGTGTTGCAAACTCACACTCGCCAGAAAAAGTTTTTTCGCACTAGTATCGTAATGTACTATTTTGGCCTTTCATCACACACACATACATACATCCGGACAATTTTTCTAAACTACTTTTCTCGACGTTTTGCGAATAAGTAATGCATTAAGAAAGTAATGCATTACTTATTTCTTCCATTTTTTTCACTATTTTTTGCAATATTAAAGCAAAAATTAGTATTTTTTTCAGCTATTCCAATGTTTACACTCTATTTTATAATCACTACATATTATTATTATGAAATCATAATTACAAACCAAATTGTACAGTAAACTATATCTCATGAATTAATGGGGATTTACAACTCTGACCGCCGCTAATAATATCTGATAACATTTTTTACGTTTTTTTTTAAATATCAAACCATTGAGAAAGAACTATTTGATACCGTGTGGACGTTACTTAAAATTACGTTATCGCTACACAAACGTTCGGTTATCTAAAGTACAGTATTATATTCATTGCCACGCACTTTTCAAATGCTTTTGTGATAACTTTCTGCAGAATGGTTGAGAATTTGCATACTAATTTAAAAACCTGCGTCATCATTATACTAAAACTGCGAATTCTTAGTCTCCTTAATTTCATTCTCTGTGCCAACGATTCTCTCAAGATTTGGTAATAAAAAAAATAGTTCGGATATAAAATATAGAGAGGAATTACAATTTCACCTAAAAAATTCTTATATTATTTCTGATTTATTTCTTTATTTTATTTTATTTTATTATTTTATTTTATTTTATTTTATTTTATTTTTTTGAGCACTCACTTGTCATTGTGTGGTGAATGTGAGCTGTTTTGATTCCGTGCCTCGATTCCTTCAGGACAATGATAGAAGCTTACTCTATCGAAACCTTCGACGTCCACTTCGTTCAAAAGCATCGTCGCGATATCGATAAACGTTGGCCTTCTGTTCGCCTTGTGGTTCCAAGTGCGACGCATCAGCGTGTACATTGAATCGGGACAATTCTCTGGCCGTTCCATAACACCGCCGTCAATCACGTATCGCAATACCTGTGAGGCGAGAAAAAGACACATGGGATAGTAATAACGGAAATGAAATTCGACCAATCACGACAAAACAATAAACGTCACAATGACATTTCTTTTTTTCATTAATTAGTCTGCAGCATTCGCTTTCAAGGACATGTTTGTTCCATTATATAAATTTTTCCGAATGAAAGTTCGGCTTTTAGAATACATTTTGCTACATTTTTCAAATTTTTTTTAAGCACTGTGAAGCTTTTAAAGGAAATTTAACTACAGTTTTTTTTGTTTTTAATTTTAGAATACTCTTTATATTTTTAAAGGACATTTTACGGTATTTTAGAAAATTTCTATAAGAGCTAATAAAACTTTCGGCTAATAAAAAATACCACTAAAGATGTTTCACATAAACATTTTTTTTTTTTTCAGTGACGTTGAATGAATTTTCCCGAATGGAAGTTTGGCTTTTAGAAGACATTTAACTGCAGTTTACAAAATTCCTTGAAGGACCATCAAAATGTTAGAAGACATTTTGCTACATTTCCCAAATTTTCTTGAAACGCTGAGAAGACATTTAGCTGTATTTTACAAATTTTCTATAAGAGCTATTTTATTAATCTATAAAAATGTTAATGGCCTTAACACTTTCGGCTAATAAAAAATATCCCTAAAGATGTTTCGATATATAAATATTTTTTTTTTCAATGATGTTGAATAAATTTTCCCGAATGGAAGTTTGGCTTTTAGAAAACATTTAACTGCAGTTTACAAAATTTCTTGAAGGACCGTCAAAATTTTAGAAGACATTTCGCTACATTTCCCAAATTTTCTTGAAGCGCTGAACAGACATTTTACTATATTTTACAAATTTTCTATAATAGTTATTTTATTAATCTATAAAAATGTTAATGGCCTTAACACTTTTGGCTAATAAAAAATACCACTAAAGATGTTTCGATATATAAACTTTTTTTTTTCAATGATGTTGAATGAATTTTCCCGAATGGAAGTTTGGCTTTTAGAAAACATTTAACTGCAGTTTACAAAATTTCTTGAAGGGCCGTCAAAATGTTAGAAGACATTTTGCTGTATTTTACAAATTTTCTATAAGAGCTATTTTATTAATCTATAAAAATGTTAATGGCCTTGACACTTTCGGCTAATAAAAAATATCACTAAAGATGTTTCGATACATAAACTTTTTTTTTTTCAATGACATTTAACTGCAGTTTAGAAAATTTTTTGAAGGGCCGTCAAAATTTTAGAAGACATTTCCCAAATTTTCTTGAAATTTTGCTGTATTTTACAAATTTTCTATAAGATCTATTTTATTAGACGATGATCTCGAAGTAAGTGTCTTCGTATCGGCCAAAAGGAGATTGGGAAATAAATAAAAATTTCCCCAAATTTGACGTTTCGGTTACTATATGCGGATTTTCCTCAGAGGTTTAATTTATTTTCGTTTCAAAATCATGTGCAAGAAGGAGATTCTCCAGCAACATCAACGGGGATCAAGAAACATGTGCATTGTCAAATTCCTCTACCAAATACCCACTGGGATAAGCCAATTTTGTACGAGGATTGCAATGCAATAAATTTAACATCTGCACCGAAGTGAATATTGAGAAATAACATGTAGCAACACGACATCTGGTGGATTTTTTTAAACTACTTTATCCCAGTCGTCATAACCTATTATTTTAATTAAAAAAACAATTTATCATCAATATAAATCGATATTCATAAGTGGATAAACATTTTTTGTAATGATATCCGGTGAAATAATTAAGACTCTTACAAATGAAGAGTGCAAAGTCTTAAACGACTGGAATAACGCGGCCATTTTTGCTTGGTGTTGATTCCCAATAGTCCTAATTTATTTCCCAATCTCCTTTTGGAGATGTTGAATAAATTCAACATCTACATCGAAGTGAATATTGAGAAATAACATGTAGCAACACGACATCTGGTGGATTTTTTTAAACTACTTTATCCCAGTCGTCATGACCTATTATTTTATTTAAAAAAACAATTTATCATCAATATAAATCGATATTCATAAGTGGATAAACATTTTTTGTAATGATATCCGGTGAAATAATTAAGACTCTTACAAATGAAGAGTGCAAAGTCTTAAACGACTGGAATAACGCGGCCATTTTTGCTTCGTGTTGATTCCCAATAGTCCTAATTTATTTCCCAATCTCCTTTTGGAGATGTTGAATAAATTCAACATCTACATCGAAGTGAATATTGAGAAATAACATGTAGCAACACGACATCTGGTGGATTTTTTTAAACTACTTTATCCCAGTCGTCATAACCTATTATTTTATTTAAAAAAACAATTTATCATTAATATAAATCGATATTCATAAGTGGATAAACATTTTTTCTAATGATATCCGTTGAAATAATTAAGACTCTTACAAATGAAGAGTGCAAAGTCTTAAACGACTGGAATAACGCGGCCATTTTTGCTTCGTGTTGATTCCCAATAGTCCTAATTTATTTCCCAATCTCCTTTTGGCCGATACGAAGCCGCTTACTTCGACATCATTGTCTACAATAAAACGGCCGCCTACATTACTTACCAATTGCTATTTTATTAGCCTATAAAAATGTTAATGTCCTTATTCCTTTCGGCTAATAAAAAATACCACTAAAGATGTTCTGACACATAAAAAAATTCAATCCTCGGAATCATTGAAACCAGTACTTTTTTCACTGTTTTCAAAAGAAAACGCATTCCTGATGTTTAAAATCGATAGGATTAATTCGTTAGTGTAACCCAAACATGACAATAATTAAGGGGCTTCGATTCCACCTACGCCCGTCTCGGAATCATTCAAATCAGTACTTTTTTCACAGTTTTCAAAAGAGAACGCAATCCTGATATTGAAAATCGATAGGATTGATTCGTTGGTGTAACCCAAACGTGACAAAAATTAAGGGACTTCGTTTAAAATTCAACGATTTTCCGTACCTGATCATTTGAGAGACCTTGATAGGGTTGCGACGCGAGTGTCACCATTTCCCAGAGCACAACGCCGTAGCTCCATACATCGGAGAAGCTGGTAAAAACGCCGTCCTTCAAGCTTTCCGGAGCCATCCATCTAACTGGCAAAAGTCCCTTGGTGCCTTTTCGATAGTAATCGGTCTCGTAAATGTCCCTCGTCATTCCAAAATCGCCAATTTTAACAGTCAGATCTTCGGCAACCATACAATTACGAGCAGCCAAATCTCGATGAACAAATTTCTTGGCCGAAAGATAAGCCATTCCGTCAGCAATCTCGATGGCCATGCGTAATATTCTCTTCAACGTCGGCGGTTGTCTCATAAAATTTTCGCACTGATCTGGTCGATGGCTTCGCAAATACGTCTTTAAATCTCCGTTAACCATTAATTCCATCACCACTAAAGTTGGTTGTCCTTGCGAAACGACACCCAACAATCTTACAACATGATGAGTGTTGAAGGCTCTGTAAATATAGATAAATATGATGTAATAAATTTGAAGAAATACTTAGTCATCGAAAGAAATAATTAAGAAAACTTCTTCGTCTCACACCAGTCAAAAAAGTGCTTAAAGAAAAAACATTTCTACAATTTCTGGTGGTTTATTTAAGCAGCATTAGTTCTTAATACAAAAATACATTGACAGCAATGATGTGAAAAGTAAATCGATTGATATCTGCAATATCCAATGTCACGTTTTTTTGTCCAGTTTTTTAAAAGTTTAAACGGTAATATCAGTTGGATTATGACGATCAATAGCTCATTTTGTTTGTGGAAATATGCTTTATCGATTGGCCATTTAGATTTTTGATAGTATTAGTAATTCATAAGTTAGAAACGTTTAATAATCTAATGTCCGACACACAAATGACTGTAACTTTATTATTAATTGATACAATACAAAATCTGGACAGTCGATCAATTAATGATCTTCCAATAATCAAAATGAACTATTACTCGTCATAATTAGAGTATCATTATGTATTATGTATTATAATATCAGTCGATTTTCTATTCAGATTATTGTAAAAACGTTTTTTTAAATTTTATAACCGATTTGACTAGTGTGAAACGCAGAAAGAAGCATCCTTAATATTTTATTTGTAACTTACTTCATGACGGAGGCTTCGTTCAAGAATTCTATTCGCTCTCGGTCAGTTGCATTTTCGTTAACGGTTTTAACAGCGCATCGAACTTCGGGCTTGAACTTTACAACGTCTTTAGCGACTCCCTCGTAAACCATACCGAAAGAGCCATTTCCCAATTCTCGGAGTAGTTGAATTTTCTTTCTCGGTACTTCCCACTCGTCGGGTATATAAACCGTACTCACGTATTCCGGATTGACGGTCGCTATCAGCCTCATACTTGGCACATTCCGCATGAACTTTCGTTTACACACGTAGAAAGTACCGAGAGATAGCACTATAAAGACGATGCTTGATATCGTCCAAAAGAGAACCCAGAATCGTCCGCTTGTGCTATATTCCTCGATATAGAAGTACTTGATCTCGGAATCTGCACCGCTTCCCGCCAAACTCGTCGCTCGCACTTTTACCGAGTAATTACCGGGTGGGAGATCCTTAAGTGTGTACGAGTAATCTTCGTTTACGAAATCACGTCGAGTGATGCATACCAGAGTCGCTTGAATCTGTAATATCGGTATTTATTTGTCATTAATAAAATATATTTCACGACTATTAAGCAGAATTGAACATCATTAAGTCACTAAGATAATTGGCACTTTTTTTTCCTTCGAATCCTTTAACGGTGTGATTTACACTTGAACAGCAAATTTGTTGGTATTTTTATTTTATCATCGATGTATTTAAAACAATGAATTGCGAATGTCGATAAATGTATGACGCTGTTTTTTAACAAAGGCGATATTGTTGTTATTTACTGAATTTTCTTGTTATCTGCTGAATTTTTAAATTCCTTTTCAAAAATTCAGTAAATAACAACAATATCGCCAATTTTTCTAATTTTTTAGACAAATTTTAATACAATTATAGGACAATCGTATTATTCGTTATTAAAAATATACATATTTCACGACTATTAAGCAGAATGGAACGTTATTAAGTCACTACGAGAATTGACTCTTTTTTTTTTCCTTCGAATTTCTTAACGGTGTGATTTACACTTAAACAGCAAATTTATTGGTAATTTTATTTTATCATCGATATATATGAAACAACGAATTAGAAATATCAATAAATATATTACGCTGTCTTTTAATCGAGACGATATTATTGCTATTTACTGAATTTTTAAAAAAGGGTTAGGAAATTTTTAATACAATTATAGGACGATCGTATTATTCGTTATTAAAAAATATATTTCACGACTATTAAGCAGAATGGAACGTTATTAAGTCACTACGAGAATTGGCACTTTTTTTTCCTTCGAATCCATTAACGGTGTGATTTACACTTGAACATCAAATTTGTCGGTAATTTTATTTTAACATCGATATATTTGAAACAACGAATTAACAAGACGATATTGTTGTTACTTACTAAATTTTTTTAAATTGTCAGAAAAATAAAAATATAATCACAGGACGACCTAATTATTGTTATACATTTTTTCAAGTCAAATTCATTCGTCACATGCAAAACGCTTACTGTATTTGAGGGGTTGAATTTACTTTCCAAATTTAGTGAGATCAATAAAAATTTCCCTACAACAGTACAATTCCAATAAATTTACAGGAAGAAGAGGTCATACTTGCATAATTTTATGCAACACATTATGTTTCTTGTGACGATAGAAAAAAAAAAAAAATTATAGCCCCCAAATATCACAACAACAACAGCAACAAAATACTCACTTTCTGAATGTCGACTCTTTTGTATTCGATTTGGTATGTGACAATTAGTCCATTTGGTTGTGGTGGTTCGTCCCATCGTAATTTAACGAGCGTGTAACTGTCGTTACCGCCATTTTTACTCAATTTGAATGAATTCGGTGGTATATTGTCGGCACTTTCGATCGGCAATGTTCGATAAGCTTTGACGGCCTTGGTGGAACAGTTGTTGAGAGTATCGTTGACCGCTTTCTCCCGACATGCCACAATCTCGATATAATATTCCGCAAAGTGTCGCAAGTTTCTCATGACGAATGTGAGATTCGTGCTTGGAATCAATCTCTCGAATCTGACGTACGTGTCATTCTCGATTTTATCTGTATTCGCGTCCTTGTCCTGGACATATGATAAATGGCAATGTTGTATATGATGAATAAAAGGAGCAGAAAGGCTCGAGAGTCTACGAGGATATAAGGTAAATGTCCCAGTAATCGACCATGTACCAGTAATCGACCAGTCTGTGGTAAAAGAGCGATAAATAAGCCTGTGAGTGCTTTTCGACGCTTAAATAAATTAACAACGCTTCCTCCGATTTATGTACAATATTCTATGAAAATTTGAGGCTTGTGAAATCACAACAGTGATAATAAGAAAATCGTAAACTTGCAGTGACCGAGCCGAGCGTGATTTCGTCGAAATCCTTGATATGGAGGTTAAGGTGCGTCTCGTGACATTTAGTTAAATTCTGCAATGCACGAAGACTTTGGCTGAGTAAGTTTAATTTGATATTACATATGAAGAATCTGGTATTACTAAATGAATATGATTTTATCGTAAAATTGTTGTTTGTGCAAAAAATCGCGGAGGTCGATAACTGGTTCAGAAAAACACATAAATGTCCGGGTAATCGACCTACTGTCGATCACTAGGACAAAATTGTGTATAGAAAATTAGTGTAAATCGCGTATTGTTTTTATGAATTAGATGATAAAAAATAATGTAACAATTCATTCATCGATCGAACTGTACGAGGAGTAGTTATGGACAGGGGTATTGGGCTCTATATAAATAATTAAGCAGCAAAATAAATCATGTCGATAACTGGGCCATGCATATGTCCATGACTGGGTCATGTCATGTCATGGGTCGATTACTGGGCAAACCGTGACTTTAGTATGTCCATGACTGGGACATTTGCACACCTCAAGTTTTATGTTAATTTTTTATTACAATAAGATAAGGTAGACCAAAAGTTAAGCGTTCTATTTGTTGACAAGATTATACTGATTCTTTATAACCTACAATGACAGTTATTGACGTCTTAATTTGTGACTTTTCTTAACGTGTCGATTACTAGGACATATAACGGTCGATTACTGGACCAACTATAACTTTAGTATGTCGATGACTGGTACATTTGCACTTCTGAAGCTTTAGAATAAGTTTTCTCTACAATAAGATAAGTTACGACAATTTTTGAGGTTGTTATTTTTTCATACGACTATTCTGATTCATTGTTACCTAGAATGACCATTTTTTGTATCTTAATGTGAAAGTTACGTTTTTATAAAGTCGGGCAATTTGGTTAACGTGTCGATCATTGGGACGTTTACCTTAGCGCGAAGCGTTAAAACATTACCTGCGCGTATCTTGTATCTCTTTTCCACGGAACAGCGCTGAGCATTACACTGACGTCTCGCCTCCTGCGTAGGTGTTGCCGCTTCACGTATACCTGATTGTGCAAAGCATCCTCGAAAGCAATGGAACTCGAAACCTCTTTCTCTCGGTCGTTTTCCTGATCCTGTTCGCGATCGGCGCAACCACACGAAGCTGTTTCCGGTTGTTTCTCCAATTCCTTTTCTGCCTCAGCTCTCTTGCGCTCCTCTTCCGCCATAACCGACATTGGCTTTTTTTCCGGCAAAAGCATCGCTGTGAAAATCATTAAATTAATTAATTATTTGTGTTTTTTTACGACAGCAAAGTAGATATTTATAATCTTGGAAAGTTTATTTTCCTCGAAATTTTATAGTTAGAATAATAATAACATTATTAGTGGGATTAGAATTATACTTAGAATCATTTGCTTAATGTGGGAGAAAAACTTTGTTAACTAAATCTGCGGTTAAGCGTGACGAACTAAATTTCTAGTCAATTTAATGAATTTTTTTGTCTTGAATATCAAAAATTAATTTGTTGGCTCAATTAAATTTTCCTCTGAGTATAGTAAAAATAAGCCGATCTTGTATTTTTAAGAATAAAATCTATGTTTCACGGTTCAATATTAGAAAGCAGCAAATTCTTTCAGAATTTTTTGAGAATTCCTTTTCTGCCTTAACTCTGTTGCTCTCCTCTGCCGACATAACCGAAATTGGTTTTTTCTCGGGCAAAAGCGTCACTGACAAAATCATTAAATAAATAAATAATTTGTGTTTTTACGACAGTAAAGTAAATATTTATAATCTTGGAAAGTTTATATTCCTCGAAATTTTATAATTAGAATAATAATAAAATTATTAGTGTGATTAAAATTATACTTAGAATCATTTATCAATAATAATCAATCGCTCAATGTGGGAGAAAAAACTTTGTTAACTAAATCTGCGTTTAAGCGTGACGAACTAAATTTCTAATCAAAAATTAATTTGTTGGTTCAATTAAATTTTCCTCTGAGTATAGTAAAAATAAGCCGATCTTATATTTTTAAGAATAAAATCTATGTTTCACGGTTTAATATTAGAAAGCAGCAAATTCATTCTGAATTTTTTGAGAATTCGAAAAAATCTGTTCCAATTCGAGAAAACGCGGATCCCAATATGACGATCGTAAAAAAATAATCAGTTTTTCGCAATCATTATGTACTTATATATGATTAAATTATTCATATTATTATCATTATTATGATTAGAGGCAAGTTGATGAAAACTTAAGCAAGCACTCGCATAAATTGGAAAGTTGCATTTTTAAAAATAATTTAATATATTTAATAAATTTTCAAAATTAATTACACAATTACGTTTTACGTTTCAATATCAAAACTCATCGAGTTTTCTCCGAATTATTTGCGAATTCTCAAGTAAAAGTATTCTCCAATTTCGCGAGTAACACAGAACCCCCCATACATATATATAATAAAATTATTGATATTATTATTATTATTACGATTAGAGGCAAGTTGATGAAAATTTAAGCAAGCACTCGCATAAATTGGAAAGTTGCATTTTTTAAAATAATTTAATATATTTAATAAATTTTCAAAATAAATTACACTATTACGTTTTACGATTCAATATCAAAACTCATCGAGTTTTCTCCGAATTATTTGCGAATTCTCAAGTAAAAGTATTCTCCAATTTCGCGAGTAACACAGAACCCCCCATACATATATATAATAAAATTATTGATATTATTATTATTATTACGATTAGAGGCAAGTTGGTGAAAATTTTAGCAAGCAATCGCATAAATTGGAAAGTTGCATTTTTAAAAATAATTTAATATATTTAATAAATTTTCAAAATAAATCACACAGTTACGTTTTACGATTCAATATCAAAACTCATGGAGTTTTCTCCGAATGATTTGCGAATTTTCAAGTAAAAGTATTCTCCAATTTCGCGAGTAACACAGAACCCCCCATACATATATATCATAAAATTATTGATATTATTATTATTATTATTACAATTAGAGGCAAGTTGGTGAAAATTTTAGCAAGCAATCGCATAAATTGGAAAGTTGCATTTTTAAAAATAATTTAATATATTTAATAAATTGTCAAAATAAATCACACAATTACGTTTTACGATTCAATATCAAAACTCATGGAGTTTTCTCCGAATTATTTGCGAATTTTCAAGTAAAAGTATTCTCCAATTTGGCGAGTAACACAGAACCCCCCATACATATATATCATAAAATTATTGATATTATTATTATTATTACGATTAGAGGCAAGTTGGTGAAAATTTTAGCAAGCAATCGCATAAATTGGAAAGTTGCATTTTTAAAAATAATTTAATATATTTAATAAATTTTCAAAATAAATCGCACAATTACGTTTTACGATTCAATATCAAAACTCATGGAGTTTTCTCCGAATGATTTGCGAATTTTCAAGTAAAAGTATTCTCCAATTTCGCGAGTAACACAGACTCCCAATACTTATATATCATAAAATTATTGATATTATTATTATTATTACAATTAGAGGCAAGTTGGTGAAAATTTTAGCAAGCAATCGCATAAATTGGAAAGTTGCATTTTTAAAAATAATTTAATATATTTAATAAATTTTCAAAATAAATCACACAGTTACGTTTTACGATTCAATATCAAAACTCATGGAGTTTTCTCCGAATTATTTGCGAATTTTCAAGTAAAAGTATTCTCCAATTTCGCGAGTAACACAGAACCCCCCATACATATATATCATAAAATTATTGATATTATTATTATTATTACGATTAGAGGCAAGTTGGTGAAAATTTTAGCAAGCACTCGCATAAATTGGAAAGTTGCATTTTTAAAAATAATTCAATATATTTAATAAATTTTCAAAATAAATCACACAGTTACGTTTTACGATTCAATATCAAAACTCATGGAGTTTTCTCCGAATTATTTGCGAATTTTCAAGTAAAAGTATTCTCCAATTTGGCGAGTAACACAGAACCCCCCATACATATATATAATAAAATTATTGATATTATTATTATTATTACAATTAGAGGCAAGTTGGTGAAAATTTTAGCAAGCAATCGCATAAATTGGAAAGTTGCATTTTTAAAAATAATTTAATATATTTAATAAATTTTCAAAATAAATCACACAATTACGCTTTACGATTCAATATCAAAACTCATCGAGTTTTCTCCGAATTATTTGCGAATTTTCAAGTAAAAGTATTCTCCAATTTCGCGAGTAACACAGAACCCCCCATACATATATATCATAAAATTATTGATATTATTATTATTATTACGATTAGAGGCAAGTTGGTGAAAATTTTAGCAAGCAATCGCATAAATTGGAAAGTTGCATTTTATAAAATAATTTGATATATTTAATAAATTTTCAAAATAAATCACACAATTACGCTTTACGATTCAATATCAAAACTCATCGAGTTTTCTCCGAATTATTTGCGAATTCTTAAGTAAAAGTATTCTCCAATTTCGCGAGTAACACAGACCCCAATAATAATAATATCATAAAATTATTCATATTATTATTATTATTACGATTAGAGGCAAGTTGATGAAAATTTAAGCAAGCACTCGCATAAATTGGAAAGTTGCATTTTTAAAAATAATTTAATATATTTAATAAATTTTCAAAATAAATTACACAATTACGTTTTACGATTCAATATCAAAACTCATCGAGTTTTCTCCGAATTATTTGCGAATTTCCAAGTAAAAGTATTCTCCAATTTCGCGAGTAACACAGACTCCCAATACTTATATATCATAAACTTATTGATATTATTATTATTATTACGATTAGAGGCAAGTTGGTGAAAATTTTAGCAAGCAATCGCATAAATTGGAAAGTTGCATTGTTAAAAATAATTTAATATATTTAATAAATTTTCAAAATAAATCACACAGTTACGTTTTACGATTCAATATCAAAACTCATGGAGTTTTCTCCGAATTATTTGCGAATTTTCGAGTAAAAGGATTCTCCAATTTTGCGAGTAACACAGACCCCCAATACTTATATTATATAATCTTCTAATATCAATAATTTTATGATATATATGTTATATATCATAAAATTATTGATACTATTATTATTATTACGATTAGAGGCAAGTTGATGAAAATTTAAGCAAGCACTCGCATAAATTGGAAGGTTGCATTTTTTAAAATAATTTAATATATTTAATAAATTTTCAAAATAAATCGCACAATTACGTTTTACGATTCAATATCAAAACTCATGGAGTTTTCTCCGAATGATTTGCGAATTTTCAAGTAAAAGTATTCTCCAATTTCGCGAGTAACACAGGGGCGTAAAAATGCCGGTAATAAAAAGCAAACGATGCTATGATTCATCGACTTACGTTTGTCACAGTAGTTACGCTGAGCGACGAATGCGGGATCGTCACGATCCCAGCGTCCAATGATTTTATAGTGAGTCAGATTGCCATTCTTGCGAAGCGGTGGCGACCACGAAATGACCAATTCGCTGCTGGCGTTACTCCAGATGGACAAGGCTCTTGGTTGGCTCGGGGCGTCGGGAAGAGTCGTGAAATATCTGACTTTGCTCTGGGCTCCCGATCTCTCAGTGGCGATCGTATAAGTTTTAACGTAGTAAGCGTATTGCGTGTAGGGTTTAAGCTGAGTCAAAATATGCGTCAATGGTCCCTTGTGTTCGGTAAAATTTTGACCAGTTTGATTCTGAAGACCTTCGGTTGGTTCAATAGCGGAAACATCATCGACTCGCCAGCCATCGCCACCACAAGCATCACGACCATCGTACATGGTTAAATTTTCACTCGATGCTTCAATAAAATAAACGACATAACCGAGAAGTGATCTTGTATCATGATGAATAAATGGTTCCCACTCAATAAGAGCAGCTTCGGAGGTTTTTTTGGTAACGTCTGTCTTTAATTCGGTAACATTGCAGGCAACTTTGTCGCCGTTGCTGTTTCGCGCGACTTCCAATTCCGTGAATTCGGTAAGATTGGCTTTTTCTCGCAATTTTTCGATGTTCTGCAGGCAAAGCTTTGGATTAAAGTGAAATGATACTTTGGCAGGTCCGTCCTTTGATAGTATCTTGATGGGCTCATGAATACCCCAATCCCAGAGTTCCTGAAGATTCTGATTGTCAAACACCACCAATGTGTACTTGCCATTGTCGAGTGCATTACCGCGAATGACTTCTAAGCTCTTTAGAAAATTTAGAGATATTAGAGGAAAGCTTCTGACGATTTTTAAGTAACCGTCGATTTCTTTTATTGTTTTCAGGCTATCTTCGAGCTCTTTAACGATGTTTTTACCACCTCTTATCTGAATTTCGAGACTTCCCGTTATGTGAGTACAACCGCGAAGTCTTTGAGCTGACGCTATACTGTCGACACTAGCACCTGAACATCCCTTGAGACAAGAACCTTTACACTTAATGCACGAAGCTTTGCCATTTGTCTCATCGTCCATGTAACCAGCTGGACATTCCATTATACAACTGTTGTTGAAGGGCTTGTACGGATGGTCCTTTATTACTCCAAATGCCTCCCTCGGTTTTTTCATCCTTTTACACTCGTTCTCCTGTATGCATCGGCGATTCATAAACTCGTACGTTCCCATTGGACATCGCTGCACACATTGGTTACCCACTAGTGCCACTTCTCTGCACACTGTGCAATTCTGAGCCGAAGGACCGTTGCAACCCCCTAAACATGAAGGGTGGCAGCACGTGTCTGGCGTACTGCACGCGCGGTCTTCACACTTGCGGTCGCAAACTTCAAACAAACATGAACAAATTTAATTTAATTTCCCTTTTTTCATTAAATCGTAATAGTTTTTTGACATTAAATTAGTATAGCCGATAAATTTGATATAGTGTTTTTCTTATGTGGTTAGGATTATAAAATTACTTTAATCAACAATTAATTTTATATTGTAAAAAACGTCGGACTTTTTTTTTTCATTAAATAGTAATATTTTTCTGACATTAAATTAGTATAGGCGATAAAATTGATATTGTCGTGTTTTTCTTATGTGGTTAGGATTATAAAACTACTGTTTTCAATTCACAATTAATTTGACATGGTAAAAACCGTCGACCTTTTTATTCATTAAATAGTAATAGTTTTAAGACACTAAATTACTCTTATAGAAAAAACGATTAGAATTATCAATACAATATTGAGAGTTAATGGTTATTTTATATTATTAAAAATTAATAGTAACTATTTGGTCTCAATAATATTTTGACGACTCCAATAGGTTTTTTTCTGTAAGGGTTTAGTCGATAAATTTGATATCGTAGAATTTTTCTTATGTGGTTAGGATTATAACATTACTGTTTTTAATCATTAATTAATTTGACATTTTACAAAACGTCGGACTTTTTTTTCATTAAATAGTAATAGTTTTAAGACATTAAATTACTCTTATAGAAAAAAACTATTAGAATCATCAATACAATATTGAGAGTTAATAGTTATTTTATATTATTAAAAATTAATAGTAACTATTTGGTCTCAATAATATTTTGACGACTCCAATAGATTTTTTTCTGTAAGGGTTTAGTCGATAAATTTGATATCGTAGAATTTTTCTTATGTGGTTAGGATTATAAAATTACTGTTTTTAATCAGCAATTCATTTTACATTGTAAAAAACGTCGAACTTTTTTTTTTCATTAAATAGTAAGATTTTTATGACATTAAATTACTCTTATAGAAAAAAAACTATTAGAATCACCAATACAATATTGAGCGTTAATGGTTATTTTATATTATTAAAAATTAATAGTAACTATTTGGTCTCAATAATATTTTGACGACTCCAATAGGTTTTGTTCTGTAAGGGTTTAGTCGATAAATTTGATATCGTAGAATTTTTCTTATGTGGTTAGGATTATAACATTACTGTTTTTAATCATTAATTAATTTGACATTTTACAAAACGTCGGACTTTTTTTTCATTAAATAGTAATAGTTTTAAGACATTAAATTACTCTTATAGAAAAAAACTATTAGAATCATTAATACAATATTGAGAGTTAATAGTTATTTTATATTATTAAAAATTAATAGTAACTATTTGGTCTCAATAATATTTTGACGACTCCAATAGGTTTTTTTCTGTAAGGGTTTAGTCGATAAATTTGATATCGTAGAATTTTTCTTATGCAGTTAGGATTATAAAACTACTGTTTTTAATCAGCAATTAATTTTACATTGTAAAAAACGTCGAACTTTTTTTTTTCATTAAATAGTAAGATTTTTATGACATTAAATTACTCTTATAGAAAAAAAACTATTAGAATCACCAATACAATATTGAGAGTTAATGGTTATTTTATATTATTAAAAATTAATAGTAACTATTTGGTCTCAATAATATTTTGATGACTCCAATAGGTTTTTTTCTGTAAGGGTTTAGTCGATAAATTTGATATCGTAGAATTTTTCTTATGTGGTTAGGATTATAAAACTACTGTTTTTAATTAACAATTAATTTGACATTTTACAAAACGTCAGACTTTTTTGTTTCATTAAATAGTAATAGTTTTCTGAAATTAAATGACTCTTATGGAAAAAAAACTATTAGAATCATCACTACAATATTGAAAGTTAATAGTTATTTTATATTATTAAAAATTAATAGTAACTATTTGGTCTCAATAATATTTTGACGACTCCAATAGGTTTTTTTTCTGTAAGGGCGTAGTCGATAAATTTGATATTGTAGAGGTTTTTTTTATGCGGTTAGGATTATAAAACTACTGTTTTTAATTAACAATTAATTTGACACTATAAAAAACGTCTGACTTTTTTTTCATTAAATGGTAATAGTTTTCTGACATTAAATTACCCTTAGAGAAAAAAAATTATTAGAATCACCAATATAGTATCGTGAGTAAATATTATTATTATTAGACTAAATAATTACTAATAGTTTTTTTATAATTCTCACTATTAAAAATTAATAGTAACTATTTGGTCTCAATAATATCTTGACGACTCCAATAGTTTTTTTTCTGTAAGGGTTTAGTCGATAAATTTGATATTGTAGAGTTTTTTTTTATGTGGTTAGGATTATAAAACTACTGTTTTTAATTCACAATTAATTTGACATTATAAAAAACGTCGAACTGTCTTTTTTCATTAAATAGTAATAGTTTTCTGACATTAAATTATCCTTAGAGAAAAAAACTATTAACATTATCAATAAAGTATTGAGACTAAATAGTTACTAATAGTATTTATAATTCTCACTATTAAAAATTAATAGCAACTAATAATATTTTGACGATTCCAATAGTTTTTTTATAGTCGATAAATTTGATACTGTAGTGTTTTTCTTATGCAGTTCGGATTATAAAACTACTGTTTTTAATCATTAATTAATTTGACATTATACAAAACGTCAGACTTTTTTTTCATTAAATAGTAATAGTTTTCTGACATTAAATTACAGTCGATAAATTTGATATCGTAGTGTTTTTCTTATGTAGTTAGGATTATAAAACTACTGTTTTTATGAACAATTAAATTGACATTGTAAAAAACGTCAAACTACAGATATTTCAAAGAAAATTTGTAGTAAAAATGTCCAGCTATTAGCGAGCACAGAAATTACTGTAAATTAATATTGCAACACCATAAATTCGAATACTAAGGAAGCAAAATTTGGTTCACATACTTCCTGCGTGGAAGTAGAAAATGAGGATGCACAATGTGCAAGATCCGACGTTGCAAATTTTTTTTTATATCGCAACGAACTAGCACAAAAAATATTCGGTCTTTCTAAAGTCTCATTCTCAATATTTTGAATCACTGCAAAATCTTCTTCCTGGCCAATAATGGTGGAGAGATTTTTGTAATACTCATATCAAAATTTATCGGGCTATTATAATTTAATCTTGGGTCAAAAATAAGTTTTTTTTGGCGCCCTTTTTTTTTTGGGGAGAGAAGCAAAATTCGATCTCACCTTTTTGGCAGTTATGTCTATTCCAACAAAGTGTTTCGTCGGGTTTGGTTGGCCGACTCGCACAGTTCTTCTCGCAGACTGGACATCCGTTCTTAGGCTTGTTACCCTGCAATGAGATACATCCTCGTCTACATTGTATGCAATATATATTCCTCCCCGTCCTGTTCGTGAATCAGTCAAGTCAACGTGTGCAGCAATGCATATGCGGAATTGCGCGTAACGCCTACAGAATTGCTGAGTCTAGAATCGCATTGGTCAAGCCTCGTGTCGTCGAACCGCAGGCATTTAAAATACATTTATCACCAACTAAAGCTCAGTGTCAATGTACGCAAAGCGGAAATAGCTTCCGTTTCGAAATATTTATGAGGTCCAGAATCAACGTCGCTTATTCAATTGGGAATACGGGATATGCACGTGAAAATGAGAAGCCGGATGACAATAAAGTAACGATCATCACCTCGAGCTATTATTTATTTTCTCCGCAATTTAGTAGATAATGAAAAAGATTTTGTTAAGCAATTAATAATTTTACGACATTATTATTATAATAAAAAATCGCTAATCTTAGTATTTCCAAAGAAGTCCCTTTTTTCAATTTCTTTTCTTCTCGTAAACTTTTCGTTGAAATGTATGTGTAAAAAATTCTCAAATTTGTAATAATTTTTTATTTATCTTAATAATTTTCCGACATTATTATTATAATAAAAAATCGCTAATCTTAGTATTTCCAAAGAAGTTACTTTTTTCAAATTTCTTGTCTTGTCGTAAACTTTTCATTAAAATGTATGTGTAAAAAATTGACAAATTAGTATTATTTTATTAATTGTACTAGATATAAAAAAAACCGTTCATTATATTTTTATTATAAAATTGCCTAATAAATACTCAATACTTTTTCAATTAACTAAAGTACATTAATTATTTGTCAAATGTAATTGTGGACACTGTAGATGTTTTATAATATAATCAAAGACATGTTTAACTTTTAATAAAATTAGAATTAAAGCGTAGCGGATTGTTTTTTTAATTATTATTTCAAAAAGGGTAAACACATGGAAATGATTTAAAATCATTGGAAAGTTTTAGCTTCCATTTCGAAATATTTATGAGGTCCAGAATCAACGTCGCTTATTCAATTGGGAATACGGGATATGCACGTGAAAATGAGAAGCCGGATGACAATAAAGTAACGATCATCACCTCGAGCTACTATTTATTTTCTCCGCAATTTAGTAGAGAATGAAAAAGGATTTGTTAAGCAATTAATAATTTTCCGACATTATTATTATAATAAAAAATCGCTAATCTTAGTATTTCCAAAGAAGTCACTTTTTTCAATTTCTTTTCTTCTCGTAAACTTTTCGTTAAAATGTATGTGTAAAAAATTCTCAAATTTGTAATAATTTTTTATTTATCTTAATAATTTTCCGACATTATTATTATAATAAAAAATCGCTAATCTTAGTATTTCCAAAGAAATTACTTTTTTCAAATTTCTTGTCTTGTCGTAAACTTTTCGTTAAAATGTATGTGTAAAAAATTCACAAATTTGTATTATTTTATTAATTGTACTAGATATAAAAAAAACGTTCATTATATTTTTATTATAAAGTTGCCTAATAAATACTCAATAATTTTTCAATTAACAAAAGTACATTAAATATTTGTCAAATGTAATTGTGGACACTGTAAATCAGTTTCATAATATAATCAAAGACATGTTTAACTTGTAATTAGAATTAAAGGGTAGCGGATTGTTGTTTTTTTTTTTAATTATTATTTCGAAAAGGATAAACACATGGAAATAATTTAAAATTATATGGAAAGTTTTAGCTTCGTGAAAATGAGAAGCCGGATGACAATAAAATAACGATGATCACCTCGAGCTACAATTTATTTTCTCCGCAATTTAGTAGAGAATGAAAAAGTTTTTAAATCGAATTTGTTAAGCAATTAATGATTTTCCGACATTATTACTATAATAAAAAATCGCTAATCTTAGTATTTCCAAAGAAGTTACTTTTTTTCTCAAATTTCTTTTTTTGTCGTTAAAATATATGTGTAAAAAATTCTCAAATTTTTATTATTTTATTAATCGTGCTAGATTTAAAAAAAAAAACTTTCATTATATTTTTATGATAAAATTGCCTAATACTCAATAATTTTTCAATTAACGAAAGTACATTAAATATTTGTCAAATGTAATTGTGGAGACTGTAGATCAGTTTCATAATATAATCAAAGACATGTTTAAATTTTAATAAAATTAGAATTAAAGAGTAGCGGATTGTTTTTTTTTTAATTATTATTTCGAAAAGGGTAAACACATGGAAATGATTTAAACTCATTGGAAAGTTTTAGCTTCCGTTTCGAAATATTTATGAGGTCCAGAATCAACGTCGCTTATTCAATTGGGAATACGGAATATGCACGTGAAAATGAGAAGCCGGATGACAATAAAGTAACGATCATCACCTCAAGCTATTATTTATTTTCTCCGCAATTTAGTAGAGAATGAAAAAAAATTTAAATCGAATTTGTTAAGCAATTTGTTTATAGTAATTAATAATTTTCCGATATTATTGTTATTACAAAAAATCGTTAATCTTAGTATTTCGAAAGAAGTTACTTTTTTTTTCAAATTTCTTTTTTTGTCGTGGACTTTTTGTTAAAATGTATGCGTAAAAAATTCTCAAATTTGTATCATTTTATTAATTGTACTAGACCTAAAAAAAATAAACTTTCATTATATTTTAATTATAAAATTCAATAAACAATAATTTTTTAAAGAAAGGAAGTGCATTAAAGTTACAATTTTTTTTAATTTTCTTTTTTTGTCGTGAACTTTTCGTTAAAATGTATGTGTAAAAAATTCTCAAATTTGTATCATTTTATTAATTGTACTAGACCTAAAAAAAATAAACTTTCATTATATTTTAATTATAAAATTCAATAAACAATAATTTTTCAAAGAAAGGAAGTACATTAAAGTTACAATTTTTTTTTTATTTTCTTTTTTTGTCGTGAACTTTTCGTTTAAATGTATATGTAAAAAATTCTCAAATTTGTATCATTTTATTAATTGTACTAGACCTAAAAAAATAAACTTTCATTATATTTTAATTATAAAATTCAATAAACAATAATTTTTCAAAGAAAGGTAGTACATTAAAGTTACAATTTTTTTTAATTTTCTTTTTTTGTCGTGAACTTGTCGTTAAAATGTATGTGTAAAAAATTCTCAAATTTGTATCATTTTATTAATTGTACTAGACCTAAAAAAAATAAACTTTCATTATATTTTAATTATAAAATTCAATCAACAATAATTTTTCAAAGAAAGGAAGTACATTAAATATTTGTCAATTGTAGTTGTGAAATTTTTAATAAAATAAGAATCAAAGAGTAGAGATTTTTGGTTTTTTGAAAAATGATTATTTCAAAAAACACATGGAAATGATTAAAAATCATTGGAAAGTTCTAGGATTTTGAAATATCCGGCTGAGGAAAGAGGACCTCAACGGTCCGGAAATATCGCTATAATGAGCGCTCAATCGGAAATGCTCGAAGCGCCGTAGCGGCAACGTCAAAGGATTTCGCCAGAGCATTATTCGTGCCTGACATTAGAATCGCGGTTTCGCATAACAACTTGGAGAAGTTAGAACCCTCGCAGACGTTAAATATACTAAATGTATAGCCACATCGTTTCGTGGCCCGTTCTACCCCGCTTCCGCCGGAAACTCGTTTCGATTCGTCCATTCCCTCCGTTAAATATGCCAACTTCACTAACGAACGTTCTTGCATTTCAATGGAAGCTTGTTACATTTGTTTCGAGTAAACTGCGAACGAGAATAATGCTCTTCTTAACCCTTAACTACTCGAATGATATTCATTCCAGATTCTCAGTTATTCAATTATCAAAGTCTACTTCAATCGAATACATCATATTTCTTATATGCTCGTTAGAATGCATGTAACTGGAATAAAATTTGTAAAATTATAATTACATTATTAAATTATATTATAATATTATAAATTATAAAACGTATATGAAGCATTCTCTGTCAATTCAGCCACTTTTTTTTCGACCCTCTCCGATTTACCCTGTAATTGGTTATATTAATATACCACAAAAAGACACTCTATGTGAATTTTTTCAGATTTTTAAAAATAATTTTTTAGAAAATGGCTTTTTTTATTCAAGTGCAAATATCTCAGAATTTTGAAGTTACTGAAAAAAAATGTCAGCACATAAAAGTTATCGTTTATTGTTAGCTTTCGAGCGGAATATTCCAAATAATTGTCACGTTCCTGTGAGTATGATTTTTTCCCGAAAAATGGAGGAATTATTGATTAATTAAAAAAAGGATAGTATTTTTTTTACTGAAAAAATTACAGAGTATTGCTACATGACTGTTGATATCACAAAAAAATCGCCAGAGTGGCAACGATCGATCTTCTGGTATTAAAAAATGCGTTTGTGTGAAAGTTCCGAAAAACGGGGGCATTATTATTTTTTTGATAGAAAAAGGTTACTTTTTTTTGGCTAATAAAATTACAGAGTATTCTTGCATGACTGTAAATATTGCAAAAAAATTATCAGAGTGGTACGGATCGAGCTTACGGTATTAAAAAAAAATTATTCGTGTGGAAGTTTCGAAAAACGGGGGAATTATTTTTTTTTATACCGGAAGCTCGATCCGTACCACTCTGATGATTTTTTTGCAATATCTACAGTCATGCAAGAATACTCTGTAATTTTATTAGCCAAAAAAAGTAACCTTTTTTTTATCAAAAAAATAATAATGCCCCCGTTTTTCGGAACTTTCACACAAATGCATTTTTTAATATCAGAAGATCGATCGGTGCAACTCTGGCGATTTTTTTGTGATATTAACAGTCATGAAGCAATACTCTGTAATTTTTTCAGTAAAGAAAAATATCCTTTTTTTAATTAAACAATAATTCCTCAATTTTTCGGAAAAAAATCATACTCACAGGAACGTGACAATTATTTGGAATATTCCGCTCGAAAGCTAACAATAAACGACAACTTTTATGTGCTGACATTTTTTTTCAGTAACTTCAAAATTCTGAGATATTGGCACTTGAATAAAAAAGGCCATTTTCTGAAAAATTATTTTTAAAAATCTGAAAAAATTCACATAGAGTGTCTTTTAGTGGTACATTCATATAATCAATTACAGGGTAAATCGGAGAGGGTCGAAAAAAAAGTGGCTGAATTGACAGAGAATGCTTCATATAATGCCTGTACAATTTTTTTTTAACTTTCAATAATAAGAAATATTATAATATTATAATTATAAATTCGATGATTTTAAAACATCAGTTTATTTAATGCATTTATTTTCCTCATTCTCAAAGTTTTTAAAAAAATGTGTCTAAAATTTTATATGAAAATTAGTAAAATCAAAGGCATTATAGCTGATTTAATAGCGTAAAATCGGTGGCGGTTTTAGTTTTAAAACTTTAACACAATTATTTTTTTGTATACGTTTTACACTTATTCTTGAAGTAAAAAAAACAGCTTGTTACATTTATTTCAAGTAAACTGCGAGCGAGAATAATGCTTTTCTTAATCCTCAACAACTCGGATGATAGCCGGAATAATATTTGCAAAAAAATTGCTCATTATTATACAAGTTAATAAAAATTATTTATATTGGTGAATATAAATTGTATTATATTATACTGGTGAACTTTTTATCATTTTATGAACCAACGAAAAAGAATATGAAGGGGGTGTATTAATTCGATGATTTTAAAACATCCATTTTTTTTAATGCATTTTTTTTCTCATTCTGAAGATATTTTAAAAAATTTGTCTAATTTTAGTAGTTTTAAAACTTTAACACAATTATTTTTTTAATGTTCACGATTAACACTTATTCTTGAAGTAAAAAAATCTGCGTCATGCTGGAAAGAAAAGTGGTCACGAAGTTGTTTTATAAATTAGGAGTGAAATCTCCATTATAAAATTCAGGAAATGGATAATACTTACGGATATAACATGTTCTCCTTTGCCAGCCTTGGCGATTGTGTCCCAATCAATCGTGTCGACGTAACAAAGCGCTGGATTTTTTTCGAAACGTACCGAGCCACGAAGTATGTCGGTTAGAGAATAAAGCCCAATTTCCTGTAAATGCATCATCTCGAAAGCGACGAGTGCGTAATTAATAAAGAGCGAGTGTCCTCGGATGACGGTAAGATTTGGAAAAAGACGACCGACGCTTTTCAAACCATTGACCCTGAAAACAAAGTTAATTGAAGAATTACAATCTCATAATAATCGTGCGTGTCTCTCGAATTTATTTATTCATTTATTTTACAATGAATGGGACAAGACCTTGAAATATATAATAATAATAATAATTACGACAAAGTTAGGCCCTAAATATAAACTTGGTAGCCGATTTTTTTTTTTTTTTCGGAAAAAATTCCCTGACTTTTCCCTGACTAATTTATCAATTTTCCCTGACCGAAATTTTAAGGACATCTACTAAAAAATTCATAACGCGAATAAAAAAAATGTATTAGAAACAGATACGTGTTTTTGATAAGTTATTTATTTCTCGATCAACAACGAATATTACTTTTGAAGATATATTTTCTCTTTCAAAACATAAACGTTCTTTGGAATTGTAATGCTTTAAATCCGATTAAATACTGATGTGAAGTGTAATACTTATTTTAGTAATATATAACACTTTTTAAACTTTTTTGTTGAGTGCTTCGATTTGTTCGAATAGATTTATGTTGTAATGTTTATATCAATTTTTAGTTGTTTTTTTTTCTTCTCAAATATTTTTCAGTTGTTATTTTTTTCCAAGTCTTTCTTTTATGGATTTTTATTCAGTTATTGAAACTTTGGCAACAATCTACCTTTTTCCCTGACTAATTTTGATATTCCCTGACTTTTCCCTGATTCCCTGATCAATTTTTTATTTCCCTGACTTTTCCCGGTTTTCCCTGACCGCGGACATAATGATAAAAAAGGATGCAAAGTGGAACCTTGCACATTGCTTCCTCATTATTTTTCGCATTTTACAAAGCTACCTCTATGAGGAAGTATGTTATTCAATTTTTGGCTTCCTCATAGAGGAAGCTTTGTAAAACGCGAAAAATAATGAGGAAGCAATGTGCAAGGTTCTACTTTGCATCCTTGTTTTAATTAGATAAATATACATGTTGTGGATTCGCTTTTTCTATTTCGTTATTGCGTTATTTCGTGATTATTAGAGCGTTTCCGAAGTGAATGCGATACTTTATATTTTTAAAAATAATTCAACATTCCATAAAATCAAAAATGTCATACCGTTCGTCACTAAATTATACATATGGGTCATTCCATGGGATTTCGCACAAAAAAAAAACCCGACCGACTCCAATGTTCGCCTAATTTTTTTATATTGTTGACTATGTCAAACGGAGCATCTGTGAATTTTTTGAGAATTTTATTCTTATATTTCGACGAGCCATAAAATAAAAGGTGAAAAAAATGAAAAAAAATCTGACGTCAAGTGGAATAATGATATCGACAAAAATAACAAGGTCAAAATTTTCGTAATTCAACACAGTTTACGGTAAAAATAATCAAAATAAAAAATAAACATAACTTCTATTTTATTTATGTCTTCTACCAAGAAAAGGTACCATTTCGCTAATTTGGCCCCCTCCGATTTCAATACAAAAAATCACGAATATACTACATGGAGTCCCAAACATTTTAAGCACAAGCCCAAGATGGAGAACGCATTTAACCCATTTTTAAAAAAATATTTCGGCTAATTGATTTTTTTAATTTTCCTCCAATCTTCTGCGTATTTTTTAATGTAATTGGTAATATTAAAAGGAGCTTATGTGATTTTTTTCATAATTTTATATGTAGATGTATTCGATTCATTAAATGTAATCGAATTACAAATTTTTTAAATTTTAAAAAAAGAAAGCGATCAGCTGATCGCTTTCTTACTCACTCAGTGGCCGCTCGAGCGCTGGCGTCGCGAGATTCGCCTGGGGTACGCCTGGGGCGTGCGATCGGCTGATCGTCTCGTTACGCACGCAGTGGCCGCTCGAGCGCTAGCGTCGCGAGATACGCCTGAGGCGTATAGTAATTTTGTTATTTTTTAAACTTAATCGGAGAGGTCCATATAAGTGAAATGGGACCTTTTTTTGTAAAAGACGCAACGAAAATACAATTTTTTAAATTTGTAATTCGATTACATTTAATGAATCGAATACATCTACATATAAAATTATGAAAAAAAATCACATAAGCTCCTTTTAATATTACCAATTACATAAAAAAATACGCAGAAGATTGGAAGAAAATTAAAAAAATCAATTACCCGAAATATTTTTTTTAAAATGGGTAAAATGCGTTCTCCATCTTGGGCTTGTGCTTAAAATGTTTGGGTCTCCATGTAGTATATTCGTGATTTTTTATATTGAAATCGGAGGGGGCCAAATTAGCGAAATGGTACCTTTTCTTGGTAAAAGACATAAATAAAATAGAAGTTATGTTTATTTTTTATTTTGATTATTTTTACCGTAAACTGTGTTGAATTACGAAAATTTTGACCTAGTTATTTTTGTCGATATCATTATTCCACTTGACGTCAGAATTTTTTTCATTTTTTTCACCTTTTATTTTATGGCTCGTCGAAATATAAGAATAAAATTCTCAAAAAATTCACAGAGGCACCGTTTGATATAGTCAACAATATAAAAAAATTAGGCGAAAATTGGAGTCGGTCGGGTTTTTTTTTGTGCGAAATCCCGTGGAATGACCCATGTATAATGGCTGAATATTGTTTCATTTATATACAAAATTTGAGCTCGCTATCTTAAGTTTTGCAAAAGTTACAATAGAGCGATGTCAATTTTTTGAAAAATTCAAAACATCATAAAATTTTAACGGCTCAACCGATCTTAACCAAATTCAATAGCGATCACCGGCATATGAAAGCTCAAATTCATACCAATTTTTAGATCAATATCTCGAAAATTGAAAGAGTTATCGCGTAAACAGACATTTTTCAAAAAATTAAAAAACGCGTAATAATTTAACGATGAAGTGGATTTTAACAAAAATTTGTATGATCGATGAGGCTTGATCCCTCTATCTATGGTCCAAATTTCAGCTTGATATCTCAAGGCCTTCTCGAGTTATAAAGGTTTACATTTTTCGATCGTGTAACATACACACACACACACACACACACACATACAGACATTTTTTCTAAATCACTTTTCTCGATGTTTTGGACCATTCTGAGTGTACTGACATGAAAATCTCGAAAAAAAAAATTTCACGAAAACAAAGCTTCCTCTATGAGGAAGCAAAATAAACATAAACAAAATTTAAAACAAAGATTTGCTTACCTGTATAAAACGAGATATCCGGTTATCTCGACGAGCTTGGGAAACGTGAGGTTTGCATAATCCGAATAGTCCGCATGATCAATCAACAGTATTTGTACGAATCCTTCGACCACTCGACATCCCTCCAGCCTCGAGAATTCACTCACGTTGTTTCTTATGTCTATGCTTTGGCACACTGAAACATAGATAATTCGTGTATTAGACAATGCAATTCGAAGATTATAAAATAATAATTGATAAAATAATCGTGTATTAGACAATGCAATTCTGAAACTATGTTTATATGATATTATTCCTGGCCAATTCAGTAAGCGTTCGAGCCTTCCAATTCGCTCCATAATTTTTCATACTATTCTCTATGCTCGAAAAAAATACTTTAAATTTTAAAAAACTTTTTTTACTGAAACTTTTTTTTTCACGCATTATTTTAATAAAATGCGTACCAGTTAAATGTGAAATGATCCTCAGAATTACTGGATTAGATATGAAAATTTTTGAGCTATGATTCAGAGTGGTCAAATATTTGCGTCGAGCCATTAAAAAAGAAAAAAATTGAAAATGGAAGATGGCAATTTATGGTCGGTTGTTGCGTAAAATTTTTGTACATAACGCAAGATTATTTTAGAATTCTCTTGAAGCTTTTTTTAACGATTTAAGAAAAAATCATCCACAACCACAACGAGACAGTTTGCGCAATTTCGTATATTTTTACTGATTATTTATGAATTAGAGAAAATTCACAAAAAAAAAATTGAGATCGTTGCTTATTATTATGATTATTACTTGTAAATTCTCAAAAAAATTATCCACAACCTCAACGAGGGAATTTGCGCAATTTTCTATATTTTTGCTGATTATTTATTAATGACAGAAAATTCACAAAAAAAAAATGTGGTCGTTTCTTATTATTATTATTATTATTACTTGTTGTAAATACCCAATTTTTTAATCAATAAAGTTGATGGCACAATTGGTTTCATTTTTATATTTAGGAAATAATAAAATGCACCGATTATAATACATAAATTTTTAAACAGGTGCAAAAAATATCCATTTACAATAAAATTTCATGGTAAGCTTTTGAAAAAAATGGTAAAATGGAGGAACGTACTGTTCTATTTTTTTTTTTTTTTAATTTCTCTCAATATTTGATTGAAAATGAGATTTTGTTACGAGATATGAATTATTATTACGAAATTATAACGACACAACGAGCGGTACTGCGACATTTATTTCTTATAAAGTAATGGCAATTCATGGCTTCGTGTTTATATTTACAAAATAATAAAATGCAGCGATTATAATATATAAATTTTTAAACAGGTGCAAAAAATATCCATTTACAATAAAATTTCATGGTAAGCTTTTGAAAAAAAATGATAAAATGGAGGAACGTACTGTTCTATTTTTAAAAAATTTTTATTTCTCTCAATATTTGATTGAAAATGAGATTTTGTTACGAGATATGAATTATTATTACGAAATTATAACGACAAAACGAGCAGTACTGCGACATTTATTTCTTATAAAGTAATGGCAATTCATGGCTTCGTGTTTATATTTACAAGTAATAAAATGCAGCGATTATAATATGTAAATTTTTAAACAGGTGCAAAAAATATCCATTTAAAATAAAGTTTCATGGTAAGCTTTTGAAAAAAAATGATAAAATGGAGGAACGTACTGTTCTATTTTTTAAAAAATTTTATTTCTCTCAATATTTGATTGAAAATGAGATTTTGTTACGAGATATGAATTATTATTACGAAATTGTAACGACAAAACGAGCAGTACTGTGACATTTATTTCTTATAAAGTAATGGCAATTCATGGCTTCGTGTTTATATTTACAAAATAATAAAATGCAGCGATTATAATATATAAATTTTTAAACAGGTGCAAAAAATATCCATTTACAATAAAATTTCATGGTAAGCTTTTGAAAAAAAATGATAAAATGGAGGAACGTACTGTTTTATTTTTTAAAAAATTTTATTTCTCTCAATATTTGATTGAATATGAGATTTTGTTACGAGATATGAATTATTATTACGAAATTATAACGACAAAACGAGCAGTACTGCAACATTTATTTCTTATAAAGTAATGGCAATTCATGGCTTCGTGTTTATATTTACAAAATAATAAAATGCAGCGATTATAATATATAAATTTTTAAACAGGTGCAAAAAATATCCATTTAAAATAAAATTTCATGGTAAGCTTTTGAAAAAAAAAATGGTAAATTAGAGGAACGTACTGTTCTATTTTTTTTTTTTAATTTTTTATTTCTCTCAATATTTGATTGAATATGAGATTTTGTTACGAGATATGAATTATTATTACGAAATTATAACGACAAAACGAGCAGTACTGCGACATTTATTTCTTATAAAGTAATGGCAATTCATGGCTTCGTGTTTATATTTACAAAATAATAAAATGCAGCGATTATAATATATAAATTTTTAAACAGGTGCAAAAAATATCCATTTACAATAAAATTTCATGGTAAGCTTTTGAAAAAAAATGATAAAATGGAGGAACGTACTGTTCCATTTTTAAAAAAATTTTATTTCTCTCAATATTTGATTGAAAATGAGATTTTGTTACGAGATATGAATTATTATTACGAAATTATAACGACAAAACGAGCAGTACTGCGACATTTATTTCTTATAAAGTAATGGCAATTCATGGCTTCGTGTTTATATTTACAAAATAATAAAATGCAGCGATTATAATATATAAATTTTTAAACAGGTGCAAAAAATATCCATTTAAAATAAAATTTCATGGTAAGCTTTTGAAAAAAAATGATAAAATGGAGGAACGTACTGTTCTATTTTTTAAAAAATTTTATTTCTCTCAATATTTGATTGAAAATGAGATTTTGTTACGAGATATGAATTATTATTACGAAATTATAACGACAAAACGAGCAGTACTGCAACATTTATTTCTTATATAGTAATGGCAATTCATGGCTTCGTGTTTATATTTACAAAATAATAAAATGCAGCGATTATAATATATAAATTTTTAAACAGGTGCAAAAAATATCCATTTACAATAAAATTTCATGGTAAGCTTTTGAAAAAAAAAATGGTAAATTGGAGGAACGTACTGTTCTATTTTATTTTTATTTTTTATTTCTCTCAATATTTGATTGAAAATGAGATTTTGTTACGAGATATGAATTATTATTACGAAATTATAACGACAAAACGAGCAGTACTGCGACATTTATTTCTTATAAAGTAATGGCAATTCATGGCTTCGTGTTTATATTTACAAAATAATAAAATGCAGCGATTATAATATATAAATTTTTAAACAGGTGCAAAAAATATCCATTTAAAATAAAATTTCATGGTAAGCTTTTGAAAAAAAAATGGTAAATTAGAGGAACGTACTGTTCTATTTTTTTTTAATTTTTTATTTCTCTCAATATTTGATTGAATATGAGATTTTGTTACGAGATATGAATTATTATTACGAAATTGTAACGACAAAACGAGCAGTACTGTGACATTTATTTCTTATAAAGTATGGCAATTCATGGCAATGATTACTGCTGCCACAATTGTAAGTGAAAAGACGCGATTACGATGTAAAATACGCCGTGCGAAGTAGTACTACAGCAGACAAGAGGGCTGATCCTGCAAGCAGAAGAGCCAGGTGCTCGGGCAGGTAAGATCGAGGGTTCCTGAACGCGCGAGTTTCCTGCCGGAAGTCGAATGTCTAGACGATCTTTCTTTCATCTTGGTTGTACTTCGTAGCGCCCTTTCCCGCACAGGTACGCGCTTCGTTTTGTCCGTAAAACAAAGAACCCACTTTTTTTTTTCTCGAGTTTTACGCTCACAATTCATTTCTTCACCTCGTGAACGAAAAATTATGACATCTATTGCCACTTTTCACTACATTTAAATAGACATTTTTCCCATCAAATCCAACAAAAAAAAAATATACCAAAAATTTCATCATAATTACACCATTTTTTTTACTGAGTAAAGTAATTGTATATTTTAAAAAATCTGCATTGTATTAAATGTCATTTAAAAAAGTTGAACAGTGAAAAACAATTTTTTTTATATTTCCTTTCTATTGAATGTTTTATAATTTCAATTTTGGATTCAATGAAAATATGTTATAGTTATAAATATAGCAATTTTTTATTATTTATTGATTCTGATAAAATAATCTTTATCTTTAAAAAAAATTAAATATTTTTTAAATATCTGTAAAAAAATTCCGGTGACATTAATTTTTTTAACAGGTTATAAACTTAACTTCAAATAATTATTTTTATCTGTCGTTGAGTTGTACTTATTATTATTATTAATTTTGTCGAAATTTATTGTCTGATCGTTGCAAAGATATAAATATATCAAGTTTTTATTTTTTTTTGAATTTAATAAAATAATCTTTTAAATACCTTTTCAAAAAAATTCCGGCGACATTAATTTCTTTAATAGACTATAAACCTACCAAATAAGGATTTTTATCTGTCGTCAACACGTAGAGTTCTACTTATTATTATTATTAATTTTGTCGAAATTTATTGTCTGATCGTTAAAAAGATATAAATATAACAAGTTTTTATTATTTTTTGAATTTAATAAAATAATCTTTTAAATAACTTTTCAAAAAAATTCCTGGTTCATTAATTTCTTTAATAGATTATAAACCTACCAAATAAGTATTTTTATCTGTCGTCAACACGTAGAGTTGTACTTATTATTATTATTAATTTTGTCGAAATTTATTGTCTGATCGTTACAAAGATATAAATATAGCAAGTTTTTATAATTTTTTGAATTTGACAAAATAAACTTTTAAATATCTTTTCAAAAAAATTCCGGGTTCATTAATTTCTTTAATAGATTATAAACCTACCAAATAAGGATTTTTATCTGTCGTCGATATGTAGAGTTGTACTTATGATTATTATTAATTTTGTCGAAATTTATTGTCTGATCGTTACAAAGATATAAATATAACAAGTTTTTATTATTTTTTGAGTTTGATAAAATAATCTTTTAAATACCTTCTCAAAAAAATTCCGGGTACATTAATTTCTTTAATAGACTATAAACCTACCAAATAAGTATTTTTATCTGTCGTCAACACGTAGAGTTGTACTTATTGTTATTATTAATTTTGTCGAAATTTATTGTCTGATCGTTTCAAAGATATAAATATAACAAGTTTTTATTATTATTTGAATTTGATAAAATAATCTTTTAAATACCTTTTCAAAAAAATTCCGAGTACATTAATTTCTTTAATAGACTATAAACCTACCAAATAAGTATTTTTATCTGTCGTCAACACGTAGAGTTGTACTTATTATTATTAATAATTTTGCCGAAATTTATTGTCTGATCGTTGCAAAGATATAAATATAACAAGTTTTTATTATTATTTGAATTTGATAAAATAATCTTTTAAATACCTTTTCAAAAAAAATCCGGGTACATTAATTTCTTTAATAGACTACAAACCTACCAACTAAGTATTTTTATCTGTCGTCAACATGTACAGTTGTACTTATTATTATTATTAATTTTGTCGAAATTTATTGTCTGATCGTTACAAACATATAAATATATCAAGTTTTTATTATTTTTTGAATTTGATAAAATAATCTTTTAAATACCTTTTCAAAAGAATTCCGGGGACGTTAATTTCTTTAATAGATTATAAACCTAACACCAAATAAATATTTTTATCTGTCGTCAACACGTAGAGTTGTACTTATTATTATTATTAATTTTGTCGAAATTTATTGTCTGATCGTTGCAAAGATATAAATATATCAAGTTTTTATTATTTTTTGAATTTGATAAAATAATCTTTTAAATACCTTTTCAAAAAAATTCCGGGGACGTTAATTTCTTTAATAGATTATAAACCTAACACCAAATAAATATTTTTATCTGTCGTCAACACGTAGAGTTGTACTTATTATTATTAATAATTTTGCCGAAATTGATTGTCTGATCGTTTCAAAGATATAAATATAACAAGTTTTTATTATTTTTTGAATTTGATAAAATAATCTTTTAAGGGGAGGGAGTCAAGTCAAAAAAATTGATTTTGGAAATTCAATAGCATCCAAATTCTATTGCATATAGAAATGCCCAATACACTATATTGTTGGTGCTCGATGAAAGGATTTTTTACTGTCGTCTGACTTGCATATGCTTTTCAATATTATCTTAAGCAAAGTTCTTAGGTTTTCCATTCTGCGCATGATTCAGATCAAACTACTAGGCAGATTGGAATGGTTGACGTCTCATTTTCTTCTTCATGAAAAAATACACCGGCTAAATGGAGCAAACTATTTTTTTTTCATTCTGAAAGCAAAGTTAATCACTGATTTAGAAAATAGCATAAAATTTATTTATTAATAATTATGTCACTTAAAAAATATTATATTTTATTAATATTTGTTCCATTTAGACGGTGTATCATTTCATGAAGAAGAAAATGAGACGTCAACCATTCCAATCTGCCTAGTAGTTTGATCTGAATCATGCGCAGAATGAAAAACCTAAGAACTTTGCTTAAGATAATATTGAAAAGCACATGCAAGTCAGACGACAGTAAAAAATCCTTTCATCGAGCACCAACAATATAGTGCGTTGGGCATTTTTATATGCAATAGAATTTCGATGATATTGAATTTCCAAAATCAATTGTCTTGACCTGACTCCTTCCCCTTAAATACCTTTTCAAAAAAATTCCGGGTACACTAATTTCTTTAATAGATTATAAACCTAACACCAAATAAATATTTTTATCTATCGTCAACACGTAGAGTTGTAGTTGTCATTATTATTAATTTTGCCGAAATTTATTGTCTGATCGTTACAAAGATCATTACTAATTTTTACGTTAGCTTATATCGAGTCGTCTAACGTAATTGCGTGTCGTAGGAGGCGTAAATTCATGAACGTAGCGAGAACGACAGCAACGTAGCTGAATCACCAAGTTAACGAGATGCTCGAAAGTGTTCTAAACTTTGGTTGTGGGATCGGGACAACGAGGTGCTTCGTTATACTGTGACGATTTGTTGCGAGGAGTTACTTGTCACGTAATGCTTGACGAATATTTACGGATTACGTTTCCTTGTTTCCACCGATGCGATTTACGCGGCGGGAGTCCAGTTTGCCGCGCGAGCAATCAACTTCGTTTGTTCGTGCACCATTAAAAAAGTTATTAAATTTACAACGTAAAATATACTGTATGATTCTATATGGTCTTTGCCAGTTTTGTAAGCCTCTACAATTTAATTTCATAACCATTCATCGTACAAATGACGATTCTAAATCATTTGCAACAATTTTCTGCAGCTTTTATTGAAACGAAATATGTTTACATTTTTTAAATAATTATAAACATACAAAATTTTCTTCTCGAAATTGGGGCATAATATTGAAAAATTGATGGATATTTAATTTCAATATCTATTCATTATAGATATTCAAAAGTTATAACATCGACTTTTAATACATCTCGTTATTATTATGAAAATAAATGTATGTGGAACATTTTGCCGTGTAGATTTTTTAGAATGCGGTATTTTATTGGATAGATTTTTTGGAATGCGACATTTTGTCGTGTAGAGTATTCGAAATGTGCCATTTTGTCGTAGATTTTTTGAAATGAGATATTTTATCGTGTAGATTTTTCAGAATGCGATATTTAGACGTGTAGATTTTTTGGAATGCGATATTTTGTCGTATAGATTTTTTGGAATGCGACATTTAGTCGTGTAGATATTTTGGCATGCGATATTTAGTCGCGTAGACTTTTTGAATGCGACATTTAGCGGTGTAGATTTTTTGGAATGCGATATTTAGTCGTGTAGATTTTTTGGCATGCGATATTTAGTCGTGTAGATTTTTTGGAATGCGACATTTAGTCGTGTAGATTTTTTGGAATGCGACATTTAGCGGTATAGATTTTTTGGAATGCGATATTTAGTCGTTCAGATTTTTTGAAATGCGATATTTTATCGTGTAGATTTTTCGGAATGTGTTATTTTGCAATGCGACATTTAGTCGTGTAGATTTTTTTGAATGCGATATTTAGTCGTGTAGATTTTTCGGAATGCAATATTTAATCGTGTAGATTTTTTGGTATGTGACATTTAGTCGTATAGATTGTTGGCCATGCAATATTTACTCGTATATTTTTTTTGGAATGTGTTATTTTGTCGTGTAGATTTTTCGGAATGTGTTATTTTATCGTGTAGATTTTTTTGGAAAGCGACATTTAGTCGTGTAGATTTTTCGGAATGTGTTATTTTATCGTGTAGATTTTTTTGGAAAGCGACATTTAGTCGTGTAGATTTTTCGGAATGTGTTATTTTGTCGTGTAGATTTTTCGGAATGTGTTATTTTGCAATGCGACATTTAGTCGTGTAGATTTTTTTGAATGCGATATTTAGTCGTGTAGATTTTTCGAAATGCAACATTTAATCGTGTAGATTTTTTGGTATGTGACATTTAGTCGTATAGATTGTTGGCCATGCAATATTTACTCGTATATTTTTTTTGGAATGTGTTATTTTGTCGTGTAGATTTTTCGGAATGTGTTATTTTATCGTGTAGATTTTTTTGGAAAGCGACATTTCGTCGTGTAGATTTTTCGGAATGTGTTATTTGTTCATGTAGATTTTTCGGAATGTGTTATTTGTTCGTGTAGATTTTTCGGAATGTGTTATTTTATCGTGTAGATTTTTTTTGGAAAGCGACATTTAGTCGTGTAGATTTTTCGGAATGTGTTATTTTATCGTGTAGATTTTTTTGGAAAGCGACATTTAGTCGTGTAGATTTTTCGGAATGTGTTATTTTGTCGTGTAGATTTTTCGGAATGTGTTATTTTGCAATGCGACATTTAGTTGTGTAGATTTTTTTGAATGCGATATTTAGTCGTGTAGATTTTTCGGAATGCAATATTTAATCGTGTAGATTTTTTGGTATGTGACATTTAGTCGTATAGATTGTTGGCCATGCAATATTTACTCGTATTTTTTTTTTGGAATGTGTTATTTTGTCGTGTAGATTTTTCGGAATGTGTTATTTTATCGTGTAGATTTTTTTGGAAAGCGACATTTAGTCGTGTAGATTTTTCGGAATGTGTTATTTTATCGTGTAGATTTTTTTGGAAAGCGACATTTAGTCGTGTAGATTTTTCGGAATGTGTTATTTTGTCGTGTAGATTTTTCGAAATGTGTTATTTTGTCGTGTAGATTTTTCGGAATGTGTTATTTTGCAATGCGACATTTAGTCGTGTAGATTTTTCGGAATGCGATATTTAGTCGTGGAGATTTTTCGGAATGCAATATTTAATCGTGTAGATTTTTTGGTATGTGACATTTAGTCGTATAGATTGTTGGCCATGTAATATTTACTCGTGTATTTTTTTGGAATGCGATATTCCGCGTGTTGATATATTTTTGGAATGCGATATTCTGCCGCGTACATATATTTTTGTAGTTATTTCGACGCTAGATATTTTGAGGTTTATACTAGAACGTGCTACCCACAGAGTCTGGCAAATCGAGTTAGCAGACGCAGCATGCGGCGAGTGTTGTGATTGTTACCTCCTGTCATCCAGTGTCAGTCATAAGTTTATGAATCTATTAAAATCCTCGTGGGTTCCGTGATGCGTGAATAATCGATGAGTCAGTTAATCACATATCTCATTATATGCATATATGTACTCATTCATTTAACGTTTACGTGCCTCACGTGGTATTAACGCATGATAGATGTAGCTATCGCGTTTATTATAACTCTACCGTTGTGTGGTCTGATTCGCCCGATATGTTCATGTCAACATACGCGTACTGTATATCTCAATATGATCAGTATCGCTGCACTAGAAAATAATATTCTCGACCATTATAACAGTCCTCACCACTTTGACTTTGCATAAAGAATTATACAGCTATAGTTAGCGACATGCAAATCAAACTACTAATCTACTGTCAGATCGTCAAACATTGGAATTATATATCGATCCTAACAGATTAATCTTAATTAAAATTACATATCTTTACAGTGGCATGCGTTTCATCGATACACAAACAGAAGTATCGGATTTAAATTATCATATTGATTTTAAAGAACTATCTCTATGATAAACGAGATGCAACGCTGATATGCAACTTATTTTTACTAGATATTCCTATAAAATCTTATGCGAACCTTTGACTTTCACAGTAAAAAATACATAGAATATCTAGATTGTGAAAAACAGGTTTCGCAATTTTTTCGTCACACATTACAAGACCTTCAGTGAGCGGGAATTTGTTCATGGACTACTTTTGTTACACGTGAATAACACTCCGAAAAAATCTTGATTTTATTTCTAATTGATGAAATTTACTGTATTATTTACTGCCCGAAATTTCAATTCAATAAAAATGAAGTACTTTCTTTTTTGCTTTCTCAATTTTCTTTTCGACTTGTGTATTGATACAATAGCAATATTAATTACGTATATTATAGAGGTAATTTTGTATAATTTAATATAATATATGGGGCATTTCATACCAACTCGGTTAACGGATGATCATTTTTTTTTTTGCGGTAATTTTTTATTTTATTCTTCCAACTGAAAAATGCATACAGACATTTTTTCAGATTTTTTAAAATCGAAATTTCTGAGTTATAAATAATTAAAGCTATCTAAAAAACGACCTAATTTGAAAAAATTCACAAAATTCTCGAAAATGCGATGATGTGCAATAAAACGTTTGAATCATTAGCCAGAGTGGGCTGAGAATTCCTACTATTTTTTTTCTCCATTTTATAACATTATTCAAAGGTTTTTTAAACATTAAATAGACAACGTTTCGATTTTAAAATCTTTAAAAAAAACTCAAAAATGCTGTCATGAGATCCTAATATATATATATACATATTGCCAAAAAAAAAATTCAGATTCTTTTATTGAACTTGCAAAAGTGTGTGTGGATCTACACATGAGGCATTCTCTGTCAGTTCAGCCACTTTTTTTTCGACACTCTCAAATCTATCCCATAATCGAACACATTTTAGCACCACTTGAAAGCACTCTTTGTGAACTTTTTCAGATTTTTAAAACAATCCATTTGGGAAATGTATTTTTTTTTTATTATTCATATAACTCTGATGGAGTAAGTCTGACAAAAAAAAATACATGTATAAAAAAATGTTGTTTTTCACTCAACTTTGTAATACAATAGGTCTCATATTTTTATTCGTGTTGCAAAAGCGATATTCAGCGAAAAAAAATGTTAAACAATTTTTTTCATTCACTCGGACACCTTCGATATTACTCTCAATTTTTTATAAGCTGTAGGGACATATATAGAACCTACAAAAAAATTGGTGAAGTGGGCATCGACTACTTGAAGGATTCAAAAAAGAAAGAAAATTAATTAAATTTATTTAATTGTTTTTTTATTTTTATATATTTTTTTATTTCACTTATTTTTTGTTATTCCTTCAAATAATCGATCCACTGAGCTACTTGACGTGTTATTTAGCCTTTGACAGTTATTCGTGCCTATAGTCATTTATTGGATCGAAAATTTTGGAAAATATTTTTTTCCTCCTTGAAATAGTCGATGCCCACTATGCCAATTTTTTGGTATGCTTTTGACACATCCCTGTAACTTGTATAAAATTGACAGTGATATCGAAGGTGTCCGAATGAGTAAAAAAAATTGTGTAACATTTTTTTTTGCTGTAAATAGGTTTTGCAACACGAATAAAAATATGAGACATATTGCAATGCAAAGTTAATTGAAAAACAACATTTTTTTGTATGTGTGATTTTTTTTGTCAGATTTACTCCATCGAAGTTATATGAATAACAAAAAAAATATAGATTTCCTAAATGGATGGATTAAAAAATCTGAAAAAATTCACAAATAGAGCTTTTAAGTGGTACTAAAATGTGGCCAATTATGGGGTAGATCTGAGAGGGTCGAAAAAAAAAGTGGCTGAACTGACAGAGAATGCCTCATATGTACCTTTTCACATAGAACACGCCGGCAGTTTTTTTTTCAGAATAATAATAATAAATAAATAACGTATTTTTGAGTTTTTTTTTAGACATTTTCAAATCGGGGTGATTTTCTTAACGTTTAAAATACCTTTAATTAATATCATAAAATGAAAAAAGTGTTTTTTCTTTTCAAAAATGTTGTTATTCGTCAAAGTATTATTGAGATTTTTTTTTAATTTCTAAATCGAAGCGTTGTTTATTTAAAAAGTTTAAAAATTCTTTGAATAATATTATAATATGGGAAAAAAAATAGCAGGATGTCTCGACCCACTCTGATCTATGTTTCGAACGTTTTGTTGCCCATCATAGTATTTTTGAGAATTTTTTGGGATTTTTAAATTCGGTCGTTTTTTAGATAGCTTTAATTATTTATAACTAAAAAATTTCGACAAAAAGAAATCAGAAAAAATTTCTGCATGTATTTTTCAGTTGGAAGAATAACATTAAAAAATTACCGAAGAAAAAAAAAATGATGGTCATCCGCAGAGTTGGGCAAAATTGTAATGGAAAATTACAAAATACAAATTACTGGAAGTAATTGTATTTAATTTGAAATCCAATACAATTACAAAATGTAATTGTATTTAATTTGAAATCCAATACAATTACAAAATGTAATTGTATTTAATTTGAAATCCAATACAATTACAAAATGTAATTGTATTTAGTTTGAAATCCAATACAATTACAAAATGTAATTGTATTTAATTTGAAATTCAATACAATTGCAAAATGTAATTGTATTTAATTTAAAATCCAATACAATTACAAAATGTAATTGTATTTAATTTGAAATCCAATACAATTACAAATTGTAATTGTATTTTGTAAATACAAAATACAATACATTTTGTAAATATGTAATGTAAATACAATACTTTTAGTAAATACAATTACTGAAAGTAATTGTATTTAATTTGAAATCCAATACAATTACAGAATGTAATTGTATTTAATTTGAAGTCCAATACAATTACTGAAAGTAATTGTATTTAATTTGAAATCGAATAGAATTACTGAAAGTAATTGTATTTAATTTGACATCCAATACAATTACAGAATGTAATTGTATTTAATTTGAAATCCAATACAATTACTGAAAGTAATTGTATTTAATTTGAAATCCAATACAATTACTGAAGGTAATTGTAATTAAAGCAGTAATTTCTGAACTAAGTAATTTTTGCTGCCCAACTCTGGTCATCCGTTGACCGAGTTGGTATGGAAAGCCCCATATTTAATACAGAGGTGAATACATTTTTTTTAAAAATCATTAAATGAAAACAAATCCTTGCTTGGAAATTAATGGCTCGCGAAATATGCCCATATATGTTACATCTCGTGATTTCATTCAGATACGAACGCGTTCGCAATAAAAATATGATAATTTAAATCGTGATCGTTCCATTCCACGCGCAATCACAACATAATATCAATGAAATTTACCCTCTCGTTTAGTGTTGTTGTATGAGAAATCACCGCGGATTGTCGGTGGAAAAGCGGGCATTTCGGCAGAAACAGTAGTCGCGAAAATCGCGAGAATAACAACGCCAATCCACATTAAAGCTGCTCGATTGTTGCATTGAAAAGTCCGTCGATTGGCTTTGGAATTCCATCGAACAACACTAGACGCACATTTCAAGGAACGATTATCGTCGAGTCCGGATCGCGAACACGTGATTATTTTACTCGGCTTCGTCCTTTCCCCACGTAAATTTCCACCACGTCGTCGTGAGCCATTATCGAAATTTGTTGTCTCCGTTGTCTTATCCATGATTTCATTGCTGGACAGACGTTCGCAAAGTTCGCAACGAAGATCATCAGGATGAGAAGCATCATCATCATCGTCGAATCTCGTGCCCATACAATCCTCGTGAAGTCTTCGTTGTCGATTTTGACATTCGTCGTCGAGGGAATTAATCGCGACGACTTTTCTTTCGCTTGTAATCGACAAACTTCTTCTTGCTGAATTGGCAACACGTTTGCCATTACGACAATTCATTGCTGTAATTATCGGCGCGTATTTTGCGCACCCGCAATTAGCTACCAAAAAATCTCCTCTTGTTTTGATTGTTGAACCACGAATGTCGATATTGTTTTTGTTTTTATCCCTTTCGGTAGTTCGGCGAATTAATAAACGCTCGTAAATCGTCGAGCCTGTAGAATCTACACATTCTGTTGCCGCAAAATGCGCCGCTGGTTATTTTTTTTCTTGATAATCATCGACACGTGTCAATGTATTTCTCGTGACATGGAGAAGATATTACGCGCCATCGGCTCCAGAACCGATGCCGACACGAAGTGCCTGGAGAATTTTCTTCGACACCCCAACTTCGCTCGCTCGAATCTTGGAGTAGGATGTGTATTTTCGCGCGCACCGAAGCTGCATCCAAAGCTTCTTTCGAAACGTCCTTCGCGGCATTGGGATTGACAGTCTTCGTGTCGATAACCCCAATAAACTTGCTTGAAATTGGCCACGATTATCGCGAGCCTTTGAAGAACGTTATTTTAGGCAGCGATGACGTTTTTTCTTCTTTTAGGTCAAACACTCATTAAGCTGGACAGATTGGGTGCTTTAAAATGGACACTTTAGCTCCGTTTTTTTTCGTCTCTAACTGCAGAATACAGCCAGTGGTAGATGTAGCTTGTTTCTCGGCATTATTCTTCGGGGATTGAAGGACCGACGAAGAATCGATGTTGTTTTAGACGCTCAAGACACTCCGGTCCATCGTTCGATCCTGAAACATAAAAAATAGAGACATAAGTCATAGGTCTAAAAAAATAAAATACGATTGTTTGATGAATGTGACTGTTCAAAAAAGGCTAATTTTTTTTATTTGGTTGGTTATTTAGAATCTTGAAATTTGATGCAAAAGAATATTTTTCGCCAAAGGCGATTTGTCTGTAAAAAAAATATTCCTTCTTTAAAAAATCTGTGGATGAAATATGTTGCATTTTCGATGTAAGTATTGTTGTCATTTTATTCGTTCCGTAAATGGCTGTCGTACTAGCGTGTAGTTGATACTCGTCGGCGAATAACTTCAGACATGTTGTTCATTTTGACAATTGTAAATTATTTAAAAAATCGGGACTTTTTTCCGACTCTGATTTCAGAATTCACGGGTCCGACTTCCGGTCGGGAAATCCAATCTACATGTTTTTTCTTCAAAATATCGAATTTTGACCTTCAATATCGTTCTCAAGTTGCATATTGTATCCCAGAAAGTACAGATTACATCCCTTTTTACGATAATTAAAAAAAAAAGTCACTTTTGGTTCTGTACAGTTCCGACTTTCGGTCGGAAAATCCAACCTAACAAACCTAAATTTTCTTTTCTTCAAGATATCGAATTTTGGCCTTCATTACCGTTCTCAAGTCGCATATTGTACCTCAGAAAGTACCCGTTACATGCCTTTTTACCATGATTTAAAAGATCGAGCCTTTTTTTCCGTTTCTGATTTCAGAATTCACGAAACTAATAAAACGGCACGAGTTCTTATATCAAAAATGCAAGTTATTTCAGCCATGATAATCTGTAAAAGTCACAGTACACTAATAAAAATTTTAATACCGAGGTTCGATGGTTAGCGCGCTTCGCTGCTAGTTATTAAAAAAATAAAAATAAAAGGGCAATTTTTGTATGATTGTGCAGTAGACCTGTTCAAAAAAGGCTAATTCTTTTTTATTCGATTGCTCATCGAATTTCGATTTTTAATGTGCAATGTAATTTTGTATAAGATTTTATTCACTAAAGACTTAAGATCAAAATATTTAACTATTATATTTGTTTAAAGTATACTGTGAGTTTAATCTCAAATATCGCATGCATCTATCGATGGAAAAAAAGGAGCTTGAAAGGACTTTTATGTTCTCATATTGATTGTATAGATAGTTTGAAATCTAGGAGCTTATTACTTTGCTCGTACAGCGAGAAATTACCTATGGGTAATTTGCTGTATAGATCCGGCGATTGGCTAGACAATTTCCGTTCCAAAATTTTTAACTGTAAGAAAGCACGCTAGCTATCCGACTGCGCAGGTAATTTTTCGCTAGGCGGCATGCAACAATGTTCAGAGGCCTGAATCGATGCTACGCTGTGTAATTTTTCCTTGACTCTCTGCAATCGATACATGTACTCTCAAAAAAAATTCTAACGAAATTATGCGTCCAATGAATATGTAATATGTAGTTGAAACTATATTTTTATTGTTGCGGAAACGGCAATTATATTCTAGTTACCAGATTTTTTTTACCACCTTTAGTACAGCGAACTTATCATATCTTTACTCGTGAGAAACGACTTCTAATTTGCTTTTTTCATACGAAATGCAAAATAAACTTGATTGCTGAAATAACCTCATTTCATCGACACGAAAAATCGATTAGTTTTTACCTCTGAATCGTGCGCAATCCAGTATCTTTTATCGCTAGGGCGGAAAATGACTCATTTCGGCATCGTGATTATTTTTTGGCAATAATCATGTCCTTCTCTATTTTCTAACATACCAAGAGAAAAATATAACACTCATTCCCAGATTCGTATAGTAATCGGGATCCAAAATGGAAAAATCGCATTTTTTTCTTGGAGAAAATGTGTCTGGAAAAAAATGCCATTTTTTTCCTAGAGAAAATGTGTCTGGAAAAAAATGCCATTTTTTCCTGGAGAAAATGTGTCTGGAAAAAAATGCCATTTTTTTCCTGAAGAAAATGTGTCGGAAAAAAAATGCCATTTTTTCCTGGAGAAAATGTGTCGGGAAAAAAATGGCATTTTTTTCCTGGAGAAAATGTGTCTGGAAAAAAATGTCATTTTTTTTCCTGGAGAAAATGTATCTGGAAAAAAACGCCATTTTTCCACTCGGTAATCGGGATCCAAAATGGAAAAATGGTATTTTTTCCTGGAGAAAATGTTTATGGAGAAAAATGGCATTTTTTCCTGGAGAAAATGTTTATGGAAAAAAATGCCATTTTTCCACTCGGTAATCGGGATCCAAAGTGGAAAAATTCCTTTTTTTTCCAGACACATTTTCTCCAGGAAAAAAATGCCATTTTTCCATTTTGGATCCCAATTACTATACGAAACTGGGAATGAGTACTATAGTTTTCTCTCGGTGCATGATATACCATTTAGTGACATTTGGGTCAAATATTTTGGCGCCTCGGAAAAACAAATGTAATCGTATGTGACTGGTTGATTGTTTCGCGAAAGAAACGAAAGCTTCTCGGAAGTCTAAATCGTTCAGGGCGAATCATTTAGAGCAGATTCTAGGACCGGAGGAGGAAAATGAACAATTGGGACAAAAGAGAGAAGCGTTTCAAACTGATGAAGCTGAGTTTGAAGAAATACTAAGAAAACGCTCCAGATGCATGAGATTCATGAGACTCTGCAACGTCAAACTGAAGAACTTCATCGGAAACTGCCGCAACTTCAAAGAGAAGCTGCAAATGCAAATGCACTTAATTCGTAGTTCAAAATTAATTCAATAAGATGTTTTGATACCGATACTTGACAAAAATAACGAATATGAATGCACAAGAATTTCTAGAATAGATGAAAAAATATTTTGTCGTAAGGTCTCAAATGATGACAAGATGTTGATCCTTGAGGGTGTTTTGAACGGTCGTGCAAGGTTTTTGGTATTGTGCCAACCGGCCCAGTTATGTTTAACATCCGCTGCATTTAAAATAACGTTTTTAGCCGAATTTTAGTAATTTCTGGTGCGTGTGATCATCAAGATGCAATTGAGGCGATAAATGAGATCAAATCACCGCGAATCAGTATTTTAAGCTCACTATGAAGCAATACGGCATTAATTATACTTTGGTTCAACAATTTCCAATTCATTTCGGATGTATTTTCATATCGAGCGGACTCGAAAATCTAACGCCGTACTCGACTGCTACGTTACGACCTAATTGCTTCAGTCTAGGCGCATCTGATGATTTTCTAAGTCAAAATTTAGCGATAATATGAGTTTACACTTGATAATATGCTGGTAACTGGTCTCGAAACGAATCTAAGTAGTAGTCGTCTGGGTAATAGTATCGAAAGAAGTATCGGTAAGTCTCGAAAAGCGTATCGGTAAGTCTCGAAAGGAGTATCGTCAAGTCTCGAAAGGAGTATCGGTAAGTCTCGAAAGGAATATCGGCAAGTCTCGAAAGGAATATCGGTAAGACTCGAAAGGAGTATCGGTAATAGTCTCGAAAAGAATATTGGTAATAGTCTCGAAAGGAGTATCGGTAAGTCTCGAAAGGAGTATCGGTAATAGTCTCGAAAGGAGTATCGGTAATAGTCTCGAAAGGAGTATCGGTAATAGTCTCGAAAGGAGTATCGGTAATAGTCTCGAAAGGAGTATCGGAAATAGTCTCGAAAGGAGTATCGGTAAGTCTCGAAAGGAGTACCGATAAGTCTCGGAAGGAGTATCAGTAACAGTCTCGAAAGAAGTAAAGGTAACAGTCTCGAAAAAAAGTATCGGTAATAGTCTCGAAAGGAGTATAGGTAACAGTCTCGAAAAGAGTAGTGGTAAGTCTCAAAACGACTCTAAGTAATAGTCTCGAAAGGAGTCTTGGCAAATGTCTCGAAAAAAGTATTGGTAAGTCTCAAAACGACTCCAGGTAACAGTCTCGAAAGGAGTCTTGGCAAATGTCTCGAAAGGAGTCTTAGCAAATGTCTCGAAAAAAGTATTGGTAAGTCTCAAAACAACTCTAGGTAACAGTCTCGAAAGGAGTCTTGGCAAATGTCTCGAAAGGAGTCTTGGCAAATGTCTCGAAAAAAGTATTGGTAAGTCTCAAAAAGACTCCAGGTAATGGTCTCAAAAGGAGTCTTGGCAAATTTCTCGAAAAAAGTATTGGTAAGTCTCAAAACGACTCCAGGTAATAGTCTCGAAAGGAGTCTTGACAAATTTCACGAAAAAAGTATTGGTAAGTCTCAAAACGACTCCAGGTAATAGTCTCGAAAGGAGTCTTGGCAAATGTCTCGAAAAAAGTATTGGCAAGTTTCAAAACGACTCTAGGCAATATATAATAGTCTCGAAAGGAGTCTTGGCAAATGTCTCGAAAAACGTATTGGTAAGTCTCAAAACGACTCTAGGTAACAGTCTCAAAACGACTCTAGGTAACAGTCTCAAAAGGAGTCCTGGCAAATTTCTCGAAAAAAGTATTGGTAAGTCTTAAAACGACTCTAGGTAAGTCTCGAAAGGAGTGTTGGCAAATGTCTCGAAAAAAGTATTGGGAAGTCTCAAAACGACTCCAGGTAAAGTAGTCTTGACAAATTTCACGAAAAAAGTATTGGTAAGTCTCAAAACGACTCTAGGTTATAGTGTCGAAACGAGTCTTGGCAAATGTCTCGAAAAAAGTATTGGCAAGTCTCAAAACGACTCTAGGCAATATATAATAGTCTCGAAAGGAGTCTCGGCAAATTTCTCGAAAAGAGTATTCATAATAGAACCAAAAACAATTTCGGCAATAGTCTCGAAAGGATTTTTTATATTAGTCACGAAATGAGTCTTGAAGAGACTTGAAAAGTATCTTCTAGAGTAACGTATAAATTCCAGTGCAGTACAGTCAGTGAAGCTGATTGTATGTGCATGTATAAATTTATTGGTGTGTGTAAGTGTCACCGATATTATACACTATTGACCCAAGTGTCTATAGACTGAATGATGAAAGTAATACGATCTAGTTAATCGATCAGCGTACGGTTCTAATACCAACAAACTAAGAAATATCTGTCTCATACTTAAGTATGCTTATTCACTCTATGTATCATTCTCAGCCCTAAACCTTGTTTTCCAATTTATTCGTGGAATGTTTGTCAAGGGATTTTGTATTTTTTTTGTCCAGAATCGTTATGTCAGAAATCCAAAAATAAATCCATGGTTGCCTTAGAATTTGTCTTCAGGCACGTTCCATAAGCCACAGGTTATTGAATCAGATAAAAGTCTCTTAAAATAGCGACAAAAATTAATATATTTCTGTATCCAATTTTTCTTATCCATTAGTTATTCATGCGGATATACTTCAATGCACTTTAAATCTTGATAATGATACTCGCACAATGTAATAACATTATAATTGCGTCAACGAACCAAGCAATTACGATAAAATAAAAAGAAAAAAAAAAAAAAAAAAAAAAAAAAAGAATGTTTTAGCCACGGAAAATCGCATCGATAAAGAGAATTCATAACATCGATCGTAGTATACAGAATAGTGAGTAGTATCATATTTTTAACGATAACCATAATACAAGATAAGAGTTACGAGTGTGCGAATGACATGGCAATCTTGATAGCGGCCCACGGATATCATATGCGGATTAAACGCCCACGACATCGTTTAAAAAACTTGTACGCGACGTCGACGAGTATTTTGAGCTTAACCAACACGTCAATATCCCATAAAGCCACGTGGATTTCCACGAAGATCGCTATGTTGTGAAAACTCAGAAGCTCAGAGAGCGATTCACTGACGACGGGCTATCGGGATTCGTCAGTACACCCACCGACGCCGCCGTAATGTCGCTCACCCTCGTCCTCGTCCTCGTCGTCCACCTAACCGAACGATCGATTCCGTACGACGCCGTGGAAGCGCACGCGGCGGCTGCGACGCCAACGACGACGTCCGGATATACACAGAACGACGCGGTTCCTCTTCGATTTTCACAATTGAATATAAGTATACACTGTTAAAAATATTTTGAAAATTAATATATGTAGTATTGGAATTTTTTTGCAGTTGCGGTATATTAAATTTCGCTTAATCGTGTTATTAATAAATATTAAATCAATATTAAATGAAATTTTATATATTAAATTTCAATTTAATAATGATATAATTTAATTCAATTTAATAATATTAAATCAATATTAAATGAAATTTTATATATTAAATTTCAATTTAATAATGATATAATTTAATTCAATTTAATAATATTAAATCAATATTAAATGAAATTTTATATATTAAATTTCAATTTAATAATGATATAATATTTGATATATATTAAATAAAATATATTAAATATTTGATATATAATAAATGAAATTTTATATATTAAATTTCATTTAATGTATGGGTATGTTGAAAAATTGCAATAATTATAATTTATTATATATAATTTATAATTTTATTTATATGTATTTTTTATATATAATCTTCTAATTTATAGAATTATTAATTTATAAATTTTATAATTGCATATTAAATTTCATTTAATATATAGATATTTCGTAAAATTGCAATAATTAAATTTTTTTATATATTATTTATAATTTTATGTTTCTATATATTTTATATATACTTTTATAATCTATAAAATTATTAATTTATAAATTTTATACATTTTATAATTAAATATAAAATTGCATATTAAATTTCGTTTAGTATACAGATATGTTGTAAAATTCCAAAAATTATTTTTTTTATATATTTTTTATAATTTTATGTTTCTATATATTTTATATATAGTTTTATAATCTATAAAATTACTAATTTACAAATTTTATACATTTTGGAATTAAATATAAAATTGCATATTAAATTTCATTTAATATACAGATATGTTGTAAAATTCCAATAATTATATTTTTTTATATATAATTTATAATTTTATAGTCTATAAAATTATTAATGTATAAATTTTATAAATTTTGTTATTAAATATGAAATTGCATATTAAATTTCATTTAATATACAACTATCTTGCAAAATTCCAAAAATTATTTTTTTTATATATTATTTATAATTTGATGTTTCTATATATTTTCTATATAGTTTTATAATCTATAAAATTATTAATTTATAAATTTTATACATTTTATAATTAAATATAAAATTGTATATTAAATTTCATTTAATACATAGATATGTTTTAAAATTGCAATAATTATATTTTTTTATATATAATTTATAATTTTATAATCTATAAAATTATTAATGTATAAATTTTATAAATTTTGTTATTAAATATGAAATTGTATATTAAATTTCATTTAATATACAACTATCTTGCAAAATTCCAAAAATTATTTTTTTCATATATAACTTATAATTTTATTTTTCGATATTTTTTATATATAATATGATAATCTATCAAATTATTAATTAAAAAATGTTAAACATTTTATAATTAAATATGAAATTGCATATTAAATTTCATACTAATATACAGATATCTTGAAAAATTCTCATAATTATATTTTTTGTATATAATTTATAATTTTATTTATATGTAAATTTTACAATTTACAAATTTTATAATTAAATATAAAATTTTGTACTAAATTTCATTTAATACACAGATATGTTGTAAAATTCTAATAATTATATTATAAACACAACTTCAATGAAGTGTTTAGTATACTTTATATTAATTTTACGACAATTTTTGTTGTATATTAATTAATATTTGTATATTAAATTTAATACACGTGCATCTGCAAAAAAAAAATTTCCAATACTTAATATTAATTTTCATAGAAAAATTTCTAACAGTGGTACATGAAAATCATTTTACCTTCGCCTCTTTTTAAATTCACCGGGATAGGATATTTAACGACATGTCTATTTTAAGAATTGCATTTCTGATAATCTATAATTTTAGGGGAATATGTATACGATGGTTAAAAAAAGAATAAATATCCCTTGCGTTCAAGCGATTAGTATTACAAATTCGTACGAGCGGTAACGAGAAACGTGATAAAACTGTTGACGTCGACAAATATAGATTTCGAAGCGTCTAGTGGCAAGATTTTATTTTTGTTTATTTTTATTTTTATTTTTTTGTTCATTTCTCTCAGAGATTGTTACGATGTGTACATAAGGGGTGGATCACTAAATCTAGAGGGGATGAAATTGATTGATTTTCACTTCCCCGTGGAGGAAGCTTTGGTTGAGTGGATTTTATTTTCGGGATTTTCATGTCAGATTAATTTTAAATATATATATGTATGTGGAAAGACGTTTTTATCGCTGTATAAAATTCTAGCTCACGCAGTTTTTGAGATATTGCGCTCAAATTTGGTATGCTAATGGATCATTATTAATCACGGGTTGAAAATAAATTTGGCGAGAATCGTTCGAGGGGTTCGAAATTTATGGGATTTTGAATTTTTTAAAAAAATCTGATCGATCTTTAATTTCGGTAAATTTAGAGATTTCGGGCTAAAATTGTGTATATAAATAGATTGACATTAGATAATAATTCATTTTGTGGAATTTTGCGAGATTTGGTCGCAAATTTTATTGAATTTGGATTTTCTTTTAACTTTTATGAAATTTTGTAATTATAAAAAATTTGTGTTTGATGAAATTGTTAGGATGATTATTTCCAAAAAAAAAAGCTCAGTTCTGAATGAGATGTAAACTTCTGGCATGAACGATTAAAGAAAAAAGCAAAATTGGCGAAATGCCATTGATTTGAACAAAAATAATTCAATACATTTATCATGACTTCACCAATTTGACTTTCATCATTAATCGCTACACTCATGCCGGAAATGTACATCTCACAGACATCTCAGAATTTTTTGGGAAATATTCGATGTACTATAGCAAAAGTGTGATAAGTTTAAAAACAAATAATTTTATTATCGACAATCTCAAATATCAAAATTATTTTGTGACTGGCCAAAAAATTCTTCATATTGAGAGTCAAGAGAATATATTTTTTTAAATAATATTTTGTAGTCAATGTCAGTGATTTAGACCTGATTTTCTTAAATTTTTCACATTTTTTATCAATTACCATTTAGGTTTCGAAAAAAATATCTCATGTTCATAAAATTGTGTACACATCATCCACAATGTATTAAAAAAATACCCAGTGTCAATGGAAAAAAATTTACAATAATTGATAAATTTTTATTGATTTATTAGAAAAAATAAATTAAAAATTGCGATAATTAGAAAAATAAAAAAAACTTTAAAAATTTTCCTGCCTTAAAAAATCTTTAAATTTTTCAGATTCTCCAGATTTTTAGGTTGAGCAATCCTGTATACGTACCACCTATGAATTTCTAGATGGTTATCACTTTGTTATCACTTAGTGTTGATTTTTCACTCTTTTTATCAATGACCATTTAGGGTTCGAAAAATAAAATCTCATGTTCATAAAATTCTGTACACATCATCTACAATGTATTAAAAAAATGTTAACCCAGTGTCAATGGAAAAAAATGTACAATAACTAATAATTTTTCATTGATTTATTAGAAAAAAAAAAAAAAAAATAGTGATAATTAGAAATTAAAAATTAAAAATTTTCCTGCCTTAAAATTTTTTTGAATTTTTCAAATTCTCCAAATTTTTAGGTTGAGCAATCCTATATACGTACCACCTACGAGTTTCTAGATGTTTACCACTTTGTTATCACTTAGTGTTGATTTTTCACTCTTTTTATCAATGACCATTTAGGGTCGAAAAAAAATCTGTATTAAAAAAATGTTAACCCAGTGTCAATGGAAAAAAAATTACAATAACTGATAAATTTTCATTGATTTATTAGAAAAAAAAAAATAAAAAATTGCGATAATTAGAAAAAAAAAAACTTTAAAAATTTTCCTTCCTTAAAAAATCTTTGAATTTTTCAGATTCTCCAAATTTTTAGGTTGAGCAATCCTATATACGTACCACCTACGAGTTTCTAGATGTTTACCACTTTGTTATCACTTAGTGTTGATTTTTCACTCTTTTTATCAATGACCATTTAGGGTCGAAAAAAAATCTGTATTAAAAAAATGTTAACCCAGTGTCAATGGAAAAAAAATTACAATAACTGATAAATTTTCATTGATTTATTAGAAAAAAAATAAAATAAAAAATTGCGATAATTAGAAATTTAAAATAAAAAATTTTCCTGCCTTAAAAATTCTTTGAATTTTTCAGATTCTCCAGATTTTGAGGTTGAGTAATCCTGTATACGTACCACCTACGAGTTTCTAGATGGTTATCAATTTGTTATCACTCAGTGTTGATTTTTCACTGTTTTTATCAATAATCATTTAGGTTTAGAAAAAAAATCTGAATTAAAAACATGTTAACCCAGTGTCAATGGAAAAAAATTTATAATAACCGATAAACTTTCATTGATTTATTAGAAAAAAAAAGAAATTGCGATAATTAGAAATTAAAAATAAAAAATCTTCCTGCCTTAAAAATTCTTTGAATTTTTCAGATTCTCCAGATTTTGAGGTTGAGTAATCCTGTATACGTACCACCTACGAGTTTCTAGATGTTTATCACTTTGTTATCACTTAGTGTTGATTTTTCACTCTTTTTATGAATGACCATTTAGGGTTCGAAAAAAAATCTGTATTAAAAACATGTTAACCCAGTGTCAATGAAAAAAAATTTACAACAACTGATAAATTTTCATTGATTTATTAGAAAAAAAAAATAAAAAATTGCGATAATTGGAAATTAAAAATTAAAAATTTTCCTGCCTTAAAAATTCTTTGAATTTTTCAGATTCTCCAGATTTTGAGGTTGAGCAATCCTGTATACGTACTACCTACGAGTTTCTAGATGGTTATCACTTTATTATTACTAAATGTTGATTTTTCACTCTTTTTATCAATGACCATTTAGGGTTCCAAAAAAATCTGTATTAAAAAAATGTTAACCCAGTGTCAATGGAAAAAAATTTATAATCACCGATAAATTTTCATTGATTTATTAGGAAAAAAAAAAAAACAAAAATTGCGATAATTAGAAATTAAAAATAAAAAATCTTCCTGCCTTAAAAATTCTTTGAATTTTTCAGATTCTCCAGATTTTGAGGTTGAGCAATCCTGTATACGTACCACCTACGAGTTTCTAGATGGTTATCACTTTGTTATCACTTAGTGTTGATAGCGTTAAGGCGAAACGACGAGGAAACTTGGGAGAATATAGTCGTGATCCGAGTAACAGTTTCGCGATAAATTGAGGAAAAAAAAGTGGTGCTCAGTGAGAGGTAGTAGTTGTTAAAGGCAACACAGCACAGCGGGGACACAATGGTTGGTTGTTTACGATCGAAAACCGGCGCTTGACTGACAACGACCACGATCCTCGGTTGTCTCCGTGATCCAAGAGTGCAAGGGGGTCTTGGCACCACCACCAGTCAGCTCGTAACAGCCCAACGCATCGTACAATACGATCGTAGCCACAGAGACGATTCCACGCTGCTGTTTACGACCGCGAAGAGGCTACCGAACAAGTATAGCGATATCACCAGAATTTTAACCACTGTGCATAATACTAATAACGTATTAGTGAGCCAATGATTTTACCCTCTCTCCTTCTCATTTATCTCTAATTATTTGTACGAGCCATGAGATATGACAAGCAAAGAATTTGCGGCAGGAAAGAAAATTTTTTTATTTAATAAAATTTTTTAATAATTATAATTTTAATTTAATAAAATTTTTAAATAATTATAATTTTTATTTAATAAAATTTTTAAATAATTATAATTTTTATTTAATAAAATTTTTTAATAATTATAATTTTAATTTAATAAAATTTTTTAATAATTATAATTTTAATTTAATTAAATTGTTTAATAATTATAATTATAATTTTATAAAATTTTTGAATAATTATAATTTTAATTTAATAAAATTTTTAAATTAGAATTTTTATTTTAAAAAAATTTGAGGAATTAAAAAAAATAACAAATAAAGTTTAATAAAATTTCAACCATTGTGCATAATACTTTCTGAATCTCTTCTTCTCATTTATCTATAATTTTCTGTACAAACCATGAGATATGCCGAGCAAAGAAATTGTGACAGCAAAAAAAAAAAAATTTTATTTAATAACATTTTTTAATAAAATTTTTAAATATTTATAATTTTTATTTTTTTAAAATGCGGAATTAAAAAAAAATAACACATAACATTTAATAAAATTTTTATATTTTTTGCGAAAAAAAAAAATCTTTGGTATCAGCATATCTCACGAATCGGAGAAACAATCAATTAAGAGACAAAAAATAAATAAGAAATAGAAAAATTGGAGAATGTCAATTTTTATTAATTTCTCTTTCCTTTTATTTCTGCAAATTTTACCGCTGATCCAAAAATTCGGTATTACAGGATTTATAGGGTTAATAAAAAAACAATTCAATTTAATTATTGTAACGAAATTACAATGTACAAACGTGGCTGCTTTTTAAATATTATTTTTTTAAATATTTTAACGAAATTTTGTTTTAAAAAATCAGTTTTTCTACAATTTTTTTATGAGATGTGAAATTTTTTAATTTTTATTATTATTTAATTTATTTCCATTGGTTTTACTACTCAGTTTTACTACTAGTGTTAATAGAAATTAATTAAATTTCATTATTGCAACGAAATTACAATGTAAAAAGGTGGTCCATGTTACCAAACGTCACATGGTCCGAATTTTTGTTATAATTTTATCGACTATAAATCTAGCAACGTCCGCACATTTCAGCTACCCAAAAAGAAAAAAAACGGATTTTAAGTGGACATATTCGCCTCTTTTGATAGTCAAATAAATGCAGGTTATAATTTAAAAAAAAAAAAAAAAACAGAAAAATTCCTGTAACGTAATTAAACTTTGTCAAGACTATAATTTAACACCTAAATTAGCTCACTGTTATCACCATAAGTGAATATACGTAGTTGTAAAAATTTTCAATTCCACATGTGTAAATCGGCCCATATTCACAAATTTTACCTTAAAATGTAAAAAATGTAAAAAAATGGAAATATGAAGAAGCATGTTAATCTATTTTGGCTTCCTCATAGACGAAACTTTGTAAAAATTCAATAATAATGAGGAAGCAATTTGCAAAGTTCTACTTTGCAGTCTTGTTTAAAAAAATGTTAAATGGCATTTGTTTTGAACCCCTTGACAAATTCTCGCCAGATTCGAACTGATACTTAGTTTACCCACACTCTACTTGTGGACCAAATTTGAGCCTGATATCTTAAAAATGGCGGAAGTTAGAGCACAAACAAAAAATTCAAAATGCCATAAATTTAAAACCCCTTAACGGATTGACGTCAAATTCACTCCCAAACTTTATTTAATAACAGTCCACTTGTGGACCAAATTTGAGCCCGATATCTTAAAAATTGCGAAAGTTAGAGCACGAACAAAAAATGTCAAAAAATTGAAAAATGCCATAAATTGTGAACCCCTTAACAGATTGACACCAAATTTAATCCCAAACACTATTTGATAACAGTCCACTCCTGGTTCAAATTTGAGCCCGATATCTTAAAAATTGCCGAAGTTAGAGCACGAACAAAAAATTCAAAATGCCATAAGTTTCAAACCCCTTAACGGATTGACGTCAAATTCACTCCCAAACTTTATTTAATAACAGTCCACTTGTGGACCAAATTTGAGCCCGATATCTTAAAAATTGCGAAAGTTAGAGCACGAACAAAAAAAGTCAAAAAAATTAAAAAATGCCATAAATTGTGAACCCCTTAACGGATTGACACCAAATTTAATCCCAAACACTATTTGATCACAGTCCACTTCTGGTCCAAGTTTGAGCCGGATATCATAAAAATTGCGGGAGTTAGAGCCCGAGCTGCCATTCTCAAAAAAATTCAAAATGCCATAAATTTTGAACACCTTGATGGATTAACTCCAAATTCAATCCCATACCTCGTTTAACGACAGTTTACTCGTGGTTCAAATTTGAGCCCGATATCTTAAAAATTGCGACAGCTATCGTGCTAACAAAAAATTGTGCACATACGCACACACACACACACGCACATACATACAAACATTTTTTCTAAACTACTTTTCTCGACGTTTTAGACCATTCTGAGTGTCCTGACATGAAAATCTCGAAAAAAAAAATTTCACGAAACCAAAGCTTCCTCTAGGAGGAAACAAAAGTAAAATAAATGGCAATAGTTTTGAACCCCTTGACGGATTCTCGCCAGATTCGAACTGATGCTTAGGTTACCCACACTCTACTTGTGGATCAAATTTGAGCCCGATATCATAAAAATTGCGGAAGTTAGAGCACGAACAAAAAATGCAAAATGCCATAAGTTTCAAACCCCTTAACGGATTGACGTCAAATTCACTCCCAAACTTTATTTAATAACAGTCCACTTGTGGACCAAATTTGAGCCCGATATCTTAAAAATTGCGAAAGTTAGAGCACGAACAAAAAAAGTCAAAAAAATTAAAAAATGCCATAAATTGTGAACCCCTTAACGGATTGACACCAAATTTAATCCCAAACACTATTTGATCACAGTCCACTTCTGGTCCAAGTTTGAGCCGGATATCATAAAAATTGCGGGAGTTAGAGCCCGAGCTGACATTCTCCAAAAAATTCAAAATGCCATAAATTTTGAACACCTTGATGGATTAACTCCAAATTCAATCCCATACCTTGCTTAACGACAGTTTACTCGTGGTTCAAATTTGAGCCCGATATCTTAAAAATTGCGACAGCTATCGTGCTAACAAAAAATTGTGCACATACGCACACACACACACGCACATACATACAAACATTTTTTCTAAACTACTTTTCTCGACGTTTTAGACCATTCTGAGTGTCCTGACATGAAAATCTCGAAAAAAAAAAAATTTCACGAAAACAAAGCTTCCTCTAGGAGGAAGCAAAAATAAAATAAATGGCATTAGTTTTGAACCCCTTGACTGATTCTCGCCAGATTCGAACTGATGCTTAGTTTACCCACACTCTACTTGTAGATCAAATTTGAGCCCGATATCATAAAAATTGCGGAAGTTAGAGCACAAACAAAAAATTCAAAATGCCATAAATTTTAAACCCCTTAACGGATTGACGTCAAATTCACTCCCAAACTTTATTTAATAACAGTCCACTTGTGGACCAAATTTGAGCCCGATATCTTAAAAATTGCGAAAGTTAGAGCACGAACAAAAAATGTCAGAAAATTTAAAAATGCCATAAATTGCGAACCCCTTAACGGATTGACACCAAATTTAATCCCAAACACTATTTGATAACAGTCCACTTCTGGTCCAAGTTTGAGCCGGATATCATAAAAATTGCGGGAGTTAGAGCCCGAGCTGACATTCTCCAAAAAATTCAAAATGCCATAAATTTTGAACACCTTGATGGAATAACTCCAAACTCAATCCCATACCTTGTTTAACGACAGTTTATTCGTGGTTCAAATTTGAGCCCGATATCTTAAAAATTGCAACAGCTATCGTGCTAACAAAAAATTGTGCACACACACACACACAGACATTTTTTCTAAACCACTTTTCTCGACGTTTTAGACTATTTTGAGTGTCCTAACATGAAAATCTCGAAAAAAAAAAAAATTTCACGAAAACAAAACTTCCTCTATGAGGAAACAAAAATGTAAAAAAAAAAATGAAAAAAATGTATCTAAACGCTAGCACAGAGAGAAATACTAGGGGTGTCTGCATGCGAACGATCCGACGAGTCAAGTACCATAATTCGATTAAATATAAATTTCTCTTAATAACGAGGGATAATTGATTTATCGCATTTAAAGGGGTCAAAGCACCGAGCACGATCGCGAGCTCGATCGTCGTGGTTGCGCGCGCCCCTGTAGGCGCATGCGGCACGAATTCATCTAGCTGACTGATTAATTGAATCCCTGCCGAGCGCCCGACGACGAATAATATTATTGGCTGGGCTTACGGTGCTCGGCAATGTTATCATTATCGATGTTATACCGTTTGGTATTTGTCATTCGGTATCACAGATTCGTCTGCTATTGCAATGCCACTTGAAGCTCTTTTCGTAAACAGTCAACAATATCAAGGGAAAGGGAGAGAGTCAATATTTTTCTATGTGAATTCTATCACGCTGTTATTTATTGATGATCTTCATCAGTCTCTTCACTCTCGTTGTTACTATATCTCACTGTGGAATCAATGCAAATTCCCCGAGCTATTATATGGCCTTTCAAAGATTGGCTATTTAACCCCTTGGCTCTCGACTCTGTTGGAGACTCTGCGAGTGGCGAGAATTTTTTTTCTTTTTGTTTTTTTTTTCACTTGGTGTAAAGAGGATAATATAAACTCCTTGTTGGTTCGAAAAAATAATTGATAAATTGAACAAAAAAAAAAAAACAACGATACAAAATAGAATCTTGCATTTTGCTTCCTCATTGTTATATAGATTAAAGCTACGTTTGAGAAAAAATATGTTTATCTATTTTGGCTTTTTCATACACGAATCTCTGTCAAATATGTAAAATAATTTAATTTCTTCACTTGAATTGGGTAAAATAATGGAAAATTTACAATTAAATGGAAATCGAAAAATTAAGTAATTCATATGGATTAGAAAAAGATTTGTAGGGTTCTAATGTTTTATATGTTTTTTCAAATATTGGCTATTTAATCCCTTGGCTTTTCATGGGGAGGGAGTCAGGTAAAAAAATGGATTTTGGAAATTCAATATCCTCCAAATCCTATTGCATATAAAAATGCCCAATGCACTATATTGTTGGTACTCGATGAAAGGATTTTTTACTGTCGTCTGACTTGCATATGATTTTCAATATTTTCTTAAGCGAAGTTCTTAGGTTTTCCATTCTGCGCATGATTCAGATCAAACTACTAGGCAGATTGGAATGGTTGACGTCTCATTTTCTTCTTCATGAAAAGATACACCAGCTAAATGGAGCAAACTATTTTTTTTCATTCTGAAAGCAAAGTTAATCACTGATTTAGAAAAAGGCATAACATTTATTAATTAATAATTATGTCACTTAAAAAATATTACTTTTTATTAACATTTGCTCCATTTAGCCGGTGTATCTTTTCATGAAGAAGAAAATGAGACGTCAACCATTTCAATCTGCCTAATAGTTTGATCTCAATCGTGCGCAGAATGGAAAACCTAAGAACTTTGCTTAAGATAATATTGAAAAGCATATGCAAGTCAGATGATAGTAAAAAAATCCTTTCATCGAGTACCAACAATATAGTGTGTTGGCCATTTTTATATGCAATAGGATTTGGATGATATTGAATTTCCAAAATCAATTTTTTTACCTAACTCCCTCCCCTTAATAGGCAAATCTCTCAAATATGTAAAATAATTTTAGATTTTTCGATACCAAAGATTTTTAAAATAATTTAATGTCTTCACTTGTATTGGGTAAAATAATGGAAAATTTACAATTAAACAAAAATTGAAAAATTAAGTAATTAATATTGATTAGAAAATGATTTGTAGGGTTCTAATATTTTATATGCCCTTTCAAATATTGGCTATTTAATCCCTTGGCTTTTTAATAGGCAAATCTCTGTCAAATATGTCAAATAATTCTAGATTTTTGAACACCAAAGATTTAAAAAATAATTTAATATTTTCACTTGTATTGGTTAAAATAATGGAAAATTTACAATTAAACGAAAATCGAAAAATTAAGTAATTCATATTGATTAGAAAAAGATTTGTAGGGTTCTAATATTTTCTATGCACTTTCAAATATTGGCTATTTAATCCCTTGGCTTTTTAATAGGCAAATCTCTGTCAAATATGTAAAATAATTTTAGATTTGTTGACACGAAAAATTTTAAAAATAATTTAATATTTTCACTTGTATTGGTTAAAATAATGGAAAATTTACAATTAAACGAAAATCGAAAAATTAAGTAATTCATATTGATTGGAAAAAGATTTGTAGGGTTCTAATATTTTATATGCCCTTTCAAATATTGACTATTTAATCCCTCAGCTTTTTTATAGACGAATCTCTGTCAAATATGTAAAATAATTCTAGATTTTTTGACACCAAAAATTTAAAAAATAATTTAATGTCTTCACTTGTATTGGTTAAAATAATGGAAAATTTACAATTAAACGAAACTCGAAAAATTAAGTAATTCATATTGATTAGAAAATGATTTGTAGGGTTCTAATATTTTATATGTCCTTTCAAATATTGGCTATTTAATCCCTTAGCTTTTTTATAGACGAATCTCTGTCAAATATGTAAAATAATTCTAGATTTTTTGACACCAAAAATTTAAAAAATAATTTAATGTCTTCACTTGTATTGGTTAAAATAATGGAAAATTTACAATTAAACGAAACTCGGAAAATTAAGTAATTCATATTGATTAGAAAATGATTTGTAGGGTTCTAATATTTTATATGTCCTTTCAAATATTGGCTATTTAATCCCTCAGCTTTTTTATAGACGAATCTCTGTCAAATATGTAAAATAATTCTAGATTTTTTGACACCAAAAATTTAAAAAATAATTTAATGTCTTCACTTGTATTGGTTAAAATAATGGAAAATTTACAATTAAACGAAAATCGAAAAACTAATTAATTCATATTAATTAGAAAAAGATTTTTAAGGTTCTAATATTTTATATGTTCTTTCAAATATTGACTATTTAATCCCTTGGCTTTTACATAGGCAAATCTCTGTCAAATATGTAAAATAATTCTAGATTTTTTGATACCAAAGATTTAAAAAATAATTTAATATTTTCACTTGTATTGGTTAAAAATAATGAAAAATATACTATTGACCGAAAATCGAAAAACTAAATAATTCATATTAGTCAGAATTTCTGATTAATTTTTTTCTGACTCAGAAAAAAAATTGTAGGGTTCTAATATTTGGCAGATATTTCATTTTGTATCGTATTAAATAGCCTGTTAAATATTCAGGTAAATAAAAAATTAGTCGCACATTTTATCTGCAACTCGGTAATTTTTTTTTTTTTAACAATTGTTATGTGAGAAAGGAAAATAATAAAAGTTCACATTTTCAATGGCATGAAATTCATGGTATGAATTTTTTTTGTAAATTTGATTTTCATCCTTCGTCACATGCGGCGGCTACATCCATCTTGCTTGATTTTATCAAGACTTCAAGCCGTTTTATTTGACTCCTGATTGGTCGTGAGCCTCTCTGGTGAGCAATTTCAGTCGTGTTTCGGTGAAAAAAGAAAAACAAAGAAAGGCGAATATTTTTTATGCATCCGCTTGAAATTTTTTGTTCGAAAACATGCTTCCACTCGTTAAGAGCAAAAATTTACGATCCGAATGGGTCTTAAATCGTATTGTAAGACGTTATTTATTTTCCTTTTTCGGACCTCTCAAAACTCGAAGATGCTAATTTATTTATAATCCAAAGTGGCCGTAATTTATCTTTGATTTGACCGATTTGGGGTTTTAATAGTCATTACTAATCTCCTAGAATAGACATAAAGAATGGCGCTCATTTCATACCCTTTTTTCAAATTTTTACGACCGTTAGAATACTTAGAATATGGTTAAAAAATTAATAAAATTATAACTATATATTATATAATTAATAATATGATAATTACAAAAAAATTAATCCAATGTTTTTATCAACGTTTAATTAATTTATAATCATATTTCAAAAGAAGATATTTATTGTGGATCTCAGCCATTTATTAATATTCCGTATTATAAATTTACAAAAATCCATCAAAAAATTGAAAAGATTTTTTAAAAAAATTTTGGTGTTTATCCATCCGTTTAAGAAAAATAAATTAGCTATTACATAAGTATTCAAAATAAAAATCATAAAAATAGAAAGGGCGTCAACTAATCTTTTCATTTAACGATATATTTTAAAAATTTATTTTCCTATTAATTGATATAACTCACACAGACATTAACAGAGCCTATAAAAAAATTAGCATAGTATAAACTACATATTTAGAGGGTTGAAAAAATATAAAAAAAAAAAAAATACTAATTGAACTGCTGTCAAATCATATTTTATATAATTTGTAATATCCAGCGCTTTTTAGTCATTTTCACATAATTATACCAGGCGATAATATTCTACTTAGATATAATGATCAAACAAATATTTTCAAAAAAAAAAATACTAATTGAACTACTGTCAAATCATATTTTATATAATTTGTATTATCCAGCGTTTTTTAGTCATTTTCACATAATTAGAACAGGCGACAATATTCTACTTAGATATAATGATCGAACAAATATTTTCAAAAAAAAAAATACTAATTGAACTGCTGTCAAATCAAATTTTATATAATTTGGATTATCCAGCGTTTTTTAGTCATTTTCACATAATTAGACCAGGCGATAATATTCTACTTAGATATAATGATCGAATAAATATTAAAAAAAAAAAAAAAAATTGAACTGCTGTCAAATCATATTTTATATAATTTGTATTATCCAGCGCTTTTTAAATATTTTCACGTAATTAGACCAGGTGACAATATTTTACTTAGATATAATGATCGAACAAATATTTTCAAAAAAAAAAAAAAAACTAATTGAACTGCTGTCAAATCATATTTTATATAATTTGTATTATCCAGCGTTTTTAGTCATTTTCACATAATTAGACCAGGCGATAATATTCTACTTAGATATAATGATCGAACAAATATTTTCAAAAAAAATATACTAATTGAACTGCTGTCAAATCATATTTTATATAATTTGTATTATCCATCGCTTTTTAGTCATTTTCACATAATTAGACCAGGCAACAATATTCTACTTAGATATAATGATCGAACAAATATTTTCAAAAAAAATACTAATTGAACTGCTGTCAAATCATATTTTATATAATTTGGATTATCCAGCGTTTTTTAGTCATTTTCACATAATTAGACCAGGCGATAATATTCTACTTAGATATAATGATCGAACAAATATTTAAAAAAAAAAAAAAAATACTAATTGAACTGCTGTCAAATCATATTTTATATAATTTGTAATATCCAGCGCTTTTTAGTCATTTTCACATAATTATACCAGGCGATAATATTCTACTTAGATATAATGATCAAACAAATATTTTCAAAAAAAAAATACTAATTGAACTGCTGTCAAATCATATTTTATATAATTTGTATTATCCAGCGTTTTTTAGTCATTTTCACATAATTAGACCAGGCGATAATATTCTACTTAGATATAATGATCGAACAAATATTTTCAAAAAAAATATACTAATTGAACTGCTGTCAAATCATATTTTATATAATTTGGATTATCCATCGCTTTTTAGTCATTTTCACATAATTAGACCAGGCGATAATATTCTATTTAGATATAATGATCGAACAAATATTTTCAAAAAAAATATACTAATTGAACTGCTGTCAAATCATATTTTAGATAATTTGTATTATCCATCGCTTTTTAGTCATTTTTACATAATTAGTACAGGCGATAATATTCTAATTGGATATAATGATCGAACAAATATTTTCAAAAAAAATATACTAATTGAACTGCTGTCAAATCATATTTTATATAATTTGTATTATCCATCGTTTTTTTAGTCATTTTCACATAATTAGTACAGGCGATAATATTCTACCTAGATATAATGATCAAACAAATATTTTCAAAAAAAATATACTAATTGAACTGCTGTCAAATCATATTTTATATAATTTGTAATATCCAGCGCTTTTTAGTCATTTTCACATAATTAGAACAGGCGATAATATTCTACTTAGATATAATGATCGAACAAATATTTTCAAAAAAATATACTAATTGAACTGCTGTCAAATCATATTTTATATAATTTGTATTATCCAGCGCTTTTTAGTCATTTTCACATAATTAGACCAGGCAACAATATTCTACTTAGATATAATGATCGAACAAATATTTTCAAAAAAAAAAAAAAAACTAATTGAACTGCTGTCAAATCATATTTTATATAATTTGTATTATCCATCGCTTTTTAGTCATTTTCACATAATTAGTACAGGCGATAATATTCTAATTGGATATAATGATCGAACAAATATTAAAAAAAAAAAAATACTAATTGAACTGCTGTCAAATCAAATTTTATATAATTTGGATTCCAGCGTTTTTTAGTCATTTTCACATAATTAGTAAAGGCGATAATATTCTACATGGATATAATGATCGAACAAATATTTTCAAGAAAGAATGCAAAATAGAACCTTGCACATTGCTTCCTCATTATTTTTCGCTTTTTACAAAGCTTCCTCTCTGAGGAAGCAAAAAAGTATGTTATTCAATTTTGGCTTCCTCATAGAGAAAGCTTTGTAAAAAGCGAAAAATAATGAGGAAGCAATGTGCAAGGTTCTACTTTGCATTCATTTTTAAATTAGATAAATAAACATGTTGTGAATTCGCTTTTTCTATTTCGTTATTCCGTTATTTCGTTATTATTAGAGCGTTTTCGAAAGTAAATGTGATAACGTATATTATTAAAAATAATTCAACATTCCATAAAATCACAAATTTCATACCGTTTGTCACTAAATTATACATATATAATGGCTGAATATTGTTTCATTTATATACAAAATTTGAGCTCGCTATTTCAAGTTTTGCAAAAGTTACAATAGAGCGATAATGTAAATTTTTTGAAAAATTCAAAATTCCATAAAATCTGAACCACTTTACCGATTCGAGCCAAATTCAATACCAAACAGCATTGAGTGCACCTACTCTTATAACCAACTATTTAGCAAAATAGACTAAATTTTACGAAAGTTAGAGCGACCACGTCCTTTTTTCAAAAAATTCAAAACGGCATAAAATCGAAATTTTCGCACAGATTTCGTCGAAAATTGCTACAGTTGAAGAGGGTTTGCTGCTACACTAGTGTGCCAAATTTGAGCGCGATATACAAAACCGTTTTTGAGTTATCGGCGTTCGAATTTTCGAAGTTGTATACATACACACACATACATACATACGGACATTTTTTCTAGATCATTTTTCTGGACATTTTGGACAATTCTAAGTGTCCTGACATAAAAATCTCGAAAAAAAATTTTTCATGAAAACAAAGCTTTCTCTATGAGGAAGCAAAAAATATACTAATTGAACTGCTGTGAAATCATATTTTATATAATTTGTATTATTCATCGCTTTTTAGTCATTTTCCCATAATTAGAACAGGCGATAATATACTATTTAGATATAATGATGGAACAAATATTTAAAAAAAATATATACTAATTAAACTGCTGTCAAATCATATTTAATATAATTTGTATTATCCAGCGTTTTTTAGTCATTTTCACATAATTAGACCAGGCAACAATATTCTACTAAGATATAATGATCGAACAAAGTACAGAAAAAAAAAAAAAAAAATGAAGCGAAAATAATAACTAGATCGATTGAACTCCAAGGACAAAACTTCTCTCACCGCCTCGTGTTCCAATCAATCGAATCAACTCGGACGACGAGAAGATGACGTAGCTTTAAAGAAGAAGCTGCCGCGGAATTTATCATAAAAACACGTAAAAGATCCGTAAAATGCTGTGGTGTTACGTACACCGTGTACAGTTGCGGAGGTGAAGAAAGGCCGTAAAGATTTAACGAGCATCGCGGAAAATTGCGTGAGAAAGAGCGAGGGGCTCGAACGCGTTAAAGATCGCCCAATGGGAAAGGAATTCGAACTAGAGTATACAACTAATATATATATATATATATATATATATATATATATATCAATAGTGTATTATGTGAGCGAGAGTTTTTAATAAAGTAGTTTTAAATCGACAGTAGGCGTTTTTACACATCGGCCAATTCCCAGGATATTAAGAAAAGAAAACAACAAAGAAAAAGAAAAACTCTTGTTGATATTTCGCTGCAAGTTTCGGATTCTCATTAATACATTTTTTTTCAGAGTTTATAAAAGCTTCGTTAGCTTTATTAGACTTTGAAGAATTTCCATCAATATCCATGTAGAAATTGAAACTTAAGGTTAGTCAAGCAAGTGCAATTAATTAGAGTCAATTGGCCTTGTCTAAGTAGACACTGAGAGAATTTTAAAAAAAAGATAGTGATAATTTTACATTTGTGGTGAAATACAACCTCAGCCATTTTCTGGCCTGTAGATGTTAAAAAATCATTCATAATAAACTATTTTCGCGTATCTTATACGTCTTTGGTACATTGTAGAGAAAAAAAAAAAGCTCAGGAGGTAAAACGATTTTACATGATAACTGGGTGATAATTACACGGTGATTATCATTATCATAATTAATTATCTTAATTGCTTTAGCTCCCTGAGGTTTTTTCGCAGGGAGGTAAAAGGAGTTTAAAAGACGTATAAATTATCACATTCTCGTGTAATTATCACCGAGTTATCATGTTATCATTTTACATCTCTCAGGATTTTCCTCAGGGAGATAAACACGGAGTCAGAGATGTATAAATTATCATTCTCGCTTAAGTATCACCAAATAATCATGAATTTATAGATTTATGGCTGAAGCTCATCGGCGACTTCAGCAAATTTTGAAGTTGCCGCTTTTTTGCGACTTCAACACATTTTGAAGTTGGCGCTTTTTGGCGACTTCAGCAAACTTTGAAGTTGCCGCTTTTTTTGCGACTTCAACACATTTTGAAGTTGGCGCTTTTTGGCGACTTCAACACATTTTGAAGTTTGCGCTTTTTTGCGACTTCGGCAAATTTTGAAGTTGTCGTTTTTTTTTTTGCGACTTCAACACATTTTGAATTTTCCCCTTTTTGGCGACTTCAGCAAACTTTGAAGTTGGTGCTTTTTTGCGACTTCAGCAAACTTTGAAGTTGGTGCTGTTTGGCGACTTCAGCAAACTTTGAAGTTGGTGATTTTTGCTGGCTTCAGCCAATTTTGAAGTTGGCGCTTTTTGACGACTACAGCAAATTTTGAAGTTGACGCTTTTTGGCGACTTCAGCAAACTTTGAAGTTGGCGTTTTGGGCCACTTCCGCAAATTTTGAAGTTGGCGCTTTTTGTCAACTTCAACAAACTTTGAAGTTGGTGCTTTTTGGCGACTACAGCAAATTTTGAAGTTTACGCTTTTTGACGACTTCAGCAAACTTTGAAGTTGGTGCTTTTTGGCGACTACAGCAAATTTTGAAGTTTACGCTTTTTGACGACTTCAGCAAACTTTGAAGTTGACACTTTTTGGCGACTTCGGCAAACTTTGAAGTTAGCGCTTTTTGCCACTTCAGCAAACTTTGAAGTTGGCGCTTTTTGCAACTTTAACAAATTTTTAAGTTGTCGCTTTTTGGCGACTTCCGCAAATTTTGAAGTTGCCGTTTTTTGCGACTTCAACACATTTTGAAGTTGGTGCTTTTTGGCGACTTCAACATATTTTGAAGTTGGTGCTTTTTGGCGACTTCAGCAAACTTTGAAGTTGGTGCTGTTTGGCGACTTCAGCAAACTTTGAAGTTGGTGCTTTTTGGCGACTACAGCAAATTTTGAAGTTTACGCTTTTTGACGACTTCAGCAAACTTTGAAGTTGACACTTTTTGGCGACTTCGGCAAACTTTGAAGTTGGCGCTTTTGGCCACTTCAGCAAACTTTGAAGTTGGCGCTTTTTGGCGATTTCCGAAAATTTTGAAGTTGTCGCTTTTTGGCGACTTCCGAAAATTTTGAAGTTGCCGCTTTTTTGCGACTTCAACACATTTTGAAATTGGTGCTTTTTGGCGACTTCAACATATTTTGAAGTTGGTGCTTTTTGGCGACTTCGGCAAACTTTGAAGTTGGCACTTTTTGGCGACTTCGGCAAATTTTGAAGTTGGCGCTTTTTTGCTGACTTCGGCAAATTTTGAAGTTGGTGATTTTTGCTGACTTCGGCAAATTTTGAAGTTGCCGTTTTTTTTGCGACTTCAGCAAACTTTGAAGTTGCCGCTTTTACGCGACTTCAGTAAAATTTGAAGTTGCCGCTTTTTGGCGACTTCACCAAACTTTGAAGTTGACGCTTTTTGGCAATTTCAGCAAACTTTGAAGTTGACGCTTTTTGGCAATTTCAGCAAACTTTGAAGTTGCCGCTTTTTATCAATTTCAGCAAACTTTGAAGTTGCCGCTTTTTGCCGAATCCACCAAACTTTGAAGTTGCCGCTTTTTATCAATTTCAGCAAACTTTGAAGTTGCCGCTTTTTGGCGAATTCACCAAACTTTGAAGTTGCCGCTTTTTAGCAACTTCAGCAAATTTAGAAATTGGTGCTTTTTGGGGACTTTGGTAGCCTCCGGTGGCAATTTGAGATTTCAAATATCTGACAACTCTGAATCGGCTTTAGTTCCCGCGACCTTAACTTATCGGAGAGTCTACTGTACGCCAAAGAGCGACAGAATGAGGCGTCGCAGTGCTAGTAGAGTTAACCGCAGCAGAAGCGGCAGCACCAGCGCCACAACACTACCGAGTTCTGGCGCCGTTCTGGCGGGGAGAGGTACGACGCGTCGTAGGGTAGGAGAGGTAGGCTTCATTCACGAGCCCGTTCTACTACGCGGCGAAAACGCTCGCCTCGCGTTCAAGAGGAGGAGGAGAAGGAGGAGGAAGAGGAGGAGGAGAAGGTAGACGGGCAAACGTGGGGGAGGACGGGGAAGCTTCTACCGAGACACCCCCCGCGGGCGAATGCCCGACGTCCTCCTCCTGATGGTGCATTGCTGTCGCTCTTGTATATGTACAGTCAGTTGGATGCAGCAGCAGCAACAGCGACGCTCACACGTCGCGATTGACTCAACGGTTCTATGCGCAATCCACGCTACTACCTTAATACTTACATCGTAACAAGATGTGCGGAGATAAAGCAAAGGCACATCGACGGAAAACAATAGAAAGTCCAAAATAGTCAAGACGATATATCGTCGGGTATCCACTATACTGAATGTAGTGAGTGGATTCGTAGATGTATCTAGAGAAACGAAGCTACTGAGTCGAAGCGACTACTAGTAGACCGCCCGTTGCGCTATTTTTGTATCCTACTATCTATAGGTTACATTTATATGTGCTTTATAACGAGCTCAACGCATCTGTATCAAAGCACTTTGTGACACATCACCGCGGATGAGCGGATCATGGAAACTTTGGGATTCCGGGAGAGAATTCTTTTGCATTCGTGGAGGAATTATATTGGATATGAGAGGTGCTGTTTAAGACGGAAATTTAGGGGTTTTATTATAGTATGTGGCGCTTTTGGGGTGATAATTGGCATTATTTTGAAACACTTTTTTTAAATTATTTCTAGGGGATTTTCTTGACTCTTCGAAGATACAATTTGGTAAAAATTTTGGGTTGTTATTTTTTAAGAAAATATTAATAAAACGCCAATTTCAAATTGATCAGGGTCGAAGGATGAATCTTTATGGAGTATGAAAAGCTTTTAAAGATTTAGCAATGATCTGAGTAGAGTGAAACGCTACAATCTTATTATTTTGAATGGCTAAAATATGGCGGTTTAATTATTTTTATAGTAGTGAAAATTTTTAGAGCTTCCGTTTGGTAAACTTGTATTTGACTTCCGGTCGGTAAATCCTACTCAATTTCTTTTTTTTTATTCATCATTCTTAAGTCGTATATTCCACAACAGAAAACAACGTTTGAATCATTTTTACTGTGAATTGGAAAAAAGTGACTTTTGTTCGTTTCTGATTTCAAAAACCACAGATCTGACTTCCGGTCAGAAAACCCGAACGAATTTTTTTTTTCTTTGATATATCGAATTTTGGCCTTCAATATCATACTTAAGTGGTATATTCCACCACATAAAAATAACCGTTTGAAATATTTTTACTATGAATTGGAAAAACGTGACTTTTGTCCATTTTTAATTTCAGAATCCAAATCCGGTCGGAAAATCCAAACGAATTTTTTTTTTCTTTGCCATATCGATTTTTGTCCTTTATTATCATTCTTAAGTCGTATATTCCACCACATAAAATACCGGTTTTTAATATTTTTACTGTGAATGACAAAAAAAAAATTACTTTTGTTCGTTTCTGATTTCAAAATCCACAGATCTGACTTCCGGTCAGAAAATCGGAACGAAATTTTTTTTTTTCTTTGCCACATCCAATTTTGGTCTTCAATATCATACTTAAGTGGTATATTCCACCACATAAAAATAACCGTTTGAAATATTTTTACTATGAATTGGAAAAACGTGACTTTTGTCCATTTCTGATTTCAGAATCCAAATACGGTCAGAAAATCCAAACAAAATTTTTTTTTCTTTGCCATATCGAATTTTGCCCTTTACTATCATTCTTAAGTCGTATATTCAACCACATAAAATACCCGTTTGAAATATTTCTACTGTGAATTGAAAAAAGTGACTTTTGTCCGTTTCTGATTTCAAAATCCACAGATTTGACTTCCGGTCAGAAAATCCGAACGAAATTTTTTTTTCTTTGCCATATCGAATTTTGCCCTTTACTATCATTCTTAAGTCGTATATTCAACCACATAAAATACAAGTTTGAAATATTTTTACTGTGAATTGGAAAAAAGTGAATTTTGTCCGTTTCTGATTTCAGAATCCAAATCCGGTCAGAAAATCCAAACGAAATTTTTTTTTCTTTGCCATATCGAATTTTTCCCTTTATTATCATTCTTAAGTCGTGTATTCAACCACATAAAATACCCATCTCAAACATTTTTACTGTGATTTGGAAAAAACGTGACTTTTGTCTGTTTCTGATTTCAGAATCCAAATCCGGTCAGAAAATCCAAACGAAATTTTTTTTTCTTTGCCATATCGAATTTTGGCCTTTACTATCATTCTTAAGTCGTATATTCAACCACATAAAATACAAGTTACAAATATTTTTACTGTGAATTGGAAAAAAGTGAATTTTGTCCGTTTCTGATTCCAAAATCCAAATCCGGTCAGAAAATCCAAACGAAAATTTTTTTTCTTTACCACATCGAATTTTCGCCTTCACTATCATACTTAAGTGGTATATTCCACCACATAAAAATAACCGTTTGAAATATTTTTACTATGAATTGGAAAAACGTGACTTTTGTCCGTTTCTGATTTCAGAATCCAAATCCGGTCAGAAAATCCAAACAAAATTTTTTTTTCTTTGCCATATCGAATTTTGTCCTTTATTATCATTCTTAAGTCGTATATTCAACCACATAAAATACCCGTTTGAAATATTTCTACTGTGATTTGGAAAAACGTGACTTTTGTCCATTTCTGATTTTAGAATCCAAATACGGTCAGAAAATCCAAACGAAGTTTTTTTTTCTTTGCCATATCGAATTTTGTCCTTTACTATCATTCTTAAGTCGTATATTCAACCACACAAAATACCCGTTTGAAATATTTTTACTGTGAATTGAAAAAAGTGACTTTTGTCCGTTTCTGATTTCAAAATCCACAGATTTGACTTCCGGTCAGAAAATCCGAACGAAATTTTTTTTTCTTTGCCATATCGAATTTTGGCCTTCACTATCATACTTAAGTGGTATATTCCACCACATAAAAATAACCGTTTGAAATATTTTTACTGTGAATTGGAAAAAAGTGACTTGTCCGTTTCTGATTTCAGAATCCAAATCCGGTCAGAAAATCCAAACGAAATTTTTTTTTCTTTGCCATATCGAATTTTATCCTTTACTATCATTCTTAAGTCGTATATTCAACCACATAAAATACAAGTTACAAATATTTTTACTGTGAATTGGAAAAAAGTGAATTTTGTCCGTTTCTGATTCCAAAATCCAAATCCGGTCAGAAAATCCAAACGAAATTTTTTTTTCTTTGCCATATCGAATTTTGCCCTTTACTATCATTCTTAAGTCGTATATTTCACCACATAAAATACCCTTTTCAAACATTTTTACTGTGATTTGGAGAAACGTGACTTTTGCCCGTTTCTGATTTCAGAATCCAAATCCGGTCAGAAAATCCAAACGAAATTTTTTTTTTCTTTGCCATATCGAATTGTGCCCTTTACTATCATTCTTAAGACGTATTATTCCATCACATACAATACCCATTTGAAATATTTTTACTGTGAATTGGAAAAACGTGACTTTTGTCCGTTTCTGGTTCCAAAATCCAAATCCGGTCAGAAAATCCAAACGAATTTTTTTTTTCTTTGCCATATCGAATTTTTCCCTTTATTATCATTCTTAAGTCGTGTATTCAACCACATAAAATACAAGTTACAAATATTTTTACTGTGAATTGGAAAAAAGTGAATTTTGTCTGTTTCTGATTTCAGAATCCAAATCCGGTCAGAAAATCCAAACGAAAATTTTTTTTCTTTGCCATATCGAATTTTGGCCTTTACTATCATTCTTAAGTCGTGTATTCCACCACATAAAAATAACCGTTTGAAATATTTTTACTGTGAATTGGAAAAACGTGACTTTTGTCCATTTCTGATTTCAGAATCCAAATCCGGTCAGAAAATCCAAACGAAATTTTTTTTTTCTTTGCCATATCGAATTGTGCCCTTTACTATCATTCTTAAGACGTATATTCCATCACATAAAATACCCGTTTCAAACATTTTTACTGTCATTTGAAAAAACGTGACTTTTGTCCGTTTCTGATTTCAAAATTCACAGATTCGACTTCCGGTCAGAAAATCCAAACGAAATTTTTTTTTTCTTTGCCACATCGAATTTTGGCCTTCCACCACATAAAATACCCGTTAGAAATATTTTTACTGTGAATTGGAAAAACGTGACTTTTGCCCATTTCTAATTTCAGGATCCAAATACGCTCAGAAAATCCAAACGAAATTTTTTTTTCTTTGCCACATCGAATTTTGTCCTTTACTATCATTCTTAAGTCGTATATTCAACCGTATAAATACCCGTTTGAAATATTTTTACTGTGAATTGGAAAAAAAGTGACTTTTGTCCGTTTCTGATTTCAAAATCCACAGATTCGACTTCTTTTATTTTTTCTTTGCCACATCGAATTTTGTCCTTCACTATCATACTTAAGTCGTACATTCTACCACAGAAAACACGCTTTTCAAAAATTTTTACTGTTTACAAAAAAAAGTGTCATTCATCCGTTTCCAATTTTAGAATCCACAGACCTGACTTCCGGTTAGAAAAACCAACCGAAATTTTTTTTTTCTTTAACATCAAAACTTTACATTTCTACTATCATTCTCAAGTTATGTATTTCACCACAGAAAACACATGTTAATTCATATCAATTGTGCCCTAATTACGAATGATTGTCTCGTCAAATAGTAAACGAAAAAAAAAAAAAACACCAGAAAAACGAGGACCGGTAAGAATTTAAAGCAAACTAAGTAATGGTAGTCTGCTTTAGACTAGAAAACGAAAATTAGAATACGGGGCGAGAATGAGAGAAAAAGAGACATGCGGAAAAGAGAAAAAGCTGTGAGGTGAACCACGGCCAAAGAGGAACCAAATATATATATATATATATATATATATGTATTTGTATGTATAGGTGGTTCTTGAGTGTTCTCTTCGTTTATAGACCGCGTCGCGCCGTCGCACGCAGTATACGCGTCGACTCACGGGACAGATTGGGCGCATCATTGGGACTGGTACGACGACCACGACACGTCTAGACTGCGTGTGTAATCCTCTGAACGCGACTACGTGAACCGACCTGGTTCACGCGCGCAGTGTGCAAATTTCGTCGATTCATTCTGTCTGCATTCTATTCTATGACTATAACCATATCATCTGTACAAAATTGTCTACGATGATACAGTTCAGGAAATATGCAACCTCAATTTCGTACATTCTGCGTACGCAACTACCACTAATTTTGCCGGCAACATAATTAGTTTCTTTATGAAAAAAAAAAATGAAGTATCATCATTTTTTTTTGCTAACCATTTAGCGCCCAGAGCTTTTTTTCTTTTTTTTTACATTTCAAGATTAAGGGTATATTGTTGATAAAAAAATTCTAAAAGTAAAAAAAAAGCAAGTATCATTTTTTTTCGCTAATTATTTAGCGCCTAGGGCTTTTTTTCTAAATTTCAAGATTTACAGAGAAAAAAAAGCTCTGGGCGCTAAATGGTTAGCGAAAAAACATATGATACTTTTTTTTTTAATTAGAATTTTTTGATCAACAATATAGGGTATATTGGTGATAAAAAAATTCTAATTATTATTATTCTAATATTAATTCTAAGATCAAAATCATAATAAAAAAAATTATGATACTTTTTTTTTACTTAGAATTTTTTGATCATCAATATAGGGTATATTGTTGATAAAAAAATTAGAATAATAATAATAATTAGAATTTTTTGATCAACAATATACCCTCTATTGTTTTTTGATCAACAATATAGGGTATATTGTTGATCAAAAAATTAGAATAATAATAATAATTAGAATTTTTTTATCAACAATATACCGTCTATTGTTTTTTGATCAACAATATAGGGTATATTGTTGATCAAAAAATTCTAATTATTATTATTATTCTAATATTAATTCTAAGATCGAAATCATAAAAAAAATTATGATACTTTTTTTTTACTTAGAATTTTTTGATCAACAATATACCCTCTATTGTTTTTTGATCAACAATATAGGGTATATTGTTGATCAAAAAATTCTAATTATTATTATTATTTTAATATTAATTCTAAGATCAAAATCATAATAAAAAAAATTTGATACTTTTTTTTTACTTAGAATTTTTTGATCAACAATATAGGGTATATTGTTGAACAAAAAATTCTAATTATTATTATTATTTTAATATTAATTCTAAGATCAAAATCATAATTTAAAAAATTTGATACTTTTTTTTTTACTTAGAATTTTTTGATCAACAATATAGGGTATATTGTTGATCAAAAAAATTCTAAAAGAAAAAAAGCAAGTATCATAATTTTTTGATCGCCAACCATAAACGCCCAAGACTTTTCTTTTTTCTAGATTTCAAGATTGAGGATATATTGTTGATCAAAAAATTCTAAAAGGAAAAAAGCAAGTATCATAATTTTTTTTTGTCAACTATTTAGCGTCCAGCACTTTTTTTTCTAAATTTCAAGATTAAGGGTTATATTGTTGATCAAAAAATTCTAAAAGAAAAAAAGCAAGTATCATAATTTTTTTTTGTTAACTATTTAGCGCCCAGCACTTTTTTTTCTAAATTTCAAGATTAAGGGTTATATTGTTGATCAAAAAATTCTAAAAGAAAAAAAGCAAGTATCATAATTTTTTTTTTGTTAACTATTTAGCGCCTAGCACTTTTTTTTCTAAATTTCAAGATTAAGGGTATATTGTTGATCAAAAAAATTCTAAAAGAAAAAAAAGCAAGTATCATAATTTTTTTTCGCCAACCATAAACGCCCAAGACTTTTCTTTTTTCTAGATTTCAAGATTGAGGATATATTGTTGATCAAAAAATTCTAAAAAGAAAAAAGTATGATAATTTTTTTATTATATAATTCTAAAAGTTTAATCAAATAATTCTAAAAGTTTAATTTACATTTTGAGCTGAGATTCGTTGTCGGTTTATTGTTGGAATTTATATCAATAAAGTGCGTAGCATTTTATACATTATTACAAAAAGAAGCGAGCCACTCCTATCGTTATCCACATCCCGAGTCTCGACATCTCGATACTTCAGATAACCACAAACGTGTTTGACCTCCACTATGCACCGCAACTCGTTTATACACCCTCTCAATGCTTAACATTAAGATCTCCCCATAGCAATGTCCTCAATCGTGCCATTGCGTTGCAACTCGTTTTCAGACATTCTCTGTCCTCCACATCCCGAGCCTCCGTACCTTAGTACTACGTACTTCACAGTTGAATCTTCGCATAGTTTGTCCTTCACTGTTTTACTCCTCCGCCGCTTCATTTTCACAAACATCTCTACCCCCCACATCTGGATACTTAACATGGTGGCCTCGAGGAGAAGAATATATCGGCTCCCTATTAAACGAAACCTACCGCAGAGGAAAAGGATTCGTTGGTAGATGCACCAAAACGATTAATATGGTAATATAAGGTATAATAATGAGTGGTTGTGTATAAATACCGATGTTCATCAATTAGTTTTATCGAGGTTGTGTTCAGCAACCTAATGTCATGTGTTCATTATTTTGGATAGTTCAATTAATGATATTTCAATTTGCATCACGGACTAACCGATTGGTTAGCCAACCAACTGATTCACTGGCCAACAAACTGATTGGTTAACCAACCAACTGATTAATTAGCCAACCAACTGATTGGTTAACCAACCAACTGATTGGTTAGCCAACCAACTGATTGATTAGCCAACTAATTGGTTAGTCAACCAATTCATTGGTTAGCCAACCAACTGATTGATTAGTCAACCAACTGATTGATTAGTCAACCACCTGATTGGTGAGCCAACCAACTGATTGATGAGCCAACCAACAGATTGGTTAGCCAACCAACTGATTGATCAGTCAACCAACTGATTGATTAGTCAACCAACTGATTGGTGAGCCAACCAACTGATTGGTGAGCCAACCAACAGATTGGTTAGCCAACCAATTGATTGGTTAGCCAACCAACTGATTGGTTAGCCAACCAACTGACTGTTTAGCCAACCAACTGACTGGTTAGCCAACCAACTGATTGGTTAGCCAACCAACTGATTGGTTAGCCAACCAACTGATTGGTTAGCAAACCAACTGATTGTTTAGCCAACCAACTGATTGGTTAGCCAACCAATTAATTGGTTAGTCAACCAACTGATTGGTTAGCCAACCAACTGATTGGTTAGCCAACCAACTGATTGGTTAGCCAACCAACTGATTGGTTAGTCAACCAACTGATTGGTTAGTCAACCAACTGATTGGTTAGTCAACCAACTGATTGGTTAGCTAACCAACTGATTGGTTAGCCAACCAACTGATTGGTTAGCCAACCAACTGATTGGTTAGCCAACCAACTGATTGGTTAGCCAACCAATTGATTGGTTAGCCAACCAACTGATTGGTTAGCCAGCCAACTGATTGGTTAGTTAACCAACTGATTCGCTAGTCAACCAACTGATTGGTTAGTTAACCAACTGATTCGCTAGTCAACCAACTGATTGATAAGTCAACCAACTGATTGGTAAATGAAGTAATTGATTGGTTAGCGAAACAATTGATTGGTTAACCAACCAATTGATCGGTTAGCCAAACAATAGATGCTAAAAATGCCGCCTTCTGATCTGACATATTAAGACCCTTGAGCTATTGCAGTAACATGAAAGGCACCGCTTCTATGGCCGCCCTTAGCAACTGGTAGAAGCAACAATTATTACCAGCTCCACATATCTGACACGACGCGAAAATGACCTACTCCTAGACATGTCCTCAATGAACGAACAACAAAATCTACGATTTCCGGTACATTTTGTTATATTAAAGTTCTGAAAATCCAATTTTTCGTCATGCTATTACCAGTTTCACGATTTAAACACGGAGAAGCGCGCGTGTGTCGCGCGTCAAGGACACTTCAATGGCGTATAACTAACGCGCAGAGTGTCTTTGAATTTTCCCTCGGGTCGTTAGGATTTAACGATTATTATTATTATTCTTTCCCTCTTGCTCTCGGCTCTTGCCTTTGTCATGTTATTTCTCGGGTCAAGAAGTCAACGCGAGCGAGCGAGCAAGATACTCGGCCTATGGAACAGAAGGCTAACCAACAAACACTAACACCACAAGCAGCAACAGCAGCATAACCAAGCAGGAAGGAGTGCACGATGCTCGAGGCTGCTTCGCCGCTGCTTCGATGCTGCGTTCCACGAACACGGCGAAAGTCCCCGTGAGCTAGTGAGTGTGCTGCTAACCAGCAAATATAGCATCTGTGGAGGGGCGTGAAGCAGACCTTCGAAGTATGCTGGCGGCCTCTGCTTCTGATTCTCAGAAAACTTCAAGTTATGCATCTCTCACCAGCGTTCATTCGCCCTAGGACCTAAATATAATAATAATCAAAACACGTCAGACACATAAACATTATGCACTTCCAACCTCTCGTATCTTGGGTTTAACTTGAACAAAATTCTGGTATACCTATGAAGTGCAAAATATTTATTTTTCGACCATGCAACCATATTTTTAGCTACTGTAACGAGAAAATAGTTTAAAATATTTTTATGGCCACCATAACTACAGAAAAAAATAAATTATAAAGCAGAAATTAATGTCACTTATTATTAAATATAATAATAATCAAACAAGTTAGAAACATAAAAATTATGCACTTCAACCTCCAGTATCTTGGGGTTAATTAAAACAGAAATCTGGTATAACTATAAAATCGCAAATATTTATTTTAAGGCCATGTGGATATATTTTTATTTTTAGCTACTGTAACGAGAAAATAGTTACTGTGAAAATATAGTGTAAAATATTTTTATAGCCACCATAACGACAGAAAAAAAAATTATAAAGCAGAAATTAATGACACTTATTATTAAATATAATAATAATAATCAAACAAGTTAGAAATATAAAAATTAAGTACTTCAACCTCCAGTATCTTGGGGTTAACTAAAACAAAAATTTGGTATAACTATAAAGTGCAAAATATTTATAAGACTATATTTTTATTTTTAGCTACGGTAACGAGAAAATAGTTAAAAATATTTTTATGGCCACCATAACTACAAAAAAAAAAATTATAAAGCAGAAATTAATGTCACTTATTATTAAATATAATAATAATCAAACAAGTTAGAAACATAAAAATTATGCACTTCAACCTCCAGTATCTTGGGGTTAATTAAAACAGAAATCTGGTATAACTATAAAATCGCAAATATTTATTTTAAGGCCATGTGGATATATTTTTATTTTTAGCTACTGTAACGAGAAAATAGTTACTGTCAAAATATAGTTTAAAATATTTTTATAGCCACCATAACTACAGAACAAAAAAATTATAAAGCAGAAATTAATGTCACTTATTATTAAATATAATAATAATAATCAAACAAGTCAGAAACATAAAAATTATACACTTCAACCTCCAGTATCTTGGGATTAACTTAAACGAACATTTGGTATAACTATAAAATGCAAAATATTTATAAGACTATATTTTTATTTTTAGCTACTGTAACGAGAAAATAGTTACTGTTAAAATATAGTTTAAAATATTTTTATAGCCACCATAACTACAGAACAAAAAAATTATAAAGTAGAAATTAATGTCACTTATTATTAAATATAATAATAATCAAACAAGTCAGAAACATAAAAATTATGCACTTCAACCTCCAGTATCTTGGGATTAACTTAAACGAAAATTTGGTATAACTATAAAGTGCAAAATATTTATAACACTATATTTTTATTTTTAGCTACGGTAACAAGAAAATAGTTAAAAATATTTTTATAGTTACAAAGAATATTATAAAGCAGAAATTAATGTCACTTATTATTAAATATAATAATAATCAAACAAGTCAGAAACATAAAAATTATGCACTTCAACCTCTAGTATCTTGGGGTTAATTAAAACAGAAATCTGGTATAACTATAAAATTGCAAATATTTGTTTTAAGGCCATGTGAATATATTTTTATTTTTAGCTACTGTAACGAGAAAATAGTTACTGTCAAAATATAGTTTTAAATATTTTTATAGCCCCCATAACTACAGAAAAAATAAATTATAAAGCAGAAATTAATGTCACTTCTTTATTAAATATAATAATAATAAAACAAGTCAGAAACATAATAATTAAGCACTTCAACCTCTAGTATCTTGGGGTTAATTTGAACAGAAATCTGGTATAACTATAAAATTGCAAATATTTGTTTTAAAGCCATGTGAATATATTTTTATTTTCAGCTACTGTAACAAGATCATAGTTACTGTCAAAATATAGTTTAAAATATTTTTATAGCCACCATAACTACAGAAAAAAAAACTTATTATTAAATATGATAATAATCAAGCAAGTCAGAAACATAAAAATTAAGCACCTCAGTATCTTGGGGTTAACTAAAACAAATATTTGTTAACTATAAAGTACAAAATATTTATAAAACTATATTTTTATTTTTATCTACTGTAACGAGAAATTAGTTGCTGTAAAAATATTTTTATAGTCACCATAGCCGCAGAAAAAAAAAGTTATTCTAAAGCAAAAATGAATATCCCTTATTATTCATCATCTGAAAATATTTTGCATGGATTTCTCCGAGCATTTGATAAACGTCGGTCAATGTAACGATAACAAAAGTAGAAATTTCATGGTCATTGATTAACCGATTATACGCTGCTACGAAATGTGACGGACTTGGATGCAATTTAATAGTCAACATCTATTAAATGCAGGAGAATTATCTCGCCGATCTGGTTGTGGGCTTGAAATTCTTATACGTATCCGTGCTGAGAGGGTCGCACGCGAGAGGCAGAGAAAGGATTGGTGCTCGTGACTGCTTCGCTGTGCAACGTCGCTTATAGAAGTTGCAACGCTGCTTCGCTTGCGCCATTGCCAACTTCACATAAGGATCTTTGATTTCATCAGGAATTTACTCGCTACACCCCCACTATCACGATAAATCTTCCTTTCGCTGATTAATTAGGCAATTCGCAACAGATTAAATTCGAGCTCGTGGCAAAAGATATGATTGCAAGATTCCTCTTCATATTCCATGCTAAAAATAACCCGTCACCAAGAATTGACGTTTTTCCATTAACGTTATAAAAAATGGCGTTAAATATCGATGTGATGTGAAACGATTTTTGCCACGTTATAGTGTAACGTGAAATTGAGGATGTTTTGTGATGAAGCGAAGCATATCAAGCGAAGCGGGACGAGCAAACGAGCTCGAGAGAAGCCGAACCAACTTGGGATGCCATCGCGACGCCTTCTGCTTCGTTCCAGATACACTATACAACATAGTTGGATCCGAAAGACATATATAGTTGTATACGCTTGGAAATATGGATAAAGGAATTTCTCTCGTGAAAGATGGAGCCACCTGTAACGAGGACTTCTATTCTACACATAAAACCAACTTTATAGGTTATTTTATGTTGTGACTACAGCCGCAATAAAAAAAAGGAAGGAAGGAAGTGTGGGATTAGATGTACTTAAGGTAAACGTACCAATGACGGGACGTTTAAGGCGGTGTCTGTTTTGTATGCCAATTTCCGCATGCATATATTAATTATTTTGCAAATGGTGGTAACGAATTGCAAGATTAGAGTTTCTAGTTTCCAAAAACTATACAATAAAAATATTTCTGATTGTTTGATAAATAGTTATTGATTAAAACGCTGAAAAGTGCACATGTACCAGTGCCGGGACGGGTATTTTTGTGCATGTCCCGCTGCCGGGACACCAAATGTGCGTATCGGTGGACATCTACAAATTTTAATGCATCTGCTTGAAAAGAAATGCCAAAAAATGTGCGGTACACATATATACACCTATGATGCAATAAATAAAACATATATGTTTATAAAATACATATATATATTTTAGTAAATTATCAATGAAGTTTTTGCTACCGCATAACCCAACATCCGCGTCAAAATGTCAATCGTGCGATTGTGTCCCGGCTCTGGGTCGCAGCGAGATTGCTTACTACTTGTCCCAGTCGCGGAACATACGTTGGACAGTGGTGCCAACGTATATTCGGTCAGCTCCAATAACGGGACACAAAAATTACGAGTTTTAAGATATTGTACGTAACATTTGACAGTGTAATCTTAAACTTTAAGAATTTCTGAATTTGAAATACCTATGGAAAGTCTCGAACGAACTATAATCTCCGGGGTATCATATTAATGATTATTCGGCTCTCCTTAGCTAATTGGTTTAGGGATTTGCTGAAAAAGCTCGAACACCATAGATCCGCTAATATACTTATTATTTACATTTTCAATTTACGATGAAAAACATGAAATTTTTTCACGTATGTTAATTATATATAACAGATACAATTGGAAGAGTTATTTTTTAATATTTTATCCATTAAACTCTTAGTATCTACAAATATCCTTTTAGTGTCCCTCAATTGGGACCTGTCCCACCATTGGTACGTTTACCTTATGTATTTTTCGGCAGTTTTTGGAAGTGGAATTTGTTACTAAGTGGACGACTGGGTTAAGCTAATTGTAGTAAAGATTTTATGGTTAAGGGGGGGGAGGGAGTTTGATACAAATTAGTGATATTTATTTAAGGTTCTCATTTGTTTATTGGAGGATTTTATGACAATTTTTTTTTAAATCGTGAAACTAAGATTTGTAAATGAAATTTGTAAGGAAGGTGATTGGTTTTTGAACTTCGACACGATTTCCTGAAATAACTGGGAATTTCTGAAAATTGCTTGAATAATATTTATAAGAAGAATTATTTTGGCATGATTGTAGCTTTTTTCATTTTTCTTAAAATTAGGGAAGTTATAATTTATTTGATGAAATTTTTTTCTTTTGGTCATTTCAAATTGCTATTTATTGCAGCTTTTTTGAATGGCAAAATGTTCAGAGAATTCAATTATTATGGGAATTAATTCGTAACACCCTTGTGGCAAATGTAAAATATGATTTTTAAAAAGTGACATTCTGCCAATTATTTAAATATCTTCCAGCACTTTTAACTATTGATTGCAGTTTTTTTGTATACCAAAATGTTCAGAGAAACCAATTATTATTGGAATTTATTCATAACACCCTTTTGGCAAATGTAAAAAATAACTTTAAAAAAAACTTTGCAAATTGCTTCCTCATTATTGTTGGATTTTTACAAATTTACTTCTATGGGGAAGTATGTTAATCTATTTTGACTTTCTCATAGAGGAAGCTTTGTAAAAATCCAACAATAATGAGGAAACAATTTGCAAAGTTCTACTTTGCAGCCTTGTTTTAAAAAAATTTTAATAGCATTATTTTTTAACCCCTTGACAGATTCTCGCCAGATTCGAACTGATGATTAGTTTACCCACATTTTACTTGCGTACCAAATTTAAGCCAGATATTTCGAAAATTTTGAAAGTTGGAACGCTAAAACTAATTTTTCGAAAAATTCAAAATGTCATAATTTTTTAACCCCTTAATGGATTGACGCCAAATTCACTCCCAAACTTTATTTAATAACAGTCCACGTGTGGACCAAATTTGAGTCCGATATCTTAAAAATTGCGAAAGTTAGAGCACGAAGAAATTTTTTTTAAAAATTCAAAAATGCTATAAATTGTGAACCCCTTAACGGATTGACACCAAATTTAATCCCATATCTTGTTTAACTACAGCCTACTTGTGAACCAAATTTGAGCCCGATATCTTAAAAATTGCGGAAGTTAGAGCACAAACAAAAAATTCAAAATGCCATAAATTTTGAACCCCTTAATGGATTGACGCTAACTTCACTCCCAAACTTTATTTAATAACAGTCCACGTGTGGACCAAATTTGAGTCCGATATCTTAAAAATTGCGAAAGTTAGAGCAGGATCAAAATTTTTTAAAAAATTCAAAAATGCCGTAAATTGTGAACCTTAACGGATTGACACCAAATTTAGCCCCATACCTTGTTTAACTACAATCTACTTGTGGACCAAATTTGAGCCCGATATCTTAAAAATTGCGGAAGTTAGAGCACGAACAAAAAATTCAAAATGCCATAAATTTTGAACCCCTTAACGGATTGACGTCAAATTCACTCCCAATCTTTATTTAATAACAGTCCACTTGTGGATCAAATTTCAGCCCGATATCTTAAAAATTGCGAAAGTTAGAGCACGAACAAAAAATGTCAAAAAATTTAAAAATGCCATAAATTGTGAACCCCTTAACGGATTGACACCAAATTTAATTCCAAACACTATTTGATAACAGTCCACTTCTGGTCCAAGTTTGAGCCGGATATCATAAAAATTGCGGGAGTTAGAGCCCGAGCTAACATTCTCCAAAAAATTCAAAATGCCATAAATTTTGAACACCTTGATGGATTAACTCCAAACTCAATCCCATACCTTGTTTAACGACAGTTTACTCGTGGTTCAAATTTGAGCCCGATATCTTAAAAATTGCGACGGCTATCGTGCTAACAAAAAATTGTGCACACACACACATACATTTTTTCTAAACCACTTTTTTCGACCTTTTCTAAACCACTTTTCTCGACTTTTTAGACCATTCTGAGTGTCCTGACATGAAAATCTCGAAAAAAAGAATTTTTACTAAAACAAAGCTTCCTCTATGAGGAAGCAAAATAAATTAAATAAAGTAGAAATTTGCAAATTGCTTCCTCATTATTTTTCGCTTTTTACAAAGCCACCTCTATGAGAAAGTATGTTAATTGATTTTGGCTTCCTCATAGAGGAAGCTTTGTAAAAAGCGAAAAATAATGAGGAAGCAATTTGAAAAGTTCTACTTTGCAGACTTGTTTGTGCTCTAGACATTTTTCTAAAAATTCAAAGTGTCGAAGAATTTGAACCGTGTATCCGATTTTTTTCAAATTTGCACTAAAACCTTGTACCATAGTAGACCATATGTGGACCAAATTAGAACCCGGTATCTCGTAATTTGCACGAGCCAGCACGAGAATGAGAGTTTTCGAAAAATTCAAAATGCCATAAAATTTGAACGGCTAGACAGATCTGCGCCAAATTTGTACTCAAATGTTTTTCGATGATAGTCCATATGTGAACAAAGTTTAAGATAAATCTGTGAAAAATTTTTAAAAAAATAAAATTTCGTGACGGCATTTTTTTTTCTTATTCACCAAAATCGAAATTTACCGACATATCGATAATTCCTTTGACTAAATTCATTATCAACAATCAATAATCGTGAAATCATGTCAAAAATTCCAGCCGGATATCTCAGAATTTACAGGAGATGAAGTTTTTGAAGACATTTTCTAAAAATTGAAATTGCAGTAAAATTATAATCACGCTATCGATTCTCACCAAATTTGGTACACATCATGTTTTGATGGTAGTCTATTTACGTACAAAATTTCAGCCCGATATCTCTCAATTTACGAAAGTTATAGCGTGAAAACGATTTTTTCAAAATTTTCAAAATGCTGTAAAAACTAAATTTTCGAACCGATTCGCTTAAAATACAATCCCAAACAGTATTCTATGATAGCCCACTTGCGTACCAAATTTGAAGCCCATTTATCGAAAATTGCGACAGTTATCGTGTAAACAAGGAAATGTGCACACACACACACACACACACACACACACACACACACACACACACACACACACACACACACACACACACACACACACACACACACACAAAATCTCGAAAGAAAAAAATTTTCACGAAAACTAATTTCGTGAAATTTAATAATTTAATAATTCAAAAAGTTTAATTTAATAATTCCGCTAATTATTTAAATATCTTCCACCACTTTTACCTATTGATTGCATCTTTTTTGTGTGCCAAAATTTTCAGAGAATCCAATTATTATGGGAATTAATTCGTAACAGAATTTTGGTGAAAGTGGAAAAAAAAAATAATAAGAAAAATAGTGTCACACTGTGCCCCACTCTCCCCTATACATGTCGCGCCAAATGAGAACCCCTGCTGTCTGGGGGTGGCTGAGTGAACCAGGGCGTGGGTGGATTATGCAAGTGGTGGGGAGAGCGGGTGGGTAAAAGGCTGAGAGCCGGAAGAGAGACGAAGGGAGGAAGGCTCATGATACTACGCCGCAGCGCGTAAAGGGGCGGCCGATCGATGGCGGCCAAAACATTGCCACATGCCCGCATCACGCGCGCGTTCGCTCGCGACCTCTCCCGTGTTCTCGGCGTCACGACCACCACACGACTACGCCGCGCTAGAAGAGATATGACGCACGTATCCGCGCCTACACTATTATAATAACGTATCACAACACTGTCTTTCCGTAAAATCACTCTTCAAACTTCCAATTCTATAAGAGATCGTGGAATTTTCGAAAAATATAATATTCGAATATCCACAATATTAGTTCGAGAACAAGAAATTTTCGAAAAATAAAATATTCGAAAATTCTATACGAAATCGTGGAATTTTCGAAAAATAAAATATTCGAAAATTCTATACGAAATCGTGGAATTTACGAAAAATAAAATATTCGAAAATTCTATACGAAATCGTGGAATTTTCGAAAAATAAAATATTCGAAAATTCTATACGAAATCGTGGAATTTACGAAAAATGAAATATTCGAAAATTCTATACGAAATCGTGGAATTTTCGAAAAATATAATATTCGAATATCCACAATATTAGTTCGAGAACAAGAAATTTTCGAAAAATAAAATATTCGAAAATCCACAATATTAGTTCGAGAACAAGAAATTTTCGAAAAATAAAATATTCGAAAATCCACAAAATTAGTTCGAGAACAAGAAATTTTCGAAAAATAAAATATTCGAAAATTGTATCCGAGAAGAAATTTCCGAAAAATAAAATATTCGAAAATTGTATCCGAGAAGAAATTTCCGAAAAATAAAATATTCGAAAATTGTATCCGAGAAGAAATTTTCGAAAAATAAAATATTCGAAAATCCACAAAATTCGTTCGAGAACAAGAAATTTTCGAAAATTGTATCCGAGAAGAAATTTTCGAAAAATAAAATATTCGAAAATCCACAAAATTAGTTCGAGAACAAGAAATTTCCGAAAAATAAAATATTCGAAAATTGTATCCGAGAAGAAATTTTCGAAAAATAAAATATTCGAAAATCCACAATATTAGTTCGAGAACAAGAAATTTTCGAAAAATAAAATATTCGAAAATTGTATCCGAGAAGAAATTTTCGAAAAATAAAATATTCGAAAATTGTATCCGAGAAGAAATTTTCGAAAAATAAAATATTCGAAAATCCACAAAATTAGTTCGAGAACAAGAAATTTTCGAAAAATAAAATATTCGAAAATTATATCCGAGAACAAGAAATTTTCGAAAAATAAAATATTCCAAAATTTTATCCGAGAACAAGAAATTTTCGAAAAATAAAATATTACAAAATTTTATCCGAGAACAAGAAATTTTCAAAAAATAAAATATTCGAAAATTTTATCCGAGATCGCAGAATTTTCGAAAAATAAAATATTCGAAAATCCACAATATTAGTTCGAGAACAAGAAATTTTCGAAAAATAAAATATTCGAAAATTATATCCGAGAACAAGAAATTTTCGAAAGATAAAATATTCGAAAATTTTATCCAAGAACAAGAAATTTTTGAAAAATAAAATATTCGAAAATTCTATACGAGATCGCGGAATTTTCGAAAAATGAAATATTCGAAAATCCACCAAATTAGTTCGAGAACAAGAAATTTTCGAAAAATAAAATGCCAAACTTTCAAACTTCGAAAGAACACACAAAGAGACATCTTTTTCTTCTTAAATTTTTCCCAGAATTAAATGTATACATCAACAATCGATATATGCATAAAAGCTTTTCATTTTGAAGTATACTTTAATAGAAATTTCATTTAAAAAATTCTTCAACCCCTCCGAAGCATTAATTTTAAAAAATTAATAAACATAAAAATCGATTTTTCAAAAACTTGGACATTTTTTATTTTTACCGAAAAAATCTCTTAAAATAATCAACTATGACGACGGCACATGATGAAAAGTGGTTCGATCGGTGTATAATGGCCCATATATCAGGTGATTGAAAAATCGAGTGTTTGCTTACACGCAGAAAAAAAATCTAGTCTTTATTTGTATTAAGCAAATTAACTAAAATTTGCGTTCCATGAAACACATGTATTTCATTAAAATGTGTAATCTACTGATTTCGAGCATATTAATTTATTTGGATGATAAATAGAATAACGTTTACTGAAGAAAAATTCTATTTGTTGCTAATTAATTCTTTATTTAACCGGAAAAAGCATTCCGCTAAATTGACGAAATAACTGCCTTCAATCCTTCTTATTTAATCAAACTAGTTTTTTTTTTTAATTTCAGTACATATTTATTAGCTTTAATTATTGAGATTTATTTAAACCGATTTTATTTATTTTTTAATTTGGGAATTTGCGAATCTTGTAATTATTATTAATCTGTGATTTTGAGAAAAAAATGCTCATCACAATGAAAAAATGAAAAACATGATTTTTTGTATAATAAGATAGTTTAATTTAATTATTAAATATGTACAACATTTGTTCAAATTAAATCGTGGTGGAGTTTTTTTAGTTAAGTAATTAATTGTAGATATAATAATCGTATTAACGCGGCCTTAATTAATCGCGCCAATTTTTTTTTTTTTACTTGTATTAGTAGAGATTTATCATTTGGTACGTAACCGACAAATTTGTTTTGACTAATAGACGTAGAACATAAAACTCCTCTTTGAAACTGGTTATTCATTAGTAGCGCCCTAAAATCGCGTGATATCTCACAATCCTCATTTGCATAAGTAAAGCTTAAAAAAAAAATTGTCTCTGTGTTCGTGACAGTTAACAGCTGTTGGCCAAATTCACAATATCTTTCGATCACTTTTCAAATTCTGGTAAATAAATACAACACTTTTTTACATAAACATTGGCACAATTATTTATGACTGTGTGATTTTTATGTGGCTATAAGTCAAAGGATAAATAAATAGATGCAAAATGCAACGAGCATAAATTGTGCATCCAAATAATTAATTGAACAAAAAAAATAAGTTGCATATGGGGCATTCCATGCCGATTCGACCTGGGTCTGACCCTCGACCTCTCGGATTTGGTCGAAAATTTTTTATATGATTGTACCAACTCCAAAAAGTACTGGAAAATTTTTTCAGATTTTTTTCGTTCATTTATTTTTTTTTACAATTTTTTAAAGGTAACATATCGTTGGGCCAAATTTAAAAATCTGAAAAAATTCTCAAAAATTCTGCATGAAATAACAAAATTTTTGAGCCTAAAGCCAAAGTGGGCCGGGTTTTGCTTCTATTTTTTTTTTCCATACAAAACTATTTAAAAATTTAGAAACGAAAGGGGAAAAGTTATGAAATTTTTCTAAAATATTGCTTTCTTCTGCAAGTGCTTTCTTTCCGTAAAAAAGAAATGCGATTCATAGAAAATATGTTCACTGTTAAATCAGGCCGGAATCGCAAAACAGAGTTTCTCTCTGAGGAAGCCAAATAATAACGATATAATTTCTTGCGGAAGAATGTTTGTGGAAAAAAAAGAGGAAGTGCTGTGAAAATTTCAATTTTCATGTTTTTTATTATTTGTAATACAGCAATTTCTAGAATTATATAACATTCTTATCGAATAGTTTTTCCTATTTCCAAAAAAATACTCATGAATCAGAATTGACAAGCCGCACTAATCAAAGGATTCCATTGATAATATCAGATGTCAATGATGATAATTTAAAAACCGATCGCACCTTCGAATACAAAAAAAAATTCAAGATCACCAAGTGCAGCTGAGATGAACAAACAATAAAATCAAATTAGATTCTACCGCACAACAAATCTAATTTTGTTATCTGACTCAACCCTGTACTCCACGAGGAATGTTTTTTTTTCGTAAAAATTTGATAACTTTTCCTCTTTCGTTTCTAAATTTTTTAATAGTTTTTTATAGAAAAAAAAATAGAAGCAAAACCCGGCCCGCTTTGGCTTTAGGCTCAAAAATTTTGTTATTTCATGTAGAATTTTTGAGGATTTTTTTCAGATTTTTAAATTTGGTCTAACGATATGTTACCTTTAAAAAATCGTAAAAAAAATAAATAAACGAAAAAAATCTGAAAAAAAATTTGAGGTACTTTTTGGAGTTGGTCCAATGACATAAAAAATTTTCGACCAAATCCGAGAGGTCGAGGGTCCGACCCAGGTCGAATCGGTATGGAATGCCCCATATATATGAAAAAATACTTTTGTTGAATTCCTCAAAATTTCCCAATAAAGAGTGTAACACATTAATTGTCTTCTTTATTTTCACTTTTTAAATTCTATCAAATAAACCCAACACCTCTTTATATAAACATTCCCACAATTATTTTATTGTGAGAAGATGAGAAGATTTCGGTTCCATTGCGTAACGTGCGTAACCATCGAATCTTTTTTTCACAAGTTCACCGAATTATTTATGGTTTTAATGAGCCGCTAACTCGAATTTTTCGGGATGGAAATACTGCCTCAGTGTGGTTAGATTTTTTCATATCTCCTCCGTCTATATTTTTTCGCGCCCTAAACCAATATATATCCCTTATTGGTGTTCCGTAAGTTAGGTAATTTTTTTTTTTTTTTTTTTTTTTTTTTTTTTTTTTTTTTTTCATTGTATAGAGTTTAAAGTTTGTAAATGTAAATTGTAATAAGAGTAAATGATTGTTTTGCCATTCTTTTCAATGTGTACAAGGAACTTGTCCCGTTCACTGTAGAATAAATAAATAAATAAAATAAATAAATAAAAGATTTAATGCGGCCAAGTCAAAGGATAAATAAACAGGAACGCCCTGTATAACGCCACAGATGCAAAACAAGCTTCAAGTGTGCATAAAAACAATCAGTTATACTTGGACAAAAAAAAATAAAAAATAAGTTGCATACACATAAAATAATAAACCTTTTGATAAATTCATCGGAATTACACAAAAACGATTGTGACATATTAATTGCCTTCTTTTTCACTAAAATACATCAACAATTTTCCGCGAAGCATGCGTAACGTGCGTAACCATCGAATCTTTTTTTCACAAGTTCACCGAACTAATTATGGTTTTAATGAGCCGCTAACTCGAATTTTTCGGGATGGAAATACTGCCTCAGTGTGGTTAGATTTTTTCATATCTCCTCCGTCTATATTTTTTTGCGCCCTAAACCAATATATATCCCTTATTGGTGTTCCGTAAGTTAGGTAATTTTTTTTTTTTTTTTTATTTATTTTTTTTTTTCATTGTATAGAGTTTAAAGTTTGTAAATGTAAATTGTAATAAGAGTAAATGATTGTTTTGCCATTCTTTTCAATGTGTACAAGGGACTTGTCCCGTTCACTGTAGAATAAATAAATAAATAAATAAATAAATAAAATAAATAAATAAAATAAATAAATAAAATAAATAAATAAAATAAATAAATAAATAAATAAATAAATAAATAAATAAATAAATAAAATAAATAAATAAATAAAATAAATAAATAAATAAATAAATAAATAAATAAATAAATAAATAAATAAATAAATAAATAAATAAATAAATAAATAAATAAATAAATAAATAAATAAATAAATAAATAAATAAATAAATAAATAAATAAATAAATAAATAAATAAATAAATAAATAAATAAATAAATAAATAAATAAATAAATAAATAAATAAATAAATAAAATAAATAAATAAAAGATTTAATGCGGCCAAGTCAAAGGATAAATAAACAGGAACGCCCTGTATAACGTAACAGATGCAAAACAAGCTTCAAGTGTGCATAAAAACAATAAGTTATACCTGGAAAAAAAAAATAAAAAATAAGTTGCATACACATAAAATAATAAAACTTTTGTTAAATTCATCGGAATTACACAAAAACGATTGAGAAATATTAATTGCCTTCTTTTTCACAAATACATCACCGATTTTCCGCGAAGCATGCGTTGCAAAATAGAAGCACGCAACCGAGATTATCAACATTCCTTAGCTGTGCTCGTCTACTACTGTATTATATGCCCATATTGCACTTGAAGCACAATGTCCTTGACGAGCTCTGCGCCAGGTGTACGAAATAAACACCTCTAATAAGCTACCGCTACATTGTGTACCTTCGTGTGGCTTCATATATACATACATGTACATATATATATAGCTAAAATAGCATATTCATTGGTGCTGCTGTTGGCGGCGAAGGGAACAGCGCAAGCCTTGAGCCAATGCCCGTCCCATATCGCACTCGATCAACAAGTAACGTCGAAGCCGTCGTTAATCTAAGATTGCCACGTCTCATCGTGACAACATCAGCGATGCAGTAACTGTAACAACACTAACGATCTGGTAAGTGTTATTACGCGTTGAAGATATTCCTCGTAGTTTCCCAACACTTAATCCGTCGTAAAATACACATTTTCACACGTTCTATTGCCGTGAGAGTTGTTGATGTTGTTGTTACCGATATTTCAAGGTCAATAGGCGTAAACACAAACGTAACATTTTTTTTTTTAAGAGCCGCGTCGATGTATTCACAGGAAAGGACGCAAGCTCTTATACGGTAGAGCGTCGCGGTTGAGGGTTGAATACGAACTGAGGGGTAAGACGCGCGGTAGGGAATAAGAGGAAGAAGAAGTTATATAGCAGAGTTTGGCGTCGGCGTCGGGCGTCGGTATTTCGCAACCGCCATTCCCTTAACCCCCCTTCGATCCACGCACTGTGTTCCTTATATCCTACGCAACATCGGCGGAAAAAAAGTTGTGTACGATTTTACCGACTCGTACGTCGTAATGTGTGTGCATAGTGGGAGTAAGAATTTTGTAGGCAGGAAGGAATTTTTGCTGAGCCAGAAAAACGATTGGTTGAATATCGTTTTTAGTCCTTCGTTCGAGAAAGTGCACTTTTCGCAAATTACGGCAAATTATTACAATCTCGTGTGATTGTTGTAAGAGCCGAAGACTCGCTAAAAACAAGTATTTTCTCCCTAGGGTTTAAATTTATTGTTTTTTCCGACTACGATAAAAATACCATATTGCAGGCCTGCAATACGGTCTTTTACGGAGGAAAAGTAACGCAGCGGGAGGAAAAGTAACGCGGAGGGAGAAAAGTAACGCGGGGGGGGGGGGGGGAGGAAAAGTAACGCAGCGGGAAGAAAAGTAACGCCGCGGGAGGAAAAGTACTGCAGCGGGAGGAAAAGTACTACAGCGGGAGGAAAAGTAATGCAGCGGGAGGAAAAGTAAGGCAGAGGAAGGAAACGTAACGCAGCGGGAGAAAAAGTAACGCGGAGGGAGGAAAAGTAACGCTGCGGGAGAAAAAGTAACACCGCGGTATGAAAAGTAACGCAGCGGTAGGAAAAGTAACGCGGAGGGAGGAAAAGTAACGCGGAGGGAGGAAAAGTACTGCAGCGGGAGGAAAAGTACTACAGCGGGAGGAAAAGTAATGCAGCGGGAGAAAAAATAACGCAGTGGGAGGAAAAGTAACGCAGCGGTATGAAAAGTAACGCAGCGGGAGGAAAACTAACGCAGCGGGAAGAAAAGTAACGCCGCGGGAGGAAAAGTAACGTCGCGGGAGAAAAAGTGTTGCAGCGGGAAAAAAAGTGCTGCAGCGGGCAGAAAAGTGCTGTATTTTCGTTCTGCTGGAGTGGAGAGGGTCCACATTCGTTTATTTAATATTTTTACCATTTTGTGCCGTTGCGCCGTTACAGGCATAAAAATATGGTTTTTTTAATCATAGACGGAAAAAAAGTATCGCATGCTACTCAGAATAAGCAGATTTTTTACCATATACTATTACAACACAGTGATTGTTTTTTTATTTTTTTTGCTAGCCTAGGAAAAAAAGGATGCAAAGTAGAATCTTGCAACAATATCGAATGCGCAATAAAATTAGAACCAATCAATCGATTTTCGTCAAATTTAACACCGGTCATGGTGTAATGTTAGTCCATTTTATTTATTTCAGTTGAGTATTAACACGAAATAAATATTTCTTAGATATAAATACATTTTTAAAAATCATAATCAGTATAAACAATATGGAAATTAATAATTGATTACATTAATATTGATATTGAACAATTAAAAATATAATTTTTGTTTGCCAAATTTTAAAATAAACGATTTTAATAAATGCCTCTTTTTCGGACAAATGCAACACAATAATTAAAGCTAATATATATGTCGAGGATGGAAAAAAAACACTTTAGTTTGATTAAATAAGAAGGATTGAAGGAACTTCGTCAATTTAACTAGATGCTTTTTCCGGGTAAATAAATAATTAAGTAGCAAACAAATATAATTTTTTTCCCGACATTATTCCAGCATCCCCTTAACGGTTTCTCGATGAGAACTTTAGCTGTACATAACTTACGATGAGATAGCTATTATCGGGGACAACACGCGTCTTATCGTCACGGGCGTGACACAAACCTCGGTGGATCATTCATATTTTTACTTTTGTCACCACGTGCTTCGTGATTCTCGGGCTGTTGGATGGAATGTCGTTGCTAATCTAACTCAGTGGTAAGCATACTGAGAATCGCATGTGTCGGAACGTCGACCCCTAGAATCGCACACGCCAAAACGGCGCGTGACAAGTTAAGACATTTTTTTCTTTTCCTCCTTTCCGTTCTTCGTTGTTTCGAAGATTGTCCAAACGCAGAATTTTGCGTTTGTCATAATACCGACTTTCCTGATGACTAATGTCAGATTCCACAGCGCGTGATATTAATTTCGATCAGTCACGCAGAGGAACATTTATTTCTATGAAATTTATGCCGCAATGTGAATTATCCAAGACCGTCACACAAGTTGGAGAAAGACAAAAAATAAAATCAGATAAATTCTATTCAGAGATGGTTGGAAGTACGAAAAAAAAAGCAAGCAATTTTGTGAAGAATTGTGAACGGTAAAAATTATATAAATATAAATATATATAATTTATTTAATAATATATTTTATTATTATTATTATTCATTTTATTATTATATAAATAATAATATTATATAAATATTATTATTTATATAATAAAGACGGTTGGAAGTACGAAAAAAAAGCAAGCAATTTTGTGAAGAATTGTGAACGGTAAAAAATATATAAATATAAATATATATAATTTATATAATAATATATTTTATTATTATTATTATTCATTTTATTGTTATTATATAATATTATTTTATTATTATATAAATAATAATATTATATAAATATTATTATTTATATAATAAATATATATATATATTTATATAATAAAGACGGTTGGAAGTACGAAAAAAAAGCAAGCAATTTTTGAAGAAGATTATTTAAATAAATATGAACTCTATGTATAAGCTCGTTGACAAGGCAACGGCAATTGGTTGTTGATAGAAAAAACAAAAGGGAGAGTTGTTAACGTTGGAGAAGCGAACGGACGTGTGTCAAAGAGGCTCCGGAATAAACCATTCATTTTCTTAAATAAATAAAGAGTTTACTTATTTATAAGTTTAAAAGCAACTTTGAATAAGTATTAGCAATCAGAGATTGCGACAATTTATCAGAAGTGGGATAGCAACCTGGTTTACGTCCGCATTACGAGTAAATGAATCTGGGATTCATCGATCGCATCAAGATAACGGAACTTATTGATCGATCATTAGAGACTCGAAATTTTGGACTCATCGGATTAAAGCTTGAAAACTGACTCGTCAATTAAGACATCGTGGATTCTAACGGAGTAAGTAGGTCCCAAAAGAAAAAGAGAGGTCGACCGAAAAAGTTCAAGTGGACTCGATAGCACTGACACCAGATCGAGAAATGCATCAGACTCCAATACAGTCAACATCGAGACAACAACCCGGAGAAAATTTGGAAAGAGGAGAAAGTAATCGAGATCTACAGAATGGAATGCAATTACTAGATTTGGGTGGTCAACGAATCTATCGGACACCAATTCAACCAACGAGACAACAACCTGAAAATAATTTACAAGAAGAAGGAGACCAACGAAATGCACCGCATCATGGTCAGTTATTGGATTTAGGACCTAATCTTCCGGAATTGGACAGATTGAGTCTTCTACGTACTCCTACAAGTCGATCACGTAATTTTATGGATCTATCTAACGTTCTACCAAGTTTTGATCCCGTGAAGGAAGATACCGACATTCATCGATGGATTAATAAGATAGAGGAGTACGCGGACATGTACGATTGGGACGATTTAGCTACAAAACACTACGCTTTATCCAAACTTGATGGCGTTGCAAGAAAATGGCGTGACAGCCTTGAAAGAGCCGAGAGAACCTGGGAAGATTGGAAGACGTTGCTAAAAAATACGTTTCTAAGCGAAGATACGGGTATCAAGGAAGTTTTGGAAGCTCAAAACTACAAACGGAAATCTGGACAAAATATCATAGAATATTTTTACGAAAAATTATCTCGTTGCAATAATGCTCGGATGGGGAAACGAGAAATCATTGAATGGATCGTCGATGGTCTAGCTAACGTTCAATACCGTTCGTATTTAGGACCACTTTCCCGGTATAAAGAGCCTGCTGATTTACTACCAGATTTGAAAAGTGGAGACAACTTCATAGGAGATTATATACGTTCAGCATCGAGGACAGAATTTGCGAAGAAGGAAGGTCAACGTTTGGATCATCAGAAAACTGGACACTCGGACAAATCCTATCGAATTGATGGCGAAGAAAAGGCAAATACGCGATCCAGAGACACGAAGGAAATCACCTGCTTTAAGTGTGCGAACATTGGTCATTATGCACATGATTGTCCCGAAAATTCTAAAAAGAAAGAATGGACCAAAGAAACGCGAAAAGTGGAAAATGAAAAAGTTTTACATATAGACGGTAACACGCACGCTAAATTTTTTAAGGAAGCTTCGATCAACGGAAACTTAATACGATGTTACGTTGACTTGGGAAGTGGAGTGACCACACTTAGAAAAGACTACGCTGAGAATTTACAATTGACGTATTTCGAGGATAAATTCAATTCATTTACAGGATACGGTGGAGGGGAAGTTACTCCAATAGGCATAATGACAGTTGAACTCGAAATCGATGGCGTAATGGTAAAATGCAATATTTTCGTGGTTCCCAACGAAGCACAGGTCGTGCCGCTGCTGGTGGGTCATTCATATACGGAACAACAGAATGTCCACATTTTAAATACGAAAGAAACATTGATCATAGCAGACAATCTGGAAGAATTGTTGACAATCGAGAGAGAGAAATCGAGCAAAGCGAAATTCGTCACTGAAAAGGAAACTGTCATCCCAAAGAATTATCTCGCTCATATCAATGATATTGGAAAGATTCCAGAGAATGATTTTTATATCGAAGCTGTAAAAGAAGATCAAGCGATTGCACATGGGGAAGTGATCGCAGAAGAGGAAATGAGCCGAGAAATTCAAAACGACGAAATACACAGAGAAAAACTGGTTAAAGTTATAATGCAACTCACTTCCGAAAAAGAGGCTTTGATGGAGGATAAGAGTCAACTACTTATGAAATTGACCAAATATGAGGTGCGCGTTAAAGAGCATGAAGGCACTGAACAATTTCTCCGAAAACAGATTCAAATTTATGAAAAAAAATTCGAAGATGTCAAGCAGGACGTGGATAAGACGACAGAGTCGGTGAACAATTTACGGCCCGAATCGCAAGAGATGAAAAAGAAAATATTGAAGCTGACGGAAATAAACAAAAAGCAAGATGTTGAGATCGTGACGCTAAATAACAAATTGTTGATACCCCAAGGATTGTGCAAACTGTTCCAACGAGAGAGAATCCAGGCTCAGTTACGTAAAAAGAACAAAGCTCTCAGCTGCAATGAAAATCAAAAATCTATAAACCCGATAAATAATATGAGAAACAAAATGAAGAGGAAAATCGACATGAGAGCCACGAAGGGACGAAGAGTTCGGTACAAGATACACACGAAATTAGTCAATTTTATGGCTCCAATGAAAAATGAAAAAAATAAAGAAAATTCCAGGAGAACAATTCGAAAACAAGCATCGCCGAGGACGTCGATATTGTCAGGACAGCCGAATTGAAGAAGATTATTTAAATAAATATGAACTCTATGTATAAGCTCGTTGACAAGGCAACGGCAATTGGTTGTTGATAGAAAAAACAAAAGGGAGAGTTGTTAACGTTGGAGAAGCGAACGGACGTGTGTCAAAGAGGCTCCGGAATAAACCATTCATTTTCTTAAATAAATAAAGAGTTTACTTATTTATAAGTTTAAAAGCAACTTTGAATAAGTATTAGCAATCAGAGATTGCGACATTTTGTGAAGAATTGTGAACGGTAAAAATTATATAAATATAAATATATATAATTTATATAATAATATATTTTATTATTATTATTATTATTTATTTATTTTATTATTATTATATAATATTTATTTTATTATTATGTAAATAATAATATTATATAAATATTATTATTTATATAAAATATGTTTATATAATAAAGACGGTTGGAAGTACGAAAAAAAAGCAAGCAATTTTATGGAGAATTGTGAACGGTAAAAATTATATAAATATTTGTTGTACTTCGTACAACAAATTTCACTCAGAGATATTCACTCAGATAATTTTATAATTTCATGATTATAATTTTATAATTTTTTTTTAAGTTTATTTTTATTCAAAGGTCCATAATTATTTTGATATCTAATTGCAATTTGGCTTACAGGTAGAATATTATGAGACAAAGTTTGGGATTTAATTTGGCATTAATTCGCTTAGGGGTTGAAATTTCATCGAAATTTCATGGCATGTTGAATTTTTTTTAAATATTTGCTCACCCTCCATTTTTCACTTTCACAGCACATATTTTTAGAAATTGCAATTATTTCGTACAACAAATTTTCTGGCCACAGAAAATTTTTGGGTCGAATTCAAATGAACGTTTATTATTTTTTTTATTAATTAAGAAAATAAGTAGTTGGAAATTCTTGAAAATAATAATCGGAATAATGGTTCGTAAAAATTGCGTATTAAAATTGCTCGACCAACCAAAACTAATTATCTGGTAGCCTTAGACATAAATATCGAGATGTCTCCAATAATAATAACGATAATTAATGATATAATAATAATAGAGATGGAGAATAATATCAATTTTAATTAGCAGCTGTATTTTTAATATTTGAATATTAACAAAATCAAAACAAAGAATCTAATATTAATAAATATATGCCAAATTGTAGAACTGATGTAAAAATTCTAAAGCCTCAAAGGCAAAAATGGCGTATAAATAAATAAAATAAATATTAACAAATTGAAAGATAAATAAACATTGATTCTAAGAGAAATTCACTGAAGCTTCTTCTTGCGATTGTTGAGAGTTGCGCCGTCGTCCAAAAATTATCGAAACGTGCTTTTTCGGGCATTAAGAGGCCATTGGCTTTTGAATGTTGTTAATTTTGAAATTCTCATGACCGTGAACATTCAACGTGTTCGTGTCTCGGAAAAATTAAATAAATATTTGTTGTAATTCCAACAACAAATTTTCTGGCCACATAAAATTTTTGGGACGAATTCAAATGAACGTTTATTATTTTTTTATTGATTAAGAAAATAATTAGTTGGAAATTCTTGAAAATAACAATCGGAATAATGATTCGTAAAAATTGCGTATTAAAATTGTTCGATCAACCAAAACTAATTATCTGGTAGTCTTAGACATAAATATCGAGGTGTCTCCAATAATAATGATATAATAATAATAGAGATGGAGAATAATATCAATTTTAATTAGCAGCTGTATTTTTAATATTTGAATATTAACAAAATCAAAACAAAGAATATAATATTAATAAATATATGCTAAATTGTAGAACTAATGTAAAAATTCTAAAGCCTCAAAGGCAAAAATGGCTAAAAAATAAATAAAATAAATATTAACAAATTGAAAGATAAATAAACATTGATTCTAAGAGAAATTCACTGAAGCTTCTTTTTGCGATTGTTGAGAGTTGCGCCGTCGTCCAAAAATTATCGAAACGTGCTCTTTCGGGCATTAAGAGGCCATTGGCTTTTGAATGTTGTTAATTTTGAAATTCTCATGACCGCGAACATTCAACGTGTTCGTGTCTCGGAAAAATTATATAAATATTTGTTGTAATTCCAACAACAAATTTTCTGGCCACAGAAAATTTTTGGGACGAATTCAAATGAACGTTTATTATTTTTTTTATTGATTAAGGAAATAAGTAGTTGGAAATTTTTGAAAATAATAATCGGAATAATGATTCGTAAAAATTGCGTATTAAAATTACTCGACCAACCAAAACTAATTATCTGGTAGACTTAGACATAAATATCGAGATGTCTCCAATAATAATAACGATAATAATGATATAATAATAATAGAGATGGACAATAATATCAATTTTAATTAGCAGCTGTATTTTTAATATTTGAATATTAACAAAATCAAAACAAAGAATGTAATATTAATAAATATATGCCAAATTGTAGAACTAATGTAAAAATTCTAAAGCCTCGAAGGCAAAAATGGCTAATAAATAAATAAAATAAATATTAACAAATTGAAAGATAAACAAACGTTGATTCTAAGAGAAATTCACTGAAGCTTCTTCTTGCGATTGTTGAGAGTTGCGCCGTCGTCCGAAAATTATCGAAACGTGCTCTTTCGGACATTAAGAGGCCATTGGCTTTTGAATGTTGTTAATTTTGAAATTCTCATGACCGCGAACATTCAACGTGTTCGTGTCTTGGAAAAATTATATAAATATTTGTTGTACTTCCAACAACAAATTTTCTGGTCACATAAAATTTTTGGGACGAATTCAAATGAACGTTTATTATTTTTTTTTATTGATTAAGAAAATAAGTAGTTGGAAATTCTTGATAATAATCGATAATAATCGGAATTATTATCGATAATTCTTGAAAATAATTGATAATAATCGGAATAATGATTCGTAAAAATTGCGTATTAAAATTGTTCGGCCAACCAAAACTAATTATCTGGTAGACTTAGACATAAATATCGAGATGTCTCCAATAATAATAATGATATAATAATAATAGAGATGGAGAATAATATCAATTTTAATTAGCAGCTGTATTTTTAATATTTGAATATTAACAAAATCAAAACAAAGAATGTATGCTAAATTGTAGAACTAATGTAAAAATTCTAAAGCCTCAAAGGCAAAAATGGCTAATAAATAAATAAAATAAATATTAACAAATTGAAACATAAATAAACGTTGATTCTAAGAGAAATTCACTGAAGCTTCTTTTTGCGATTGTTGAGAGTTGCGCCGTCGTCCAAAAATTATCGAAACGTGCTCTTTCGGACATTAAGAGGCCATTGGCTTTTGAATGTTGTTAATTTTGAAATTCTCATGACCGTGAACATTCAACGTGTCCGCGTCTCGGAATCTCAAGTAGTGGTAAAGAATTCTTCGCCGAGAATCAAGGTTTTATCTTCACACACGTATTTGTTTTTTTTTTTGTGGAAACTTCGTACTTCGAATTTGCTTTGCGTATTGCGTCGCGGTAAAATTGCACGCGCTTTGTTGAGTGATTAAATTAATGAATATTTTCCGTCTAAAACGTTGACCTATTGGCGAACATTGGCCTCTTCTTCATGGTATATTTTAGTTGCATTTATATTCTGTTAATCGATTAAACGTACTTCTGAACACTGACCCTTGACGTTTCAAGAGGAGACCTATCAAATGTATGTGTGTGTGTGTGTGTGTGTGTCACTATGCACTCTGCACTTCGCGCTTAGTACTCGCTAAAGTCACCAAATAAAAGCGACGCACGTGCCGTTCCATACCAATGCAAATAATTAATCGCTAGCCACTATTTTTCTTGTGTTGAATGTCAAAAGTCCAAATATAATTCTACTGGAAAAGCAACGTAACTTTAGGTATATATATATATATATATGTAATATATTAAGGAATAAATAAATTAAAAAAATTTGAAAATATTTTTTAATTTTAATTAAGGAATAAATAAATTATTAAAAATTTGAAAATATTTTTAAATTTTAATTAAGGAATAAATAAATTTACAAAATTTGAAAATATTTTTAAATTTTAATTAAAGAATAAATAAATATACAAATTTTGAAAATATTTTTAAATTTTAATTAAGGAATAAATAAATATACAAATTTTGAAAATATTTTTAAATTTTAATTAAGGAATAAATAAATTTTAAAAATTTTGAAAATATTTTTAAATTTTAATTAAAGAATAAATAAATTTTAAAAATTTTGAAAATATTTTTAAATTTTAATTAAGGAATAAATAAATTTTAAAATTTTAAAATATTTTTAAATTTTAATTAAGGAATAAATATAAAAAATCTTTATTATAATAAAACTTCTCTATTAGTTCAAGAGCAGCTTTGGTAATTTTATAATAATTCAAAAAGAGGCGGAACGCGTGCTATATTTTTTAGCCAATGGGCGAACTTCGACCAGGGACGTAACGTGTCAAACGGGACTTTGACCATATTCAGGGCTGTAGTACGCTATACAGGGCCCGATTTGTTTTCTTAATTATGCCAAGAGTTTTGGAACGATTTTTTTAAATTGAGGATCGATGAAAATTGACTCCGTTTTGGTGAAATATACCAATTGAGAATGACAGGCAAGATCCGATATATATTAGGGAAAATTATCAAGGGGGATTTTCCAACCGGAAATCAAATTTGTGAATTCTGACATCAGAATCGGAAAAAAGGCACTTTTTTTTTAATCATCGTAAAAAGGCATGTAATCGGTACTTTTTGAGGTAGAATATGCGACTTGAGAATGATAGTGAAGGCCAAAAGTCGATATCTTGAAGAAAAAAAATTTAGGTTGAATTTTCCGACCGAAAGTCGGATCTGTGAATTCTGAAATCAGAAATGGAAAAAAGGCACTTATTTTTAATCATCGTAAAAAGGTATGTAACCGGTACTTTCCGAGGTAGAATATGCGACTTGAGAATGATAGTGAAGGCCAAAATTCGATATCTTGAAGAAAGAAAAATTTAGGTTGATTTTTTCGACCGAAAGTCGGTTCTGTGAATTCTGACATCAGAAATGGAAAAAAAGGCACTTTTTTTTAAATCATCGTAAAAAGGCAAGTAACCGGTACTTTCTAAGGTAGAATATGCTACTTGAGAATGGTAGTGAAGGCCAAAATTCGATATCTCGAAGAAAAAAAATTTAGGTTGGATTTTCCGACCGAAAGTCGGATTTGTGAATTCTGAAATCAGAAATGGGAAAAAGGCCCTTTCTTAAAAAACATCGTAAAAAGGCATGTAACCGGTACTTTTTGAGGTAGAATATGCGACTTGAGAATGATAGTGAAGGCCAAAATTCGATATCTTGAAGAAAAAAAATTTAGGTTGGATTTTCCGACCGAAAATCGGATCTGTGAATTCTGACATGAGAAACGGAAAAAAGGCACTTTTTTTTTTAATCATCGTAAAAAGTCATGTAACCCGTACTTTCTGAGGTAGAATATGCGACTTGAGAATGATTGTGAAGGGCAAAATTCGATATCTTGAAGAAAAAAAATTTAGGTTGGATTTTCCGACCGAAAGTCGGATCTGTGAATTTTGACATCAAAAACGAAAAAAAGTCACTTTTTTTTAAATCATCGTAAAAAGGCATGTAAACGGTACTTTTTGAGGTAGAATATGCGACTTGAAAATGATAGTGAAGACCAAAATTCGATATCTTGAAGAAAAAAAAATTAGGTTGGATTTTCCGACCGAAAATCGGATCTGTGAATTCTGACATCAGAAACGGAAAAAAGGCACTTTTTTTTAAATCATCGTAAAAAGGTATGTAATCGGTATTTTCCGAGATAGAATATGCGACTTGAGAATGATAATGAAGGCCGAAATTCGATACCTCGAAGAAAAAAAATTTAGGTTAGATTTTCCGACCGGAAGTCGGATCTGTGAATTCTGACATCAGAAATGGAAAAAAGTCACTTTTTTAAAAATCATCGTAAAAAATCAAGTAACCGTTACTTTCTGAGGTAGAATATGCGACTTAAGAATGATCGTGAAGGCCAAAATGTTACATTTGTCATTTTCAAAACTCAAAATCTTATATTACTCCCGTCGGGAGTAAAGTGTCATTTTTCTCCCTAGTGCGTAATGAAACAAGCCTGCACGTATTCTTCATATTACAATAATAAGCCATATCCTTCCTTCCTTGCGCCTATAATTTAACCCAAATAAACTAAAAAAAAAATTAGCCTTGTACTGTGACGAAAAGGGCCGTTTACATCATATAATTTCGTACAGCTCAGGAGATCGTCGTTCTCAAATGGCGACGACGTTTCAGTCAAGCTAGATAAGATTTCATCCAATCCTTTCAATTCTTTTTATAACATAAAAATAGATTGAACAACGACAATATATTTTTATGAAATAAAAAGAGTCTTGACGGAAAATTGAAATGTTTTTTTGGTAAAAAGAAGTTGCTGATGCCCGTTGCACACAGAGGAGGAGGGTGTGGAGGGGCGTGAGACCGCACGCGCACGTGCCGAATGTCCGCGCGCAGCTCATTCACATTTTGATGTGACCGGCCGTGACCGCGCACTCGTTTCCCCGGTTAGCCCCGTGACTACCGCAGAGCCACGCACACACGTGCGTCCTGCATTCCTGTGTGCATCGTTCGGCTTCTGATATATGTATAATATCGTCCGATCTTGTCCTGTGCAAAAAACACGCATATGCATATTGTATCCCGCTGTCTTCACGTTTCACGCTATAGTTTTAAAACAACCGCAATCAATTGCATTTCTTCATGTTTCTGGCCTCTATATACGACATCCAGAAAAATCAGATGGGTTTAGTCGAATCAAATATGGAATCTATTTAAAATAAATGAAATTTAATTTGAAATAAAATGAAATTTTACTTGAAATAGAATGAAATTTAATTTGGAATAAAATGAAATTTAATTTGAAATAAAATGAAATTTAATTTAAAGTAAAATGAAATTTAATTTAAAATAAAATGAAATTTAATTTAAAATAAAATGAAATTTAATTTGCAATAAAATGAAATTTAATTTGCAATAAAATGAAATTTAATTTGAAGTAAAATGAAATTTAATTTGAAATAGAATGAAATTTAATTTGAAATAAAATCAAATTTAATTTGAAGTAAAATCAAATTTAATTTGAAGTAAAATGAAATTTAATTTGGAATAAAATGAAATTTAATTTGAAATAAAATCAAATTTAATTTGAAATAAAATGAAATTTAAATTTAAGTAAAATGAAATTTAATTTGAAGTAAAATGAAATTTAATTTGAAATAAAATGAAATTTAATTTGAAGTAAAATGAAATTTAATTTGAAATAGAATGAAGTTTAATTTGAAATAAAATGAAATTTAATTTGAAGTAAAATGAAATTTAATTTGAAATAGAATGAAGTTTAATTTGAAGTAAAATGAAATTTTATTTGAAATAAAATGAAATTGAATTTAAATTAAATGACATTTAATTTAAATTAAATGACATTTAATTTGAATCAAATAAATGTTATTAAGAATAAATGTTATTTTTATAAAATTAAATTTATTTTATCAAAATAAATCTTATTGATTTCAAGTAAGTTTTATTTTATCGAAATAATATGTTATTAATTTTAAACAGATCTCGTATTTAATAAATATGGTCGAACTCAATACATTACGCATTTCAATGAAATACATATATGTTTCATGAACAGTAATTTTTTGTTAATACAAATAAAAACAAATTGAATATATGTATTGAGTCAATGAAATAATATATTTAAATTGATAGTATCTTTTCTTTGAAATTCAATGAAATGTAATGATATTGAATTAATGAAAATTTTCTTTAAACCAGATAAACCCCGTTTTTCAATGATTACAAAATCGTCTTCGACACACCAAAAGTGTGTGTCGAGTTAGTCAAAAAACGCATCAAATGACGGTCATTTTCATAAATAAAAAAAATAACGGAATAACGAAATAGAAAAAGCGAATTCACAACATGTTTATTTATCTAATTTAAAAAAGAATGCAAAGTAGAACCTTGCACATTGCTTCCTCATTATTTCTCGATTTTTACAAAGCTTCCTCTCTGAGGAAGCAAAAAAGTATGTGCAAAAAAGTATTCAATTTTAGCTTCCTCATAGAGGAAGCTTTGTAAAAAGCGAAAAATAATGAGGAAGCAATGTGCAAGGTTCTACTTTGCATTCTTTTTTAAATTAGATAAATAAACATGTTGTGAATTCGCTTTTTCTATTTCGTTATTCCATTATTTCGTTATTATTAGAGCGTTTTCGAAAGTAAATGTGATAACGTATATTATTAAAAATAATTCAACATTCCATAAAATCACAAATTTCATACCGTTTGTCACTAAATTATACATATATAATGGCTGAATATTGTTTCATTTATATACAAAATTTGAGCTCGCTATTTCAAGTTTTGCAAAATTTACAATAGAGCGATAATGTCAATTTTTTGAAAAATTCAAAATTCCATAAAATCTGAACCACTTTACCGATTCGAGCCAAATTCAATACCAAACAGCATTGAGTGCACCTACTCTTATAACCAACTATTTAGCAAAATAGACTAAATTTTACGAAAGTTAGAGCGACCACGTCCTTTTTTCAAAAAATTCAAAACGGCATAAAATCGAAATTTTCGCACAGATTTTGTCGAAAATTGCTACAGTTGAAGAGGGTCTGCTGCTACACTAGTGTGCCAAATTTGAGCGCGATATACAAAACCATTCTTGAGTTATCGGCGTTTTAGACAATTCTAAGTGTCCTGACAGAAAAATATCGAAAAAAAATTTTTTCATGAAAACAAAGCTTTCTCTATGAGGAAGCAAAAATAAAAATGCTAATAAAATGAAAGAAATACAAAATAAAAATACTAATAAAATAAAATTAAAGAAATACAGCGAATAGTTATGATTAGCCTCAAAAAATATATATATATTATGGGAATATTTGTAGTAATTTGAGCGATCATTGACAAAAAGACTGTAATTTCGCGACTCTCTCTTTACGCAGTGTAGCACAAAAATGTTCTTTTCTATAATTGATTACATTATTAAACATAGGGAGAAATATAAAAAATAAAAATGCTAATAAAATAAAATGAAAGAAATACAAAATAAAAATACTAATAAAATAAAATTAAAGAAATACAGCGAATAGTTATAATTAGCCTCAAAAAAAATGTATATATTATGGGAATATTTGTAGTAATTTGACCGATCATTGACAAAAAGACTGTAATTTCGCGACTCTCTCTTTATGCAATGGCCATTGCCGTTATTCGATTGGGTGCTGTCGGTGTAGCACAAAAATGTTCTTTTCTATAATTGATTACATTATTAAACATAGGGAGAAATACAAAAAATAAAAATACTAATAAAATAAAATTAAAGAAATACAGCATAAAAATGCTAATAAAATAAAATGAAAGAAATACAAAATAAAAATGCTAATAAAATAAAATTAAAGAAATACAAAATAAAAATACTAATAAAATAAAATTAAAGAAATACAACGAATAGTTATGATTACCCTTAAAAAAAAATATATACATTATGGGAAAATTTGTAGTAATTTGAGCGATCATTGACAAAAAGACTGTAATTTCGCGACTCTCTCTTTACGCAGTGTAGCGTGAAAATGTTCTTTTCTATAATTGATTACATTATTAAACATAGGGAGAAATACAAAAAATAAAAATGCCAATAAAATAAAATTAAAGAAATACAAAATAAAAATACTAATAAAATAAAATTAAAGAAATAAAAAATAAAAATGCTAATAAAATAAAATTAAAGAAATACAGCATAAAAATGCTAATAAAATAAAATTAAAGAAATACAAAATAAAAATACTGATAAAATAAAATTAAAGAAATACAACGAATAGTTATGATTACCCTTCAAAAAAAAAATATATATTATGGGAAAATTTGTAGTAATTTGACCGATCATTGACAAAAAGACTGTAATTTCGCGACTCTCTCTTTACGCAGTGGCCATTGCCGTTATTCGATTGGGTGCTGTCGGTGTAGCGCGAAAATGTTCTTTTCTCCCGTCGCGAGAACGACGCCGTGGGAAATCGATCCGTTCCGAGTTGCTCGGTGAGGTCGACGGACGTTTGGCGCCAGTGCAACTAAATAGCAAGGACGTTCAAGCCCAACCGCGTCGCAGCCGCAGCCGCAGCCGCAGCCGCAGTCGTCGACGCCGCCGCCGCTACTACTACTATACGAAGGAGCTTTTATTTCCTTCTGCTTGCAATACTGGACGTCGGCGAATCCGCACAAAGCCTGGATTCACGCTTCCCTGAGACAAAAGCACAAATGCGGAGCGTCCAACTCTCTCTCTCGCTCTCGAGACTCTTTGCCAAAGAACGTCATTCGTCCAGAACAAATTTTAAGCGGCGCGTGGGCGGCCTTCACTTTACACACGCCGGATTCTCCCACGCACTTTATATAAATGTATACACTGTCACATCGGTCCTGGATCATTGTTTTTCCGTTTTTATCTTTTTTTTTCTTTCGCAATGTACTGCGATAATACGAACAGACAAAAAAAAAAGGTAATATCCGTAGGACACGATAAAGTGAAGAGGTTTAGACGCATGGAAATGGAACGACGTTTGTAAACAGACTTTTTTTGCTAGTTATTAAAACTTGATATCGTTTTTTTTTTTTTTTTTTTTTTTTTTGTGGAGATGTAAAGTATACGTTTACTCTTAGTGGTAGAAAATCGAAAATATTTATTTAATATTTATTTTAATTTTTTATTTAATATTTATTTTAATTTTGTATTTAATATTTATTTAATATTTATTTAAATTTTTTATTTATTATTTATTTAAATTTTTTATTTAATATTTAGTTAAATTTTTTATTTAATATTTATTTTAATATTTTTCAAGCCCACATATCATGATGATTTACGAAATGTTGATGAAAAATGTCTATAGTGAAATAACATTGTTAAAAATGTCCGCAAATTTACATTACTCGAAATATTATTCATCAGCTGATATTTTTTATTTAATATAGGAGTATAGCAAAATTTCAATTTCTTATATTATTTTTCCTAATTTTTATAGGATTTAGTAGAAAGTATTGTAATTTTGCATCTCACTTGTATATCAAATTTAATATACCAGTTTTTATTAAAAGAACTTCCTTCACACGTTATGTAAAATTATACTAAATATTTTGAATAGTATAAGGATGTTATCTTATGGAATTTTATAAAATTCTTCTTTTTTTTTTTGCGTTGTACTGCCATAATATGAACAGACAAAAAAAGGTAATATCCGTAGGACACGATAAAGTAAAGAGGTTTAGGTGCATGGAAACAGAATGTCGTTTGTAAACAGATTTTTTTTTACTACTTATTAAACCTTGAAAATGTTTTTTTTTTCAGGGGGATTTAAATATGCATCTACTCTTAGTGACACAAAATGGAAAATGGGATTTAAATATTTTTCAAGCCCGCATATCATGAGTAACAAAATGTTGATGAAAAATGTCTATAGCGAAATTAAGGACGTTGTTTTATGGAGTTATATAAAATAAATAAGCATAAATTATATGAGCTATATTCCGTAAATAATTTTTTTTCAAATTATTTATTGGTCGTTGATAAGGTAAAGGTTTTTTTTTTACGCCCGATAAATATTAAGGTATAATATTTTCAAAAACTAGAAGGAAACATTTTATTTTACCATAAAATTTATACGAAAAATTTCGAAAAAACTAAAATAATAAAAAGGTTGATTAATTGGATACATAATTTTTTTTATCTGAAAAAAGAAAATCTAGAATGTTTTTTCATACTGCCCTAAAAGATCCAAAAAAATTAAGGTGATGACCATTTCGATTAGCTGCAAGGAGAGAAATTTATGTGTCATTACAACATAAAACGTTGACAACAAAAATCGTTACGTTAGGCTGACAAATCAGTTTTCCTATGCTGATAAATCTTTTGTTCGGCTGACAAATCTTTTTCCTGGGCTGACCAATTTTGCTTCCTCATAGAGGAAGCTTTGTTTCCGTGAAATTTTTTTTTCGAGATTTTCATGTCAGGACACAGAATGGTCTAAAACGTCGGGAAAAGTGGTTTAGAAAAAATGTCTGTATATGTGCGTGTGTGTTTTTTGTTAGCAATTTTCTCAATTTCGATTTCGATTCTCGATTTCGATTTTCTCAATTTTCTCAATATCGTGCTAACAATTTTTTGTTTAGCTTGTTAGCAAGATGCTAACAATTTTTTGTTAGCACGATAGCCGTCGCAATTTTTAAGATATCGGGCTCAAATTTGAACCACGAGTAAACTGTCGTTAAGCAAGGTATGGGATTGAATTTGGAGTTAATCCATCAAGGTGTTCAAAATTTATGACATTTTGAATTTTTTGGAGAATGTCAGCTCAGGCTCTAACTCCCGTAATTTTTGTGATATCCGGCTCAAACTTGGACCAGAAGTGGACTGTTATCAAATAGTGTTTGGGATTAAATTTGGTGTCAATCCGTTAAGGGGTTCACAATTTATGGCATTTTAAATTTTTTTGACATTTTTTGTTCGTGCTCTAACTTTCGAAATTTTTAAGATATCGAGCTCAAATTTGGTCCACAAGTGGACTGTTATTAAATAAAGTTTGGGAGTGAATTTGGAGTTAATCCATCAAGGTGTTCAAAATTTATGGCATTTTGAATTTTTTGGAGAATGTCAGCTCGGGCTCTAACTCCCGCAATTTTTATGATATCCGGCTCAAACTTGGACCAGAAGTGGACTGTTATCAAATAGTGTTTGGGATTAAATTTGGTGTCAATCCGTTAAGGGGTTCACAATTTATGGCATTTTTTAATTTTTTGACATTTTTTTCGTGCTCTAACTTTCGCAATTTTTAAGATATCCGGCTCAAATTTGGTCCACAAGTGGACTGTTATTAAATAAAGTTTGGGAGTAAATTTGACGTCAATCCGTCAAGGGGTTTAAAATTTACGGCATTTTGAATTTTTTATTCGTGCTCTAACTTCCGCAATTTTTAAGATATCGGGCTCAAATTTGGTCCACAAGTAGAGTGTGGGTAAACTAAGCATCAGTTCGAATCTGGAGAGAATCTGTCGAGGGGTTCAAAACCAATGCCATTTAAAATTTTTTTAAACAAGGCTGCAAAGTAGTACTTTGCAAATTGCTTCCTCATTATTGTTGGATTTTTACAACGCTTCCTCTAAGCCAAAATAGATTAACATGCTTTTTTTGTTAGCCTAACAAAATGATTTGTCTTGTCACGACACAAAAATTTCTCTCTGTGCGTGGAATGCCCCATATATACAGTGTGTGAAAGAGGGAGAGTGATGCGAGTGTGGGCTCGAAAAGGAGCATCGAGGAATGCAGTGTTGCTGCATAGTCATCGAGACTAGCACAGCGGTTGTTTCCTTTTCTTTCTTTTCTTCGTGCAATACGTGCTATTTTATTTTGTAAACAAAACTCTAAAATATACAGGATATCCGATGAGAAATGTCCGATATGGGAAGGGCATTCAGTTGCATGCTAGTCTGCGTCGCACTTAATAAAAAAAAAAACTACTATGAAAGACCTGAGCCTCAAAAATATTCAGGTCCATAGTAAAAAAAACTGGGCATTTTTTTTTTTATTCATGCAGGTAATTTACGGGGATTATTGTATTTCTGCAACTACTTAATAAAAATGATGGCAACTAATAAGTGACGACCATCAATTGTAAGTCCAAAACGACAATTTTATGACTACACAAACTGTATAAAATATGTTTTTATGACTAATTTTTTTATGACTATAAAATATGCTTTTATGACTAAAATTTTTATGACTACAAAATATGTTTTTATGACTAGAATTTTTATGACTATAAAATATTATTTTATACAAAATATGTTTTTATGACTATAAATTATTATTTTATACAAAATATGTTTTTATGACTATAAATTATTATTTTATGCAAAATATGTTTTTATGACTATAACATATTATTTTATACAAAATATGTTTTTATGACTATAAAATATTATTTTACACAAAATATGTTTTTATGACTATAAAATATTATTTTATACAAAATATCTTTTTATGACTATAAAAACATATTTTAGAGTTTTTATGACTACAAAAACTGTAAAAAAAATATTCGTTCGAATATTATTTAATATAGCAATTATTTTACTTTTTCAGAAAACGCTTATTAATTTCAATGCAACATCCAAGGATCCTAGAAAATTAAAGTGCTTATACGTTAAACACGATTTTCGCAATATATTTAGCTTTCTGTACATTAATTATATACAACATACATAAGTTTATTGAAATAAAAGGCAATATTTAATTTCCATAAAGAAATTTTTGTAACAACATATAATCAACGTTATTTAATGACTACAAAAACTCTCAGAAGTTCTATAAATTACTAGTTGTCACTCAATAGTTGCAGACTTGGGATTATTTCAATGTAGTATTAAATTCTCTGCACGTGGAATTTTTTTTCCCCTGCTTACATGTCGCATTCTAAATTGAGCAGTTCGGCAACATTCTTGATACGAAAAAAAAAAAAAAAAAAAAAAGAAAAATAAACTCGTTTGTCGAGTGAACGACATTTTTCGTACATAAATGCTGTGTCATTAAACGAAAGAATTTAAATGCTTTCGTCAGTGATAGTGACAAAAGAAAATTGTATTATTGCGTTATTATTGCGACAGAAAAAAATTTCTAAGTGTTGGTGGGCCTCATTGCGTAAAACTTTAATACTGTCTTGTTGCATATAAACGTCGCAGCCCCGAGATATTGCAGTTTAAGGTATGACGCGCGTCACGAAGCTTTTGAAATGCTTTGCGCTCGATAATTTCGAACTGTGTGTGTCCGAGATGTTGCATCGTGGCTCGTGAAGCTGGCGCGGTTGTCGTCGCCACATAACCAACACACTAACTCGAGGTTCGTTGAATCCACGATTCACGAAGAACGAGAACCAACGGAAGAAGAAGGTAGCCCCGTGACTGCCCGAGGCAACCATAATCTGCCCCCAAAGTATTAACAAAACGTTGTTTCTTTCCCCAAACGATTTTCTTAGAAAGCAAAATGGCCCGTGTGAGAACCTAACGCATTCGCAAAAGCTCCGTCAATTTCCAAGAGTCCGAAAAGACTTGACAATATTTTTGCTCTGTGTCGAAACTGCAGTCTAGTCACTCCCTTAAGGAGGTTGAAGCGCTCCACACTAATCAGATCAGTGCTAAATTTTTAAAAGCGTTTCTACAATTTTAGATGGTTTAATAATCTGTTCCAAGGGGTTAATCACATAGCAGCGTTAGTTTTTGATATTCAAATACATTCACAGCTGTCGTATGAACAATAAATCGATCGATATCTCCAAATTTCCGAAGTCATGTTTTTTCATCCAGTTTTGTAAAAGGGTTAACCGTAATATCAGTCCGATTATGACGAAACATAGCTCATTTTGATCAGTGGAAGATCCTTAATCGATTGACCGTACGGATTTTCTATAGTATCAGGCGTTCAAAAGTTACAGCCATTTGTATACTTGATGTTAGGTTATGATAGGATAAACAAACGGTTGTATTTTTTGAACTACTAATACGATTTTAAAAAATAGATGGCCAATCGATAGAATATCTTTTAGTAAACAAAATGAGCTATTGGTCGTCATAATCGGATTGATATTACGGTTTACCCTTTTAAAAAACTGAATGAAAAAACATAACATCGGAAATTTGCAAATATTGATCGATTTACTGTTGATATCACAGTTGTGAATGTATTTGAATCACATAGCAGCATTAGTTCTTGATATTCAAATACATTCACAGCTGTCATATGAACAGTAAAACGATCAATATTTCCAAATTTCCGATGTCATGTTTTTTCATCCAGTTTTGTAAAAGGGTAAACCGTGATATCAGTCCGATTATAACGAAACATGGCTCATTTTGATCAGTGGAAGATCCTTAATCGATTGACCGTCCGGATTTTCTATAGTATCAGGCGTTCAAAAGTTACAGCCATTTGTATACTTGATGTTAGGTTATGATAGGATAAACAAACGGTTGTATCTTTTGAACTACTAATACGATTTTAAAAAATAGATGGCCAATCGATAGAATATCTTTTGGTAAACAAAATGAGCTATTGGTCGCCACAATCGGACTGATATTACGGTTTACCCTTTTAAAAAACTGGATGAAAAAACATAACATCGGAAATTTGCAGATATTGATCGATTTACTGTTGATATCACAGTTGTGAATGTATTTGAATATCAAGAACTAATGCTGCTATGTGCATTTCTGAAAACACTTGACAATATTTTTGCTCTGTGTCGAAACTGCAGTCTAGTCACTCCCTTAAGGAGGTTGAAGCGCTCCACACTAATCAGATCAGTGCTAAATTTTTAAAAGCGTTTCTACAATTTCGGATGGTTTAATAATCTGTTCCAAGGTGTTAATCACATAGCAGCATTAGTTCTTGATATTCAAATACATTCACAGCTGTCATATGAACAATAAATCGATCGATATCTCCAAATTTCCGAAGTCAAGTTTTTTCATCCAGTTTTGTAAAAGGGTTAACCGTAATATCAGTCCGATTATGACGAAACATAGCTCATTTTGATCAGTGGAAGATCCTTAATCGATTGACCGTACGGATTTTCTATAGTATCAGGCGTTCAAAAGTTACAGCCATTTGTATACTTGATGTTAGGTTATGATAGGATAAACAAACGGTTGTATCTTTTGAACTACTAATACGATTTAAAAAAAATAGATGGCCAATCGATAGAATATCTTTTAGCAAACAAAATGAGCTATTGGTTGGCATAATCGGACTGATATTACGGTTTCCCCTTTTAAAAAACTGGATGAAAAAACATAACATCGGAAATTTGCAGATATTGATCGATTTACTGTTGATATCACAGTTGTGAATGTATTTGAATATCAAGAACTAATGCTACTATGTGATTAACACCTTGGAACAGATTATTAAACCATCTGAAATTGTAGAAACGCTTTTAAAAATTTAGCACTGATTTGACTAGTGTGGAGCGCTCCAACCTCCTTAAGGCAGTCCTTGGGCATTAACCTTTCTGAACTTTAAGACTTAACATTTTTTATATATATAATAGTTGAATCCCTTCGAAATGCGATTGCAAAGTTTCAAGATGGGTTATCGGCTAAATAACTGAGAAAATAAATATTTAAAAAAGAATTCTTATGCACGGGCTCTTATGGAAAACTAACCGATTTCGTAATTCGGAATGAAAATTAACATGTGAAGCATTCTCTGTCAATTCAGCCACTTTTTTTTCGACCCTCTCCGATTCGCCCCATAATTGATTATATGAATTTACCACTAAAAGACACTCTATGTGAATTTTTTCAGATTTTTAAAAATAATTTTTCAGAAAATGGCTTTCTTTCTTCAAGTGCAAATATCTCAGAATTTTGAAGTTACTGAAAAAAAATGTCAGCACATAAATGTTGTCGTTTATTGTTAGCTTTCGAGCGGTATATTCCGAATAATTGTCACGTTCCTGTGAGTATGATTTTTTTCCGAAAAATGGAGGAATTATTTTCTAATTAAAAAAAAGATATTTTTTTTTTACTGAAAAAATTACAGAGTATTGCTACATGACTGTTGATACCACAAAAAAATCGCCAGAGTGGCACCGATCGATCTTCTGGTATTAAAAAATGCATTTGTGTGAAAGTTCCGAAAAACGGGGGCATTATTATTTTTTTCATAAAAAGGTCACTTTTTTTGGCTAATAAAATTACAGAGTATTCTTGTATGACTGTATATATTGCAAAAAAATCATCAGAGTGGCAAGGATCGAGCTTGCGGTATTAAAAAAAATTATTCGTGTGGAAGTTTCGAAAAACGGGGGAATTATTTTTTTTTTATACCGGAAGCTCGATCCGTACCACTCTGATGATTTTTTTTCTGAATGTTGTGTTTTGAAAAAACACAACATGACAACTGAAAAAATTCATACGTATTCGGAAAAATGAACGAATCATTTTCATTTTTAAAAAATGTAAGTTTCCGGGAGATTTGTTAAACAATTCTTTTTTTTCATCAATTTGTTAATAACATTTTAGAATTATTATTACGCAAAATTAATCTTTTCATTACCTTTAATGTGCATGAATTTTTTCAGATTTTTATATTGAAAAGATTAATTGAGCATAACAATTATTCGAAAATGTTATTAACAAATTGATGAACAAAAAATTCTTCAACAAATTTTCGGAAAACCTACATTTTTTTCAATAAAAATGATTCGTTCATTTTTCTGAATACGTATGAATTTTTTACGAGTTTTTAATACACTTTGAATTTATTGTCTTTTTTATATGGAAAAAAAATATGTGAAAACACACAAAATTGAGAGTGAATTTAAAAATCTGAAAAAATTCATACGTATTCAGAAAAATGAACGAATCATTTTCATTTTCAAAAATGTAAGTTTCCGGGAGATTTGTTAAACAATTTTTTTTAAATCAATTTCTTAATAACATTTTAGAATTATTATTATGCAAAATAAATCTTTTCAGTACCTTTAATGTGTATGAATTTTTTCAGATTTTTATACCATCGAGAAGTGTTTGCAATTCCCTCTCAAGGACTACCTTAACCCTTCGTTCCCTTCGAGCCTCTAACCATCGCGTCTAAAAATATACGAGTGTAAAAGAGATAAACGAAAAAGCACTAAAATCCATTATTCGCAGAAGCGATTAACGTTCGGCCAAAAGTAAATTATCGGTCCCCGAATAATTGCTCAATTAAGTAAACGATAATTCACTTTAGTGTTCCAAAACGACAATAATCACCTCGAGACAATAGTTATTTTTTAGTTTAACCTTCGACGTAGAGAAAACTTTGTTTTCACAAAAATTGTTGGTTTTTAAATCGTCAAAAAAATAAATAAATAAATAAAACAAAATTTTTGGTATACTCGGAATGCTCTAATATAGCGAGAAAAGTGGTTTAGAGAAAGGGAATCTATGTTTGTGTGTGTGTGATGGAGGGGATAAAATTCCTACCGGCATAACTCGTGAATTACTCGAGCGAATCAGCTCAAATTTCAATGACATATACAGTGTTATTCTTTGGCATATATTTTATAAAAATTGTTTCGAACATTTTGATTTTGTGATTTTTTAAATTTCTAACGAATTTTCTCTTAAAACTTGGACAAAGTCATATATGACATTTGATCTTGAATTTGATATCTAAAAAATGTTCATTCATTAATTCATTCATTTTTTTTTTAAATTTATGCCGGGATAAATATTGTTTTATACAAAAGAAAAATAGTTACTTTGTAGTAAGATTTAAAAATAAAGTCTGATGATAACGAATTAATAACGAAATAAAAGTGTTGTCGCATGGGAACAATTTTGTCTCTTAATTTCACAAAAAAGAGAGATTGATTGATTATTTATTAATGCCTTAATGGACTATGAGTGAATTTTACATAAGTACCGAAAAACAAAATTGCTGTATTTATTTTTTATTTTTTTTTCACAATGAAACACATTGTGAGTATCGCTCAGCAATAATGGCCTGACGATCTGCACAACTAGATACCAAACAAAGTTGGAAATGCCTAATACTTATAGAAATAATGATGATGATACGATCAGCTCTATAATTATGATTTTATAATAATAATATGTGGCGATTGTAATACGATATTTAAACTTTGGAATGGCTGCAAAAATTATTATTTTTATTATTAATTTATAAATTATAATTTATAAAATTAAATATAAATTATTATTACTTTATATAAAAATTCACGGTAATCCTTTTGAAAAAATGGGAGAAAATAAGTAATGCATTAAGAAAGTAATGCATTACTTATTTCTTCCATGTTTTCCACTATTTCTTGCAATATTAAAGCGAAAATTAGTTTTTTTTTCCAGCTATTCAAATGTTTACACTCTATTTTATAATCACTACATATTATTATTATGAAATCATAATTACAAAACAAATTGTACTGTAAACTATATCTCATGAATTAATGGAGATTTACAACTCTGATACCAAACAACTGACAATAAAATAAAAAGAAAAAAATAAATGAAATAAAACTTCAAGTAGTAAAAACTATAACTGATCTGAAACTAGATATAGAACGAGCGTTATAAATACAACTTTTATGAAGTTTGTTTCATATACTGTATATTAATTTTACAACAATCTTTTTGTATATTATTTAATATTTGTATATTAAATTTAACATACGCGTAACCGCAAAAAAAATTTTTTTACTTAATATTAATTAATGAAAAAAATAATAACAAAAACCTCATACTTTATATTAATTTTCACAGAAAAATGTCTACCAGTGTAGGTAAAAGTTTCAAGCTCAAAAAGACGAGAAAAAAGTCGGTGTTTAAAGATAATATGTATTGGAAAATCTTTTCCAGATACGATATATTAAATTTCATTTTCATATAGATATGTTGTGAAATTCCAATAATTATATTATAAACACAATTTTTATGACATACACTCTATATTAAGTTTGCAACAATTTTTTTGTATATTAATTAATATTTGTGTATTAAATTTAACATTCGCGTAACCGCAAAAAAAAAAAGTATACTCAATATCAATTAATAATAAATAATTTACAAAAACCTAATACTTTATATTAATTTTCATAGAAAAATGTCTATCAGTGTAGGTAGAAATTTCAAGCTCAAAAAGACGAGAAAAAAAGTCGCTGTTTAAAGATAATATGTATTGGAAAATATTTTCCAGATACGATATATTAAATTTCATTTTTATATAGATATGTTGTAAAATTCCAATAATTATATTATAAACACAACTTTTATGACGTATACTCTATATTAAGTTTGCAACCATTTTTTTGTATATTAATTAATATTTTGTATATTAAATTTAACATACGCGTATCTGCAAAAAAAAAAAACTCATACTTAATATTCAGTAATAAAAAAAATAATAACAAAAAACCTAATACTTTATATTAATTTTCATAGAAAAAAGTCGCTGTTTAAAGATAATATGTATTGGAAAATCTTTTCCAGATACGATATATTAAATTTCATTTTTATATAGATATGTTGTAAAATTCCAATAATTATATTATAAACACACGTATTATGACGTATATTCTATTTTAAGCTTGCAACAATTTTTTTGTATATTAATTAATATTCGTATATTAAATTTAACATTCGCGTAACCGCAAAAAAAAAAGTATACTCAATATCAATTAATAATAAATAATTTACAAAAACCTAATACTTTATATTAATTTTCATAGAAAAATGTCTACCAGTGTAGGTAAAAATTTCAAGCTCAAAAAGACGAGAAAAAGAGTCGCTGTTTAAAGATAATATGTATTGGAAAATCTTTTCCAGATACGATATATTAAATTTCGTTTTCATCTAGATATGTTGTAAAATTCCAATAATTATATTACAAACACAACTTTTATGACGTATACTCTATATTAAGTTTGCAACAATTTTTTTTGTATATTAATTAATATTTTGTATATTAAATTTAACATTCGCGTAACCGCAAAAAAAAAATCATACTTAATTTTAATTAATAAAAAAATTATAACAAAAACCTAATACTTTATATTAATTTTCATAGAAAAAAGTCGCTGTTTAAAGATAATATGTATTGGAAGATCTTTTCCAGATACGATATATTAAATTTCATTTTCATCTAGATATGTTGTAAAATTTCAATAATTATATTATAAACACAACTTTTATGACGTATACTCTATATTAAGTTTGCAACAATTTTTTTGTATATTAATTAATATTTGTATATTAAATTTAACGTACGCGTAACCGCAAAAAAAACTCATACTTAATATTAATTAATAAAAAAAAGTAATAACAAAAACCTAATACTTTATATTAATTTTCATAGAAAAAAGTCGCTGTTTAAAGATAATATGTATTGGAAAATCTTTTCCAGATACGATATATTAAATTTCATTTTCATCTAGATATGTTGTAAAATTCCAATAATTATATTATAAACACAACTTTTATGAAGTATACTCTATATTAAGTTTGCAACAATTTTTTTGTACATTAATATTTATATATTAAATTTAACATACGCGTAACTGCAAAAAAAAAACTTATACTTAATATTAATTAATAAAAAAAATAATAACAAAAAACCTAATACTTTATATTAATTTTCATAGAAAAATGTCTACCAGTTAGGTAGAAATTTCAAGCTCAAAAAGACGAGGAAAAAGTCGCTGCTTAAAGATAATATGTATTGGAAAATCTTTTCCAGATACGATATATCAAATTTCATTTCCATATAGATATGTTGTAAAATTCCAATAATTACATTATAAACACAACTTTTATGAAGTATACTCTATATTAAGTTTGCAATAATTTTTTTGTATGTTAATTAATATTTGTATATTAATAAATTTAATATACAAATATGTTATATATACGAATATTGTATATTAATAAATTTAATATACAAATATTAATGCGCATAACCGCAAAAAAAAACGCATACTTAATATTAATTAATAAAAAAAAAATAATAACAAAAACCTAATACTTCATATCAATTTTCATAGAAAAATGTCTATAATTGCCGGTAGAAATTTCAAGCTCAAAAAGACGAGAAAAAAGTCGCTGTATAACGATAATAGTGGCACGTGGTATGGAGACGCCGTCTACAGACGAGATTCAAAACCACAACAACGCGAACCAGTATAGAGCTTCTGGCGTTTTTCGGAAAGCCCTCAATTTGAGAGTCATCATCAACAACAGCAGCAGCAGTCGGCGTCGTTGCCGTTGTTGCCGCTCGCCATTCAGTAAAACAGAGCGAGAGGCGACGAAGCGAGGGAACCGATGATCACAGGGTACGCGTATTCTATACATATATATATATATATATATACATATATCCCCACACAGAGTCCATGCATATATGCATACACATATGCACTACATATCTATATATACATATAACACGTATCGATATCGACATACCGATACGGACGAACCCAGCGCGTAAGAAAAAAAAAAAAAAAAGGACAGAAAGATTAAGAGAGCCGGGCGCGCTGATTGCGCAAAGCTACGAGCTCCTCGTCTGGTAGAAAACACACAGAGAGCACCGCTAACTTATATACACACAAACACCAAAAAAAAAAAAAAACGCACACGCGTGAAGAATTGTCGTACACGCGTGCACTATAGTTTTCTCGAAGTGTATAGTCGTCGGGTTGAAGTAACTCGAAGCGACGAAGACGAAGACGATGGCGAGTTTACACGCTAGACTCTGCTAGTCGAGCAATGGCCTCGAAGTGACGAATGCCGCGGCAATATCGTCCATGTAGTTGGCGTGCAACGAGCGAGATACACAAGTTAAGCCTCAAGAACGAACAACCGACGACTGCGAGACTGTCGAAAGCTCAACAATCCATATCTATTTACTACACACTGCAGCGCTATAATAATAACGACGCGCCGACAGATAAAACAACGACGTCACAGAGCCTATGGGACCTTCCACGTATTACAAACATAGATTTCTTTAGACACTCAAATACGTTCGCTAATAATTCACGAGAATTTAAACAGCTAACGTATTATTTAACCAAAAAACACGTACTATATTCTATCGCGTAACCTCGAACGGCTGTATAACTACCCAAGACGCAGATACTCAACAGTTCGGGTCAATGAGAAACGTCGACCACGAAGAGACACGACTAAAAGACGAAGACGCCCAGACGGTACGATGTTTCTCTTATTTGTTTCAATGTACCTATCATCAGACCGTTTGTACATATAAAACACGCGTATTATAGCATTTCTAGGGACACTTTACGAACCAACGGACGCGCTTTACCGGCGCGTCGTTGTTGTTTTCGTGCCTCAAAGTCTCTTCTTCTCAACTTTGCAACGTTGCCGAGCGGCTAAAATATACGCGGCTTCGTTTATATTGTAGTATACATATTATGAACACAGAGAGACAGCAACGAAGAGAAAGAGAGAGGCATAAAGAGAGAACAGGAGAGAGAGAGAGAGAGAGAAAGACAGTAGATGCACGGGAATAGAGAAGAAGAAGACGCGACACGAGAATGGTGACGGGACAGAAGAGAAAGAGAGAGAAAACAAACACTGGGGAGATTTGTTAAAGAGAGAAAGAGATGGATATTAAGGAGAGAGAGACAGTGAGAGATTTGTGAAAGAGAGAAAGAGATGCATATAAAGGAGAGAGAGAGACAGCGAGAGATTTGTAAAAGAGAGAAAGAGATGGACGTAAAGTAGAAACAGAGTGAGAGAGACGAAGAGGGATTTGTGAGAGAGAGAAAGAGATAGATATACAAGAGAAACATAGTAAGAGAGAGACAAAGAGGGGATAGATTTGTGAAAGAGAGAAAGAGATGGATATAATGGAGAGAGAGACAGTGAGAGAGATTTGTGAAAGAGAGAAAGAGATGGACGTAAAGTAGAAACAGAGTGAGAGAGACGAAGAGGGATTTGTGAGAGAGAGAAAGAGATAGATATACAAGAGAAACATAGTAAGAGAGAGACGAAGAGGGGATAGATTTGTGAAAGAGAGAGATGGATATAATGGAGAAACAGAGTGAGAGAGACGAGGAGAGGGGATAGGATTTGTGAAAAGAGAGAGAGAGAGAGAGAGATACAAAGTGGGAGATGGCGAGGCGCGAGAAACGAAGATAGTCTGTTGTCGAGAAGTCACTCACCGAGAGAGTCAGCATCGGCACGTTGTGCACTGAAAATTCCTTCGCTTATATACTGCTATATTATTTATTATCTCGCCGATTGTCCCGGCGGCATCTTGCACCACTATATATATATTCTCTCTCATTCAGATAAACGTAGAGTATATATATCATATATACATATATATATATATATAAATCTATCTATATATATATATATTTATATATAATCCCCGGGAACGCACGAAACACAAAAAAAAACAACACGTATTCACCGTTTCCACACCCCCCTTTTCGTTGTTGCTTTTTCGGTCTCGTTGATGTACGTTGTTGGTTCGACGTTGGAAAAGAAATAATATAACGCACCAACGGCGCACGGAAATACGTCAATTTAACGAGGCGCAGATATCCGCACGAGTGGCACACAAGTTGTTTACTAGAGCTCCGCACCACGCCATGCCCCGTGTGTCTCACACGTCCGCCTCCGTACGTCCCTCGTCGAACCGAGCAAAACAAGAACCTGCGCAATAAACTACTGCGCAACGGCGCACCTTCTGAAACGAGTTTTCCCACGGACAGATGGACCCGGTGGCCCGGACCTTCGCTCGATCCCCGAGACTCCCGACTGGCCCTAACTGACGACGATGTCGACGATGTCGACGATGTCGTCGACGTTTTCGTTTCTACACTTTGTAAATGGTAGAGCTTTTTCTCTTCTACCGATAAACTCGCGTTCTCATCGCTCTCTCTTTTTCCATCACACATCAGCAAAGTTCTCTTATATATGTGTGTGTATATATATATGTAGTTATTTTACTACGAAGCTGCCGACGCGCACGCTCCTTCTCTTAATTCTTTGTCCCTCTCGCATTCCTTCTCCCAATTTTTCCCTCGAGACAAGCAACGATCACACACGCGATCGGCGAGCCGCAAGCTATATGTATTACGTATATGCCTTTATACTACTATGAGGAGAGAAAAGAGAGGCTCGGGGAGATCTAGCAGGTCATCGCCATGCGGAAATTGTAGACGCTTTAGGAACGATAATACCGGCCACCCTTTTCTTCGGCGAAACATTCGAGGCGATGAAGATTTTTGTCTAGCATACTCTCGCCATCTAAGCAGCGAGTTTACGTAGTTTCTGACTGAATTATATACGCAAACACACGTGCGCACATGGAATTTAGACCGACTGCCGCTATCTTTGCTCGTATGATATTACAGGGATCTGTGTTATCCACTGATACGATTATCACGCGTTTATGAACTTTTCGTATTTAATTAGTTGATCAAATAAAATTGGTAAAGTTTATTTTTAATGTGATGTTTTAACAGTTTTTTAACAGAATTTTTTATTGAGATTTTGTTTCCTTTTTGCATTAATTATTAGTCGTTGTGCTCATTGAATAATAATTTTCGTCGTGTTCACTTATATTTATACATCGATTATTATGCGACAGTATTTAATTAGTTGATCAAATAAAATTGATAAAGTTAATTTTTAATGTGATGTTTCAACAGTTATTGACAATCGTTATGTTTGGAATTTTTTATTGAGATTTTGCTTCCTTTTTGCATTAATTATTAATCGTTGTGATTATTGAATAATAATTTTCATCGTGTTCACGTATATTTATTCATCGATTATTATTTTGCAACAGTATTTAATTAGTTGATCAAATAAAATTGATAAACTTCATTTTTAATGTGATGTTTCAACAGTTATTGACAATCGTTATGTTTGGAATTTTTTATTGAGATTTTGTTTCCTTTTTGCATTAATTATTATTCATTGTTCTCATTGAATAATAATTTTCGTCGTATTCATTATTATTTTGTAACAGTATTTAATTAGTTGATCACATAATTGATAAAGTTAATTTTTTATGTGATGTTTCAACAGTTATTGATAGTCGTTATGTTTGGAATTTTTTATTGAGATTTTGCTTCCTTTTTGCATTAATTATTATTCATTGTGCTCATTGAATAATAATTTTCGTCGTGTTCACGTATATTTATTCATCGATTATTATTTTGCAACAGTATTTAATTAGTTGATCAAATAAAATTGATAAAGTTAATTTTTAATGTGATGTTTCAACAGTTATGGACAATCGTTATGTTTGGAATTTTTAATTGAGATTTTATTTTGCATTAATTATTATTCATTGTGTTCATTGAATAATAATGTTCGTCGTATTCACGTATATTTGTTCACCGATGAATAAATATGTCAGGTGAATTTTTACTTTCATTCATAAATTAAATTGGAATTTAAAGGTAATTACAGTTGTGAAGCTTTATAATTTTGTTAGATAAACAGTTATCGTACAATTGATTCGGTAGTTATTATTATTTTGCCTCAATTGACTTCAACTATCATTAAAAAAATGTTTCAATGAATAAATATATGTCAGGTGAACTTTTACTTTCATTCATGAATCAAATTGTGAAGCTTCATAATTTTGTTAGATAAACAGTTATCGTACAATTAACGCGGTAGTTATTATTATTTTGCCTCAATTGACTTCAACAATCGTAAAAAAAAATGTTTCGATTTTCTAGTAATTGCTGAATAAATAAAATTTTCATAAAATTTCACGGGTATTTTTAAACGTGTGACTTAATTAGTCTTTTTCTTATTTTGTTTATTTTTGTTTATGATACAAAATGTGATCGATGAGATGTAAATAGTGATGAAAGCTCGAGATTAAGTGAGACATCGAGCCACAGACATGAGAGTAACGAGGCCAAGAAGCATCGAAAATGCGCAAACGAGCGATAACGTATCTCTGTTGTAATTTGGACAAATTTCCTTCTCCATGCATCGCCTAAAAATCATAAAAATTTCTTGGTGATTCATTTCTTCTCTTTTTTTTTTTGCTACGTAACAATTCTCGAGTTACTCACCATTTTTCAATGAGAATTACGACAATACCCGTGACAATCTTATCCAAGAACGTCACGATCGAATATACAAGTGCACTATTCTCTGTTCTTGGACCGATAAGCTCTGCTGTGACGGTCAAAGCAGTTACCATTGTAATAGAACTTGCAGCGCCAATCAAAATCGCAACAGAATACACTACCGATTCATTGTTTCCGGCAAACTCCGTCACTGCCGCAGCAACTATACCGATAAGTGCTCCTAGTAAATAGCAGAACTGAAATAAAATAATATTTTTAAAAATTAATTTCTAACCATTGAAAATGCAAATGAAATAATTGCAATCTCTTAAGCAACTGACTCCGATTTTTTGCTTCCTCATAGAGGAAGCTGTGTTTTCATGAAGAAAAAAAAATTCGAGATTTTTATGTCAGGGCACTTAGAATTGTCCAAAACGTTCAGAAAAGGGATATAGAAAAAATGTCCGTATGCATGTATGTGTGTGTATGTATACAACTCCGAAAATTCGAACGCCGATAACTCAAGAACGGTTTTGTATATCGCGCTCAAATTTGGCACACTAGTGTAGCAGCAGACCCTCTTAAACTGTAGCAATTTTCGACAAAATCTGTGCGAAAATTTCGATTTTATGCCGTTTTGAATTTTTTGAAAAAAGGACGTGGTCGCTCTAACTTTCGTAAAATTTAGTGTATTTTGCTAAATAGTTGGTTATAAGAGTAGGTGCACTCAATGCTGTTTGGTATTGAATTTGGCTCGAATCGGTAAAGTGGTTGAGATTTTATGGAATTTTGAATTTTTCAAAAAATTTACATTATCGCTCTATTGTAACTTTTGCAAAACTTGAAATAGCGAGCTTAAATTTTGTATATAAATGAAAAAATATTCAGCCATTATATATGTATAATTTAATGACAAACGGTATGAAATTTGTGATTTTATGGAATGTTGAATTATTTTTAATAATATACGTTATAACATTTACTTTCGAAAACGCTCTAATAATAACGAAATAACGGAATAACGAAATAGAAAAAGCGAATTTACAACATGTTTATTTATATAATTTAAAAAAGGATGCAAAGTAGAACCTTGCACATTGCTTCCTCATTATTTTTCGCTTTTTACAAAGCTTCCTCTATGAGGAAGCCAAAATTGAATAACATACTTTTTTGCTTCCTCAGAGCGGAAGCTTTGTAAAAAAGCGAAAAATAATGAGGAAGCAATGTGCAAGATTCTACTTTTTTTAAATTCTAATATATTTTAAGATATTGTCAGTCGGTTCAGCAACAAATTTTGGATTTTTTTTTTTTTTACTCTTTCAAATAGTTTTCGCTAACTGGGAAGAGTTTTTTGTAAATGTGCTATTGTCAAATTAAAATAGTACAATTAGGGGCAAAATAAAAAGTGTTCGAAACTGTGAACATTTTTTTCTATTTTATAACTATAATTTATTTTTGGCATTATACATGATTACAACTATGTATTGTCTTTTCGTTTTTCTTTCTCTTTTCGACAATTTGTTATCAAATTTAATTTCTTCATGATTCAAATTTCTGTAAATTTGAGATTTTTAAATTGGTATTTAAAATAACGATGCAAAGTAGAACTTTGTACATTGCTTAGCCAATAATTTTCATCTTTCTCTATGAGGAATCCAAAAATAAAATAAAGAAAATTCCTCATAGAGGCGACTTTGTGAATTTTTCGAAACATTTTCGTTTTGCTCTAATTCAGATAAAATTTTAACTAATCGACTGAAATTTTCTACACAGAAAAAATACGATTCAGCCCTGGTACGTATTCAAATTTGTTGATGATCGGTAAAACGGTTCGTCTTTTACGTAATTTTGAATTTTATCTTATTCAAGGTGATGCATTTTTTCTTCTACTTTATAACAATATTTTTTTTTTGCATTATACATGATTACAACTATGTATTGCCTTGTCGTTTTTCTTTCTCTTTTCGACAAAATTTGTTATCAAATTTTATTTCTTCGTGATTCGAATTTCCGTAAATTTGAGATTTTAAAAATGGTATTTAAAATAAGGATGCAAAGTGGAACTTTGCACATTGGTTAGCCAATAATTTTCATCTTTCTCTATGAGGAATCCAAAAATAAAATAAAGAAATATTTTTGGCATTACACATGATTACAACTATGTATTGTCTTTTCGTTTTTCTTTCTCTTTTCGACAATTTGTTATCAAATTTTATTTCTTCATGATTCGAATTTCCGTAAATTTGAGATTTTTAAATTGGTATTTAAAATAAGGATGCAAAGTGGAACTTTGCACATTGCTTAGTCAATAATTTTCATCTTTCTCTATGAGGAATCCAAAAATAAAATAAAGAAATATTTTTGGCATTATACATGATTACAACTATGTATTGTCTTTTCGTTTTTCTTTCTCTTTTCGACAATTTTTTATCAAATTTTATTTCTTCATGATTCGAATTTCTGTAAATTTGAGATTTGTAAATTGGTATTTAAAATAAGGATGCAAAGTGGAACTTTGCAAATTGCTTAGTCAATAATTTTCATCTTTCTCTATGAGGAATCCAAAAATAAAATAAAGAAATATTTTTGGCATTATACATGATTACAACTATGTATTGTCTTTTCGTTTTTCTTTCTCTTTTCGACAATTTGTTATCAAATTTTATTTCTTCGTGATTCAAATTTCCGTAAATTTGAGATTTTTAAATTGGTATTTAAAATAAGGATGCAAAGTGGAACTTTGCACATTGCTTAGCCAATAATTTTCATCTTTCTCTATGAGGAATCCAAAAATAAAATAAAGAAATATTTTTGGCATTATACATGATTAAAACTATGTATTGTCTTTTCGTTTTTCTTTCTCTTTTCGACAATTTGTTATCAAATTTTATTTCTTCATGATTCGAATTTCCGTAAATTTGAGATTTAAAAATTGGTATTTAAAATAAGGATGCAAAGTGGAACTTTGCACATTGCTTAGTCAATAATTTTCATCTTTCTCTATGAGGAATCCAAAAATAAAATAAAGAAATATTTTTGGCATTATACACGATTACAACTATGTATTGTCTTTTCGTTTTTCTTTCTCTTTTCGACAATTTTTTATCAAATTTTATTTCTTCATGATTCGAATTTCTGTAAATTTGAGATTTTTAAATTGGTATTTAAAATAAGGATGCAAAGTAGAATTTTGCACATTGGTTAGCCAATAATTTTCATCTTTCTCTATGAGGAATCCAAAAATAAAATAAAGAAATATTTTTGGCATTATACATGATTACAACTATGTATTGTCTTTTCGTTTTTCTTTCTCTTTTCGACAATTTGTTATCAAATTTTATTTCTTCGTGATTCGAATTTCCGTAAATTTGAGATTTTTTGAGAACTTTGCACATTGCTTAGTTAATAATTTTCATCTTTCTCTATGAGAAATCCAAAAATAAAATAAAGAAATATTTTTGGCATTATACATGATTACAACTATGTATTGTCTTTTCGTTTTTCTTTCTCTTTTCGACAATTTTTTATCAAATTTTACTTCTTCATGATTCGAATTTCCGTAAATTTGAGGTTTAAAAATTGGTATTTAAAATAAGGATGCAAAGTGGAACTTTGCACATTGCTTAGTCAATAATTTTCATCTTTCTCTGTGAGGAATCCAAAAATAAAATAAAGAAATATTTTTGGCATTATACATGATTACAACTATGTATTGTCTTTTCGTTTTTCTTTCTCTTTTCGACAATTTGTTATCAAATTTAATTTCTTCATAATTCGAATTTCCGTAAATTTGAGATTTAAAAATTGGTATTTAAAATAAGGATGCAAAGTAGAACTTTGAACATAGCTTAGTCAATAATTTTCATCTTTCTCCATAAGGAATTCAAAATTAAAATAAAGAAAATTCCTCATAGAGGCGACTTTGCGAAAGATGAAAATTATTGACGAAACAATGTGCAAAATTCTACTTTATTCTTTACCTTGGTACCGCACGATCGGTTGATATACTTGAGACCGAGAGCTGCAACGAATGAAGCTAGATATGAAGTCAATGGTACTGTGGCCAGTGCCTGTTTTCCACCGACATCAGTCTCCTCTATATACAGCGGCAGATAAACTGTCGCCAGAGTAATAAACAATCGACTGGCAACATAAAGCAATGCCACTCTCAAAAGAAGACTCGTGCCGACCCACGAGCGTCGCTTTGGCGATTCTTCAATTTCCGATATTCCATTCTCAGCGAGAGACTTGCTTGTCGAAATTGTCCTGTCATCGAGAAGTTGGGCTTTGAGAAATAAGTGAAAGAATACCGTAGCTGCGACTCCAACCGCCGTCAATACTATAACTATATTCTGAAACAGGCGAAAAATCATTTATTTAAACTTGTGCAAAAAAAAATGATTCATATAGCGTAAATAAATTTTTTAAACTATGTCACTTTCAATTTAACACAAAAATATGTTAGCAAAAAAAAATATAATCTTTTTAGCATTTTTAATTTGGCATAAGAAAGTTCTTTTTTTAAATCTGTTAGATTAATACAATAGCGAAAATGTTAACACAATTATTCTTATTCTGTTCAATTTGTCTTTATTTGTATTAAGGTAGTTCTGTCACTTCACGCTCACTTCGCATAAGTTTCCGACAAACGAGAGCGAATTGCAAACACTTCTCGATGATATAAAAATCTGAAAAAAATCATGCATATTTAAGATACTTAAGACATTATTTCGACATAATAATAATTCCAAAATGTTATTAACAAATTGATGAAAAATAAAAATGTTCAAGAAATCTTCCGACAACCTAATTTTTTTGTTTCGATGAAAATGATTCGTTCATTTTTCTGAATACGTATGAATTTTTTCAAATTTTTTTCTTTGCTTTGAATTTTGTGATTTTTTCCATGTAAAAATCGAAAAATTCAAAGCAAAGAAAAAAATTGGAAAAAATTCATACGTACTCAGAAAAATGAACAAATCATTTTCACCGAATCAAAAAAATTAAGTTGTCGGAAAATTTGTTAAACAATTTTATTTTTCATCAATTTGTTAATAACATTTTGGAATTATTATTATGCCGAATTAATGTCTTCAGCTTCTTTAATATGCATGATTTTTTACAGATTTTTATATCATCGAGAAGTGTTTGCAATTCGCTCTCATTTTTCGGAAACTTATGCGAAGTGAGCGTGAAGCGACAGAACTACCTTAACTAGAATTTGCTTTCCATAAACACAAATTATATTTTTTTTGTCCAATATCAATAAAATAATATTACCAATATTATTGAATAATGATCCATTGTATAATATAAACCTGTACATAATTAATGATTAATTGTTCATATTGACTATGATAAAAAAAATTATTTAAATCGAAGATGTATTTATTTCATATTAATTACTCAATTGAAATAAAATAATTTACACAAAATAATTACAGTCCTATTTATGTATGTTAACTAAAATCTAGTTTGGTCTACTAGATTTTTTTTCTGGCTGTATTCTGCAATTGTCTCTAAAGTGGAAAGCAATTTGTAAATGGTTTTCACCACTAATCAATTTATTCTATTCTACTAACTCTAAATTTGTAACTGTCCTCTTGACCCAATGGAACTACGGAATCTTCGCTCGAAGGAAGTACCTGTTATTTTCGTTTTCCTAACGTTTGTTTTATGACGTTAAACAACAAAATATAATTTAAAAAAAAACCGCCACGATTTATCATTTTTATATACTCATGAAAAAATTCTGTTTGAAATAACAAATTTTTTGAGACCCTATTTAGAATGGCAAGATTTTTAAATGAGAAGTTCTACGTAATTGAAGTTTTTTAACATCCTGAATTATTACGTAAATTTTGAATTACGTAGTACTTTTCGAAAAAAATACCTGCCAACCTGCATAGGGTCTCAAAAATGTTGTTATTTTACATAGAATTTTTATGTATGTATATAAAAATTATAAAAAGTGGCGCTTTTTAGCAAAACGATACTTTGTTGTTTAACGTCATATAATTGTTTTTTAGAAAAACTATAATAACATTTTTTTATTTACGTTATGTAAATAAAATCCTTTGCAAACGGAACGAATTTCATCGTAGACATTTTTCGATAGGACTGTTAATTTCCAAGATATTAACGATTTAAAAAATATCAATACCGAAAAATTCAAATTTTTACAAAAATTCATCTGTCAAAAATAAGAATAATTTACATAAAATAATTACAGTCCTATTTATGTATGTTAACTAAAATCTAGTTCGGTGTATAAGATCTTTTTTCTGGCTGTATTCTGAAATTGTCTCTAAAGTGGAAAGCAATTTGTAAATGGTTTTCACCACTAATAAATTTATTCTATTCTACTAACTCTAAATTTGTAACTGTCCTGTTGACCCAATGGAACTACGGAATCTTCGCTCGTAGGAAGTACCTGTTATTTTCGTTTTCCTAACGTTTGTTTTATGACGTTAAACAACAAAATATCATTTTTAAAAAAACCGCCACGATTTATCATTTTTATATACTCATGAAAAAATTCTATTTGAAATAACAAATTTTTTGAGACCCTATATAGAATGGCAAGATTTTTAAATGAGAAGTTCTACGTAATTGAAGTTTTTTTAACATCCTGAATTATTACGTAAATTTTGAATTACGTAGTACTTTTCGAAAAAAATACCTGCCAACCTGCATAGGGTCTCCAAAATGTTGTTATTTTACATAGAATTTTTATGTAAGTATATAAAAATTACAAAAAGTGGCGCTTTTTAGCAAAACGATACTTTGTCGTTTAACGTCATATAATTGTTTTTTTAGAAAAACTATAATAACATTTTTTTATTTACGTTATGTAAATAAAATCCTTTGCAAACGGAACGAATTTCATCGTAGACATTTTTCGATAGGACTGTTAATTTCCAATATATTAACGATTTAAAAAATAACAATACCAAAAAATTCAAACTTTTACAAAAATTCATCTGTCAAAAATAAGAATAATTTACATAAAATAATTACAGTCCAATTTATGTATGTTAACTAAAATCTAGTTCGGTGCATAAGATCTTTTTTCTGGCTGTATTCTGAAATTGTCTCTAAAGTGGAAAGCAATTTGTAAATGGTTTTCACCACTGATAAATTTATTCTATTCTACTAAATCTAAATTTGTAACTATCCTGTTGACCCAATCGAACGACGGAATCTTCGCTCGAAGGAAGTACCTGTTATTTTCGTTTTCCTACCGTTTGTTTTATGACGTTAAACAACAAAATATCATTTTAAAAAAAACCGCCACGATTTATCATTTTTATATACTCATGAAAAAATTCTATTTGAAATAACAAATTTTTTGAGACCCTATATAGAATGGCAAGATTTTTAAATGAGAAGTTCTACGTAATTGAAGTTTTTTTAACATCCTGAATTATTACGTAAATTTTGAATTACGTAGTACTTTTCGAAAAAAATACCTGCCAACCTGCATAGGGTCTCAAAAATGTTGTTATTTTACATAGAATTTTTATGTAAGTATATAAAAATTACAAAAAGTGGCGCTTTTGAGCAAAACGATACTTTGTTGTTTAACGTCATATAATTGTTTTTTTAGAAAAACTATAATAACATTTTTTTATTTACGTTATGTAAATAAAATCCTTTGCAAACGGAACGAATTTCATCGTAGACATTTTTCGATAGGACTGTTAATTTCCAAGATATTAACGATTTAAAAAATATCAATACCAAAAAATTCAAACTTTTACAAAAATTCGTCTGTCAGAAATAAGAATAAGTTACATAAAATGATTACAGTCCTATTTATGTATGTTAACTAAAATCTAGTTCGGTTTGTAAGATCTTTTTTCTGGCTGTATTCTGAAATTGTATCTAAAGTGGAATTTAGCTATTTGTAAGAGGTTTTCACCACTAATAAATTTATTCTATTCTACTAACTCTAAATTTGTAACTGTCCTGTTGACCCAATCGAACTACAGAATCTTCGCTCGTAGGAAGTACGATCCAAGTGACAGTAAAGACAACAACGGCAGCGCCTACTTGAGCCGAGTATCTGTAAAAAGGAAATAGAGCGATGTGTTGTAAAAAATAAAGGAAAATATCGAGTAAAATATGCTCTATTCTCTGTAGAATGTGTATTATTATTATTATTATTATATCATGTGGAAAGTACCATAAAAAGTAAGTCGGTCAAAGCGGGTGAATCGAGAGACACATACAAGAGGCCAACAACTCTCTCTCTTCGTTCGCCTCTTGCAATTGCACTCACCTAATAGCCGTTAAGTCAGCTCGTGCCAGTGACGAATTGGTCAATGCTGGAATCATGGAAAGGTGAGAAATCTGCACCGCCGCCCAACCAGTTTGAAAAACTGTAATACTCGAAATGTAAACGAACATAGCCGTTGGAGTGAGAGCGTCAACGAAGCTCCCAAAAATTATGGGAAATGATAGAGTTACTAAAACGGAACCAATCACGTGCCAAATCTTCTTTTTGCTGTAGCGGTCGACGAGAATTCCAAAAACTGGCGTCATTAAAGCGTCGACAAACTGACCTTTAAATGAGAAAAGAAAAAAATTAAAAAATATATTAGAAAATTTTATTTTTAACATAAAAAGAAATTTGAATTTTTTAAATATGTTTCTAAAATAATTATATTATTTAATATCAAATAAGAAAATATATTTTATTTTATACAACAGAAATATATATCTATATTTTTTTACGAACATCATTTTTACTGTTATTTATTCTATTTATTCGTAAATGAAATTCAAAAAGAATTATTATTAGCATCTTTTTTTAATTCATTTTTTTATACAATTGAAAAAAAAAATGTTTCTTTATATCAACCAAGAAAATATAGTAGTAATCAGTAATCAATTATTGACAAAATATTGCAAATTATAATTACAATTATAATTTTTATTGTCTTAAATTATACTTTGCCAATTGACTTCAGAAATTTTTTTTTTCTTCATACAAAAAATGTCTTATTTTTTACGAATTAAAAAAAAAATTTCTATTTATTTTGAATCGTGAAATTTTTTTTTTTTTTTTTTTTTTTAATGACTTACCGAGAAATAGAAGGGCACCGGCGATGATTGGTTCGAGCAATGCGATCCTCTGAAGATAAATGAGTGTATAGGAAAACCACATTGCAGCGGCGAGATCGTTGAATATGTGACCAAGGGCGTAAGCTAATTTTGTGGAGAGAGAAATTTTTCTCTCCACAATGAGGGGTGTGCTCTCGTCTTGTCGCTCCATATCTGACAGTCTAATGATGCTTCATACTCTCTCGAGGTTGTTTCTGTAGAGCACCCGTGCTACTTGACCGCTGTGTGCCTCGGATGTATGCAATAACGAAACCACTCAGTGCGTATGCTGGCCTCGATTGTTACTATAGTTTATTCTCTCGTTCATCCGTTAGTAGGTGTACACTTTAAAGAATGCATCGGCTTCGCTTATTATAATTCTATTAACAAGAACGTTTACAAACAATGTTATCATGAGACAATCTTCCTCTCCAATGACAGATTAAATTCTCACCAGAGATACACTATATCGTTTTTACTTTCGTAAGGCAGGACGACGTTCCTGAGCTTCGGAAAGGCAAAGAGCGGCCCCAACCTGAAATATAAAACAGTGGTATAGTTGTTTAAAAAAAAATCCTTACAAAATCTACAAGAAGAAATTCTTAAAACCGCATCATATGCATTTTTACTTTTGCAAGTTAGAAGGACGTTGCTGAGCAGAGTTGCAAATCCCCATTAATTCATGAGATATAGTTTACAGTAGAATTTGTTTTGTAATTATGATTTCATAAGAATAATATGTAGTGATTATAAAATAGAGTGTAAACATTTGAATAGCTGAAAAAAATACTAATTTTCGCTTTAATATTGCAAGAAATAGTGGAAAAAATGGAAGAAATAAATAATGCATTACTTATTTTTTTCCATTTTTTCAAAAGGATTACCGTGAATTTTTATTGAAAAATAATAATTTTTGCAGCCATTCCAAAGTTTAATCATCGTATTACAATCGCTACATATTATTATTATAAAATCATAATTATAGAGCTGATCGTATCATCATCATTATTTGTGTAAGTATTAGGAATTTACAATTCTGTTCCTGAGCTTCTGAAAGGCAAAGAGCGGAGCCAACATAAAACAAAACACTCGATTGTTACTATAGTTTATTCTCTCATTCATCCGTTAGTAGAAGAATGTTTACAAATAATGTTATTATGAGACAATTTTCCTCTTCAATGACTGATTAAATTCTCAGCTGATGCACTAAATGACCTAGTCGTAAATGACGTTAATTTCCAGATTTTTTTTCTTTTTTTTTAAATTCATAATTCATTGATTCGAAGTCCGCATTTTTTATGTGTATTTAACATCGGCCGTCGAAAATGTGTATTGACTACAAAATGAATTTGTCCCCCCCAAACAAATAATTTCGATGACTAATATGAAAAAAAATGTCAATTTTTTTATATTAAATTATTCATTATAATTTAGAAATTAGATATTAAATTATTCATTACAATTTAGAGGTTTATTAATTCGATATAAATGTGTATAGTTCAGAGTTTTGTAATTTTTTTTTCGAAAGTAATTAGGTGACTATAAAATGTAATAAAAAAAATAGATTGATTAATATTTTGAAGCAGAGTTGTAAATTAATTCATGAGATATAGTTTACAGTAGAATTTGTTTTGTAATTATGATTTCATAATAATAATATGTAGTGATTATAAAATAGAGTGTAAACATTTGAATAGCTGAAAAAAATACTAATTTTTGCTTTAATATTGCAAGAAATAGTGGAAAAGATGGAAGAAATAAATAATGCATTACTTTCTTAATGCATTACTTATTTTTTCCATTTTTTCAAAAGGATTACCGTGAATTTTTATTGAAAAATAATAATTTTTACAGCCATTCCAAAGTTTAATCATCGTATTACAATCACTACATGTTATTATTATAAAATCATAATTATAGAGCTGATCGTATCATCATCATTATTTGTGTAAGTATTAGGAATTTACAATTCTGTTCCTGAGCTTCTGAAAGGCAAAGAGCGAAGCCAAAATAAAACAAAATACTCGATTGTTACTATAGTTTATTCTCTCATTCATCCGTTAGTAGAAGAATGTTTACAAATAATGTTATTATGAGACAATTTTCCTCTTCAATGACTGATTAAATTCTCAGCTGATGCACTAAATGACCTAGTCGTAAATGACTTTAATTTCCAGATTTTTTTTTTTTTAATTCATAATTCATTGATTCGAAGTCCGCATTTTTTATGTGCATTTAACATCCGCCGTCGAAAATGTGTATTGATTACAAGATGAATTTTTCCCCCCCAAACAAATAATTTCGATGACTAATGTGAAAAAAGAAAAATATCAATTTTTTATATTAAATTATTCATTATAATGTAGATGTTTATTAATTCTATATAAATGTGTATAGTTCAGAGTTTTGTAATTTTTTTTTCGTAAGTAATTAACATGATGTGTTAGTGCTCGGTCGGTAACAAAATCTGTAAAGCGTTGTTCTTGGTTACAATTGATGTTCCAAGTAAAACACGAGAAGTACTGACTGCGCTTTCGTCCCCTGCAGTCAGTACTTCTCGACTTTTATTCGAAAAATCAATCGTGGCGAAGAATAACACTTCGGGAAGATTCAGCTATCTCACTCGCACTTATGGCGATCTGAGAGAGACAGACGATATGTAACACATCACCTTAAGTGACTATAAAATGTAATAAAAAAATAGATTGATTAATAGTTTGAAATTCATCGATAAACTGAACATCGGATTACAAAAGCATTCAATTTTTTGTGTATACTTTGTTATCGCGTTTTTAATCTATTGGCTACGAGGTGAAACGAACGGATTCGTCTCAAAACGAATACAATGGCCGTATGGTTACATCCGCAATAGTGCGGTTACCGGAGCCAGCCCCAAAGAAGAAGAAGAAGTCTCAAAACGAATTGGTTCTTCCTCTAAAGATAAGAAGAAAGCCCGTAACAAATATAAACTTAAACTTAAATTTCGTGAGACCTTAAAAAAAAAAGTTTATTGCCAATACAATCTGCAAACTGCTATTAATTTTCCAATGCAATTGAAAATAAATAATTCCGAGTTTTCAAACTTCATCGAAAATTTCTAAATCTTTTTTCTTAGCATTAGAATTTTTTTTTACAATTTTCCATTTAAAAAAACTACAAAATATTGTTGCAAAATAATAATTATATACTGTAAATGGTTCATAAAAATATTGAAGTTTATCCTAATGATAATTATATTTTATTAATTATAATTAGAAACATCAGTCATCAATAGATAATCAATTTTTTAAATGAAAATAATGAATTATAATTCATTAATTAACAACAAAAAATAAATAAAAATAAAAATCAAACGAAATTTAAAAAAATGCAAATGGTTTTTGTAGTTATAACTACAAAAATAATATGTTGTTGTAAATTTCCTTTGAATTCATGAAAATTTTCAGAATGTTTGTCACCGAATTCAAATCAATGGAACATTAATGGCGTAACAATAATTCTATCGAAAATTTCTAAATCTTTTTTCTTAGCATTAGAATTTTTTTACAATCTTCCATAAAAAAAACTACAAAATATTGTTGCAAAATAATAATTATATACTGTAAATGTTTCATAAAAATATTGAAGTTTATCCTAATGATAATTATATTTTATTGATTATAATTAAAAACATCAATCATTGATAATCAATTTTTTAAATGAAAATAATGAATTATAATTAATTAACAACAAAAAATAAATAAAAATTAAAATTAAACGAAATAAAAAAAACAAACAGGAAATTTAAAAAAACATGTTTTTTGTAATTATAACTACAAAAACCATTTGCTTTTTTTAAATTTCCTTTGAGTTCATGAAAATTACGAGAATGTTTTGTCACCGAATTCAAATCAATGGAACATTAATGGCGTAACGATAATTCTAATTTAATTACCATTGATCGTTGAGCTGAGAAGTATCGATCGATTTCTCTCAAGGAAATAGAACATGACACGTTTCGGCATTGCGCTTGAGAAACTCCGCAAGCGAGTTATAAAAGAATAACGTCATCACGAACATCTCACATGTGAACGATTCACGATGCCCACCACATTTGCAGTCGCGTCTTTCCACTGCGTGGCTATAATTGCACGATGTTTTATAATTATATAAAACTATATATTGTCATTATTGCGAGACAACCAGCAATCACATTCTTATAATCCTTTAAATAATATTCTCGCAGTAAAACATAAAACACTGTTATAGTATCTTAAAAAAAAAAAAATGCCTACAAAATCGACAAAACGAAATTCTTAAAACCACATCAGACGCGTTTTTACTTTCATAAGTCAGAAGGTCGTTCGTGAACTTCTGAAAGGCTAAGGACGGGCCCAAAATAAATCACACAACACTGTTACAGTCGTTAAAAAAAATGCGTATAAAATCACGTGGGGTCAAAATAACGAATGACTAAAATAGCAAATGGCTAAAATAGCGAATTTCAAAATAAGGAACGTCTAAAAAAAATTTGTTTTAAAATATATATAGGATATAAAATGGCCATTATTATGAAATTCGCTATTTTAGCTGCATTTTAATAAAATGGGGGTCAAAATAACGAATGACCAAAATTGCGAATGGCTAAAATAGCGAATTTCAAAATAAGGAACGTCTAAAATAATTTTTTTTTCAAAATATATATAAAATGGCCATTATTATGAAATTCGCTATTTTACCCATTCGCCATTTTGACCATTCTCTATTTTGATTGCATTTTAATAAAATGGAGGTCAAAATAACGAATGACCAAAATTGCGAATGGCTAAAATACCGAATTTCAAAATAAGGAACGTCTAAAAAAAATGTATATATATATAAAATGGCCATTATTATGAAATTCGCTATTTTGACCCCCATTTTATTAAAATGCATTCAAAATAGCAAATAACTAAAATAACGAATTTCATAATAATGGCCATTTTATATTATATATATATTTTACTTTTATTTTTTTAGACATTTCTTATTTTGAAATTCGCTATTTTAGCCATTCGCCATTTTGGTAATTCGTTATTTTGACCCCCATTTTATTAAAAGGCAATCAAAATAGCGAATGATCAAAATTCCGAATGGCTAAAATAGCGAATTTCAAAATGAGGAACGTCTAAAAAAAAATAAACATAAAATATATATAAAATATAAAATGGCCATTATTATGAAATTCGCTATTTTAGTCATTCGTTATTTTGATTGCATTATAATAAAATGGGGGTCAAAATAACGAATGGCTAAAATAGCGAATTTCAAAATAAGGAACGTCTAAAAAAATATATATATATATAAAATATAAAATGGCCATTATTATGAAATTCACTATTTTGACCCCCATTTTATTAAAATGTAATCAAAATAGCGAATGACTAAAATAGCGAATTTCTTAATAATGGCCATTTTATATTATATATATGTATATATATATATTTTTTTAGACGTTTCTTATTTTGAAATTCGCTATTTTAGCCATTCGCAATTTTGGTAATTTGTTATTTTGACCCCCATTTTATTAAAATGCAATCAAAATTGCGAATAGCTAAAATAGCGAATTTCAAAATGAGGAACGTCTAAAAAAAATAATTAAAATAATATATATATAATATATAAAATGGCCATTATTATGAAATTCGCTATTTTAGTCATCCGTTATTTAGATTGCATTTTAATAAAATGGGCTCAAAATAGCGAATTTCAAAATAAAGAAAGTCTAAAAAAATGTATATATAGAATATAAAATGGCTATTATTATCAAATTCGCTATTTTAACCACTCGCTATTTTGTTCATTCGCTATTTTTACCCCCACCTCTTCTAAAAGACAAAAAGCGGCCCCAAAATAAATCACACAACACTGTTACATCCGTTAAAAAAAAAGCGTATAAAATCGTCAAAACGAAATTCTTTAAATCACATCAGACGCGTTTTTACTTTCGTAGGTCAGAAGGACGTTCGCGAGCTTCTGAAGGTCAACATAAATCACAAAACACTGTTGTAGTCGTATAGAAAAATGCGTCCAAAATCGACAAAACAAAATTCTTAAAACCTTCTTTTGTGGAATTCTTTAAAAAAAAAAAAGTAAAAGGGACGTTCGAGAGCAGAGAACGGGCCCAACTTGACGCGCTCGCGTCTCGATCGCGACTGTAGTGTTTAAGTATCTATACGGAATAGCCGATCACACGAAGAGAGAGAATCGGAAGTACCGCGTACGCTCGCATTCGCATAACAGCGTTTCGCGCGATGATCTTATCGTAAAAGCACGATAAACAACGAGGTGTACGGAGCCAAGGTCATTTAAGCAGGTGAGACGTCTTGAGATCGTTATATATTGCTATAGAATCGCTGGTTTACTTTTCCGAGTAACAAAAGAAAAGTGCGACTGGAAATGCTACTTATAGTTCTCTAAATTTAATGCGAAATCGATGTCGCGATAATTCCTTACGTATAAAAAAAATAAAAGTTATCTCAATATTATACCAAGAAAGTACCAATGGACTTCCATTTTTTTCTAAAAATTTTTCCAATATTGCGTTACAAATAATATGTATTAATAATATATGAGAAGAATTCTCATATACTGTTAAAAAACTTTATTATATTTATTTATTATATACTTTATTTTTTATATTATAAAAAACTCCTGTTCAAGTTTGTTGTTATTTTATATGAGTTATATCTAAAAATTATTTTATTGTATGATATTATATGATATGTTATTATATTATTGTTATTTATAGTGGTATCCGAAAATTTAATAATGTATAAGAGTTTATCCCGTTAAACAATTAAATAGATAAATAAATATTTGGCTATTTCTTTGTTATTATTATGAACGCATAATTATAAATCCAACTGTGTTATATATGGAGCATTCCAGCTGAATTTTTCATACTTCGATCCTGACCCCCTTCAATAAATTTAACAATTTTTTATCAGAAAGTATTTCGAAAAAGAGAAGACAATCTGAAGTGATAGAACTGTTAATTTTCAAGATATTAACGAATAAAAAAATATACATACCGAAAAATTCAAATTTTTACAAAAATTCGTCTGTTGGAAATATCGCTCGTAGCGCTAAACAAAAAAATACGTGTCTTTTCTTTTTCGAACTACTTTCTGATAAAAAATTGTTAAAATTATTGAAGGGGATCAGGATCGAAGTATGAAAAATTCAGCTGGAATGTCCCATATACTGTTTCTTTAAATAATGGACTTTCAAAGCTTAAACAGTTTTTGACGAATAAAGCAATGAAAAATGACGATCGGTATTGAATTTAAGCGAAATACATAAGCGGTTTAGATTTTATAGAATTTTGAATTTATGAAAATTTTTGTTTTCGTACTTCTTTAATTTGTATTTAAAATAAGGATGAAAAGTTGAACTTTGCGCATTGCTTCGTCAATAATTTTCATCATTCGCAAAGCTTTCTCTATGGGGAAGCCAAAAATAAAATAAAGAAACTTTCTCATAGAGGCGACGTTGCGAAAGATGAAAATTAATGAGGAAGCAATGTGCAAAGTTCAACTTTGCATACGTTTTGCTTCCTCATAGAGGAAGCTTTGTTTTCATGAAAAACATTTTTTTCAAGATTTTCATGCCAGTATGGAAATCGGCCTTGCCGAATGTTTGAATGTTGAGATTTTTGGAAAAAAAAATCAGCCATTTTGATTTTATGGTACTTTTAATTTTTTGAAAAAAGGGCGTGGTCGCTCTAACTTTCGTAAAAATTAGACGTTTTTGCTAAATAGTTGTTTATAAATAAATATACGTTGAATGTTGTTTGGCATTGTAGTTGGGCGAAATCGGTAAAGCGGTTCAGATTTTATAGATGTTTGAATTTTTCGAAAAAAATCATTTTTTTTAATAAATCACGTCGAATTTCACCAATTTAACCGAAATGTTTTACAGACGAAAAGGAACATGCAGCTATGCTACGTACCAAATTTGACGATGATCGGTAAAGTGGTTCAGATTTTACGACATTTTGAAATTTACAACAAAAAAAAACGATTTTCGCTCTAGCATCAGCAAAAGTTGATAATGCGAGACAAAAGTTTGTACTCAATGGAAATAAGAATGCAAAGTAGAACTTTACACATTGCTTCATATATAATTTTTATTTTTTTCAATTTATAATGACCGCTTGTCCCAAAATAGAATTGCTCATAACTCTCGAACGGCGTGACGAATCGAGATGAAAATTTACACAAAAGAGGAGGATAAACTCCGTTTTCGTTATTTCGATTAAGGTAGTCCTTGCGCATTAAGCTGAGGTCAAACAAGTTTTCGAAAAATGGGAGGTAATTGCAAACACTTTTCGCCAATATAAACAAGGCTGCAAAGTAGAACTTTGCAAATTGCTTCCTCATTATTGTTGGATTTTTACAAAGCTTCCTCTATGAGCAAGCCAAAATAGATTAACACACGGAGAAAAAAAAGTAGTTGGACAAACCAATAAATGGGTTCCAACAACCACTCGAAAGAGTTGAAATAGCGTCACTACTCAGTGGGTTATGACAACTACTCAGTGGGTTATGACAACTACTCTGTGGGTTATGACAACTACTCTGTGGGTTATGACATCTACTCAGTGGGTTATGACAACTACTCAGTGGGTTATGACAACTACTCAGTGGGTTATGACAACTACTCAGTGGGTTATGACAACTACTCAGTGGGTTATGACAACTACTCAGTGGGTTATGACAACTACTCTGTGGGTTATGACATCTACTCAGTGGGTTATGACAACTACTCAGTGGGTTATGACATCTACTCAGTGGGTTATGACAACTACTCTGTGGGTTATGACAACTACTCTGTGGGTTATGACAACTACTCAGTGGGTTATGACAACTACTCAGTGGGTTATGACATCTACTCAGTGGGTTATGACAACTACTCAGTGGGTTATGACAACTACTCTGTGGGTTATGACAACTACTCTGTGGGTTATGACAACTACTCAGTGGGTTATGACATCTACTCAGTGGGTTATGACAACTACTCAGTGGGTTATGACAACTACTCAGTGGGTTATGACAACTACTCAGTGGGTTATGACAACTACTCTGTGGGTTATGACATCTACTCAGTGGGTTATGACAACTACTCAGTGGGTTATGACAAGTACTCAGTGGGTTATGACAACTACTCAGTGGGTGATGACAACTACTCAGTGGGTTATGACAACTACTCAGTGGGTTATGACAACTACTCAGTGGGTTATGACAACTACTCAGTGGGTTATGACAACTACTCAGTGGGTTATGACAACTACTCGTTGGTTATACGAACCGCTGTGGTTGGTTATAGGAACTCGCTGTTGGTTGCGCCACTTATTGTATTGGTGAAAACAGCACTGCGATTGGTTACAGGAGCGAGTTAGTTGCTGCAACTATTCAGCGGTACAGCATATGCTGGAGATGGTTCTGCCAACTACTTTTTTCTTTCAGTGCATGCTTCCTCATAGAGGTAGATTTGTAAAAATCCAACAATAATGAGGAAGCAATTTGCAAAGTTCTACTTTGCAGCCTTTTTTTTGTTTATAGACGAATAAAAAATTTCTGAAGTGCTACACATAATGTTGTATTTTGTGTGTGCGAAAGACCCGTTTCGCCGACAGATCGGTAAAGTGGTTCAGATTTTACGCCATTTTGAAATTTACAACAAAAAAAAAACGATTTTCGCTCTAGCATCAGCAAAAGTTGATAATGCGAGACAAAAGTTTGTACTCAATGGAAATAAGAATGCAAAGTAGAACTTTACACATTGCTTCATATATAATTTTTATTTTTTTCAATTTATAATGATCGCTTGTCCCAAAATAGAATTGCTCATAACTCTCGAACGGCGTGACGAATCGAGATGAAAATTTACACAAAAGAGGAGGACAAACTCCGTTTTCGTTATTTCGATTAAGGTAGTCCTTGCGCATTAAGCTGAGGTCAAACAAGTTTTCGAAAAATGGGAGGAAATTGCAAACACTTTTCGCCAATATAAACAAGGCTGCAAAGTAGAACTTTGCAAATTGCTTCCTCATTATTGTTGGATTTTTACAAAGCTTCCTCTATGAGGAAGCCAAAATAGATTAACATGCTTCCTCATAGAGGTAGATTTGTAAAAATCCAACAATAATGAGGAAGCAATTTGCAAAGTTCTACTTTGCAGCCTTTTTTGTTTATAGACGAATAAAAAATTTCTGAAGTGCTACACATAATGTTGTATTTTGTGTGTAAGAAAGACCCGTTTTGCCGACACGCTTTTGTCCGTCCCCGTCGTATAGTCTCACAGAGTAACTCGAGATCGTAGCTGTAGAAGAAAGACGCTTGCAACCACTACCCAAGGAAATCGATACCATCATCCATGGATCTTGTACGGACTCCGGCAACGCGGGAACGAAGTACGCACCTCTGAGTTCGTTAACCGCGTCGTTGAATTCCTCCTTCATATATGTGCATATATGAAGAGAGTATGTGTACACAAATGCTGATCGATTCATGCATACGCTGGTGCACAAACATTCGCGTATTTTGATTCATTCGAATGCGTCGTGTGTTATATAGTCTGTTATGCTACGGAGATTTGGTAATACGTAAGGAAAATAAATAAACAAGAGATTATAGCGACAGACTAATTATACATTTGAGTAATAGCCACAGGATTGTAAGAAATAAATCATTTTTTTTTTACCGTTTTGAAGACAATTATTTACACACGTACATAATAATGTGGAAAAATATTCTAGAGCAAATTGCCGGAAAAATTCATTCTCTAAATAAAAAAAAGGAGAAGTCTTTTTATTTTATCGCAACCGTTTTTCTAAATAATATGTAAACAATTCAAAGTTCTATAGTATTTTATAGAAATAATTCAAAGTTCTATAATATTTTATAGAAACAATTCAAAGTTCTATAATATTTTATAGATCTTCGAATTGGTTCCATTCTACATTAAAAGTTCTATAATATTTTATAGATCTTTGAATTCTATAATAATATTTTGATTTAACTTATATATAACTTATATAAATTATAATAATATTTTAATAACAAAGTTCTATAATATTTTATAGATCTTTGAATTGTTCAAAGTTCTATAATATTTTATAGATCTTTGAATTGTTCAAAGTTCTATAATATTTTATAGATCTTTGGTTTGTTCAAAGTTCTATAATATTTTATAGATCTTCGAATTGTTTCCATTCTACATTAAAAGTTCTATAATATTTTATAGATCTTTGAATTCTATAATAATATTTTGATTTAACTTATATATAACTTATATAAATTATAATAATATTTTAATAACAAAGTTCTATAATATTTTATAGATCTTTGAATTGTTCAAAGTTCTATAATATTTTATAGATCTTTGAATTGTTTAAAGTTCTATAATATTTTATAGATCTTTGGTTTGTTCAAAGTTCTATAATATTTTATAGATCTTTGAATTGTTTACTTATTATTTAGAAAAACGATTGCGATAAAATAAAAATATTTGTGCTTTTTTCAAATTCAAGTGCAAATATCTCAAAATTTTGAAGTTACTGAAAAAAAATGTCAGCACATAAAAGTTGTCGTTTATTGTTAGCTTTCGAGCGGAATATTCCAAATAATTGTCACGATCCTGTGAGTATGATTTTTTTCCGAAAAATGGAGGAATTATTTTTTAATTAAAAAAAGGATATTTTTTTTTTATTGAAAAAATTATAGAGTATTGCTACATGACTGTTGATATCACAAAAAAATCGCCAGAGTGGCACCGATCGATCTTCTGGTATTAAAAAATGCATTTGTGTGAAAGTTCCGAAAAACGGGGGCATTATTATTTTTTTGATAAAAAAAGGTTACTTTTTTTTGGCTAATAAAATTACAGAGTATTCTTGCATGACTGTATATATTGCAAAAAAATCATCAGAGTGGTACGGATCGAGCTTACGGTATTAAAAAAAATTATTCGTGTAGAAGTTTCGAAAAACGGGGGAATTATTTTTTTTTATACCGGAAACTCGATCCGTACCACTCTGATGATTTTTTTGCAATATCTACAGTCATGCAAGAATACTCTGTAATTTTATTAGCCAAAAAAATTAACCTTTTTTTTATCAAAAAAATAATAATGCCCCCGTTTTTCGGAACTTTCACACAAATGCATTTTTTAATACTAGAAGATCGATCGATGCCACTCTGGCGATTTTTTTGTGATATCAACAGTCACGTAGCAATACTCTGTAATTTTTTCAGTAAAAAAAAAATATCCTTTTTTTAATTAAAAAATAATTCCTCCATTTTTCGGAAAAAAATCATACTCACAGGAACGTGACAATTATTTGGAATATTCCGCTCAAAAGCTAACAATAAACGACAACTTTTATGTGCTGACATTTTTTTTCAGTAACTTCAAAATTCTGAGATATTTGCAGTTGAATAAAAAAAGGCCATTTTCTGAAAAATTATTTTTAAAAATCTGAAATAATTCACATAGAGTGTCTTTTAGGAGAGGGTCGAAAAAAAGTGGCTGAATTGACAGAGAATGCTACATATGCTTTTTTTTTTAAATAATAGGATTTCACCAGCGCCATTTATAAAAGAAAATTTGATAATTCTTTTTGTTGTTTCTTAACTATATAATTTTTTTTTGTACATTTTATTTTTCTTTTTTTTTCTTTATAGACGGATAAAAAAAATTCTGTAGTGGACTCTGAACTCGAAACATAAAAAACACAAATTATTTACTCTACGGCCGTATATTGAAGAAGAAAGATATACGCATTTATTGATTACACGACCGCAGCAAATAAATTTTTTTATATACTACGTCGTGCAAAGGAGCAAAGTGATAATTTCGTATCAAGGTTAATCACGTAACGCTCATTTGCAGTCTCGGGGATAAAAAAAAAAGAAATCGTATGTTCGATATAAAAGTATATTATTTCGCAACAAAGCGATTTCGGTAACAAAACGTTTACATATATATATATATATATATGCTTCTACAATCTTGTATATTTACTATGTACAATATATCGATAACGGGTGCAATATGCCATCCCGTGAATATGATTACTTAATTATCGAAGTATAAATTTCGCAAAGTAAATTCGATCGGCGTGCAACGAATTGCAGGTGGATCGCGTGTACATTACGCGTAAAAAAAAAGGAATGTAGAACACAGCTTAGGCATACACTCACTTTCTATACAATAAAAAAATGAATATTTTAATGAAATTTTTTATCTTAGGCAAATATTGTCATGGACATTGGCATGAAAAGCACAGTGTGCGATTTTATCAATTTTTTTTTCTCTTTTTTTCTCTATAATATTTAAAGCGATGCTTTGATTATTGCAAATGTCCCTTATTTTTTAAACTTTGGAATTTACGTGTCGTTGGTAAAGAAAATTATCGTAGAAAAAAGAGATAAGGGCATCTTCCTAGGAACATATGATGTACTGGACGAGTACATATGTACAATTTAATGCAAAGTCTCGATTTATTCAGAACTTCGCCTCGCGTAATATTTCATCGCGGTATTTCAACTGCTTTGTTCGGCGATGTGATGATTCCTCGGGGATGCCGCGTATTCCGTACCTTCGAATTGTCGCAGATGAATCTGCGAGAATATCGACAAAATAGTACATTAATTTAATTATATACAAATCTAAAAAATTGATAATAATTTATTTAAGTGATGCAATTTTTAAGATTAAAAATTGATAATAATTTATTTAAGTAATGCAATTTTTATGATTAAAAATTGATAATAATTTATTTAAGTAATGCAATTTTTAAGATTAAAAATTGATAATAATTTATTTAAGTAATGCAATTTTTATGAGTAAAAATTGATAATAATTTATTTAAATAATGCAATTTTTATGATTAAAAATTGATAATAATTTATTTAAGTTATGCAATTTTTAAGATTTTATTGCAGTGACAATTTGCAGCAAAATTTTTATGGAGACTAGAAAATAAATTGAAATTTTTTGCACTTTTAGCAGAAATATTATAGGTGTGAATGTATTTGTATATTATGCTACATAATTAAGGCCTAAAAATATTTGAATAAACGACCAGAAATTGTAGATATGCTTTTAAAAATTTAACAATTTTTTAAGTAGTGTGAAGAGCAATAATCGCCTTAAGTTTTACAAGTATTTAGATAAAATAGAAAAATCTATGCACCAATTTTTATCTAATTGTTGAAAGGATATTTTCATGGAGATATTATAAATTAAACAGTTCAATTGTTTTTTTTAATAATTATAAAAAAAGGAAATTTACCTGCAGATGCAGATTCACCTCAGCTGAACGACTTAAGTATGGAAAATTTCCGCCACTTTTGAGATGAGCCAATTTTGCGTTTGGATAACATTTGTACATCTCCTCTCTGACAACGTTCGAAAGTGCGTATTCGTCGAAAACGTCAACAATCGTTATCGGCAAGTTCGTCATTTTTTGGGGTTCCACGTAACAGCTAACGCAGTTCATCGTCAGACGCGATGCCAATTCAGATTGGCTCAAACTTTCCAACTGCGAGACAAGGTTATTATTAGATATGTGAAAATAGCGGTATTTTTATTTTCGGCAAAATGACCGTAAAAATACGGTACTTTTACCGTATTTTACTGGCATTTTTTTTTTCTACAAATTTTGTGTTGTGAAAATATGATCACAAAAATTGCTCGTAAATTTGATCGGTCACAAATTTTGTTGGTAAATTTACCGTAAAACATGGTAAAATTTGTTTATATTAGATGTGAAAATACCGGTATTTTTATTTTCGGTAAAATAACCGTAAAAATACGGTACTTTTACCGTAATATTTTTTCTACAATTTTTGTGTTGTAAAAATACGGTCACGAAAATTGCTCGTAAATTTGATTGGTCACAAATTTTGTTGGTAAATTTACCGTAAAAAATGGTAAACTTCGTCTATATAGTTGTGAAAGTACCGATAACAATTTTTTTGGTAGAATTACCGCAACATTTTTTTGTAAATTTATCGTATCTTGACGAGATTTTAAATCACGATGAGACCATATACTTTTATTACCAATGTTTACCACATTTTAAAGCGATCACATACCGTTTTTTACGGTAAAATTACTGGTCATATTTGCCACTCACATCTCTAGTTATTATATTATTTTGTGATTACTAGAGATGTGAAAATGCCGGTATTTTTATTTTCGATAAAATAACCGTAAAAAAAATGACTATAAAATACAGTAAAAGTACCGTATTTTATCGTCATTTTTTTTTTCTACAAATTTTGTGTTGTGAAAATATGGTCACAAAAATTGCTCGTAGATTTGATCGATTACAAATTTTGTTGGTAAATTTACCGTAAAAAATGGTAAACTTCGTCTATATTGTTGTGAAATTACCGGTAACACATTTTTTGGTAAAATTACCATAACATTTTTTCGTAAATTCACCGGATCTTGACGAAATTTTAAATCACGATGAAACCATATAATTTTATTATCAATGTGGTAATTTTTAAAGCGGTCACGTACCGTTTTTTTACGATAAAAATACGGCAAAATTACCCGTCATATTTACCATTCACATCTCTAGTTATTATATCATTTTGTGATTACTAGAGATGTGAAAATACCGGTATTTTTATTTTCGGTAAAATAACCGTAAAAAAAAATGACGCTAAAATACGGCAAAAGTTCTTTTAAATTTAAATCTTACCGTCATTTTTTTTTTCTACAAACTTTGTGTTGAGAAAATATGGTCACAAAAATTGCTCGTAAATTTGATCGATTACAAATTTTGTTAGTAAATGTACCGTAAAAAATGGTAAACTTCGTCTATATAGTTGTGAAATTACCGGTAACAAATTTGTCGGTCAAATTACCATAACATTTTTTCGTAAATTCACCGTATCTTTACGAGATTTTTAATCACAATGAGACCATACAATTTTATTACCAATGTGGTAATTTTTAAAGCGGTCACGTACCATTTTTTTTACGGTAAAATTATCATATTGGTCATATTTACCACTAACATCTCTAGTTATTATATCATTTTGTGATTACAGTCTTTTATGGTATTCTTATATTTTTAAATCATTTCTTACCCTCTCAACCATAAAGTCAATAGCATCTATCATCTCAGGATCACCTTTGTCAGTGGTGAAATTGCCCATGAGCATTTTCTTCAAGACCAGTGATGGCAAAATCCAAAATCTTAAATAAAAAAAAAACTCAATATACTTAAAAGTAATGAAATTTTTTTTCCACAATACAAGACATCACAAAATTATGAAAAATCCAGGCAATTATCTCACATTTTTTCTAATCAAACTACACATTTTTTTTAGCCAATAAAAACAATATATTTCAAAATATATATCTCGTATGTAATTTACATTTTTTAAAATTGATCTACAAATGCTAACGAAAAAAATTATAATAACCAGTTTTTTAATTTTCCTGATATTCTTAGCCAAGCTGTAACTTTCAGATTATTCGTGCTTTGTAACTAGCATTAAATCACAGTCAATTTACGATAAAGTGCAGAGATATGAAAAATGTATTCAGAGTAAAAAAACGTAATTATCCGCCGATTACTTAAGTTTATGAAAATATTTTCTGAGATCTGCTTATAAAAAATAAACATCCTTCTATGTAAACTTCTTACATCACAGATAGTAATTGAATACATTATTGTGATAGAAAAATGTGCAACAAGTGGAAATAAAATTATTGAACAAGGAATCGCAATTGTGTTTATAAAATAATTATTTTATCGCATCTATTGCTAATAAAAGAAGGAAAATCTTTCTGATTTATGACTTACATCGCAGCAGAGTCATTGTAACTGAATACGGAGGTATCTGTGAACGTATTGCACAAGACGAGCGAAACAACTCTGGGACAATGTGAATTAATCTCCGCAAATTTCTGTGCAAGAAAACCGCCCAACGAAGCTCCAAAAAGATGAACCCTGTCGAGTTCCATGTAGTCCAATAATTTCCTGAACCCGTCGCACCATTCTTTAATGTTCCAATACACGGGAGGTTCCGCCTAAAATATAAATACAAATCGCAGTCCATTTTTTCCGTCGCCAAGATTCAGTATCACAAAATTATTGACGATTCATGAAATCTTACCGATATTACACGATACCCTTTTGCCGCCAAGCCTAAGATTTGTTTAAAAAATATATCTGCGGTGCCGCTGACCGGTGGAAGACAAATCAGTGGACATTTGACGGTTTTTGGATTCGAGTCGTAAACTTTCCATCCCTTAAGCAAAAAAAAAAAAGAACCTTAGAAATTATATATAATAATATATAATAATAACACAAACTAAAAAACATGAAAAGTGACTACATATATACCCAGACACAAGCGTCGAATCGCTTATCGTGAGCCAGATACTTTATTTATTTAGTATAACGCCTTTAGCTGCTGGATCAGCAAAAAGGACATAATTATTGTAAAAAATTATTAATATTGTAATTGTAATTGTAATAATAATAATAAACATTTCATTTCAAACATTTCAATTTTTTAAACATTTTTCTTACGATAACATTTGGAAAAATCGAAGTATGTAATGAGAAACTTTGGTTTCGATCTTTTTACTATTAATAATAAAGTGCATCTGTTACGATGCAAACGTAACAGTATAAACGTCAACGTTGTTCGCGACTTAGTGGTGAAATTGTGTATTTGTAGTTTACCTTCGTTCCGTCAGAATCTACGACGATTTTTCGAAGTGGAACTGAACTTCGAAAACTCTGATACTCCTTAGACTGCGAAAATTCGCTCGTGTATGGCATCGTCTTTTATTTATTTTCCGATTTTTTTAGCAGGGACAATACGCGAAACAAACACAACGAGTTTATATCGAATGTAACCGTCACTACTAGCGTCGAGCGATTTTTGACAGAGATAAATATTACGTTTAGTGCGCCACCATCTCGAAGAAGCAAAACAGAATGCGCGAGTGTAAAACTGAAGATAGATACGCGACCTGCAATATCGACGGACGACACGGATGTGCAACATCTTGACCATCTGTTGCAGAGGCTTAAGCTTTTATATATACTATAGATTATATAGTTACCATTCTTCACCATTCGAAGGTCCAACAGTTTTACTATTACTGTGAATTTGGTCATAAGATATAGATGTCGCGTCAACCGCGAAGCTCGTGTTGTTTATTGTAGGAAAGTCAGAGTTTTGTGGGAACTGCTAAGGTAAACGGCCCAGTTTCTGACATCCTTTGAACAGCGGCCTCGGTTTTTTTTTGTTATATTATAATACTGAAAAAAAGGCTGCAAAGTAGAACTTTGCAAATTGCTTCCTCATAATTATTGGATTTTTACAAATCTACCTCTATGAGGAAGCATGTTAATCTATTTTGGCTTCCTCATAGAGGAAGCTTTGTAAAAATCCAACAATAATGAGGAAGCAATTTGCAAAGTTCTACTTTGCAGCCTTGTTTATATTGGCGAAAAGTGTTTGAAATTCCCTCCCAATTTTCGAAAACTTATTTGACCTCAGCTTAATGCGCAAGGACTACCTTAATCGAAATAACGAAAACGGAGTTTATCCTCCTCTTTTGTGTAAATTTTCATCTCGATTCGTCACGCCGTTCGAGAGTTATGAGCAATTCTATTTTGGGACAAGCGGTCATTATAAATTTAAAAAAATAAAAATTATATATGAAGCAATGTGTAAAGTTCTACTTTGCATTCTTATTTCCATTGAGTACAAACTTTTGTCTCGCATTATCAACTTTTGCTGATGCTAGAGCGAAAATCGTTTTTTTTTTTGTAAATTTCAAAATGGCGTAAAATCTGAACCACTTTACCGATCTGTCGGCGAAACGGGTCTTTCGCACACACAAAATACAACATTATGTGTAGCACTTCAGAAATTTTTTATTCGTCTATAAACAAAAAAGGCTGCAAAGTAGAACTTTGCAAATTGCTTCCTCATTATTGTTGGATTTTTACAAATCTACCTCTATGAGGAAGCATGTTAATCTATTTTGGCTTCCTCATAGAGGAAGCTTTGTAAAAATCCAACAATAATGAGGAAGCAATTTGCAAAGTTCTACTTTGCAGCCTTGTTTATATTGGCGAAAAGTGTTTGAAATTCCCTCCCATTTTTCGAAAACTTATTTGACCTCAGCTTAATGCGCAAGGACTACCTTAATCGAAATAACGAAAACGGAGTTTATCCTCCTCTTTTGTGGAAATTTTCATCTCGATTCGTCACGACGTTCGAGAGTTATGAGCAATTCTATTTTGGGACAAGCGGTCATTATAAATTGAAAAAAATAAAAATTATATATGAAGCAATGTGTAAAGTTCTACTTTGCATTCTTATTTCCATTGAGTACAAACTTTTGTCTCGCATTATCAACTTTTGCTGATGCTAGAACGAAAATCGTTTTTTTTTTTGTAAATTTCAAAATGTCGTAAAAACTGAACCACTTTACCGATCATCCTCAAATTTGGTACGTGGCATAGCTGCATGTTACTTTTCGTCTGTAAAACATTTCGGTCAAATTGGTGAAATTCGACGTGATTTATAAAAAAAATGATTTTTTTCGAAAAATTCAAACATCTATAAAATCTGAACCGCTTTACCGATTTCGCCCAAATGCAATGCCAAACAACATTGAACGTATATTTATTTATAAACAACTATTTAGCAAAATCGTCTAATTTTTACGAAAGTTGGAGCAACCACGCCCTTTTTTCAAAAAATTTTAAGTACCATAAAATCAAAATGGCTGATATATATTTTTTTTCAAAAATCTCTAATCAGACATTTTTTCTAAACCACTTTTCTCGACGTTTTGGACAATTCTAAGCATACTGGCATGAAAATCTGGAAAAATGTTTTTTTCATGAAAACAAAGCTTTCTCTACGAGGAAGTAAAAGGGTGGGGATAAAAATAGCGAATGATCAAAATAGCGAATTTCAAAATAGGAACGTCGAAATATAAAATGGCCATCATTATGAAATTCGCTTTTTAGCGATTCGCTATTTTGATGGAATTTTTAAATAAAATGGAGGTCAAAGTAGCGACTGATCAAAATAGCGAAGGGCTGAAATAGTGAATTTCATAATGATGGCCATTCTAGATTCAGATGTTCCTTATTTTGAAATTCGCTATTTTAAAAATTAGCCTGTTACAGGTTAATTAAAAAATTAACCTGTTAAAAAAACGCAAATATTTTTTAATTTTGTTGCTAATCGAGATTCTTGAAATTTGATGGAAAAGAAAAGTTTTCGTCATAGCCGATGTCTGTAAAAAATTATTTAGCCTCTCGTCACTTTAAATTAAAAACAAAAACCAAAAAGTGCTAAAATACGCAAAAAATTGATAATAGAATACAATTTATGAAAATTAATGAATTATTGTGAAAACTCGATTACTGTCTGGAAAACTAATTATAAACGTCTGATAAATGTCAGAGCGTTGTTGGAATTCTATTATCATGGAGGTTATATCTTTGTCGGAATGAACAATTCTAAATTAATTATGACAGTCCCCTAATGATATACTATAATCATTCGGATACGAACGAACTTTCGTATAATTGACGTTACGACTATATTGCGTGAAAAAATGATTGATGTATGCATAATTTTCGTAATAATGGAGTAATGTGCACTTACAAAGATGCTACTGTATTGGAACATTTGGTGACCGTTTTGGTTACCATCTTTTTTAGCCAAATGGTTATAATTTTTCGGTTAATCGCTTGGCTTACTTCGACATCTGTTTCACTGACGCAGTAAAATACACAAATTACAGACAAAATGTATAACGGGTGAAACGAATATCAATATAAATTCTTTTATGTACTGAATTACACGTATAATAATAATTTACTATCAATAAGCACGAAGGCTTATCGATAGGAAATTATGGTAAAAATACGTTCCAAATACGGACTTTGGTTCGTCAATTTACGAAGTACTATCATAAATTTACGATTGAAATCTTATATTTCCTCCATATTAGCTAAACTGCGGAAAACCCGTACCGGTACAGACGGCCGTATAATCTTCCGATTTCCCGATGTATTCACGAAAGTAACTTGATTGATGTGCCAGCCGGTGTATGGCTAAACGGTCACCCATCCAAGTTATGACCGCAAACAATGCTGCTTAACTCGGGGGACCGTCAGAGCCGCACATCGACCGCACAACCACCAGTACCGGTCGTGATTTGTCACGTTATTTTACCGAAAAATTACTTGAATGATACCTAAAATTGACTTGTGATTAACCCTGTAAATCGGTATACCAAAACAGTAATTCTTGAATCCGATTTCAGTTATATGACCGAAAAACTACTCATAAGCTACCGAAAAAAAACGTCCAATTTAATCATTAACTGGTTACAAAAATGAACATTATGACTTGTCATATTTAAGGAGGTTAGAGCGCTGCACACTAGTCAAATCAGTGCTAAATTTTTAAAAGCGTTTCTACAATTTCAGACGGTTTAATAATCTGTTCCAAGCTGTTAATCACATAGCAGCATTAGTCCTTGATATTCAAATACATTCACAGCTGTGATATCAACAGTAAATCGATCAATATCTGCAAATGTCCGATGTTATCTTTTTTCATCCAGTTTTTTAAAAGGGTAAACCGTAATATCATTCCGATTATGACGACCAATAGCTCATTTTGTTTAGTAAAAGATATTCTATCGATTGGCCGTCTATTTTTTAAAATCGTATTAGTAGTTCAAAAGATACAACCGTTTGTTTATCCTATCATAACCTAACATCAAGTATTCAAATGGCTGTAATTTTTGAACGCCTGATACTATAGAAAATCCGGACCATCAATCGATTAAGGATCTTCCACTGATCAAAATGAGCTATGTTTCGTCATAATCGGACTGATATTACGGTTTACTCTTTTACAAAACTGGATGAAAAAACATGACATCGGAAATTTGTAGATATTGATCGATTTACTGTTCATATGACGTTTCTACAATTTCATACGGTTTAATAATCTGTTCCAAGCTGTTAATCACATAGCAGCATTAGTTCTTGATATTCAAATACATTCACAGCTGTGATATCAACAGTAAATCGATCAATATCTGCAAATTTCCGATGTTATGTTTTTTCATCCAGTTTTTTAAAAGGGTAAACCGTAATATCAGTCCGATTATGACGACCAATAGCTCATTTTGTTTACCAAAAGATATTCTATCGATTGGCCGTCTATTTTTTAAAATCGTATTAGTAGTTCAAAATATACAACCGTTTGTTTATCCTATCATAACCTAACATCAAGTATACAAATGGCTGTTACTTTTGAACGCCTGATACTATAGAAAATCCGGACGATCAATCGATTAAGGATCTTCCACTGATCAAAATGAGCTATGTTTCGTCATAATCGGACTGATATTACGGTTTACCCTTTTACAAAACTGGATGAAAAAACATGACATCGGAAATTTGTAGATATTGATCGATTTACTGTTCATATGACGTTTCTATAATTTCAGACGGTTTAATAATCTGTTCCAAGCTGTTAATCACATAGCAGCATTAGTTCTTGATATTCAAATACATTCACAGCTGTGATATCAACAGTAAATCGATCAATATCTGCAAATTTCCGATGTTATGTTTTTTCATTCAGTTTTTTAAAGGGGAAAACTGTAATATCAGTCCAATTATGACGACCAATAGCTCATTTTGTTTACCAAAAGATATTCTATCGATTGGCCGTCTATTTTTTAAAATCGTATTAGTAGTTCAAAAGATACAACCGTTTGTTTATCCTATCATAACCTAACATCAAGTATACAGATGGCTGTAACTTTTGAACGCCTGATACTGTAGAAAATCCGGACGGTCAATCGATTAAGGATCTTCCACTGATCAAAATGAGCTATGTTTCGTCAAAATCGGACTGATATTACGGTTAACCCTTTTACAAAACTGGATGAAAAAACATGACATCGGAAATTTGTAGATATTGATCGATTTACTGTTCATATGACAGCTGTGAATGTATGTGAATATCAAGAACTAATGCTGCTATGTGATTAACACCTTGGAACAGATTATTAAACCATCTGAAATTGTAGAAACGCTTTTAAAAATTTAGCACTCTGATTTGACTAGTGGGGAGCGTTCCAACCTCCTTAAATCTCATTGAAATTCTATCGATCTGTATGTATTTTTACCAGGGTTATTCAGAGACAATGAACGACGCCTCGCCCTCGGGCCACGAAAGATCTACTCCGTTGAAACGAATGCCGATTGGTTAGCCAACGTACATTTGCATGTTCACCAAAAGGGATAGCAACCACTAAACGATACGGGGGTGTGGCTGCGCCGGATATAAGCAGATACGTAGAAAAAGCTAGAGGGAGAACGCGGCCCGGTATTGGTATATAGAATACAACTATAGTACACGAGTTTGCAAGAGAACAGCGAGTTTGTACCGCACGGGAAACATCTATCGAGCACGCGGAGAGGTCGTCCTACCCAGTTGCAAGATTAACGATCTTCGAGCTTTCGTAGTATTACCTTCGGATTCCAAAGTCGGTACTACCTTCCCCCCCCCCCCCCCCCTCCTTTCCCCTTTTCCCTTTTCTCTCGTTCTCTGTTTCACCGCTGCTGACACGTTCAATGCGCGGAGATGCTTATGTACTTTACAGCGTCGTGTATATCTCTACCGCGAGTAAACGGGTAGCGCAACCATCGAAGGATCGCGGCCGGGGCAATATTACACTCGAGTTGTGCTGCTCGCCGCAGCCGAATTGCGGGGGGGAAAAGAGAGGCGCGCGCGCTTTTCTCACCTCCTTTTGCTCTTAGGTTAGGTATTAGTAAACCTGCCACTCGAGAAAAGCGAATTGTAATTGATTTTGTTTTTTTCTTTTTTTTTTCTACCTTTTCGCTTATATTGTGCCTCATCCTAATAATGATTTTTAAGCGTGTATGATAAAGAATAAAAATTTAATTAAATAGGAAAGTTTTTTTAAGGCCATCTAATGATGGAATCGATATAGTGTATCGTAGGTTTTAGTAAATCTGGTATTTGAAAAAAAAGCGAACTGTAATTGATTTTTTTTCTCTACTTTTTCGCTCTTATTGTGCCTCATCTTAATAATGATTTTTAGGCGTGTATGATAGAGAATAAAAATTTAATTAAATAGGACAGTTTTTTTAAGGCCATCTAATGACGGAATCGTCATAGTGTAATCGTAGGTTTTAGTAAATCTGCCATTTTAGAAAAGCGAACTGTAATTGATTTTTTTCTTTACCTTTTCGCTCTTATTGTGCTTTATCCTAATAATGATTTTTAAGCGTGTATGATAAAGCATAAAAATTTAATTGAATAGGAAACTTTTTTTAAGGCGATCTAACGATGGAAATAATTTGATATCAAGCCAAGTATTAAAAAAAAAATTAATGTCGCCTCCGCACGACAATTTCTTTCTTCTCTCTATTTTGTCTTGACTGATTTTTATTATTCTAAATATATTCAGTAAGAATGCGTGAAGCTCTCCATTTCTTTAAGTATCGCAATACTAGAAACGATTAAAAATGAATTTTAATTGATTTTTTTTATGTACATTTTTTCTATAAATAATGATTTTTAGGTGTCTATGATAAAGAATAAAAATTTAATTAAATGGGAAACTTTTTTTTAAGCGTTTTGATGATGGAAATAATTTGATATCTTTATTATGCTAAATAGATTGAGTAAGAATGCGTGAAGCTCTGCCTTTTTTAAGTATAGCAATACTAAAAACGATTAACATCATTTTATGTATTCAAAGCACGCGTAATCGATGTAGTGTATCGACGAAAAACGTTTTTCGATTAATCTAGTATAATTGATTGTTCTTTCACAAAAAATCTGATAATGTAACGCAGCTATTAGTAATAGACGATATATTACTAAGACAAATTCAAATATTTCTCAATCAATTTTTTGATCTAAAAGTATTAAAAAAAATCTTCTTGAAACTTTCTGAAAACCAGTTTTCAGAGTTTTTAATGGAATTCAATGTTAAAAAATGTGTAACTTGGTGGAAAATTCTTGACAGGGTTAGAAAGTTCAAAAGTCACGATACTTTCTTTTCAATAATGCTTTCTAAACATACACCACTATACACGAAGAAAATAATATATTTTGTAATAATATATAATAATATATTTTGTAATACACTGAGAGAAAAAGTTTCATTGATTCACAGAAATCTTTGCTAATGAAATTAAATACTTGAATTTCAATACTATCTTTTCTTTGAATGATCTCAAACTCAATGAAAAGTAGTGACATTGATTCGAAGAAACATTTCTTCAAACCAATTAACCTTTTTCATTGATTTCAAAGATATCGTCTCTGATTCAATGCCTTCTTACCACCTCAAAATTTCGAAACCTATTTTTTCCTGAAGTACGCGGCAAATAAAGCTCAAATTTTGTGAGTATGTAAGGAAATACGGCAGAAATATGCTAAGCTTCTGGCTCCTCGAAACTCGAAGCCGTTCGTTCGGGAGAACCGGAAAACAAAAAAGTGAGGTTAGGTGCGAGAGAGAGAGCAATAAAAACGTTTCTTTAAAACAATGAAACTGTTTCTTTATTAAGTAAATCTAAGTAAATCTTTATTTACAGGCAATGAAATGTTCTCTTTGAAATTCAAATGCACTATTTCATTGAAATCAAAGAAATACTTCGTTGAAATCAATGAAAAAAAAAATCAATCCACCCATTTCTTTGGCGTCAATGAAATCTTTTCTCTCAGTGTAATACAGAATAATATATTTAATAAATAAACTTTTGTAAAATGTTTTGATAACTTTATTATGTCAGTAGGAATGCAATGAGCAGTTTTACCCTTCCCGCCCTATCCCTAAAGCGATAGGAGGGGTAATAGGAGCGATTAACAACATTTTTTGTATTCAACACGCGTATAATCGTAGTAGTAATCCCGACGATTCGTGTTTTCCGATTAATGATGGATGGACAAGTCCGTTTAGTTTGCCCGCTCCACAAACCTGACGTATCGAATCGAGCGGCAAATATACAGCGACCGATCATTAATCTTATTCGCCTAATTCACTCGGCCAGTTACGGTCTCATGGTCGCGTATATAAAAGGGGAAGAAAAAAAATCATCGCTGCAGGATATGTATACAATGTATCCGAGCAAAGATCCTCAGTAGCAAATTAATTTATTGCCGATTTTTCGAAATATTTTTGCAGCCATCTTTTTTTTTCTCATAAATAAAACTTTTTATTAATGAAAAAAAAAATATTTCAAGATTTTCATGTTAAAATCACCTAAAACGTCGAGAAAATTATATTTTCACTCTAACTTCCACAAAAGCCCACATAGAAAAATATATATGTAACATATATGTTAAATATATGGCGCCAAAAAGTTCTATATGCTGCATATATTCTGCATATATGTGTGCAAAAATATATGCAAAATATATGAGATATATATATGGACAATATGTAAAATATATTTCATATATGTTTAGCGCCAAAAAGTTCTATATGTCGAATATATCATGCATATATTTCTATTTCCATGTGAGAGTTAAGGAGGTTGGAGCGTTCAACACTAGTCAAATCAGTGCTAAATTTTTAAAAGCGTATCTACAATTTCAGATGGTTTAATAATCTGTTCCAAAGTGTTAATCACATAGCAGTATTAGTTCTTGATATTCAAATACATTCACAGCTATCATATGAACAGTAAATCGATCAATATCTCCAAATTTCCGATGTCATGTTTTTTCATCCAGTTTTGTAAAAGGGTAAAACGTAATATCAGTCCGATTATGACGAAACATAGCTCATTTTGATCAGTGGAAGATCCTTAATCGATTGATCGTCCGGATTTTCTATAGTATCAGGCGTTCAAAAGTTACAGCCATTTGTATACTTGATGTTAGGTTATGATAGGATAAACAAACGGTTGTATCTTTTGAACTACTAATACGATTTTAAAAAATAGACGGCCAATCGATAGAATATCTTTCAGTAAACAAAATGAGCTATTGGTAGTCATAATCAGGCTGATATTACGGTTTACCCTTTTAAAAAACTGGATGAAAAAACATAACATCGGAAATTTGCAGATTTTGATCGATCTACTGTTGATATCACAGTTGTGAATGTATTTGAATATCAAGAACTAATGCTGCTATGTGATTAACACCTTGGAACAGATTATTAAACCGTCTGAAATTGTAGAAACGTCATATGAACAGTAAATCGATCAATATCTAAAAATTTCCGATGTCATGTTTTTTCATCCAGTTTTGTAAAAGGGTAAAACGTAATATCAGTCCGATTATGACGAAACATAGCTCATTTTGATCAGTGGAAGATCCTTAATCGATTGACCGTCCGGATTTTCTATAGTATCAGGCGTTCAAAAGTTACAGCCATTTGTATACTTGATGTTAGGTTATGATAGGATAAACAAACGGTTGTATCTTTTGAACTACTAATACGATTTTAAAAAATAGACGGCCAATCGATAGAATATCTTTCAGTAAACAAAATGAGCTATTGGTAGTCATAATCAGGCTGATATTACGGTTTACCCTTTTAAAAAACTGGATGAAAAAACATAACATCGGAAATTTGCAGATTTTGATCGATCTACTGTTGATATCACAGTTGTGAATGTATTTGAATATCAAGAACTAATGCTGCTATGTGATTAACACCTTGGAACAGATTATTAAACCGTCTGAAATTGTAGAAACGTCATATGAACAGTAAATCGATGAATGTCTACAAATTTCCGATGTCATGTTTTTTCATCCAGTTTTGTAAAAGGGTAAAACGTAATATCAGTCCGATTATGACGAAACATAGCTCATTTTGATCAGTGGAAGATCCTTAATCGATTGACCGTTCGGATTTTCTATAGTATCAGGCGTTCAAAAGTTACAGCCATTTGTATACTTGATGTTAGGTTATGATAGGATAAACAAACGGTTGTATCTTTTGAACTACTAATACGATTTTAAAAAATAGACGGCCAATCGATAGAATATCTTTCAGTAAACAAAATGAGCTATTGGTAGTCATAATCAGGCTGATATTACGGTTTACCCTTTTAAAAAACTGGATGAAAAAACATAACATCGGAAATTTGCAGATTTTGATCGATTTACTGTTGATATCACAGCTGTGAATGTATTTGAATATCAAGAACTAATGCTGCTATGTGATTAAGACCTTGGAACAGATTATTAAACCATCTGAAATTGTAGAAACGCTTTTAAAAATTTAACACTGATTTGACTAATGTGGAGCGCTCCAACCTCCTTAAGTAAGAAAACTTTTAGTACCTAATCAAAATTAGATGTAACGGTGTTTTATAGCCGTATGTAACATCGATTTTTTTTTAATTCTACAGTTTTTTTATTTCTAATAATTATAAGTACGAACATTCAATTGCCCATAACTCTCGAACGTCACGATGTATCGAGCTGAAATTTTACACACAAGTGGTGTATTAACTTCTCTTCAGTTACTGTGATTTTTTACAAAAACTATCCACAGATACAAATTTCATAGCATTTTTTAAATAAACGTAATTACAAAATTTGACTTATTCATATAAAATTTATTAAAATTACAAAAGTTGTAAAGAGAAAATTTGAAAAATTGAAATTTTTCACATAATCTTCTCGATGAGGAAGCCAAAATAATAAAAAATCTTCCTCATGTATAGGTAGCTTTGTGAAAAATGGAAATTTTCAAATTTCCTCTTTACAACTTTAATACCTAATTTTAAGAAATTTTTTATGAGGATGCAATGTGCAAATTTTGTTTATAATTCGTATACATGTAGATTGTGGAGTTTACACTTATATATTGCATCGAGATGAAAAGGTGTGAGTATCCGAGCACAGACTCGTAAGCACGTAAGGTATAACGAGAAGCATAAAGCCATTAATCTTTCAAAGCAATTTCGGTCCATACTGACGACATCCAACTTCTCCCGCTTACTCTCACTCTGTATATACTCTCCAAGCCCGTCACTGATCCTCCTTCTCTCTCTCTTGCGATTGCTTGCACTTGCCTTTTTCGCGCGGCTACAACCCCTCCTGGCTACAACCCCTCATTTTCTACATTTCTCTCTCTTTCTCGCACTTTCTCTCCCGTGCTTTCTCTTTTTCTCTCTTTCTTTCTCTTTCTCTTTCTCTCTTTCTCTCTCTGTTTGGTTCGTTCACTTTGTACCATACGAATTCCAGTCTAGTCTCCCGGACGAGTGCAAATGCTACTCCTCGCCGGTGGGATAATTAATGGTTCGAAAACGATCTACTTTGCGGGTGTCTCATTTCGGCCAAATAGCTCCACCGAGTATATTCCTCGTGTTCCCCCGCGTGGTATTTCTCTTCTCCGCACTCATTTCACTTTATACCTGTATCTGTATCAATGATATACTGTTTCTCTGTAAAGCCAAATTTACTATGGATTTAATATGGTAAATATATGCCAATCACGATGGTTTAGCACTCGACAAACCTTGTCACTAATTATCCGTAAATTTTTAAATGTTAGAGTATTAAAATCGATATCATGAAGAAGAAAAAAAATTGGGTTTCCTCAATCTGTGAATTCTGGAATGAGAAATGGACAAAAGTCACTTTTTTTTTTCAAAATCACAATTAAAATGTTTGAAATGAGTGTTTTTGTGATAGAATATGCGACTTGACAATGATGGTGAAGGCCAAAATTTGATATCCAGAAAAAAAAAAATTCGGTCAATTTTCTGACTGGAAGTCGGATCTGTGAACTCTGAAATCAGAAATGGACAAGACACTTTTTTTCAAAATCACAATCAAAAGGTTTGAAACGGGGGGTTTTCTGTGATAGAATATACAACTTGAGAACGATAGTGAAGACCAAAATTCAATATCTTGAAGAAAAAAAAATTTGGTAATTTTTCCTACTGAAAGTTGGATCTGTGAATTCTGAAATCAGAAACGGACAAAAGGCCCTTTTTTTTAAATCGTGATAAAAAGACCGGTTACCGGTATTTTCTGTGATAGAAAATGCGACTTGAGAATGATGGCAAAGACCAAAATTCGATATCTTGAAGAAAAAAAAATTCGGTCAATTTTCAGACTAGAAATCAGATCTGTGAATTCTGAAATCAGAAACGGACAAAAGTCACTTTTTTTTCAAAATCACAATCAAAAGGTTTGAAACGGGTGTTGTCTGTGATAGAATATGCGACTTGAGAATGATGGTGAAGACCAAAATTCAATATCTTGATTTAAAAATTTGGTCATTTTTCCGACTGGAAGTCGGATCTGTGAATTCTGGAATCAGAAATGGACAAACTTTTTTTTCAAAATCACAATTAAAATGTTTGAAATTTGTGTTTTCTGTGATAGAATATGCGACTTGATAATGATGGTGAAGACCAAAATTCGATATCTTGAAGAAAAAAAAATTTGGTCATTTTTCCGACTAGAAGTCGGATCTATGAATTCTGAAATCAGAAACGGACAAAAGGCCCTTTTTTTTAAATCGTGATAAAACGACCGGTAACCGGTATTTTCTGTGATAGAAAATGCGACTTGAGAATGATGGCAAAGACCAAAATTTGATATCCAGAAGAAACAAAAAATTTGCTCAATTTTAACTGGAACTCGGATCTGTGAATTCTGAAATGAGAAATGGACGAAAATCCCTTTTTTTAAAAATCACAATCAAAAGGTTTGAAACGGGTGTTGTCTGTGATAGAATATGCGACTTGAGAATGATGGTGAAGACCAAAATCCAATATCTTGATGAAAAAAAAATTTGGTCATTTTTCCGACTAGAAGTCGGATCTATGAATTCTGAAATCAGAAACGGACAAAAGTCACTTTTTTTAAAATCGTGATAAGAAGACTTGTAACCGGTATTTTCTGTGATAGAATATGCGATTTGAGAATGATAGTGAAGACCAAAATTCAATATCTTGATGATACAAAAAATTTTGTCATTTTTCCGACTGGAAGTCGGATCTGTAAATTCTGAAATCAGAAACGGACAAAAGTCACTTTTTTTAAAATCATGGTAAAAAGACTTGTAACCGGTATTTTCTGTGATAGAATATGCGACTTGAGAATGATAGTGAAGACCAAAATTCGATATCTTGAAGAAAAAAAAATTCGGTCTATTTTCTGACTGGAAGTCGAATCTATGAATTCTGAAATCAGAAATGTACAAAAATCACTTTTTTTTCAAAATCACAATAAAAAGGTTTTAAACGGGTGTTTTCTGTGATAGAATATGCGACTTGAGAATGATAGTGAAGACCAAAATTCGATATCTTGAAGAAAAAAAAATCGGTCAATTTTCTGACTGGAAGTCGGATTTGTGAATTCTGAAATCAGAAATGAACAAAAGTCACTTTTTTTCGAAATCACAATAAAAAGGTTTGTAACGGGGGTTTTCTGTGATAGAATATGCGACTTGAGAATGATGGTGAAGGCCGGAATTTGATATCTAGAAAAAAAAGAAAATTGGTTCCAATTTTCCGACCGGAAGTCGGAAAATGTCACATTTTCCACACCTCAAAACATTTTCATCTTCCATTCCTTTAAAATTTTTCCGACCACATCTAATTTGAACAAAACTTGAACAAAAATATTTTTACCGTCCCAAAACTCACACGGCCCCATAATTATTCATTTCCACTCCAAATCAATTAATTAAACCTAACACAACCACGATTAGACAATAAACATCCTCCTATTATCCCTATTACCGATTACTTATTTATTATTATTAATTAATATAAAGATAATAATAATAATTAATATAAAGATAGTAAAAATAGTAATATTATATAATAATAAGATATAATATAATATAAAATAGTAAAATAACATTAAAAATAATATTATCAACGTTACCCTTCGCCTTATATGCAAAAATAAAAATAAAAGAAGTAAAATTCGCACGAATAATGCAAACCCTCCAGCTGCCACGTAGTCAAAGAATCTTGTCGAGTAGCACAAGAAGATGACCTATAATTATTCTTCTCACGCGTTCCCTCGATAGCCAGCCAATAATATACTTGTATATATTTTCATGACAATAATCGACTGGTAAATAGTATTATATTAGGGCGAGAGGGCGAGACAATACGAACTCCACATCCCAATAAGGAATGTATATATATATACACGAAGAGACAAATCGGTGAAGAAGACAAGGGAACAAATCGGGGCACGTCCAAGTTTTATCTACGGATGAATGAGGAAGCGACGAAAGCTGGAATTTCCGGTTGATTCGGTACACTAACGATGGGGTGGCTATGGTCATAGCTTAGTTATCCCGCTGGTATATACAAAATGTGGGGAGACTTTGCGGCAACTGCATCACAGGGTGATGAACGGTTAACCGAACGAGCAAAAACGCATTGTCCCTCTCTCGTGTGTCGATCTGCTCGTCAATAATAATTTACACAATAATGGAGCTCGCGCTTCACGCATTCATCCAACAGCGACAAATTAGTACTCGAAAGCCGTTGAGTTTACGCGCTTTTTCAGAACAAATCTCAACCCTAAACCTTAAACCATCACAGGAGATATATATATATATATAGATATGTAGATTTATGCAGCGAATTTAGTATAGCCAATATTCACGCATCGAAATTGTCATTTTGTTAATTTTTTATCTCGTTTATTTCATGTTAATTATTTAATAAAATAGATTTGCAATTAAAGAAATGTTGGATGTCATGATAAGTTAAATGGTAACAATATTTTTTATTTTTTTATTTATTTCAACGGCAAGATCTCTTTTACAAAACAATATATGGTGGTATAAACATTTTTCAAATTCGTGATGTTAATATATTACAATTTAGTAAGCAAAAGTGTAAAAAGAAAACATTTTTTCCAAGACTTTGCCTAGATAAACCTTAAACCATCACAGAAGATATATATATATATAGATATGTAGATTTATGCAGCGAATTTAGTATAGCCAATATTCACGCATCGAAATTGTCATTTTGTTAATTTTTTATCTCGTTTATTTCATGTTAATTATTTAATAAAATAGATTTGCAATTAAAGAAATGTTGGATGTCATTATAAGTTAAATGGTAACAATATTTTTTATTTTTTTATTTATTTCAACGGCAAGATCTCTTTTACAAAACAATATATGGTGGTATAAACATTTTTCAAATTCGTGATGTTAATATATAACAATTTAGTAAGCAAAAGTGTAAAAAGAAAACATTTTTTTGAAGACTTTGCCTAGATAAACCTTAAACCATCACAGGAGATATATATAGATATATAGATTTATACAACGAATTTAGTATAGCCAATATTCAGGCATCGACATTGTAATTTTGTAAATTTTTTGTCTCACCATTTATTTCATGTTAATTATTTAATAAAATAGATTTGCAATTAAAGAAATTTTTGCTGTCATGATAAGTTAAATGGTAACAATATTTTTTATTTTTTTATTTATTTCAACGGGAAGATCGATTTTACAAAACAAAATATGGTGGTATAAACATTTTTCAAATTCGTGATGTTAATATATAACAATTTAGTAAGCAAAAGTGTAAAGAGAAAACATTTTTTCGAAGAATTTGCCTCGATGAAGATGTTGCACTGTTTCTCGAATTCACTTGTGCCTGAAGTTTATCCGTAATGGTGCAGATCGTTAATGGAGGCTTGGGATTTTTTAAAAATATATCGCATGGGTGTGAAATTAATAACTGTAATTTTTTTAGTTATCGATAGAAAAGTACTCTGTGTATTCCTTGGAACATTATCTTTCTTGTAAATTATTTCTTATATTATTATATTATATTATTTTCTTGTAAAATTATTTTATTGTAATATTAAATTACAATAATTTGTAATTTTATATTGCATGGCGATGTCATGAGAATTGTGAACCTCTATTTTCAGTCGATTTTTATTTAACGCTTTTTTTATTTCATTCTATTTCTAATCTCTATTATTTAATACATTAAACTCGTAATCGAAATTTAATATATAATTTTGGCATAAAATTCATGTACTTTTCCTGCAAAATTCAATTAAAAAGTAGAACCTTGCACATTGCTTCCTCATTATTTTTCGCTTTTTACAAAGCTCCCTCTGTGAGGAAGCAGTATGTTATTCAATTTTGGCTTCCTCATAGAGGAAGCTTTGTAAAAAGCGAAAAATAATGAGGAAGCAATGTGCAAGGTTCTACTTTGCATCTTTTTTTTTATACCTTGTGTCTCTTTTGCAGAGGTGTTTTATGCAGCTATAAATCACCTCTGCAAACACCGTTACATCTAATTTTGATTAGATACAAATTTTTGTCGTACTTTCTCAACTTTTCCGGAAGTTATAGCGAAAATCTACATTTTTTTTAAAATGAAAAATGGTGTAAAATCCGAACGACTTTACCGATCATCACCAAATTTGGTACATGGCATTTCTGAATGTTATTTTTCGTCTGTACAAAATTTCTGTTCATTTGTTGAAATTCGACGTAATTTAGATCAAAATCTGTTTTTTTCGAAAAATTCAAAATTCTATAAAATCCGAACCGCTTTACCGATTTCGTCGAAATTCAATACCATACAACGTTGAACGTATCTTCAGTTATGAAGAACTATTTAGCCAAATCGGCGAACTTTTACGAAAGTTAGAGCGACCACGCCCTTTTTTCAACAAATTAAAATCAACATAAAATCTTAATGACTTCACATATTTTGGCAAAAATCACAACATTCAAAGAGGGACAGCTACTCTACTTGCGTGCCAAATTTGAGCCGGATCGCTCGAACGGTTACCGAGTGAGAGGAGATTGAATTTTCGAAGCCCAGCACACACACACACACACACATACATACATACGGACATTTTTTCTAAACCACGTTTCTCGACGTTTTAGGTGATTCTAAGCATACTGACATGAAAATCTCGAAAAAAAAAAATTTCATGAAAACAAAGCTTCCTCTATGAGGAAGCAAAATTATTGAATTTGCTAAACTATACATTCATTTTACGTTACGCTTGTATATTAAATTTAATACTACTAGTTTATGCATAAAAACGTCCAGTAAAAGTACATTAAATTTCAAGTAGATATTTTTCACAGTGTGCAGAACTGTTAGAAAAAACTGGAAGTTTTTGTGCATAAACTTGTCATCGAAATTAAATATACAATTGCGATATAAAATTCATGTACTTTTCCAGTAAAATTAAAGCAAATTATTAAAATTCCAGTTGTATATTTTTTATAACAGATTCTATGGGGATTATATGTATGGGAAGGGAAACTGTAAACACCCAATAGGATATACATGGAAATAAAACTAATACTGTTAAAATTCAATTACTTCTATTGTAAAATTAAAGTAAATTATTTAATGTGCTTGTTTATTAAAATTAATATACTACACTTAAAAAAAATGTCATTGATTCAATAAATCCATCGTTTGCCAGCTGCCAAAAACACGCGTCATCAACTTAAATTGAATTCTGATTCCTCCAATTCCATACGAGATCGGATCAATAACTCTAAAATCGGCAAAATAATATTTTATTATTTCAATGTATTTTTTATATTTCAATATATTTTTATATTAGAACGAATAAGAACTAGACTTAATTGAAAAATACTTCTTTTCATCAGCCCGGAATATAGAATTTTTTTTCAGTGTAATTTATGTATAAAAATTTCCAGTAAAAGTTCATTAAATTACAAGTAGATTTTTTTTTTACAGCAAGTAGGACGTAGCACCGCTATTGCTCGATAATATTATGTACTCGAACACCGGATGAGAATCGAAAAGGGTTGAATAAGCGTCGAGTTAAACGATGAACGAGCAAATAGACTTCTCGATCCTGCGATGTTACACGAAGATGCCATGAGAATTGTCAATCTCGTATAGACGACGAGGTGTTAGAGCGACGCACTATCTTTCCCTCTCTCTTTTACCAACGGTTGCCTTCTACTACTCCACGTGTGTCGGACACGACAGACGCGACTCTCTTCGTAGGTGCGGCCAACTCAAACATCCTTCCTTTGGTGAAAATGCCGACGTTGCCTCTCTCGTATATGCTTGTCGCTCGGTAATTACCAGAATACGCGGCCTCTTGCGGTTATAACCAAGTGTGACACGTCGTGTTCATTCGATCGGCTCTTGACGAACTCGCGAACGAACATTCGGCATGACAAGTACGTGCTACAATCTACAAGAATTTATGTTGTTGCTCTTGAGGCTGAGGAAGAGTGAGAATCGCACGTGAAAAGTTTTATAAGGGTTAATCCTGGCAAACTTTCCAGGCAGGGATATAATCGTCCTGGGAATACCGGAATTTTCGGACCTTCTGCTGTAAATGTGTTTATATTTCCTTACCCAAATGACACACGTGCATTTTTCTTTCACACTCGAAGAAAAGTTTTTCATATTATTTTCACTTTAGTAACACTACAAGCTCTTTATTGGTTTCCTAGTACAATTTAATCAGAGTTGTAAATCCCCATTAATTCATGAGATATAGTTTGCAGTACAATTTGTTTTGTAATTATTATTTCATAATAATAATATGTAGTGATTATAAAATAGAGTGTAAAAATTTGAATAGCGGAAAAAAATACTAATTTTCGTTTTAATATTGCAAGAAATAGTGGAAAAAATGGAAGAAATAAGTAATGCATTATTTATAAAAAATAATGAAAAAGCAATGTGCAAGCTTCTACTTTGCATCCTTGTTTTAATAAGATAAATAAACATGTTGTGAATTTGCTTTTTCTATTTCGTTATTCCGTTATTTCGTTATTATTAGAGCGTTTCCGAAAGTAAATGTGATAACGTATATTTTTGAAAATAATTCAACATTCCATAAAATCAAAAATTTCATACCGTTCGTCACTAAATTATACATATATAATGGCGGAATATTGTTTCATTTATATACAAAAATTGAGTTCGCTATCTCAAGTTTTGCAAAAGTTACAACAGAGCGATAATGTCAATTTTTCGAAAAATTTAAAATTCCATAAAATCTTAACCACTTTACCGATTCGAGCCAAATTCAATACCGAACAACATTGAGTGCACCTGCTCTTATAATCAACTATTTAGCAAAATAGACTAAATTTTACGAAAGTTAGAGCGCGCATCTCCTTTTTTCAAAAAATTTAAAATGGCGTAAAATGAACATTTTCGCACACATTTTGTCTAAAATTGCTACAAGTGAAGAGGATCTGCTGCTACACTAGTGTGCCAATCTTAACCTAGCGCATATATTATATATAATAATAACTACACATTTATTTTGAAAAATGATATTTTTCAATAAATATACTATTCTGTGAAAAATATAATATGCTTGTTACGTCCGGACTTATTTTTCATTATTGAAAATTAAACAAAACAATAAATAAATGTTATTATTAATTCTTTCAAATTATTATTATTATTATCGTATTAAGTAAAAATGAAGTATAATAACAATAAACTGGTCATTCTTCTTTTTCTTACACTTAGTAGCGGGAAGCGCTACTGGGGTGCGTTCCGAATGACGAGGTGTTTCGTTGATCGATGCGCATGCGCAATAATCTCCGTCAAGATTTACGGTGAAGTTTAAGAATTATAGTAAAAGTTGAAGATAGGGGAAACAGTTTGTTCGTTTCTATTAATTCCAAAGTATCGGAATTTCGATTCCTCACGGATTAGCCATTTATAAAGTATTAACATTTTTACTCCCGACTGCCCGCCGGGCAAAAAGACGGGTGTTATGCGTTTCACGGTGATCAGCTGATCAATTCGGATTTCTTTGTCGCCAGTTTTCTCCGAAACCACAACAAATGGCTTGACCAAATTTGGCACATGGATTCTGACAGTGATAAAGATGGTTCTAAGACATATTTCGGTACGATAAATTATTAATTCGCTGAATTACAAGTATTTTTTGAAAAACCTGTTTGAAAATATTGATTTTACCGCCATTAGTCATCTCAAGCAAATCCATCGTCTGCTGTGTACTATTAATGTATTTCGCCACTTTTCTCCGAATTCACAATAAATGGCTTAACCAAATTTGGTACATCAATTCTGACAGTGAATAAGATGGTTATTAAACATATTTCGGTACAATAAGTTACTAACTCGCTGAGGTAAGAGTGTTTTTTCAAAAAGCCCGTTTGAAAATATTTTTTTATTACCGCCATTAGTCATTCCCAATAAATCCATCGTCTGCAGTGTACTAACCTTACACAAACAATTCGATGAAGCGTAGTGTACGACGATACTAATAAATAAATAATCTGTGTATTGTTTACTTTTTCTTTTATATCTTACACGTCTAGCCATTACCTCATTCCTGGTCTGCTGTCATGTAAATGTACATATTCACCTAAGGATGAACTTTAAAAAGTATGAAATAAAAATAAAATTAAAAATTTAAAAAAAACTCCCGACTTAAAAAAAAACTATATAAAAAAAATTTGATTTTATAAATTCAATATTCATAAAAATTAATCTGAAAAGGATAAAATAATTTCCGGTATCGTTTTAGTGAACAAATCATTTGAATAATAATAATTTATTTACTGCTGTCAATACTGTCGGGAGACGTCCCTCAAATATCGTAATCATCTATTGCCTATCAAGAGACGCGCTGGCGTCTGGACACTTATAGAAAAGAATGATTATATACAATAAGGACATTTGCCAACCCAGAAGAAGACGTCTCCGGACTGTATTGACAGCAGTAAATAAATTATTATTATTCAAATGATTTGTTCACTAAAACGATACCGGAAATTATTTTATCCTTTTCAGATTAATTTTTATGAATATTGAATTTATAAAATCAAATTTTTTTTATATAGTTTTTTTTTAAGTCGGGAGTTTTTTTTTAATTTTTAATTTTATTTTTATTTATCCCCACCTCACGATCGGACAACAACTTTTTGCCGTACCTCGCGAGTAGGGTGAATAGTTGTCGTCCGATCAGGAGACGAGGATAATATTTGAATTCTTTACAAATAGGCAAATCCATGAGAAATCTAATTATTCATACTTCAGTACCAGTATAAATAAAACAATTGTTTTTTTATGTTTCCACTTTTATTATACTTCTTAAAGTTTACCGTAAATCTCGGCAAAAACCATTGCGCATGCGCATCGAACAACAAAACACCTCGTCATTCGGATCGCAGCCCTGGATGCGAACTTTTTACATTAGTCAGCTTTCTCACGCCGAATAGCAGGGCACCAGACATTTACATATGAGATGCGCGATGTCCTGCATCTTTAATTTTCGTATTAATGCGCCGTGTCTTTAGTACTATTTGTAATTTCCAACATAGTCAGTCTTACTCCGGGGGCAGACTAAGCTGGTCGACCCTCCTCAACAATTAACAAATTAAAACATTATAACATTCTTCTTTCAAGATGTCAATTAATCGGTTGCTCCAATATAATTAGTCGAGGGGGCTATTGTATACATAATCCTAAGAAAAACGCTACTATTTGTACTACCTAAGTTATCTCTTTAAGTTGTATTTACTTAAATTTCCTTTTCTTTACATTCTATATCAATATTTTTTATCTACATTACTTTTTGTAAAAGGGATCCTCCCGTTGAAATAAGTAAATAAATAAAATTCAAACCATTATAATTTAACTCCCGTGAATAAAATTGATATTGTTTAAAAAAAAAATGTATACAATTATTCAATCACCCAGTCGCTTCCTCAGAACCCTGAGGCGACACAATCCGTTCAAAAATGGAGGAACAAATAAATCAATTTTCATTTCTTGCGTCTTTTCCACAAAAATAATAAAATAAATTAAAGCAATGACGCAATAATGCTAAAATTTGGTTTTTACATTTAATATAAATGTTAAGACCAAATTTGGTAAAGGGCATTTTACATTTAACCGAAATATAATTTGGCACAAAATATGCTGGTATATGCATAAAAGGTTATAGTATATCGATATTGTATAACAATAACAATATTTCGATTGTATTCGAAACGTGTGCTGCAGATGTTTGTTTCAGCGACATATGTTCTTTCTATTTTCTTTTCCAGCAACAAGATTATTTTTATGAATTCCCCAGAATTATACGGCCGTTAATATAGCTGTATTTAGTACAACTGTGGAATAAGCGGTCAGTAAGACACCAAAGTATCTTTTATTTACGTTTGGACGAGGAAACGATTGCTGATGATGGTCGAAAAATTTTCATTGGTAGTGTTTCGTCGTTCAGAGTCCAAAGAGTGCTGTAAAATTTCCGAAATCGCATAACGGTCGAAATTGGAATGAGAGAGATGGAGACAACGCTGTCTGGCGTATCTTGGCCCTTCGGCATTCAACTCTCAGGCAAACTGAGGACCTTCTGAGAATCAATGTGGCGGACAATGGCACAACTTGCTTACGGTCACGAAAATTCGATGGTGGTCGATCGGTCACTGTTGCCTCGTTCTCGAAACAAAACTCAACACGTTTTCTCGTGTCGTCAATAATATCCCTACTCTTTGACCTTTTCGCCGATTATATTATAAGCGTCGCCTGATTTTTACCGATTATTACAATGTATACTTATATACACACGATTTTTAGTGATCTATGAATAAAGAATAATTTAATCAACGTATCATTCAATTAATTTTATTGGAATAATAAAAACACGTGTTGCTTCCCTACAGACGACATTTTGTTTTTTTTCGAAATTTCTGTAAAAATCTGTAGAATTATTTTCCCAATAAACTTTTTTTTTTTAGTGATCCGACCGATTTAAAGTTCGGTTTTAAATTTAAGTTTTTATTGTTGTATAATAAATATATTGTATAAAGAATTAGAATAAATATTTTGTGTAATAATATTTAGATAAATATAATGAATAAAGAATTAGAAAAAATATTATGTATATTAATATTTATTTATTATCGTATAATAAATATTAAATATTTTGGTTAAAAGGTCCGTAAAATTTAGTAAAACGGGTGGTACTGAAGAGTCAGTAAAAAGACCGGTTAAAGTTAGGTTACAGAGCGTTGCCAGGGTTAAGTACAGACTCTCTTTCCTCTTTCCTTTGTAGATCACCAATGGCTGCGCTTTCGTTCGTGTAACGCATTTGCGATTGACGTGTAAGTATAATGTAAAGCAAAGAAAAATCGTAAAGTTTGCAATGTTCGGGCGGGTTTACACGAAGCTTTACAATTATCCTGTTTCACGTCGTTAATTGGTGATAATCGAAAGGATATAACAATCGAAAATGAATTTTTTTTTTTCGAGGTATAAATTTACGGCTGAATCTAAAATCGCCATCATTATGAAATTCGATATTTCAGCCATTCGCTATTTTGATTGCATTTTAATAAAATGGGAGTCAAAATAGCGAATTTAAATATAATAAACGTCTAAATCTAGAATGGCCATTATTACGGAATTCGTTATTTTAGCCATTCGCTATTTTAGTCATCCGCCATTTTTACCCCTAGCCATTTTTGTTTTTAGTGGAAAAAGTGGAAGATGATAAAACATTGTAAATTTTTTTTTTTAAATTTATTATACAATAATAGATATTGTGTATATTAATATTTATTATTGTATAATAATTTTTTAATTTTTTAATTTTTTTATTATTGGTTTCTTCCGTATGCCTTCTTCAGGCTTTTACGTTTCCCCTCTCCCCTTTTACCCCGTTCCTTCATAGAGACCCCCCTCTAGAGGGTTGTCCGCAGCCACTCATCCTAATGCACTACTGTATCGCATTTGCACGAGGGCACAGGGGAAAAAACTGCGGAAAACCTGGCCGATACAGTCGGCTTTATTTTTACTGAGTTTCTACTGTATGAGAATACATTAGAAACTCAGAAAAACTGCCTCCCGCTCAGCAGTTGGCGCGCAAACCAGTGCAAGGCTAAGCGGTCACCCATCCAAGTTATGACCGCAAATAATGCTGCTTAACTCTGGAGACCGCCGAAGCCACACACCGACCGCGCGTCCACTGCTGTCGATAATAAATCTTTAATTAAAAATGTATTAAAAAAAATTATACTAGATAAATATTATACAATATTTATCTACTATAATTTTTTGTAAATAAATGTTAAATACAACATTATTATAATAAATTATTTTTTAATTATAATTAATTATTATAATACATAAATATTGTATAATATTAATGTTTTATAAATATTAATAAAATAATAAATATTTAGCTTAAAAGGTCCGTAAAATTGAGTAAAACAGGTAGTAGTAAAGAGTGAGTAAAAAGGCCGGTTAAAAGTTAGGTTACAGAGCGTTGCTAGGGTTAAGTACAGACTCTCTTTCCTATTTGTAGATCACCAATGGCTGCGCTTTCGTTCGCGTAACGCATTTGCGATTGACGTGTAGGTATAATGCGGAGCAACGAAAAATCATAAAGTTTCGCGATGATCGGGCGGGCTCACGCGGAGCTTTGCAATTATCCTGTGTTACGTTGTACTGGTTGGTGATGGTCGAAGGGATATAGAGGCTCGTCTCTTCGAGCGAAGCCCATATAACCGTCCAGAGAAGAACCCACCCAGGCAGCTGCATATACATTATATATAACACATATACACACGCCAAATGGTCCACCATGTACATCACTATATGCACTTACAAGTAACCGAACATGTAGAGTCTACGTACATATCCTTATAAAGAATCACGTTTGTAAATCATAAAATTCGCAGTTTCACACGCTCGCGGTTCGTCCGGCCCTCACCATCGACTACAAGAGACCGAGAAGCCTTCGCGAACTACAATTACGTGCAATTTGTACTACTAGCTCTTGTTCCGCCATCTTCTTCGCCTGCATATTATACATATATGTATACCTAAGTATAATATGCTATAGTTTCGTATAGGCAGCTGATGGCACGTTGACGCCGATTGGCGGCCACATGTGCACTCACAATATGTTGTAGCATCTCGCGAGATGTGTATAAAGAATGAATCGTTCAGGAATTATTGAGAGCTCAACAGTGGTGGAGACCAAGAGAGTTAAACAATAAGATAAAAAGTGAGTGGAAGATAATAGAGGATGAAGGACGACGGTGAGCAGAATATATCGTGTCTGCTGCTGTTTACCCCTACGGAACCAACAATTCTGACGGCTCTTATTATTACACTGCGGGATCAAACACTCGTTGGAGTGTTAACGACCGTGTGGTTCGCTGGTAAACCGAGCACTCGTTACAGATACCCTGGGACATCGTTGCTCCACGTTTAATGTTACGATGCGAACCTGGTGGCCAGAGCTCGAAACAACGAACGACGTTAGAAACTTATGCATACGTTCGGTAGGTAATTTTCTAGAAATGTGGCAAAAATAAACATAACCGGTGACGTAATAGACTTTTTTCTTTTCTTCTCTCAGGCTTTTCAGAAAATATATTAGCAAATATTTATGTATTGGGTTTGCGCGGTAAGAACACTAGCGCCACTTGCTCGAAGTTGAGAATATGTGAAAGAATTGATAGTATATCTATATATACGATTGAGTTTATATATTCACAACATATATGTATATAAAAGATATAGATATAAAGCTCACGTATTTTCCGCTATACAAAAGTTATACATTTCGCCACTTCGTGCGCTGGTTGTTCAAAATGGCCGCGAATAAAGGTCAAGCGCGAAGCCAATTCAAATAGTTGTAGATATCATTGTGAACGACAATTTTATTTTAATATCGTGGTGCAGGTTAATGCTACAATGCGAACCTGATGGTGGCCAGAGTTCAAACGTATACGGTACGTAATTTCCTAGAAATGTGGTAAAAATAAACATAACCTGCGATGTAATATACTTTTCACCATACCTGCGCGGAAAGTTCGACTTCCCGCCCTACGGGCTTTACGTAATTCGAACTTTCCGCTGCAGATATGGTTAAAAATAGCATACTCCACTGGGGAGTGAAAGTAGACTATCCCCAACCGCGTGTAAGATTACCACCCGAGCCGAAGGCGAGGTGGTAATCTTACACGGGCCGAAAGTGGCTAGTTTCATAGCAGTGTTGAAACGATAGGTTGGCGCATGCGCAGTTCGCGATTCCTTCACTTTCGACCCTAGGGTGGAAAGTTGGTAACCTCACTTTTCACTGTTCGTCCCGCAAAACTACCACTCAAAGCACCACTATTCATGCACTTGTTACAAAAAGGATGGTGTGCAACACGGGCCAAAATTGGCGTTTGCGACTCGTGTGATTGCACGCTCGTCGCCATCGCCAACTTTCGGCCCTTGTTGCACAATATACTATTTCTCCTGACTCCGCTAAAATAACCTCATTTCGTGACCGCAACGCGGGCGGAAAATCGTTTATTTATTACGAATAACGTACGCATCCGCAGTCCGCTTTCATTACCTCCCGAGGGAGGTAATCATCGTACTACGCATGCGTGTCGTCATTTGATAAAAATGAGCTTATTCTCCTTCCTTGTTGCACACACGAAATGTGGTTATTTTTTAGCGAAATCGGGAGAAAAGTATACTTAGTACGTTACATGGGAGGGGTGCAACTTTTCACCTCGTGTGAATTTCTGCCCTCGCTTTGCTCGGGCATCAAACTTCGCTCTCGGTGAAAAGTTGCACTTCTTTCCCTTATAACGTAATGTACTATTTTTAACTTGGCATCGAGACGCTACCGCGACTCTTGCTATGTCAGCGATACTAGCGCTCCAGGGTTCGAGAATGGCAGATTCATTCGTCAGCAGGACCGCCATGGTAAAAATTCTCGATTAACGATAGAAAACAAAGGATTTCGGAACCAAAAACACGATAGCTTTCATGTCGATTCCCAGTGATCACCATATCTTTTCTCTCTTCGATACTTCGGCAATGCATCCGCACTACCATCCTACACACTTTTTCCCAAACGCCCGGTCCAACCGTTAAACAAAGGATAATTGTTGCACGAAAAGAAAAAAGTAGTTCTAAGCTACCAATTCCAGCATATGCAGTGCCGCGTGTTAGTTACCGAAACTAAATCGGAATCATAGTCTCAACTTTTTTCGATTGGCAGCAAAAATAGTACGTACGACCAATAACATGGTTTCTGCAACTATCACGGCTGCTATCCAATCAAAATGATTCGTTACGCCAACCAATCGGTGAGTTGAGGTGACGATCTCAGCTGGTAATTGTTAATATCGATACTCTACCAACAAAGTTATAGTTTCTTCAACCGACTGAGTAAGTTGGCGCTATTCTAACTATTCCGATTGGTTGTCGGGACCGATAAATCAGTTTTTACAACTACTTTTTTCGTTCCGTGATGCACTAGATGTTCTCGTTCCGCGACATCCGCACTACCATCCTACACACTTTTTCCCAAACGCCCGGTCCAACCGTTAAACAAAGGATAATCGTTTCACAAAAAAAAAAGTAGTTCTAAGCTACCAATTCCAGCATATGCAGTGCTGCGTGTTAGTTACTGAAACTAAATCGGAATCATAGTCTCAACTTTTTTCGATTGGCAGCAAAAATAGTACGTACGACCAATAACATGGTTTCTGCAACTATCACGGCTGCTATCCAATCAAAATGATTCGTTACGCCAACCAATCGGTGAGTTGAGGTGACGATCTCAGCTGGTAATTGTTAATATCGATACTCTACCAACAAAGTTATAGTTTCTTCAACCGACTGAGTAGTTGGCGCTATTGTAACTATTTCGATTGGTTGTCGGGACCGATAAATCAGTTTTTACAACTACTTTTTTCGTTCCGTGATGCACTAGATGTTCTCGTTCCGCGACATCCGCACTACCATCCTACACACTTTTTCCCAAACGCCCGGTCCAACCGTTAAACAAAGGATAATTGTTGCACGAAAAGAAAAAAGTAGTTCTAAGATACCAATTCCAGCATATGCAGTGCCGCGTGTTAGTTACCGAAACTAAATCTGAATCATAGTCTCAACTTTTTTCGATTGTTAGCAAAAATAGTACGTACGACCAATAACATGGTTCCTGCAACTATCACGGCTGCTATCCAATCAAAATGATTCGTTACGCCAACCAATCGGTGAGTTAAGGTTACGATCTCAATTGGTAATTGTTACTATGGATACTCTACCAACAAAGTTATAGTTTCTTCAACCGACTGAGTAGTTGGCGCTATTCTAACTATTCCGATTGGTTGTCGGAACCGATAAATCAGTTTTTACAACTACTTTTTTCGTTCCGTGATGCACTAGATGTTCTCGTTCCGCGACATCCGCACTACCATCCTACACACTTTTTCCCAAACGCCCGGTCCAACCGTTAAACAAAGGATAAACGTTGCACGGAAAAAAAGTAGTTCTAAGCTACCAATTCCAGCATATGCAGTGCTGCGTGTTAGTTACTGAAACTAAATCGGAATCATAGTCTCAACTTTTTTCGATTGGTATCAAAAATAGTACGTACGACCAATAACATGGTTCCTGCAACTATCACGGCTGCTATCCAATCAAAATGATTCGTTACGCCAACCAATCGGTGAGTTGAGGTTACGATCTCAGTTGGTAATTGTTACTATCGATAGTCTACCAACAAAGTTATAGTTTCTTCAACCGACTGAGTATTTGGCGCTATTGTAACTATTTCGATTGGTTGTCCGGACCGATAAATCAGTTTTTACAACTACTTTTTTTCGTTCCGTGATGCATTAGATGTTCTCATTCCGCGACAGCGGAAGAATTGAGCTTTCCGCTTGGGCTCGTTTTGTCGATCGCGAGATACTTTTCAACTGGACAGAAGTTAACTACTTAGCAGTAGCATACACGCCGTTTTTAAACTTGATCTTCGTGTGGCTGTGGCTGTGGCTGTGGCTATGGCTGTGGTGTTCTCGTAAGTACAAGCGCTTACCCACTCATTACACGTGGGAAACGACTTGCCCGGATAATCGTCCGTTCGCATATCGATTCACGTTGTTGCTGCTACGTCTTACGCAGCGAAACGTCGACGCAGTGTTGTATTGTTGTTGCCGGTCTTCCAATGTCTTCTCGAGCGCAGGCATAACCTGAAACATCAGCAACAGAAGCAGTAGTCGAGGCGTGCTCGAGTTACAAGGGCTGAGAGTTAAAGAGTGCAAACTGCCTCGCACTTGAAGATAATGAGCGTGTGAGTGATAGAGTTGAGAAAGTGGTGAGGCTATTGATCGTGGTATTCGTGCACGCGCACTCGTCGTCCAGCTAGTATTATTATACGCTCGATTGTTGCCAGCAGCAGCGTGTTACGCGGGAGATAAGTATAGGTACCTGTGGATACTACAAGTAGCTTAGTATGCTGAACCCAGGAATAGTCGAAAATCATTCAACTGCAGTTATGCGGGGTTCTCGGTATGCTTATAGACACAGGGGAATCCCAGCTTTTAAGGGGGAGGGAAAACACCATATGAATCGGTAACGACAAAGTTTCTTTGATAGATTTTTCATGCTGCTAAACGAGCTGTTGGGATATTTATGGCACTATATTTTAGGCTCTTTTTATCAACTATTTTGAATTATTTCAAAGAGAATCGATATTTTTTTTATCAACTGCCAATCGGCGATATGGCAAAAAATTGAAAAACTCAAATAGCAAAATAGCAAAAAAATTTTTAATTGAAAAAGTTAGTGTAATTAATAAACAAATTGGGGAAATGAAAAATTGTTGAAAAATAATTATTCGCATATTATAGACGGGAGATTAATTCATCAATGGTGTGATAATCTACCGACTATAATATGCGAATAATTCGTTTTTAACCATTTTTTTATTTACCCAATTTGTTTATTAATTGCATTCATTTTTTCAGTCGGAGGTTTTTTAATTTTTATAAAATTATTTATATTTTATTGTTTTTAAAGTAATTTTAATAGTTCATCATAAGCGTTGTGAAGTGAGTTACGGAATACGCAATAATGGCGGCCATCTTGGAGCATTTCGATATATTCAAACAGGCTCTTTGTTTAAATGCTTATATCTTTCGGAGATCGCATCTAATACATACAATCTATGAAAAAAGATGCATAAATCGGTACACAGAACTTGTGTACCAAATTTTGTTAAGACATTTTTAACCGGTTTCGAGTAATAAGTGGAAAATTAGTGACAGAAATGAAAAACTCATTTTATTTAATTACTGCGGAAATGATCTGATATTTCTTATTTTTTAAATAATATTTCAGTCCATGTTAGCATTAAAGTAATTTTACATTTAAAACGTCGAAAATCATCTTTGAAATTTTTGTAAATGATCGGGAAATTTTATGTCCGCCATTCTAATCTAGAACTGCTTATTCTGAGTCCTATCGGAAGCTAATAACTCTTTCAATGAAAATTTATTGGGGTGTTATAATTTTATCCCGGTACGTAAATTTTCATTGCGGTCAAAGTGTTTGAACAGTAATTTATTCATTTACGTAAATTTGTTCGGGAAAAATTATTTTCATTTCCGAGGACTGCGATATTAATGTAAATTTTTTCCTTTTCTAATGCCCAGCTTATCAATTTTAGATAAAAATTCCGTCTATAATTTCGACCTTACACTGCAAAAAAAATCTACTTGGAATTTAATGTACTTTTACTGGAAGTTTTTATGCATAAACTAGTATATTATATTTAATATACAAATGTAATGGAAAATTAATGTATCGTACAGCACATTCAATAATTTACCTTAATTTTACTGGAAAAGTCCATGAATTTTATACCACAATAGTATATTAAATTTCGATTATGAGTTTATGCATAAAAACTTCCAATCTTTTATAATAGTGTAATTGCTACCGCGTTTACTTATTCAAAAGTGCCTTGCGCCAATAAATACTTATAAATGCTATAAAAAACGCTAATAAAGAGAAATTATATTTCGATACCCCCCTAAACCCTTTATACAAAAACAAAAACATAATAAAAAGAAATTATATTTCGATACCCTCCTAAAAATTTTATGCAAAATCAAAATATAATAAAGACAAAATTATATTTCGATACCCTCCGAACCATTTTATGCAAAATCGAAAATATAATAAAGAGAAATTATATTTCGATACCCTCCGAACCACTTTATGTAAAACCGAAAATATAATAAATAGAAATTATATTTCGATTCCCTCCGAACGACTTTATGCAAAACCGAAATTATAATAAAGAGAAATTATATTTCGATACCCTCCGAACCACTTTATGCAAAATCGAAAATATAATAAAGAGAAATTATATTTCGATACCCTCCGAACCACTTTATGTAAAACCGAAAATATAATAAATAGAAATTATATTTCGATTCCCTCCGAACTACTTTATGCAAAACCGAAAATATAATAAACAGAAATTATATTTCGATACCCTCCGAACCACTTTATGTAAAACCGAAAATATAATAAACAGAAATTATATTTCGATTCCCTCCGAACGACTTTATGCAAAATCAAAAATATAATAAACAGAAATTATATTTCGATACCCTCCGAACGACTTTATGCAAAACCAAAAATATAATAAACAGAAATTATATTTCGATACCCTCCGAAACACTTTATGCAAAACCAAAATATAATAAAGAGAAATTATATTTCGATACCCTCCGAACGACTTTATGAAAAACCGAAAATATAATAAACAGAAATTATATTTCAATACCTTCCGAACCACTTTATGCAAAACCAAAAATATAATAAACAGAAATTATATTTCGATACCCTCCGAACCACTTTATGCAAAACCAAAAATATAATAAACAAATTATATTTCGATTCCCTCCGAACGACTTTATGCAAAACCGAAATTATAATAAACAGAAATTATATTTCGATACCCTCCGAACCACTTTATGCAAAACCGAAAATATAATAAATAGAAATTATATTTCGATACCCTCCGAACCACTTTATGAAAAACCGAAAATATAATAAACAGAAATTATATTTCGATACCCTCCGAACCACTTTATGCAAAATCGAAAATATAATAAAGAGAAATTATATTTCGATACCCTCCGAACCACTTTATGCAAAACCAAAAATATAATAAACAGAAATTATATTTCGATACCTTCCGAACGACTTTGTGCAAAACCAAAAATATAATAAAGCCAAAATTATATTTTGATACCCTCCGTACCACTTTATGCAAAACCAAAATATAATAAAGAGAAATTATATTTCGATACCCTCCGAACCACTTTATGCAAAACCAAAAATATAATAAACAGAAATTATATTTCGATACTATCCGAACCACTTTATGCAAAACCGAAAATATAATAAACAGAAATTATATTTCGATACCCTCCGAACGACTTTATGCAAAATCAAAAATATAATAAACAGAAATTATATTTCGATACCCCCCGAACGACTTTATGCAAAACCGAAAATATAATAAACAGAAATTATATTTCGATACCTTCCGAACCACTTTATGCAAAACCGATAATATAATAAAGACAAAATTATATTTTGATACCCTCCGAACTACTTTATGCAAAACCGAAAATATAATAAACAGAAATTATATTTCGATACCCTCCTAAACATTTTATACAAAACCAAAATATAATAAAGAGAAATTATATTTCGATTCCCTCCTACCACTTTATGCAAAACCAAAATATAATAAAGACAAAATTATATTTCGATCCCCCCAAACCACTAAAAAAAAAAACAAAAAGGCGATTAAGCGGGCAGAAACGGGGTGGAAATTTTCGTGAGCCTGGTGAGGTCGTAAGGTCGTTATCCGATAGGGCGTGAGATCGCCCCCCGGTGCGCGATCGAGAAACGGGGCGTGTCTCAGTTCGATCGTGTAAAACCTCCCAAGCGAGGGAGAGAGAGAGAGAGAGAAAGAGAACCCCGTGAGCTTTTCGATCCACGACAACCGAACCACCACCGACTAGTAGTATAGTACTATAGCCAGCAACCGAAGAGAGCAAGAAGAAGAAGAAGAACAACCAAAGAACCAAAGAACAAGAAGAAGAAGAAGAAGAAGCAGAACCACCAGAAGAGGGGGTAAATATCAGGGGGGCAAAGAGCGCCAGTCAACTCCGCCCACTCGTCGTCCGTCGGAAAGTCTTGAGCTGAAAGTTTTAAGCTGGAGAGGGGAGAGCCGGCACTGCCGATCCATCGGCTCCCTCAGATCGCAAGAAGACGCGAGTGTGCGCGCGCGTCGTCGTTGCCAGTCCGTCGATCAGTCGGTCAGTGTATCTCTCTGCGTTCTCTTCACTAAATATTCGACCGCCGTGGCAACGTATTCGCAAGACATTAATCGACAAACAGCAGCTTAATATTAAAAAAAAAAAAAATCAATAACAAAATACATCGTTAAAGTGGTGCTCGTGATTCTGCAACGTTGTATTACAATCGTTGTCGAGTATTTATTACAAACAAAACACAATACGTTTAGTTACTTATACGCGGCGCTGACGTCACTCCAGTTTTATTCGTAGACTCGTGAATATTTGTTTCATTCGTTCGCGATTATTAGACTCCGTGATTATACACTTATATCATCGTCCTCGTGATCTGTTGTGTGTTGCTTTTAAGAGAAGCTCCTGCTGCTGCTGCTGCTGCTGCTTTTGCGCAGAGACTCACTAATAACGTGCTGCTTCTACTCTTGTTTACAACGTCGTTTGCATTATATATATATATATATATATGTAAGCCTCGTATTATTACCGCTGTATTATTGGCTACTGTGTTTATCAGTGTTTGGTGGCCCTTGGTGAGAGATACACGTGTCGCGTATGAATCTCCATCGAGCCGAGGCTTCGATTACGTTCGTCGTTTGTGACGCTGGGTTTTAGACCCTTAAATACGTCAAGTGTTCGGGTTTTTTTTGTTGTTTTCGAGAAGAAGAAACACGTGCAGCTGGAGATAATAAGTGAATATTGAGGAAAGACGCATTGACGAGTGAAAAGATGGCGTTCTGATCGGAGAAACGGTTTTAAAAAACGCCTCGAAGTTTTTCTACATCCTCACTAATGAATTTTAACGAATTCGCGTAATTGTTCGTCGCGCTGTCGGATTGGATTTTTTTTTTCTTTTTAGATATATACTTATAGATATATATATATATTTTTCTCGCGATTATCGTTATTGTTCGGGAGTATCGTGAGATATTTATCGGTACGTGGATCTTAACTCGCGTATCGCGAGTTACCACGAGGGAGCAGCAGCTCACATCACTTAAGAGACTCGCGTGAGACCGCGAAGCGGATAAATCAGCCAAAATTCGGGTGAAAAATAGAGAACCGTTGCCATCGTACGCGATGGAAATTAGCGACGAGTATCAGGACATGGGAAATCCCGGCGGTGGGATCGCCATGGCTAATATACCACTTGGACATCATCGACAACAAACTCCCGATAGTCCTATGGTAAGTAATCCTTTTTTTTTTTTTTGCTAATAGTGAATTTTGGCTCGTGAATGTTACGTGAATGTTCGGAATAATAAACGCCGTGTTTAGCGTCACGAATATAAACGAATATTAAAGTCACACACACTCCACGTGACTTTAATTATTTTCTTAAAATCACGCAAAGTTCTCGTGACTTATAGTTCGGTGAAAAATATATTATAGATTTCGGTGAAAAATAATCAAACGTATTTATAATCTAATGATTTAAGATGATATCGAGTAAATTCCTCAAACTATTCCATGTTTATAATTACCTTATAGTTCAAATAGACAATAAATATAAATATTTACAAGGATCTGAATAGCCGAGTGGTTTAAGGCTCCGCTTCATAATCGCAGGGTTCCGGGTTCGAGTCCCGCCGACGACATAAAAATTTTCAATTATTTTTCCGTGATCAAATAGCACCAAATCGATGATTATGTCGAAATTTGATGATAAAAAAACTAAAATCAAACTGTTTAGTTAAAATGCACAGTAAATAATTAGTTCCTTTTTTGGTTTCTGCAACGAGAAAACAGAAAGTAACTTTTTTAAAGATTGATCAGCGTGACTCTTACGAATAACTACGAGTCACGTAAATTTTTCGTGACTTTTGCAAATAACTATAAGTGACGAGAACTTTGTGTGATTTTAGCCAAAAAAAACTAAAAGTCACGTGGAGTGTGTGACTTTAATATTGATATAAAAGTTACACACTCCACGTGACTTTTATTTTTTTCTTAAAATCTATTGAAGATTTCGAGCTTGGCGCCTTTCATGGGCGAATGTTTCGTTTTATCAAAATAAGAACAATTCATGGACGTCAAGATCCCGCTTCATAAAAGTTGTTGACAATGTTTTACGATCGCAGACGTATTCTGTTTTAAAAGTTATTCTTTATAATATATCGTTGAATGACATGTTGTACGGCCTTTTGTGTCCCGAATAAATACCTTTTATTCTGAATATTATCGTGTATAAAACAATAAATTACAACAAAATTACACAAAGTTCTCGTGACTTACAGTTATTCACAAAAGTCACGCTGATGAACGTTAATAAAAGTTCACCTAGTTGATGTCCCGACGAAAGTAATGCCGTAAGGTTATTCACGTAGTTTTGTAAAAAAAAAAAGAATGTTACGCTTATTATTGCAGAACGACGTTTTATCTGCTGTATATAACGATTGAAATTATCGATTTCGGTGAAAAATAATCAAACGTGTTTTTAATCTAATGATTTAAGATGCGATCATGTAAATTCCTCAAACTATTCCATGTTTATAATTACCTTATAGTTCAAATAGACAATAAATATAAATATTTACAAGGATCTGAATAGCCGAGTGGTCTAAGGCTCCGCTTCATAACCGCAGGGTTCCGGGTTCGAGTCCCGCCGACGACATAAAAATTTTCAATAATTTTTCCGTGATCAAATAGCATCAAACCAACGAATATGTCGAAATTTGAAGACAAAAAAACTAAAATCAAACTGTTTGGTTTAAAATGCACAGTAAATAATTGTTTTCTAAAAAAAAAGTTCGTTCCATTAACAGAAATTAACGTTTTTAAAGATTGATCAGCGTGACTCTTACGAATAACTCTATGAGTCACGTAAATTTTGTGTGACTTTTGTAAATAATTATAAGCCACGAGAAATTTGTGTGACTTTTGCAAATAATTATAAGTCACGAGAATTTTGTGTGATTTTAAGGAAAAAAACTAAAAGTCACGTGGAGTGTGTGACTTTAATATTGATATAAAAGTCACGATTGTGTGTGACGTTAGACACGTCGAATAATAAAACACGTTTAAAGGCATTGAATTTCTTTTTTTTTTTACTTAAGGATGTTCGACTATTTTACACTAGTTAAATTAGTGCTAAATTTTTATAATTGTTTCATTTAAAGTTAAATGCATTAAATAAAAATAGTGGTAAGTAGTTTGAATTGAAGGATGTATGCTTAACCCATAGAAAGATTAATAGTGCCGGATTTGCATACAGATTAACTAATTAACGTTACTTTCCAATGGGACACATTTTCGTTCAGTTTTTTCCAAGAATAATCTATAATTTTTAACCAATTTTGATGAGTGATGGCTTATTCTCTTTCTTAAAAGATACTCGACAAATTGACCAACTGGATATTTGATATTATTGATCGTTTGATAATTAATGCCGGTTGTTTAACAATACTCAAACCACTTTCATAAACAAATAGATATAATTACAAAACGATCGATAATATCAAATATCCAGCCGGTCAATTTGTGGAGCATCTTTTAAGAAAGAGAATGAGCCATCATTCATCGAAATTGGATAAAAATTATTGATTATTCTTGGAAAAAACTGAACGAAAATATATACCATCGGAAAGTAACGTTAATCAGTTAATGTTTATGCAAATCCGCCACTATTTATTTTTTTCTCGGTTAAGTGTACTACAAATTGACGCTCCACTACAGTTATTTAATGCATTAAACTTTAATGAAACAATTACAAAAATTTGGCACTTATTTTGACTAGAGTGAAACTGTCGGACATCCTTAAGAATGTTACGTTAGTTAGTATCGTAATTTTTCTTAAATATCTACCGGCGTGTGAATCTAGCTTGCCATTGAATTTTAGGTGTAAAAGGAATAAAAGATTTTGGAATATGTGACTTTTTATACGTTTAAAGTCGGAGAATTTTTCTTACTTAAGAATAGTAAGTTAGTTAGTATCCTAATTTTTCTTCAATATCTACCGACGTGTGAATTTAGCTTGTCAGTGAATTTTAGAAGGTTAACATGGATGATACGTCTATGTTAACCATTTGGAATAAGTGACTTTTTATACGGTTAAAGTCGGTGAATTTTTTTACTTAAGAATAGCACGTTAGTTAGTATCGCAATTTTTCTTAAATATCTACCGACGTGTGAATCTAACTTGTCAGTGAATTTTAGGAGGTTAACATGGATGTTAACCATTCGCAATGAGTGACTTTTTATACGTTTAAAGTCGGTGAATTTTTTTACTTAAGAATAGTACGTTAGTTAGTATCGTAATTTTTCTTAAATATCTAGTAACGTGCGAGCTTATGAGTGAATTTTAGGTGGTTAACATGGATGATAAGATCCATGTTAACCATTCGGAATAAGTGACTTTTTATACGTTTAAAGTCGGTGAATTTTTTTACTCGAAAACAGTACATTAGTTAGTATTCTAATTTTTTCTAAATATGCACCGACATATTTGCTTGCGAGTGAATTTTAGGTGGCTAACATGAATGATCGGTAATGTTCGGAATAAAAGAATTTGGAATAAGTGACTTTTTATACGTTTAAAGTCGGTGAATTTTTTTTTACTCGAGATCAGTATATTAGTTAGTATTCTAATTTTTTCTAAATATGCACCGACTTATTTGCTTGCGAGTGAATTTTAGGTGGCTAACATGGATGATAGTTAATGTTCGGAATAAAAGAATTTTGAATAAGTGACTTTTTATACGTTTAAAGTCGATTAATTTTTTTTACTTAAGAATAGTAAGTTAGTTAGTGTTCTGATTTTTTCTAAATATCTACCGACGTGCTTGCTTGCGAGTGAATTTTAGGTGGCTAACATGAATGATCGGTAATGTTCGGAATAAAAGAATTTGGAATAAGTAACTTTTTATACGTTTAAAGTCGGTGAATTTTTTTACTCGAAAACAGTACATTAGTTAGTATTCTAATTTTTTCTAAATATGCACCGACATATTTGCTTGCGAGTGAATTTTAGGTGGTTAACATGAATGATCGGTAATGTTCGGAATAAAAGAATTTGGAATAAGTGACTTTTTATACGTTTAAAGTCGGTGAATTTTTTTACTCGAAAACAGTACATTAGTTAGTATTCTAATTTTTTCTAAATATGCACCGATATATTTGCTTGCGAGTGAATTTTAGGTGGCTAACATGAATGATCGGTAATGTTCGGAATAAAAGAATTTGGAATAAGTGACTTTTTATACGTTTAAAGTCGGTGAATTTTTTTACTCGAGAACAGTACATTAGTTAGTATTCTAATTTTTTCTAAATATGCACCGACATATTTGCTTGCGAGTGAATTTTAGGTGGCTAACATGAATGATCGGTAATGTTCGGAATAAAAGATTTTGGAATAAGTGACTTTTTATACGTTTAAAGTTGGTGAATTTTTTTACTCGAAAACAGTACATTAGTTAGTATTCTAATTTTTTCTAAATATGCACCGACTTATTTGCTGGCGAGTGAATTTTAGGTGGCTAACATAAATGATCGGTTTATGTTCGGAATAAAAGAATTTGGAATAAGTGACTTTTTATACCTTCGAAGTCGATGAATTTTTTTTACTTAAGAATAGTAAGTTAGTTAGTATCGTAATTTTTTCTAAATATCTACCGACGTGCTTGCTTGCCAGTAAATTTTAGTTAGCTACTATGGATGACAAGTAATGTTCGAAATAAAAGTGTAGCATACACATCCAAGTTCTCATTATTGTGATTTTTTATATGTTTGAAGTCGATTATTTTTCACGTAAGAATAGTACGTTAGTTCGTATTCTAATTTTTTCTAAATATCTACCGACGTGTTTGCTTGCCAGTAAATTTTAGTTAGCTAATATGAATGATAAGTAATGTTCAGAATAAAACTGTAGCATACACTGCAAATTGATTTTTTACACGTCTAAAGTTGGTGAATTTTTTAACTTAAGAATAGTACGTTAGTTAGTATTCTAATTTTTTCTAAATATCCACCGACGTGTTTGCTTGCGAGTGAATTTTAGTTGGCTAAAATTAATGACAGGTAATGTTCGGAATAAAAGTGTAGATCTCATTATCGAGACTTTACATTTTTTAAGTGTGTAATTTTCGACATACGAATAGTAAATTAGTTAGTAAATTCTTAGTAATAAATTAGAAATTGCAGTAGCATTTTTTACCACTGTTGTAAACCTCCATTATTTAGATTTTCAAGATTTATCGTATAATTGACATGACAATTATTATTTTATAAAACTGACCTGCTGTCTTTATAAACAGATGTTAGAATTCTGAAATAATTGAAAAAGATTGAAAATCATTGATAATATCAATGAAATTAATTAAACCTTCAATTTGTAAATGTAATTTATCAATACTTTCCATAATTTCTTTCTATATGATACGATTCTTGTGTTTTTCTTATTAACGCGGTTCAATTAATTGCAGTTATTGCGGTCTTTATAATTTCACCGGGAATGCGGTATAATCATCTACACTATATCTGGAAAGTTATTATTACATGATTTCTCCACGAGAAAGCTTTATAATCCGTTGTATTTTTTTTTACCGCTTTACTTTTACATCTGAACGAGGAATGCATCAACGTTCGAATGCAAAAGCATTGGAAATTATTTTTTAATAGTCAACAGTAACTAACTATTGTGAAGAAATATGAATATTCGCGCTTTTGCAGTGATTACAATGAGAAAAAATTGGTTTTATTAATTGAATCAATGGGAGGTGAAAAAATAAAATAATATTTAGTCGATGAATTGAATTGATCAGTTAAATTCACTATTTTTATGATCTTTACAATTATTCCATTCAATCGACCAAATATTTTATACGTTACCACTTAAGTACATTCCATCATTTTTTACTCCGAGTATAAATAATGATTTCTTTACAATCGAATATTACATTGATTAATTGAAAAGTTTTGAGGATAATTGAATTGAAACTAAAGCGAGAGTCTATATAGAAGCTAATGATTTTATTTAGCCCTGCATATTATAAAATTGCACATTTCTAAATGCAGTCTTCATAATCATGAATATTCCTAAATTTTTTTTTTAACTTGACATTTTTGTTGGCAAAATTGTCAAGTTTGTCATAATAAAATATTTTCTTTTTACAAATTGCTTAAATAGATAATTTTCTATTTTTCTGATTACATCGAAATAGTCCTCAATTAATTTATGCTGTGATTGAATTGGGACATTTCAAAAAGAAGTCATCATAATTATGAATATTTCTATTTATTTTTACTTTACATTTTTGTTGATAAAAGTGTCAAGTTTGTCATCACAAAATATTTTCTTTTTACAAATTGCTTAAATAGATAATTTTCTATTTTTCTGATTACTTTACATCGAAATAGTCCTCAATTAATTTATGTTATAATTGGATTGGGACATTTAAAAAAGAAGTCATCATAATTATGAATATTTCTATTTATTTTTACTTGACATTTTTGTTGACAAAAGTGTCAAGTTTGTCATAATAAAATATTTTCTTTTTACAAATGGCTTAAATAGATAATTTTCAATTTTTCTGATTACTTTACATCGAAATAGTCCTGAATTAATTTATGTTGTAATTGGATTGGCACATTTAAAAAAGAAGTCTTTACAATTATGAATATTGATATATTTTTTTACTTGACATTTTTGTTGACAAAAGTGTCAAGTTCGTCGTCAGAAAATATTTCTTTTTTACAAATGGCTTAAATAGATAATTTTTATTTTTCTGATTACTTTACTTCGAAATAGTCCTCAATTAATTTATGTTGTAATTAGATTGGCACATTTAAAAAAGAAGTCTTCATAATTATGAATATTCCTATTTTTTTTTACTTGACATTTTTGTTGACAAAAGTGTCAAGTTTGTCATAATAAAATATTTTCTTTTTACAAATTGCTTAAATAGATAATTTCTATTTTTCTGATTACTTTACATCGAAATAGTCCTGAATTAATTTATGTTGTAATTGGATTGGCACATTTAAAAAAGAAGTCTTCATAATTATGAATATTCCTATTTTTTTTTACTTGACATTTTTGTTGACAAAAGTGTCAAGTTTGTCATAATAAAATATTTTCTTTTTACAAATTGCTTAAATAGATAATTTCTATTTTTCTGATTACTTTACATCGAAATAGTCCTGAATTAATTTATGTTGTAATTAGATTGGGACATTTAAAAAAAAAGTCTTCATAATTATGAATATTCCTATTTTTTTTTACTTGATATTTTACTTGACAAAAGTGTCAAGATTGTCATCAGAAAATGTCTTTTTTACAAATGGCTTAAATAGATCATTTTTATTTTTTATTTTTTATTTATGTTATAATTGGATTGCTACATTTAAAAAAGAAGTCTTCATAATTATGAATATTCCTATTTTTTTGACATTTTTGTTGACAAAAGTGTCAAGTTTGTCATCAGAAAATATTTCTTTTTTACAAATGGCTTAAATAGATAATTTTCTATTTTTCTGATTACTTTACATAGAAATAGTCCTCAATTAATTTGTTGTAATTGAATTGGCACATTTCAAAAAGAAGTCTTCATAATTATGAATATTCCTATTTTTTTTTACTTGATATTTTACTTGACAAAAGTGTCAAGATTGTCATCAGAAAATATGTCTTTTTTACAAATGGCTTAAATAGATCATTTTTATTTTTTATTTTTTATTTATGTTATAATTGGATTGGCACATTTAAAAAAGAAGTCTTTATAATTATTAATATTCCTATTTTTTGACATTTTTGTTGACAAAAGTGTCAAGTCTGTCATCAGAAAATATTTCTTTTTTACAAATGGCTTAAATAGATAATTTTTATTTTTCTGATTACTTTACATCGAAATAGTCCTCAATTAATTTATGTTGTAATTGGATTGGCACATTTAAAAAAGAAGTCTTTATAATTATGAATATTCCTAATTTTTTTTACTTGACATTTTTGTTGACAAAAGTATCAAATTTTTCATGAGAAAATATTTATTTTTTTGGCTTATCAAACGTCTTAAATGGCTTAAATAGATAATTTTTATTTTTCCGATTACTTTACATCGAAATAGTCCTCAATTAATTTATGTTGTAATTGGATTAGCAGTGCATCATTATTTTCCATTTTCAATGAAGTACTACAATAATCTTCTAACCCGTGGCAACATTGTAGTAGACAGGCATCGATCTAGATGTAGTAATCGCGTTGGCTCGTCGCAACGTCTGTAAGTCGAGGCAAGCGATGTTTATTTATGGGTCAACTCGGCGCGTCATTGACACGGCATCCCCTCCCCCCTCGTGATGGATGGAACCTGTTGACACGACTAAATCCTTGTTACGAAAATACGCAGCAGTTGCTTACCGACACGCACCTATTTTTATTGTTTTTCATATCGTTTATTCTCGCTCTTCGATTTTTGTAATTCACGCACTTTCTTTACACGAGATATAATATATTTCTCCGTTTCATATAAAACGCGACATTTCCGAGCAGGGATTATAATATATATCGACATAAATTTCTCTTGATATTTAAATTAATTTTTATCATCCATTGCAATATTAAGAGAATTTACAATTAAAAATAGTCGATCAATAATAAAAAGACTTTTCATTCAATTTTATTCTAAATTAAACTTATATATTATAAAATATATATTATATGATATATTATAAAATATTCTTATTCAGATGTTATTACAGATGGAAAATTAATAATCAAACGCATATTATTGGTCCACCATAATTTTGTTTGAAAAAATAATAATCATACCAATAATTCAATATATTTTGCCAAATATTGATAATAATTTATCGCAATAATATTTCGATTTAATAAATTAAACCATTTCTTCCAATTTCGTGATTTCAAGTACAATGATAATTGCAGTTGCAGATGTTATTACAGATGGAAAATTAATAACCAAACGCATATTGTTGGTCCACCATAATTTTGTTTGAAAAAATAATAATCATACCAATAATCTAATATATTTTGCCAAATATTGCTAATAATTTATCGCAACAATATTTCGATTTAATAAATTAATCCATTTCTTCCAATTTCGTGATTGTAAGTAAATTGATAATTGCAGTTATAATTGACAAATTAAATATCAGTATTAATGATAAGAATTTGCAAAAAAAAAAATTGTATAATTACCTAATTACAAAAACAGACAAAAAAATGCTTCTGTTGCTTTTTGTCCGTCGATTCTTCGAAACAATCTTTATCCCCTCGCCATAGCATTGCAAATACTTGACGATCGATGTATTACACAAGTTTCGATAAGAATCTGTCTGTCGCGTCTTCCGGCGCGCGCTTTTATCTGTAGTAGTAACTATACATAGTACATGGAATGAAGAATAGAATGATGATGAACGCGAACGCGGAGAGATTGACGCTGCCTGGCAGAGTTTAAGGTAGTACGAGCGTCTTATCTGACGTCGCATAAGTTCGAGGGAGTTTGAGAGAGAATTACGAACATTGCTCGTTGATATAAAAACAAAACTGAAAAAATCAAGTATATGGAAAATACTAAAGACATTATTTTGGACACAATAATTATTAAAAAATGTTATTAACATTTATAATTTCAACATAAAAAATAAAAAGAAATTTTCAAATATCACACAAAATTCAGAAATAATTCATACGTATTCAGAAAAATTAAAAAATCATTTTCATAACAAAAAAAAATTAGCTTGGACACAATAATAATTAAAAAATGTTATTAACATTTATAATTTTAACATAAAAAGAAAAAAACGAAATTTTGAAACATCACACAAAATGCAGAAAAAATTCATAAGTATGCGGAAAAATTAAAAAATCATTTTCATAACAAAAAGAAATTAGTTTGTCGGATATTATTGTTGAACAATTATTTATTTCAGTAATTTGTTAATAACAGTATTAATTATCAGAATTAAAAAAAAAAAAAATTATAATTCGCTACTAATTTATTACAAAAATATAATAATAAATATAATAAATAATAAAAATATTATAATTCGCTAATTACAAAATCGATAATTTTTTTTAATTTTGTAAAAGAGCAAAAAAAAAAAAATGTTTCTCTTCTTCAATATTTATCCCTTCGACATAGCACAGCAAATACTTGACGATCGATGTATTACGCAAGTTTCGATAAGAATCTGTCTGTCGTGTTTTCCGGCGCGCGCATTTATCTGTACATATAGTAGAATGAAGGATAGAACGATGATGCACGCGGACGCGGAGAGATTGACGCTGCCTGGCGGAGTTTAAGCGGTGGAGGCGTCGGGTGGTCGCGACGCCGGCGCGAATCGAGGGTCGATTGTCTGATTGGCTGAGGGGACCGAAGTGTTTCGCGAGCCGCGGTCGTCTCTTCCCCTTGCATCCGCGAGGCTAGGGCGGGGATTGGCCACTCGGCCAATCCGGTACGGCAGCAGCGGTATATGCGCCGCAGTCGGTATATCCTCTGCGCTCTCTCACCTGCGGCTTATGCCGTTCGCGAGTTCTCCTGACTCCGCGGCTATTCTGTGCTGCTGCTGCTCGCACCGATTCTCCTTGTTTCACCTGCGGACGCCATGTCCTGACGTCACGGCTAAAAAGCTGCAGGTTCCTTGTACACCCAGAGAAAGTTTCATTGATTCACGAAAATCTTTACCAATTAAATGAAATACTTTGAATTTCAATACTATTTTTTCTTCGATTGATCTCAAACTCAATGAAAAGTAGTGACATTGATTCGAAGAAACATTTATTTAAACCAATGAACCTTTTTCATTGATTTCAAAGATGTCTCTGATTCAATGTAACCTTCTTCTTACCAGCTCAAAATTTTGAAACCTATTTTTTCCTGAACTACGCGGCATATAAAGCTCAAATTTTGTGAGTATGTAAGGAAGTACGGCAGAAATTGGCTAAGCTTCTGGCTTCTCGAAACTCCAAGCCGTTCGTTCGGGAGAACCGGAAAACAAAAAAAGTGAGGTTAGGTGCGAGAGAGAGATCAATGAAAACGTTTCTTTAAATCAATAAAACTGTTTCTTTATTATACACCGAGAGAAAAAGTTTCATTGATTCACGGAAATCTGCCAATTAAATGAAATACTTTGAATTTCAATACTATCTTTTCTTTGAATGATCTCAAACTCAATGAAAAGTAGTGACATTTATTCGAAGAAACATTTATTCAAACCAATGAAGCTTTTTCATTGATTTCAAAGATGTCGTCTCTGATTCAATGTAACCTTCTTCTTACCAGCTCAAAATTTCGAAATCTATTTTTTCCTGAAGTACGCGGCAGATAAAGCTCAAGTTTTGTGAGTATGTAAGGAAGTATGGCAGAAATAGGCTAAGCTTCTGGCTTCTCGAAACTCCAAGCCGTTTGTTTGGGAGAACCGGAAAACAAAAAAAGTGAGGTTAGGTGCGAGAGAGAGATCAATGAAAACGTTTCTTTGAAACAATTAAAACGTCTCTTTAAATCAATAAAACTGTTTCTTTATTATACACCGAGAGAAAAAGTTTCATTGATTCACGAAAATCTTTGTCAATTAAATGAAATACTTTGAATTTCAATACTATCTTTTCTTTGAATGATCTCAAACTCAATGAAAAGTAGTGACATTGATTCGAAGAAACATTTATTTAAACCAATGAAGCTTTTTCATTGATTTCAAAGATGTCGTCTCTGATTCAATGAAACCTTCTTCTTACCAGCTCAAAATTTCAAAACCTATTTTTTCCTGAACTACGCGGTAGATAAAGCTCAAATTTTGTGAGTATGTAAGGGAGTACGGCAGAAATAGGCTAAGCTTCTGGCTTCTCGAAACTCCAAGCCGTTCGTTCGGGAGAACCGGAAAACAAAAAAAGTGAGGTTAGGTGCGAGAGAGAGATCAATGAAATCGTTGCTTTGAAACACTTAAAACGTCTCTTTAAATCAATAAAACTGTTTCTTTATTATACACGGAGAGAAAAAGTTTCATTGATTCACGAAAATCTTTGTCAATTAAATGAAATACTTTGAATTTCAATACTATCTTTTCTTTGAATGATCTCAAACTCAATGAAAAGTAGTGACATTGATTCGAAGAAACATTTATTTAAACCAATGAAGCTTTTTCATTGATTTCAAAGATGTCGTCTCTGATTCAATGAAACCTTCTTCTTACCAGCTCAAAATTTCAAAACCTATTTTTTCCTGAACTACGCGGTAGATAAAGCTCAAATTTTGTGAGTATGTAAGGGAGTACGGCAGAAATAGGCTAAGCTTCTGGCTTCTCGATACTCCAAGCCGTTCGTTCGGGAGAACCGGAAAACAAAAAAAGTGAGGTTAGGTGCGAGAGAGAGATCAATGAAAATGTTTCTTTGAAACAATTAAAACGTCTCTTTAAATCAATAAAACTGTTTATTTATTATATTCTCACTAAGTAAATCTTTATTTACAGGCACGTAATTGCACGTAATTTTAGTAAATTTAGTGTACTTATTCGCTCTCGCATACCTGCATTAATTGCAGATAATTTTACTAAATTTAGTGTACTTGTAATTGTAATGATTTTTACTATAGGCAAATTCGACAATTTTTTTTTTGTTTTGGGTAAAGGGTACTTTTTTTTGGGAATTCTGATTAATTGTATTGAAGAGTGTTTAAATGTTGGTATTTTTTATGTGCTGTTTTGAGGATTTAAATAAAAATTAAGTTGGATTAAAGCAGCAGTGTTTTTTAGTTTTAAAAAACACTATAAAAATTGGAGTTAACTTAGCGATATATGTACTGCAAAATATTGGAGTGCATCTTTCTACTCTAGAATATTGAAGGAAATTTACCACCAAAATATTGGAGTAAAATTACCGATATTCTCTTACCTGAAAGTAATCAAGTAAAATTATCGGTATTTCTGCTCTAGAATATTTGCATCAAGCTACCGATATTCTTACTTCAAAATGTTTAAGCTAAATTACCCGTATTCCTACTCCAAAAAATTGCAAAGCAAACATACCGATATTCTTACTGTAAAATATTGGAGTAAATTTAGCGATATTCTTACTCCAAAATATACAAGTAAATTTACCCATATTCCTACTCCAAAATATTGGCGTCAATTTACCGATATTCTTACTCCAAAATATTCAAGTAAAATTACCGATATCCCTACTCCAAAAAATTGGAGCAAATATACCGATATTCCTACTCCAAACAAATTTAGGAAAACTTACCGATATCCCTACACCAAAAAATTGGAGCAATCATACCGATATTCTTACTCCAAAATATTGGAGTAAATTTACCGATACTCTTACTCCAAAAAATTGGAGCAAACGTACCGACATTTTTACTACAAAATATAGGAGTAAATTTACCGATATTCTTGCGCCAAAATATTCAAGTAAAATTACCGATATCCCCACTCCAAAAAATTGGAGCAAATATACCGATATTCTTACTCCAAAATATACGAGTAAAATTACCGATATCCCTATTTCAAAAAATTGGTGCAAACATACCGATATTCGTACTCCAAAAAAATGGAGAAAAACTTACCGATATCCCGACTCCAAGAAATTGGAGCAATCATACCGATATTCATACTCCAAAAAATTGGAGCAAACATACCGACATTCTTACTCCAAAATATAGGAGTAAATTACCGATATCCCGATTCCAAAAAATCGGAGTAAACATACCGATATTCTTGCTTAAAAAATATTGGAGTAATTCAAACGATATTCCCTGTGGTGTTGCGGTTGAGAAATTTAGCAGTGTTCACATATAACATTGCCATGATGGAGGAACATGCCGAAAGTATAATACGGGGTTCGTCGTCATAAGCGGTCGTGGACAGACGAAAAAGAGATAGAGGAGGGCTGTAGGCAATCTGCAAAGCCAGTAGAGACTATAGCAGCACACATAAGTTTGCCCATGCCCTTCTTCCCTCGGAGTCTCAGACAGAATTCGAAGGTACACCACTCCGAGTTTTACGATAGCCCTATAAAAATCTTATAATTAGATTTCGGAGGTAATTTTCTGAGGCAACAACAAAACGTGAACGCGTCTATCTCGCCGTTCGCTAAATCGTCTTCCTGCCGCACTATATAACCTATACGATATATGATTTAGGATTTTTATTCTTTTTTGCGGATGCGTCTGCTTTCGCTTTATACTTCTCGACGTGACCTTGCTTCAAGACAAGCTCATTTAAGACGGATCACGTCTCGCTATTTTAGAGCTCGAGCAATTTTTCGTTTTATGCTTTCTTACAATTCGTATTACGTATAGACTGACAGAATAATTTCGTGGAACCCATAAGCACTTCACTTTGGTTTATTTTAACCATTGTGAATTTCTGTTCTATTAAGAACATTTTTTTTCGTCATTATTGTGTTTCATATAATTTTGCTTTTCTGTGTATATTTATTTATTTTCAAATTTAGTCATGAAAAATTGAGAGAAATTAACAGCGAATAGAAAATAGTTGGATTTCATTGACTGCCACTTGGGATTTTCAGAATTGCAAATTAAAACTACAACATATATCTACGATTTTTTATAATATTATTATTTATTATAATATTACGATAGATTTTAACTACAACATATATCTACGATTTATGTAACTATGTGTGTTTTTATATATAGGGTTTGTCTCGTCCACTGTCAAATAAATAAATAATTTTTAGCCATAGAGGTCGAAAAAAAAACGTCTTAATTTACAGAATTTGAATTTTCTTTTTTTTCGTGCACTAAATTGTGACAAGAATTTAACTATAATTTTGCCAAATTTATTATATTTTAGATGAATTGGGTATTATCAATTATACCATCGCTGAACATAATTTTAGTCCCCTTAAACTTTGCTCGCTTTTACTATCGAATTAGTTTAAAATTATGTTCCAGTTTAAAACATTATATTTGTACTTTTTCCCCAAACTTTTCTGTAAAATGGACAAGAATTTCCCCTTGACATTCACAAAAAAAAAACCAATTCGTTACTTTTTTTACATACAAAAAAATTTCGTTACATTTTTTTACACACAAAAAATGTTCGTTACATTTCTTTACATACAAAAAATTTTCGTTTCATTTTTTTACATACAAAAAATTTTCGTTACATTTTTTTACATACAAAAAATTTTCGTTACACTTTGTTACATACAAAAAAAATTCTTTACATTTTGTTACATACAAAAAAATTTCGTTACATTTTTTTACATACAAAAAAATTTTCGTTACATTTTTTTACATACAAAAAATCTTCGTTACATTTTTTCACATACAAAAAATTTTCGTTACATTTTGTTACATACAAAAAATGTTCATTACATTTTTTCACATACAAAAAATTTTCGTTACATTTTGTTACATACAAAAAATTTTCATTACATTCTTTTACATACAAAAAAATTTCGTTACATTTCTTTACATACAAAAAATGTTCGTTACATTTTTTTACATACAAAAAATGTTCATTACATTTTTTTACATACAAAAAATTTTCGTTACATTTCTTTACATACAACAAAATTTCGTTACATTTCTTTACATACAACAAATTTTCGTTACATTTTTTTAATCACAAAAAAATTTCGTTACATTTTTTTCCATACACAAAAATATCACATAGTTTCTGGCATTTGATGCTACAAAATAAATCATAACTCGTGTCTCAATTTGTATAATCGACTTAAGAAAAATTTTCATTATTCCCACATTAATTTTCCTCAATTTTCGCCTTTCGCAATATATATGTTTTTTTTTTTTTCTTTTTCGTAGCCCATAGAATTAAGATGGCTCTTGGTTATGCTCTAATCGATTACGTATACCAGACCCTCCCCTATCTATTTTGCTCTCTGGTCTGGCTGTCGCCTCACTCTTGCTATCGGGCTTGTCACATCGCGTGCCTGAAATTGCACTGATGTGCGATGCGGTACCAGCGTCGAGCGCGTTAACGCGGCGTGTCTGCGTGCGGGCGTAACGCAGCGAAGCCGAGCTATGTCGAGTTTGGTGTCAATGGCCAAGCGCGCGAGCAATAGCGATGCGGTTCCTCCTCATATTATTATATGTATATGAGAAACAGTATAGTAAGACAATCATGTTATTGCTATCGATGAGACAGACGCGGAAGAAATTTGCAAACAACAAACAGTTTTCATAGCAAACTGAGAGAAATCGTGATAATTTATTCAACCATTAAGTCATAACTGTAGATTTTTAATCCACGTAACAATTTTAATAATTATATTAATTGATTTAATAGTTAAATTAACTACGTTATAGTTACTGCAATAGTTGACTTAATATAATTTCGTACCCACATAGAAAAATATATATGTAACATATACTTTAAATATATGGCGCCAAAAAGTTTTGTATGCTGCATATATTCTGCATATATGTGTGCAAAAAAATATTCAAAATATATGGGATATATGGGGTATGGAATATATGTAAAATATATTTCATATACGTTTAGCGCGAAAAAGATCTATACGTCGAATATATCGTAAGTAATATATATAGTAAGACAATCATGTTATTGCTATCGATGAGACAGACGCGGAAGAAATTTGCGAACAACAAACAGTTTTCATAGCAAACTGAGAGAAATCGTGATAATTTATTCAACTATTAAGCCATAACTGTAGATTTTTAATCCACGTAACAATTTGAATAATTATATTAATTGATTTAATAGTTAAATTAACTACGTTATAGTTACTGCAATAGTTGACTTAATATAATTTCGTACCCACATAGAAAAATATATATGTAACATATACGTTAAATATATGGCGCCAAAAAGTTCTATATGCTGCATATATTCTGCATATATGTGTGCAAAAAAATATTCAAAATATATGGGATATATGGGGTATGGAATATATGTAAAATATATTTCATATACGTTTAGCGCCAAAAAGATCTATACGTCGAATATATCGTAAGTAATATATATAGTAAGACAATCATGTTATTGCTATCGATGAGACAGACGCGGAAGAAATTTGCAAACAACAAACAGTTTTCATAGCAAACTGAGAGAAATCGTGATAATTTATTCAACCATTAAGCCATAACTGTAGATTTTTAATCCACGTAACAATTTGAATAATTATATTAATTGATTTAATAGTTAAATTAACTACGTTATAGTTACTGCAATAGTTGCCTTAATATAATTTCGTACCCACATAGAAAAATATATATGTAACATATACTTTAAATATATGGCGTCAAAAAGTTCTATATGCTGCATATATTCTGCATATGAGGGATTCCACGGGACTTTCGCCACCCCCAAAAAAAAAAAAAAAATCTCAAATTTTATCTAAAAATCAGGTTCAGCGGTGTCTATTGATGGACCAAATTTCAAAATTCTAAAAAAATAGTTGACCGGAATATGCAAATTTTTTCGTTTTTTATCGTTTTGAATGTTTCAAATTTCGAAACATTCAAATTGGTGTAACCTCACAGCATTGGGCCATCCCATGAAAAAAAAAAATACTCAAAATTCGGCGATCACTCAAAGATTCCGAGGCAATTTGTCCGGTGAAAAAATCTGAAGTCCAACCATTTTAATTAATTTTAATTTTGAATATGGATTTTTTTATATATATTAAAAACATTCAGATTGCTGTAACGTCACAGCAATCTGGGCCATCCCATGAAAAAAAAAAATACTCAAAATTCGGCGATCACTCAAAGATTCCGAGACAATTTGTCCGATGAAAAAATCTGAAGTCCAACCATAAAAAAAAAAATAATTTTGTTGTTTTTTCCATAAAATGTGACCTGAAATTAAGCAATTAATTTTGAATATATTTTTTTCTTGTTGGCCATAAAAAAATGCACATTTTCGTCTTTTAATGATTTCGATACGATCAATAGTTTCTGAGATATTACAGATTAAATGAAAAACGATAAAAAACGAAAAAATTTGCATATTCCGGTCAATTATTTTTTTAGAATTTTGAAATTTGGTCCATCAATAGACACCGCTGAACCTGATTTTTAGATAAAATTTGAGATTTTTTTTTTTTTGGGGGTGGCGAAAGTCCCGTGGAATCCCTCATATATGTGTGCAAAAAAATATTCAAAATATATGGGATATATGTATGGAATATATGTAAAATATATTTCATATACGTTTAGCGCCAAAAAGTTCTATACGTCGAATATATCCTGCATATATTTCTATTTCCATGTGGGTAGTTAGTAAATATATAGTGAAATACAACCTTGGCTGTTTTCTTATAGTTATTGCTACTTTATTATTGTTGTTGCAATGATCATTTCTCGCATCTATCGATAAATTTTCAAAACAATATACTTTTTGTTACAATAACTATTATTAACTATTGCATTGACTATAAATAATCAGTACAGATAACTATTTAAAGATAGCTGAGGTTATATTTCACTATAATTTTATAAGTCATCAGTATCTTTTTTTATCTCTCAGTGCAGCTTTTTCTGCATATATAAGCTTATAAGTTTTTTAATATACATAAAGTTACATAAAAATATTATAAGTTTTTTTAATATATATAAAATTACATAAAAATATAAACATTTTCTAACATATAGTTACTACTGTAGTATAAGTACTATAGTTTTTATCTTAAAAACTTATAGTATTTTTAAGTAAAAACAAAAAAAGTTTTTTTTTAAATGAAAAATCTTCATCCCACCTTTTACAAAAATCCGTACGGTGTTTTCTTATTACGAGATTCAATATTATGGTACAAACCGAGATTTTCGGACGAGTATAGTTAAAAAAAAATTACTGAACTTTTTAATAAGCATTTTATTGCCAAATAATAACAATACAAATAATAATCACAAATGAGGCTACATTATATGAAGGATATTTTTGACATATCCTTGACTAATTTTATACAAATTTTCGCATTTTTCCTACCAAGGAAAATACCAATATTTGTCTTAGGTAACCATTTTTTCGAAAAGTAAAAAAAAAAAAACATCTGTTTACGCAAAATTGAATATCTTTCATACTATGCGGTCGAAAATGTTCTATGATGCACGAAATTGAAGGTAATCATTCAAGCTATCAAATGCTGCTATTCATAACATCACCCATCGTATACAAAAAAAATAATAACCGTTGAAACGAAAGTTTCGATTTTCTATGTGTTAATCAAATGGGAAATACAAAAGGTCGTTGCGCCATCTACAGAAAAATTCGTAGGAAGCTTTTCTTTCACCAGCAACAATATTAGACTATAGACTATAGAATTCTTATGTGGCAAATGAAAAAAAAAAAAAAATTTTTTTGGCAAGTAAAATTTTTTTTTTTTTTTTTTTGCGGCAGTCTGATATATTTATATATGCTGTGGATATATAGTAGAGTAGAAGCGATGCACGGCGCGTGGTGGGAGATATTGTGCGCGGTCCGACGCCGCCACCTCGACCGACGCGATGGCAATGTCGAGAGTGGCGGCTGCCGCGCCGTCGTACGGACGCAATGAAAACTCGGACTGGTTACCAGTTTCTCATTGGTCCGTTACTAGCCACGGCGAGATCCGCCCACTTTTATTCGTCGAGATCCGAGCTTCTGATATCTCACCGTACGAGCTACTCGAGGCGGCATCGCTCTCTCCATTTTCATCCGTTGAATAATTCACTTGGAAAATATTGTTTTATTAACGAGTGTAAGAAATTTTTTTTAATTACAGAAAAATTGAATATTTTGACTTTATTTTATGATTTTGACAAAAGGATATTACGAAACTTTTTTGGTTTCGTTTTAATATTTTTTAGTATATAAATTTAGCATTGCCGCCATTTTGCGCCGTTTTTCAAAGTTTCGTAACTCATAATAATTTGATGGTAAAAATTCGGACGGTTAATATTTAAATTATTTTATTATAAACTGAGGGAAATATTTTAGTGATTTATAAAAAAATATATTAAATTAAAAAATGGAATAATAGTCATAATTATTTATTGTATTATAAATATTACATATATTCCATAAAAATAATTTTATATTTTTTCATTGATTTAAAAAAAAATCACAAAGACAATCAAATATTTGAATAACAAAAGAAATTATTATTAAAATAAATATTCCGTAATACGTAATAATTTATTTAAATAAGTATTATATATATAATATATAATATTATAAGTATATAATGTATTTAAATAAATATTCCGTGTATATCGATATTCCGTAATAATTTTTTTTGTTATTCAAATATTTGATTGTCTTTGTGATTTTTTTTAATTTAAATAAATATTCCGTGGATTCCAGTAATTTTTGTCTTTCGATGCACAGCCACGTGATGTAGCAAGACTTGATCAAAATGTAAGAGGGTGAAAGGTGCGACCCCAATCCGGGTTTGTTTGTAGTTAGCTTCTCGAGTCAAGTGGGCCTCACAATATGGTTAGCACCCAATTGGCTCTCGCACCCCTGTTGCCTGGAAAAAGGTACGAAGGACCATTAAGCCGAGGCTTTACCGGGGTGCGCTTCAAGAGAGAAGTTCTGTGTATAAAGCGGTGCGGCTACCGCTTTATCCACAGATCCTCTCTTCCTCTCTTTCTCTCTTTCTCTCTTTCTCTCTTTCTCTCTTTCTCTACTTATATACACTTTAAAAAAAATTTCCATAGAAATTAATGTAAAGGTACTGAAAATTTTTACCCATAAACTGGTACATTAAATTTTATACATAAATGCGATATAAAAGGAATTTCAATAATTTTTATTAATTTTATATTAAAAGTATTTCAATTTTTTTAAAATTATTTAAATCGAAGATATATTTATTTCATGTTAATTACTCAATTGAAATAAAAATAATTGACTCGCAATAATTACAGTTCTATATTAGGCCGAAATTCAAATAAGATTATTTATTTACGTTAACTAAAATCTAGTTCGGTCTACTAAATCTTTTTTCTGGATGTTGCCTCTATTTCTCTCTTTCTCTGTTATTATTTTTACGTATAGCATTAGTTCATTCTGTTATTCATTTATTTGAACTCTGGTTTAAGTAAAAATTATACCGGAAATTGCATAATTTTTATTTTATAATTTATGTTATATTCATGTTATCTGCAAATTTACTTTTTATTTTATTTTTTGTTATTACTCTTTTATTGTTATTGTTGTTATCACACTTATATTTGAAATTCTACGTTTTGTTATTATCCTGTTATTTTGATGATGTATCTACTCTTTCTTGCCTCAAAGTCAAACTACGACATAAAATAAACAAATCAATCAATCAATCTATTTCTCTATTTCTCTCTTTCTCTCTCTCAAGAAACTCATTACAGTTCAATAAAACTAAAACAAAATTCATGTTAATACAGGACCCACACAAAATGAACATAGAAGATGGCTGTGAAGTCAAAATAGAAGGACCGCAAATAGAAGAGGTAAAAGAACTAAAATATTTGGGAGTGATAATAGATAACCATCTACTATTTGATAGTCTAGCGACTTATATAACAAAAAAAAGTTGCTAAAAAAGTAAATTTTATGTATACACGGAAAGAAAGGCTTGGTTGAAACAACCAAGTGCTATGGTTATATATGCGCCAGACAATTAATTGGTTAGACCGACCAATTTCTTGGTTAGGCTACCAATTTCTTGGCTACATTAACCAAGTGTCTTGGTAAGTTAACCAAGTGACTTGGTTAGACCAACCAAGTGACTTGGTTAGACCAACCAAGTGACTTGGTTAGACCAACCAAGTGACTTGGTTAGACCAACCAAGTGACTTGGTTAGACCAACCAAGTGACTTGGTTAGACCAACCAAGTGACTTGGTTAGACCAACCAAGTGACTTGGTTGGACCAACCAAGAAATTGGTAGCCTAACAAATAACTTGGTTGGTCTAACCAATTAATTGTCTGGCGCATATATAACCATAGCACTTGGTAGTTCCAACCAAGCCTTTTTTTCCGTGTAGAATAAATAAGATTGTGTCGTCCCAAACGTTGTGTACTGTGTATAAAACAATAGCAGCTTCGCACTTTGAATATTGTAGCACTTTGTTATTAAATTTAAGCGACCATAATATGAATATGTTACACGGAAAGAAATGTTTGGTTGTGGCAACAACGTTTTCGATTTGCTGTACACAATGTCTAAAAAATGAGTTGCCTCAACCATATCGAATAGTTACCTCAACTATTCACGATTACACGGAAAAAAAGGCTTGGTTAGAACAATCAAGCGCTTGGTTAAATACGCGCCAGCCAATTTCTTGATTAGACCAATCAGATTGTTGGTTATGCCAACCAAGTTATTGGTTATATTACAATGCCGCTTGGTGGCGCTGACCAATAAATTGGTTGGTCTAACTAATTAATTGGCTAGCGTATATAAAACCAAGCGCTTGGTTGTTCTAACCAAGCATTTTTTTCCGTGTAGTGCTCGATTGGATTAGTTAGGTTAACTAATCGAATCGTTGAGACTACCATTCGAATCGTCGGTATTACCATTTGAGTTGTAAGGGAAATAGAATAATCGATTGGTTGTGTCAACTCATTTCTTGGTTATGGCAACTAATCTTTTTTTTCCGTGTACAGAAGACCCAAAACCGGGCAATGCGTGCAATCTTAAAGTGCATTAGGTATACACCAATCTGTGATATGTTAGAAGTACTGGGTTTCATGACAATAAGGCAAAGAGTGGAGTATAATGTAAATGTATTTGTGTATAAAGTGAAGAATGGACTGTTACCGCCGTATCTGACAAATGAGCTGAAGGTCTTGAAAGAGAACCACGATTATAATACGAGGCAAAGAGAAAACATACGAGTAGGATTTTCTAAAACTTCAGCGGCCCAAAAAAGTGTAACGTATAAGGGCTTCGAAATGTATAATAAATTGCCGAATGAAGTGAAAGAACACTGAGAGAAAAGGTTGTTAACATCTGTTAACAGTTAACAAATCTTGGTTAAATATGGCGAAATGAACCATTTAGTTCTTCTTATTGAATCTCACTTGAGCTAAATAAAATTTGCTTGTCGCAAATGAAGCTCGCTGACATTTGTTAATAGTTAACAAATCTTATTTTGGCCCAAGTGAGATTCAATAAGAATAACTAAATCGTTCATTTCGCCATATTTAACCAAGATTTGTTAACTGTTAATAAACTCTTCTCTCAGTGAAGCTATGCACCTGAAAGACTTTAAGAGACTAGTGAAGGCTCACATTTTGGGAATGGAAACCGATAAAAAAAAACTTAACTTTTACGGTATAAGATGCGAAACAATGAAATGAAATTGTGAAGAATTGTGTATCAAGTAGCCAATGGCTAAATAAACGCCATCAATCTCTCTCTCTCTTTCTCTCTTTCTCTCTTTCTTATTTCAACATTCAATAACAAATCTTATTTTGGCCCAAGTGAGATTCAATAAGAATAACTAAATCGTTCATTTCCCCATATTTAACCAAGATTTGTTAACTGTTAATAAACTCTTCTCTCAGTGAAGCTATGCACCTGAAAGACTTTAAGAGACTAGTGAAGGCTCACATTTTGGGAATGGAAACTGATAAAAAAAATTGAACTTTTACGGTATAAGATGCGAAACAATGAAATGAAATTGTGAAGAATTGTGTATCAAGTAGCCAATGACTAAATAAACGCCATCAATCTCTCTCTCTCTTTCTCTCTTTCTCTCTTTCTCTCTTTCTTATTTCAACATTCAATAACAAATCTTATTTTGGCCCAAGTGAGATTCAATAAGAATAACTAAATCGTTCATTTCCCCATATTTAACCAAGATTTGTTAACTGTTAACAAACTCTTCTCTCAGTGAAGCTATGCACCTGAAAGACTTTAAGAGACTAGTGAAGGCTCACATTTTGGGAATGGAAACCGATAAAAAAAAACTGAACTTTTACGGTATAAGATGCGAAACAATGGAATGAAATTGTGAACAATTGTGTATCAAGTAGCCAATGGCTAAATAAACGCCATCAATCTCTCTCTCTCTCTTTCTCTCTTTCTCTCTTTCTTATTTCAACATTCAATAACAAATCTTATTTTGGCCCAAGTGAGATTCAATAAGAATAACTAAATCGTTCATTTCGCCATATTTAACCAAGATTTGTTAACTGTTAATAAACGCTTCTCTCAGTGAAGCTATGCACCTGAAAGACTTTAAGAGACTAGTGAAGGCTCACATTTTGGGAATGGATACCGATAAAAAAAAACTGAACTTTTACGGTATAAGATGCGAAACAATGGAATGAAATTGTGAAGAATTGTGTATCAAGTAGCCAATGACTAAATAAACGCCATCAATCTCTCTCTCTCTTTCTCTCTTTCTCTCTTTCTCTCTTTCTTATTTCAACATTCAATAACAAATCTTATTTTGGCCCAAGTGAGATTCAATAAGAATAACTAAATCGTTCATTTCGCCATATTTAACCAAGATTTGTTAACTGTTAATAAACTCTTCTCTCAGTGAAGCTATGCACCTGAAAGACTTTAAGAGACTAGTGAAGGCTCACATTTTGGGAATGGAAACCGATAAAAAAAACTGAACTTTTACGGTATAAGATGCGAAACAATGGAATGAAATTGTGAAGAATTGTGTATCAAGTAGCCAATGGCTAAATAAACGCCATCAATCTCTCTCTCTCTTTCTCTCTTTCTCTCTTTCTTATTTCAACATTCAATAACAAATCTTATTTTGGCCCAAGTGAGATTCAATAAGAATAACTAAATCGTTCATTTCGCCATATTTAACCAAGATTTGTTAACTGTTAATAAACTCTTCTCTCAGTGAAGCTATGCACCTGAAAGACTTTAAGAGACTAGTGAAGGCTCACATTTTGGGAATGGAAACTGATAAAAAAAAACTTAACTTTTACGGTATAAGATGCGAAACAATGAAATGAAATTGTGAAGAATTGTGTATCAAGTAGCCAATGGCTAAATAAACGCCATCAATCTCTCTCTCTCTCTCTTTCTCTCTTTCTCTCTTTCTCTCTTTCTCTCTTTCTTATTTCAACATTCAATAACAAATCTTATTTTGGCCCAAGTGAGATTCAATAAGAATAACTAAATCGTTCATTTCCCCATATTTAACCAAGATTTGTTAACTGTTAATAAACTCTTCTCTCAGTGAAGCTATGCACCTGAAAGACTTTAAGAGACTAGTGAAGGCTCACATTTTGGGAATGGAAACCGATAAAAAAAACTTAACTTTTACGGTATAAGATGCGAAACAATGAAATGAAATTGTGAAGAATTGTGTATCAAGTAGCCAATGACTAAATAAACGCCATCAATCTCTCTCTCTCTTTCTCTCTTTCTCTCTTTCTCTCTTTCTCTCTTGTCTCTCTCGGTACAACATAGTTGAAGAATACGCGGCGGTGGTCGTCGTGAATCACCCGGAAAAGGTCCACGGCGGGCGATGCAGTCAATGCAGAGAGAACACCCGAATATATACGTTAACGTCCGAGGTCGTAGGTAATAGAGCCCCAGGCACGAGCCGGCAATTCTTCTTTCTTCTTCCTTTTCCACCGTACAACACAAGTTCCACAACAACGCCGTAACCGCATTACACTGCCTTTCGTATTATTTTCCGTCTCCTTTCTCTCGTTGTCTTTCATTTGCTACGACGTCATAGGTCCGCAAGAACCCAAATTAAGGCTAACTTCACGCAGAAACATCACCGCTCAGTTTAGTAGAAAAGCCTCTTGTACCTTTTCCCTGATTTTAAGGCGATTTAACGCCTTCCTGGTTTTTCCGGAGATTTCACGATGAATTCTATTTTACGATACACTAAACAAAGTTGTCACGGACGTCAGAGACTATGAACCCGTCGTCGTTTCAATAACTCCTCACGATAATGTCTAAATATTCTCTTAACGTAAAATATGTGAGTTTCGAATTTTATTTCTACTTCCTTTTTATTTTATTGTAACCTCGAAAAAATTCTAAAATTGAAGAAAAATGATTTAGAATTTATTTCTGATATATGAAAACGTATAATCCTTAATTTATAATTTAAAATTGAAGAAAAATGTTTTACGCTTTAATTATAATTTGTAAAAATTTATAATCCTTTTTTAAACATATTTTTCACGTCCACCTCTTAAATTGTAAACTGCAAAAAAATTCTAAAATAGAAGAAAACTGCTTTAGGTTTTATTTGTAATTTTTAAAAACGTATAGTCCTTAATTTTATATATTTTTCACCATTTTTATGCTTTCGTCGTTCTATTTCACGATGAATTAAATTTTTTACGAGATACTAAACAAATTTGTCACGGACGTCAAAGAATATGAACCTGCTTTGGTTTCAATAACCCCTCGTCATGATAATGTCTATATATTTCGCTGACGTAAATGTTTTCATCTTCTAGTATTATTATTACTATTATTATTTCGCGATTTTGTGTTGGATATAAACACGGGCAGATTAATGGATAGAACAAACGAAAATTCAGGCAGGTGTATCGACGGATGTGAGATGTTTCATCATAAATTGACGTATATTATATATCTTGCTAATCGATGCTAAGTACCTAAATTTTACCGGGTCAGCCTAAGATATTTTTAGTTGTTTGATTTGTGTGTGTATTGGTCGTGGGGGTAATTCACAAACGGTTATGTCAATAAGACGATGCACACTTTTCGTCGATGACGCACAATTTTCTCATCAGGTTCAACGAAATTCATTTGGAAAAGAAAATTCGTGTCAAATTCGATTTAAAAATTAAAAAAAAAAACAATCAATGTTAATAATATACAATAAATTATTATCAATGTAGGAATAATAAGAATGTGTCAAAATTTTTATACAAATTGAGATATATTTTATTATTGGTTTTGTAGGATTATACGATAAAAATTAAATAAAAATTGTTATTGAAAAGAAAAAAAATTGTACACAAAAATTTATATTAAATTTTTACCAATCCTATAAAAAAATATATGTCACAATTTTTGTATATAAAAAATTGGACACATTCTCATTATTTCTATATTAATAATAATTTATCATAGTAATGCAGGCAGATTGTGTGTTGTTGATATTAATTTTTTTGTACAAACCCATAATGAATTCTCAAAAGCCGAATAATTTTGATGTTCCATATTAAACCCTCGAAATTAATTCAAATTTCTAGTTGCGATATGAAATTAATTTACGTTTACAGTAAAAGTGAAGCAAACTACAAAAATTTAAGTACTTTTACAGTAAAATTAAAGCAAATTATTAAAATTCTTACAGTAAAATTAAAACACATTATTAAAATTCTAACAGTAAAATTTTAAAAAAATTATTAAAATTCTTACAGTAAAATTAAAGCAAATTATTAAAACTCGTACAGTAAAATTAAAGCAAGTTATTAAAATTCTTACAGTAAAATTAAAGCAAATTATTAAAAATTCTTACAGTAAAATTAAAGCAAATTATTAAAATTCTTACAGTAAAATTAAAGCAAATTATTAAAACTCGTACAGTAAAATTAAAGCAAGTTATTAAAATTCTTACAGTAAAATTAAAGCAAATTATTAAAAATTCTTACAGTAAAATTAAAGCAAGTTATTAAAATTCTTACAGTAAAATTAAAGCAAATTATTAAAATTCTTACAGTAAAATGAAAGCAAATTATTAAAAATTCTTACAGTAAAATGAAAGCAAATTATTAAAATTCTTACAGTAAAATTAAAGCAAATTATTAAAATTCTTACAGTAAAATTAAAGCAAATTATTAAAAATTCTTACAGTAAAATTAAAGCAAATTATTAAAAATTGTACAGTAAAATTAAAGCAAATTATTAAAATTCTTACAAAAAAATAAAAATAAATTATTAAAAATTCTTACAGTAACATTAAAGCAAATTATTAAAATTCTTACAAAAAAATAAAAACAAATTATTAAAAATTCTTACAGTAAAATTAAATTATTAAAATACTATTATTATACCATAAATTAATTTTAAATTTGTATATTAAATTTAGTATACAATTTTATGCATAATAAATTCAAGTATACTTGTACATTAAATTTCAACTAGAATTTTTCTTTTTTTTGTGCTTTTATTCATGTCCTTTTTGGTAACCGGGCTAATGGCATTGCGGCGGCGTATCGCACGAAGAGAAATTGTATTTTCGGTATTCATTCGGTTGAATATTTAATTTGACCGAGTGACTGGCTAGTGAAGTTGCGTTCGGGTGTATATCGAGGGTCTATATATCGCGGGGTCCTAAGTAAACTGGCGTGATGGCCAATGGTCGGTACCCCTCCCACGTCCCGCGCAATTCTCGCTCCCAGGGCATCACAAACCGGTGAAAAAAAAAAAAATCGGAGAGAAGAACGGGTTTCTTCAAACTCGTGCAAACACGCGGAGCTTCGTTGCTCGTCGCACGGCCGACCCTTGTTGACTTATCAACTTTACTTCGTCTCGGCACGCAGCGATGCCCCCGCGCGAACCTTCTCCTCTAGCTCGAGTTCTTCGTGTCTCTTCGAGACCTGCATATATATAAAGGAGAACGGGGCAAAATGGTTCAACGAAAAAAAAAAGAAAAAAAAAAAACATTTGTTAAAAAATGAATTTAAAAAGCTTTTTTTTCGTAAAATTTGTTACGAATTAAATAATGTGCAGCGAAATACATGCCGAATTTAGTGCAAAATTACAGAGGCGTTCAAATTTTATAGAAGTTTGCATTTTTTTTCTTTTTTTTTTTCTTCTAAGTTTCACATTCAGGCGTTATATATATTTTTTTCTCTTTCTAATGTCGATGGTTTTTTTTTCTTTTTTCAGTTTTGTGGGTACAAAAATCGAGAATATGGTTTAAACAATTTTTCCCGTTTAAAAAAAAAAAGTTTTGAAAGTTGAACCTTGCAATTTGCTTCCACATAGAAGAAGCTTTGTAAAAAACAAAAAATGATGAGGGAGCAATTTGCAAGATTCCACTTTGCAGACTTGTTTTGGTTCGAGAGACGTTTTTCTAAAATTTTCAAGTGTCATAAAATTTGAACCGCTCGACCGATTCATGTCCAATTTGTTCCATGTTATTTCGTATGCACACCAAATTTTTTCGGTATCTCATATAAAATTTACTCATTTTTCAAAAGTTCAAAATCCTATCAAATCCGAACCTCTTTACCGATCTTCACCAAATTCGATATCTACTACAGCTGTATATCAATTCGTACTTGCAGAAGATTTGAGCACGCTTGGTCGAAGTTAACCTGAATTACAACGAAATCCTCAATTTTTCGAAAATTCAAAATTCTATAAAATCTGACCCGCTTTATAGAATTCGTCCAAATGCAATACCTACCGTAATTTTTAATTACTTCATTTGTCAAGAACGATTTATCTCACTAGCTCAAAAATTGCGGCAGCTAGAGAACATACAAACATTTTTCAAAAAATGCACTCTTATAAAATCTGAAAAAAATGTTTCAATTTTTTCGTAAATACATAGCAAGAGGCGTTACTGCTCTACCAGTGTGCCAAATGTCAGCTTGATTGTTAAGGCCGTTCTTGAGATACAGCGGTTTGAATTTTCCAAGCCTGCGACACACACACACACACACACACACACCCGCACTTTTTTCCTAAGCCACTTTTTTCGAACTCCGAAGGCAAAAAAAAATATCCATAAAAACAAATTTTCCTTAATAAGTAAAAAAAAAATTGACGATAATTTCCGAGCCTCTCATTTTGATCGTTGGCAATCAAATTTTTTTGCTGTTCCATTTTGCCCCGGTTTGCCCTATGTTAAAGGTGTGCTGCAAGGTTGGAGCTCAGTAAGAACTCAGCAGCGTAGTACAACGATTGTCCAGGCGACGACGCACACACCTCGTGCTGTACCAACTGCGCGAGTGAGATGAGACTCTTCTTGTAGTTAGCCAGGTCGAGAGTATGAGCTTCGAAGTCAGCGTATAGGGTCATCGACTCGATCCCTCTATATACCTGCCCATTTCCTGGAATACCCCTCGTGCCTCCTGTGAGACGTTTAATTTAATTTCATCACAAGTGCGTATGCGGCGTTAAGTTACCTATATATATATATATATATATATATATATGGATGTATATATGCCGTTGTGTTTAACGAAACGCGCGCCCGGCAAGTGTCATCGCTGAGCGAAGAAGCGGACCGAGGCTCCGACTCGCATAAGTCGTCGTCGTCGTCGTCGACGGTCATTGAGTACATAAACCATACTATTAACTGTACGATAAGTATTGGTGTATGTATATGTGTGTATATGTGTGTGTATGTGTTATATATTGGTGTGAGAATTCTCGTGAAGATCATCGAGCGGTATAGCGGCGAGAGGGGAAGTGAAATCGATTGGTGGTTCCTGTCAAACAGCCCGAGGCACTGGAAAGTACCATAGCATATTTTGCCAATATCTTGGTTATAGATATTTCCGTGTTTCAATTCCGCGATTTATTAGTCAGGGAAAATATGGGGACACATGCAATCGCGTTTTTGTCCTTTGGTCGCGGGGTGTGCAAAGGTACAATGAAACTGTTTGGACAAAATCGATGGTTTGGACGAAATCGATAGTTTGGACAAAATCGATAATTTGGACAAAATCGATAGTTTGGACGAAATCGATGGTTTGGACGAAATCGATAGTTTGGACAAAATCGGTAGTTTGGGCAAAAACGATAGTTTGGACAAAATCGGTAGTTTAGACAAAACCGATGGTTTGGACGAAATCGATAGTTTGGACAAAATCGACAGTTTGGACAAAATCGATAGTTTGGACAAAATCGATAGTTAGGACAAAACCGATAATTTGGACGAAATTGATAGTTTGGACAAAATCGATAATTTAGACAAAATCGACAGTTTGGACAAAATCGATAGTTTGGTTAAAATCGATAGTTTGATTAAAATCGATAGTTTGGTTAAAATCGATAACTTGGACAAAATCGATAGTTTGGACAAAATCGATAGCTTGGACAAAATCGATAGTTTGGACAAAATCGATAGTTTGAACAAAATCGGTAGTTTGGACAAAATCGATAGTTTGAACAAAATCGATAGTTAGGACAAAATCGATAATTTGAACAAAATCGATAGTTTGGACAAAATCGATAGTTTGGATGAAATCGATAGTTTGCACAAAGTCGGTAGTTTGGGCAAAACCGATGGTTTGGACAAAATCGATAGTTTGGACAAAATCGATAGTTAGGACAAAATAGATAATTTGGACAAAATCGATAATTTACACACAATCGATAGTTTGGACAAAATCGATAGTTTGGACAAAATCGATAATTTGGACAAAATCGATAATTTGGACAAAATCGATAGTTTGGACAAAATCGATAGTTTGGACAAAATCGATAGTTTGAACAAAATCGATAGATTGTCGAAAATCGATAGTTTGAACAAAATCGATAGATTGTCCAAAATCGATAGTTGGTAAGGATTATAATTTTTTTAAATTGCTGACGCAACTTATTTTTAATATAAATAAGGATCCCAGTAAAAAGCTTTAACGAATATTTTAATAAAACTAGGTGAATGATTAATCGAATCGTTTAATTAACCAAATAATAAAAACAAAAAATTTACATACATTTTCACTCGTCATTTGAATACAAAATCCAATACAATTTTCCATTTAGATTTTTTTTTAAGTTTCCTGCGCGGAAACAGTGGAATAGTCGTGATAAACTAGTCAAGATACGTCACGATAGAACAATAAAAAAAACATCCATAATAAAAGAGGCCGCAAAAGAATAGTAGTAATGCAGTAAAATAGTTCGAAAAGCTCGTTTCCCGATTGAGCACAAGGTGATCGGCGCGAACAAAACCGCTCACGTTATTTTAACGATTCTTATTAATAACTTTACGCTTTTGTAATAATAATCATGCCCGATGATTATACGCTATTTGGGCCCCACCACACAACTCTATTTTATTCTCTCGTCTGTCATGAGAGACAAACCTTCGCTATAGAATCTTCGTTATATATCGACACTGCTCGATGTTCTCTCGTCGCCGAGACAGCAAAACGACTCATGGAAAACGGAGGTTTGCGCAAGCAATTAAGTGCACTCTGCAGTTTGTCTATTGAGATTATGTGTGTCTCTATTATACACCTAACTGTACAATATTATATATATATATATACAATAGACATATACAGTCATTGGTAGGGTCGAAGTTTTTAATATAATAAATAATATATACGCAGCGAAACAGAATATAGACTTCTTATTAATAACTTTACGCTTTTGTAATAATAATTATGTCCGATGATTATACGCTATCTTCGTTATTTTTTACTCACGATTGTATTAGAATTACTTAAAAAATGATGAAATAAAAATAATTTTATAGAAATTTTAAAAAAATTCCCGACTGAAAAAAATTAATGTAATTAATAAACAAATTGGGTAAATGAGAAATGATTAAGGGGAGGGAGTCAGGTAAAAAAAATTGATTTTGGAAATTCAATATCATCCAAATCCTATTGCATATAAAAATGCCCAATGCACTATATTGTTGGGACTGGATGAAAGGATTTTTTTACTGTCGTCTGACTTGCATATGCTTTTCAATATTATCTTAAGCAAAGTTCTTAGGTTTTCCATTCTGCGCATGATTCAGATCAAACTACTAGGCAGATTGGAATGGTTGACGTCTCATTTTCTTCTTCATGAAAAGATACACCGGCTAAATGGAGCAAATGTTAATAAAAGGTCATATTTTTTAAGTGACATAATTATTAATAAATAAATTTTATGCTATTTTTAAAATCAGTGATTATCTTTGCTTTCAGAATGAAAAAAAAATAGTTTGCTCCATTTAGCCGGTGTATCTTTTCATGAAGAAGAAAATGAGATGTCAACCACTCCAATCTGCGTAGTAGTTGGATCTGAATCATGCGCAGAATGGAAAACCTAAGAACTTTGCTTAAGATAATATTGAAAAGCATATGCAAGTCAGACGACAGTAAAAAATACTTTGATCGAGCACCAACAATATAGTGCGTTGGGCATTTTTATATGTAATAGGATTTTGATGATATTGAATTTTTAAAATCAATTTTTTAAACCTGATTCCCTCTCCTTAAATAAGAATCATTCGCATATTGTAGTCCGGAGATTAATTCGTCACGGGTGTAGTAAATCTCCCGACTATCATATACGAATGATTCTTATTTAACCATTTTTCATGTACCCCATTTGTTTATTAATTATACTCATTTTTTCAACCGTGAGATTATTAATTTTTATAAAATTATTTTTTTACTCCTAATTGCACTCAGGGCGAAAATATGGGAGTATGTGGACATATTTTTGATAAACAAAAAAATTGTTGAACAAATTATCTGACAACCTAACATTTTTCTTCGAATGAAAATTTGTCAATTTTTTCCAATATATATAAATTTTGTCTTTATTTCGAATTTTTTTTTTAATTCTCAAAAATGCGCGAAAAATAACAAATTTAGGATATGCCTTGGTATAAAACCATCCATTAAAATTCCAAAATGTTATTAACAAACAGACAAATAAAAAAATTCTTTAACAAATCACCCGACAAACTATCATTTTTCTTCGAATGAAAATTCGTCAATTTTTCCCAATACATATAAATCTTTTCTTTATTATGATTTTATTTTAATTTTCAAAGATATGCATTTGGCATAAAATCATCCATTACACTAACCATTTTTCAAGTAAAAATTTGTATTAAATACCTCACTTTTTCACTCATGAATTAAAACAAATTTATAAAATTATTTTTCAATACATCGACATTGCTCGATGCACTCTCGCAGAGACAGAGACAAAACGACTCACATATAGAACGGAGGTTTGCGCAAGCAATTAAGTGCACTCTGCAGTTTGTCTATTGAGATTATGTGTGTCTCTATTATACATCTAACTGTACAATATATATATATATATATATATATAAATACGTACCTATACAATGGACATATATAGTCGTTGGTGCTGACGAAGTTTTTAATATAATATACGCAGCGAAATGGAATATAGATGCAGCACGGTCGCCACACAGCGTCGACACCCATTGCACCCGACTAGCCCTCGAACCGTTCGTTCGTTCGTTCGTTCGTTCGTTCACGTATCATTATCCGGTGGCCAGTCCGGCGTGCACCTAGATAACGTTGTTGCAATCCAGCGCAATTATATTTTTACGATCCTAGCCAAGGCTTCTATTCCGTGACTATATTAATGGCCCCTGCGGCTTTCAATATATATATATATGTGTATATATATATATGTATGTATGTATATATATGTATATATAGAGGACTATCCACGACTTTATACTCCGTTGGAGACCAAACCGCCCCCTCGCCCCTTCCCCTCGAATTATATTCCCTATAGTTTCACACACAAGCCAACCTCGTATATATCTTTCTAATACATTTGAACGTCTAAGCATTCCTTCCTATTACGTACGTGCACATGCACATCCGCACACTGTGACACGCCGCGTAACCCAGATTTAACTCTCTTATATCTCTTATATTCTTTTTGTATATAGAAATAGCGAAGTGCGGCAAGTAAAACCTTTCTCGATCGTCGCCACTCGAATATCAATGTAACACAGTTTTTATTTTCTGACTTGTGGCTATTGGGGAACGGACAAACTTGGAGAACATTTCAGCTTTTTTTTTTTTTTGGTCATCGACATTTTACTGTTTTCTGTGTATATTTTTAGTGGGAAAAAGGATACGAGCTAGAATTTGGCTGAAAAACGATAATATGAGATATGTGGGATCTGAAAATAATGTTTGGCTAACATATAACCAAGTTTTTGTTGTAATAAACGAACTATTTTAACGCGTCTAATGAAAAAGTTATAATTTGGTACGAGGGTGCGAAATAATACAAAAAATAACTTCTTGAATGAAATAGCAATTGTAATTATAAAAATGTGAGTCGTGAGATTTAATTATTTATTTTGTAAGTTGATTTATTTAGTGAGTTGTGAAATTCAATTAATTTAGATTTTACTCTCTTATATCTTATATTTTTTCTACATATAGAAATAGCGAAGTGCGGCAAATAAAACTTTCTCGATTGCTACTTGAATATCAATGTAACACAGTTTTTATTTTCTGACTTGTGGCTATTGGGGAACGGACAAACTTGGAGAACATTTCAGCTTTTTTTTTTTTTTTTGGTCATCGACATTTTACTGTTTTCTGTATATATTTTTAGTGGGAAAAAGGATACGAGCTAGAATTTGGTTGAAAAACGATAATATGAGATATGTGGGATCTGAAAATAATGTTTGGCTAACATATAACCAAGTTTTTGTTGTAATAAACGAACTATTTTAACGCGTCTAATGAAAAAGTTATAATTTGGTACAAGGGTGTGAAATAATTTTTGAAAAATACTTTGTTGCAATTGGAATTTGTTACAAGGGTGTGAAATAATTTTTGAAAAATACTTTGTTGCAATTGGAATTTGTTACAAGGGTGTGAAATAATTTTTGAAAAATACTTTGTTGCAATTGGAATTTGTTACAAGGGTGTGAAATAATTTTTGAAAAATACTTTGTTGCAATTGGAATTTGTTACAAGGGTGTGAAATAATTTTTGAAAAATACTTTGTTGCAATTGGAATTTGTTACAAGGGTGTGAAATAGTTTTTGAAAAATACTTTGTTGCAATTGGAATTTGTTACAAGGGTGTGAAATAATTTTTTTTAAATACTTTGTTAATTGCTATTGGAATTGTAATTGTGAAATTCAATTAATTTGGATTTTATTCTCTTATATTTTTATGTCTTATATTTTTTCTACATACAGAAATACCGAAGTGCGGCAAGCAAAACTTTCTCGATCGTCGCCATTCGAATATCAATGTAACACAGTTTTTATTTTCTGACTCGTGGCTATTGGGGAACGGACAAACTTGGAGAACATTTCAGCTTTTCTTTTTTTTTGGTCATCGACATTTTACGGTTTTCTATATATTTTTAGTGGGAAAAAGGATACGAGCTAGAATTTGGATGAAAAACGATAATATGAGATACGTGGGATCTCAAACAAATTATTTGCTAACATATAATCAAGTTTTTGTTGTAATAATCAAAAAATTTTAACGCGTCTACTGAAAAAGTTATAATTTGTTACAAAGGTGCGAAATAATTAAAAAGAAAAAATAAATACTTTTTTAAATGAAATTGCAATTGTAATTATAAAAATGTGAGTCGTGAGATTTAATTATTTATTTTGTGAGTTAATTTCTATTTTAATTGTAATTGTGAAAATGTGAGTTGTGAAATTCAATTAATTTAGATTTTACTCTCTTATGTCTTATATTTTTTCTTCACATAGAAATAGCGAAGTGCAAGGAAAACTTTCTCAATCGTCGTTACTCGAATATAAATGTAACACAGTTTTTATTTTCTAACTTGTGTCTATTGGGGAACGGACAAACTTGAAAAACATTTCATTTTTTTTTTGGTCATCGACATTTTACTGTTTTCTATATATATTTTTAGTGGGAAAAATGCAACGAGCTCATCGACATTTTACTGTTTTCTATATATATTTTTAGTGGGAAAAATGCAACGAGCTCATCGACATTTTACTGTTTTCTATATACATTTTTAGTGGAAAAAAGGCAACAAGCTAGAATTTGGTTGAAAAACGATAATATGAGATACGTGGGATCTCAAACAAATTATTTGCTAACATATAACCAAGTTTTTGTTGTAATAACCGAACAATTTTAACACTTCTACTGAAAAAGTTATAATTTGTTACAAAGGTGCGAAATAATTTTAAAAAAATACTTTTTAAAATAAAGTAGCAATTGTAATTATAAAAATGTGAATCTTGAGATTTAATTATTTATTTTGTAAGTATCGTAATTATTGGATTGACTAAAAACTCTTATAAAATTCCTATGGAAAAATTTTCGGTTAAAAATATAGAGAAATGTCATTCATAATGCATGAGAATAGTGCAGGGCTTAAGTTTCACCTCTAATTTTTATTTCCTTCACGTAAATTGCGTGTAGTGAATCGTACAAAACTTGTTACTTTTCTTATCGTTGAAAAAAGAGAGTTTTGTTTCGTTTGCCGATCGAAATCTCTCGACTTGGTAAAATCAACTTCACAGAGTTTTGGCTCTAAGTGAAAATGAAACAATGAGGATTTAAGTCAGTAAAGAAAGTTGAAAGTTCAGGCTGCGTTGCTAACTAAACTACGCAGGTAAACAGAATGACTTTATAACCCTTGGGAAGGGCTGGAAATTTTTCCGACTCCAGTTTTTATACAGCAAATGTTATTTTGGGTGGAATGTCACGAAATCTTCATTCAGGACACGACGAAATCCTTCAGACAGGTATACAATCTTCGTTTGCCTTTTTCTTTGTACCTGATGACGAAAGTTACCTTTTCATATCGACAAATTTCTTGCAAATTATTACGAATGTCTTTAAAATTGATTCATCCATTAATAGGATTATAAATCTCTATTATTTCATCGTATAAACATTTGCCCTATAATTTATTTCATAGTTATTATTTTGTAAAATTTATCAACAGTTTTTATTTTAAAAAGTGTCAATATTTTTTAATATTGGCTAAAAAAATATTATGGAGCGACAAAAATAATTAATGTATTTGAAATAAATTAATTTCTCCATTTTTTATAATAATTTTTTGTGTAGTTTTATTGAAAATTAATTTACTTTGCTATTAAAAAAAAATTTGAAAATCTATTTATTAATGTTGTCAATCATTATTATAAATATTTATCAAGGAATAAATTGTACTATAAATGTATATTTTATTTTGTTCTACGAATAGAAAGCGATTATTGATGCATTTGAAATAAATTAACTTTCTCATTTTTTATAATAATTTTATTGAAAATTAATATACTTCGCTATAAAAAAAAATTGAAAATCTATTTACGTTGTTAGTAATTATTATAAATATTTATCAAGGAATAAATTGTACCATAAAATTATATTTTATTTTGTCATTTTACTGAGAATTTTTAGTTTGTTTGAAATAAATTAACTTTCTTATTTTTTATAATAATTTTTTTGTGCATTTTTATTGAAAATTAATGTACTTTGCTATTATTTTAAAAAATTGAAAATTTATAAACATCAGTCATTATTATAAATATTTATCAAGGAATAAAATGTACCATAAAATTATATTTTATTTTGTCATTTTACTGAGAATTTTTAGTTTGTTCAATTGTTTAAGATTTTATTTTGTTCTACGAATAGAAAGCGATTGTTATCACTTGGCTTGTTACCAACCAGTTGAAATTCACGCAATTTTCATGTGTTGAGTGGCGACTCGAAGCGCTGTAGAATAACTGCAACTTTGTTGTCAGCTGTCCTCTAATTGCGTTCACAGGCTTTTTAATAAATCGTAACTTGTTCTGTTATACATTGAGAAGAGACTATATTTAGTTAGATCACTTTTTTTTTTTTTTTTTTTTGCAGTGCAGAACAACCGGCTCTGCGGCTGAGTGTTGCGTTAATTGCTCGGGTTGCTATCTTTTCTGAACCAAGGCTCGTCACACAATTACCTAGAATTTAACCAGAGTGCTTACATACTCAACTATATTCAATGACTGAGTTTTCATTGTGAACCACCAAGTTCCGAGAGAACAATTAAACATTGTGTTATATTTAATTGGACAAATCACAACGATTTTCAAATCCGTATTTTTCTCAACGTTAACCAAGATTCTGAATTAACCCTCTAACCTCTCAATTTTAAACCATAAAATTTTCGAATTTTAATTCGAATATTTTATGGTTTGTTGAAAAAAATTTTTTTTTTTATCTTTACGTGTAAAAATTAAAAAATAAAATTGTTCAAAAGTGTAATTTTAGCATATTTTAATTCGGAAAAGTATCCAACATTTAGGACATTTTTTTTTAAAGGGCGGTTGATCCAAATTGGCCGACTGTAATTTGGCCAATTTTCTTAAAATTAAGAAAAAATTATTTTTCGAAAGTGTCATTTTTGTATATTTTCATTCGGAAAAGTGTCCAACATTTAGGACTTTTTTTTTAAAAGCACAATTGGTCCAAATTGGCTAACTGTAATTTGGCCAACTTTCTTAAAATTAAGAAAAAAATATTTTTCGAAAGTGTCATTTTTGTATATTTTCATTCAGAAAAGTGTCCAACATTTAGGACATTTTTTTAAAAGGACGATTGTCCAAATTGGCCAACTGTAATTTGGCCAATTTTCTAAAATTAAGAAAAAATTATTTTTCGAAAGTGTCATTTTTGTATATTTTCATTCGGAAAAGTTTCCAACATTTAGGAAATTTTTTTTTAAAGAACGGTTGGTCCAAATTGGCCAACTGTAATTTGGCCAATTTTTGAAAATTAAGAAAAAATTATTTTTCGCAAGTGTCATTTTTGTATATTTTCATTTGGAAAAGTGTCCAACATTTAGGATATTTTTTCTTAAAAGACGATTGGTGCAAATTGGCCAATTGTAATTTGGCCAATTTTCTAAAATTAAGAAAAAATTATTTTTCGAAAGTGTCATTTTTGTATATTTTCATTCGGAAAAGTGTCCAACATTTAGGACATTTTTTTTTAAAGGACGATTGGTCCAAATTGGCCAATTGTAATTTGGCCAATTTTCTTAAAATTAAGAAAAAATTATTTTTCGAAAGTGTCATTTTTGTATATTTTCATTCGGAAAAGTTTCCAACATTTAGGAAATTTTTTTTTAAAGAACGGTTGGTCCAAATTGGCCAATTGTAATTTGGCTAATTTTCTAAAATTAAGAAAAAATTATTTTTCGAAAGTGTCATTTTTGTATATTTTCATTCAGAAAAGTGTCCAACATTTACGACATTTTTTTTTAAAGCACAATTGGTCCAAATTGGCCAACTGTAATTTGGCCAATTTTCTAAAATTAAGAAAAAATTTAAAAAATATCTTTCGAAAGTGTCATTTTTGTTGTATATTTTCATTCGGAAAAGTGTCCAACATTTAGGACATTTTTTTTTAAAGGACGATTGGTGCAAATTAGCCAACTGTAATTTGGCCAATTTGTTTACGCATAAACATTTATAAAAAAATAATTTTTCAAGTCTCATTTTTGTATATTTTGATTCGAAAAATTGTCCAACATTTAGGACATTTTTTTTTAAGGGCGATTGGTCCAAATTGGCCAACTGTAATTTGGCCAATGTTCTTAAAATTAAGAAAAAATTATTTTTCGAAAGTGTCATTTTTGTATATTTTCATTCGGAAAAGCGTCCAACATTCAGGACATTTTTTTAAAAGGACGATTGGTCCAAATTGGCCAACTGTAATTTGGCCAATTTTCTAAAATTAAAAAAAAATTATTTTTCGAAAGTGTCATTTTTTGTATATTTTGATTCGAAAAATATCCAACATTTAGGACATTTTTTAAAAATGCCGATTGGTTCGAATGGCCAACTGCAATTTTTGGCCAATTTGTTCACGCATAAACATTTATAAAAAATTAATTTTTCAAAAGTGTCATTTGTGTATATTTTAATTGGGAAAAGTGGTCAAAATTAAGGACATTTTTTTTTTTCGACGGCAATTGGCTCAAATTGGCCTGCTGTAAATTTGGATACAAAGAAAAATCAGTAAAATACAGTTTAAATTTGAAATTATACAACGAGAAGCGTTTATATCTGGTGAAAAATGATGATCGTCCTTAGATTAGAAGTAGCGATACAGTTTGTCGTTATATATCAATACTTATATCTCTGAATGCTCGAAGGGTTTCGATCGCAGAAGCCCAACACACCAGGGGCCAATTCTATTGAATTCTCGATCCTTTCAAGCCCTTTGAAGGGATCTTTTATGATGATCCGTTAGCATGTCAATTTTTGTAAGGTTCTTCGAACGATTTCACATTGATTGCATCTACAGCCGATTTACAATTTTACTGAATGCCAATAGCACGTGGCTACACACTGAGAAAAATATACACGAGTGGCAACAATTTTTTTTCTATAGCTGTTAAAAATTTGATGTGTCAGCTTAAAATTTGCTGCGGTCGTTAAAAATTTACTCTAACCAGCTATGAAATTAAATATGGTGATTCTAAATTTAATATTGCAGCTAAAAAAAAAATTAGATATGACAGTTTCAAATTTATTGTGACAGCTACAAAAAATTAATTATGTTAGCTAAAAATTTGCTGTGTTCGTTCAAAATTTTGCGTACCAGCTGTGAAATTAAATATGACGATTTTAAATTTAGTGTTGTAGCTTAAAATTAGATAAGACAGTTTTAAATTTACGTCATCTAAGTTAGTTGTGGCGGCTAAAAATGTTGATATCTTGAAGAAACCAAATTTTTTTTTCAAGAAATTACTTTCATTCAGGCACTAAATTAATTAGCAAATTTTCATCAACACTAATCTCGTCTGTCATGCAAATAAATTGTCCTTAACTTAAGGGGAGGGAGTCAGGTAAAAAAAATTGATTTTGTAAATTCAATATCCTCCAAATCCTATTGCATATAAAAATGCCCAACGCACTATATTGTTGGTACTCGATGAAAGGATTTTTGACTGTCGTCTGACTTGCATATACTTTTAAATATTATCTTAAGCAAAGATCTTAGGTTTTCCATTCTGCGCATGATTCAGATCAAACTACTAGGCAGATTGGAATGGTTGACGTCTCATTTTCTTCTTCATGAAAAGATACACCGGCTGAATGGAGCAAACTATTTTTTTTCATTCTGAAAGCAAAGTTAATCACTGATTTAGAAAATAGCATAAAATTTATTTATTAATAATTATGTCATTTAAAAAATATTACCTTTTATTAACATTTGCTCCATTTAGCCGGTGTATCTTTTCATGAAGAAGAAAATGAGACGTCAACCATTTCAATCTGCCTGGTAGTTTGATCTGAATCATGCGGAGAATGGAAAACCTAAGAACTTCGCTTAAGATAATATTGAAAAGCATATGCAAGTCAGACGACAGTAAAAAATCCTTTCATCGAGTACCAACAATATAGTGCGTTGGCCATTTTTATATGCAATAGGATTTGGATGATATTGAATTTTCAAAATCAATTTTTTTGACCTGACTCCCTCCCCTTAATCATGAATCTGGCTCCCCAGCTCGCTATTTCATACCAAAATTCGCATAGCGGAAAAAAAGGGAAAGGAAAGGGAAGGGAGCCACCCTTCCCTTAATTAAATTCTGTTAAAAAATAGTGCAAAAATGATTAATTTATGATTCCCTCGAGTAATTTTGCACCACGTCATGTAATAATTTTCATTCCCTTCATAATTTCGTCATAAGTACGCACAGAAACTATTGTGGAGTGATCTAACCATGCGTTTATCCTAAAGTTAGCAGTTAGCTGTTGCAATGTAGCAGCATGATCACCTGACCATTACTCGAATCCGTCTAACGACATATAATTCAGTATCCGTTTAACGTTCAGCAGCGAAGACAACGATGGTATAGATACTATACGAGCTGCTCTTGCATATTATTTGTCGAGTTGAGAGAGAGGAGAAAGAATCATTTGGGACGCTAACCACCGGGAAATAAACTTGCTTTAGCGCTCGTTTTGTAGATAAATAGACCTAGAGGGGGTGTAAAAAGAGTTGAACCAGAAGATGCTCAGTGTCTTTTATCTTCACATATATATATATATACATATATACCCCACAACAGTATTTTCGATATTGGCTGCGATGAAAGTATGCAAAATAGGCATAGGGTAGAATGGGGCAAAATGGCAACACGGGGCATAATGGCACATCTCGTCAAAATGGCAACACACTGTTAAAAAAGATTGGAAGTTTTTATTCATAAACTCGTCATCGAAATTTAATATACAATTGTGGTATAAAATTCATGTACTTTTTCGGTAAAATTAAAGCAAATTATTAAAATTAAAGTACTTTTACTGTAAAATTAAAGTAAATTATTGAATGTGCTGTACCATACATTAATTTTACATTACACTTGTATATTAAATTTAATATAATTGTTTATAAATAAAAAGTACACTAAATTTCAAGTAGATTTTTTTTACAGTGCAGCAAAATGGAACCCAGAGAAATTAGTTTAGTGGGTTTATTTTAATCAAATATGAGATCCATTTCGAATTTATGAAATGTTATTTCGATAAAATAAAACTTACTTGAAATCAATAGGATTCATTTGAGTGAAATAAATTCTGTATGATTAAAATAAAATCAAAAAATTATGCTAGCATTTGAAGCAGAAATTTATTTAATTGCTGGCCTAATAGGATTTTACTTCGATCAAATAGAATTGCATACAAATAAATCGGTATTCATTTTTAATAGAATTTATTTGATTCAACCAAAATTTTATTGATTTTCAACATTTAATAATTTCAATCAACAAAAATTTATGTACCCTGGAACAAATATGTATTTCATACAATTTTTAATTTTTTTTTCATTTCTAGCATATTTATTTATTTGAGGCAACTTTTCAATGTTTTATGTATATATTTAAAAATATCTAGTTAAAACGACTAAATATATGCATCGGATATTTTTTATTAAATTCATTTGGAACTATTTTTCAATCGAATATATATTCATTTCCTTTAATCATTGGATATTATTATTATCAAAATGTAACATGAAAAACTTTTTTTTTTCAGCGCCTCCATTTTTTATTAAACTTTTTTTTTTAATCAACGTTTATATAACCGTCGACCCAAATAAATATTTTTATAGATTTTAATACATCACTCAATAACTAATAATACTAACAAATACATTTTTTTATTTTTAAGTTATTACTTACAAATAAAAAGAATTTTAAATAATAAATTATTTGTAAAAAATTTATTTGCAAGTAATAACTTACAAATAAATTTTTTTATTTGTAAGTTATTACTTACAATTTAAACATTTATTTATTTACTTACAAATTTTTTTATTTGCAAGTAATAACTTACAAATAAAAAAATTATTTGAATTCAATAGAAGTCTATTAAATCAGCATGCAAATAAGAAATTTTATTTCCGATGCCTAGATTCTAGTCCCGTTAACTAGATTATTTTTTCTGGCTGTATTAGACCGTATTACAAATATTACAAATAAAAAAAATGTATTTTCCTTAACCAAATTCCACTAGATCTTTTTTATTCTGAATGTGCCATTATGCCCCGCGTTGCCATTTTGCCCCGTTCTTCTCTATAACGTTGCTGATACGTTAGCTCCAATCACCATCTTATGTAGATGTATGTTGTCGTCTATTAGTCGCGAGGAAACTCTCATGGCGAAAGCCCAGTAGCCGCTTTACTTCGGTTGCACGCTCTTGCTGCTTTTGCTTTTGCTTTTGCTGCTGCTGCTGCTGCTGCAGCTGGACAGCTCTCTTTCGATCGTTCGGTTCGCGGACTCGAGAGCGAGATCGTTAAAGTAATTGCGCGCTGCTTAAACGGACGTAAAGACTTGGCAACCGCAACCCGAAACAATGGGAGCTGCTCTCGTGTTTTCTCGCCCTCTCTTTTTCTTTCTCTGTCTTTTTCTTTGGCGAATCACAAAACTAGTAGCAAATATATATATCGTTGCTCTGGTGATTGTTTGAAAGGGGTTAAGGGGAAGGTATGTAAATTCCAGCTCAATCGACTGGATCGTGATTGCTCGTGCTTTCCATGGATTCCAGTGAAACTGTTGAAGCGGAAGGTGATGTGGCCTTCGAATTCGACTGAAGTACTCGGTAATAACACGGCCTAGTCTTTGCAACTTGGTGCTCGATTGCTTTGCTTTGCTTTGCTTACTTTGCTGTATTGCCTGCCTCACTGATTCTTCACTATGTCACTAGGTAAATGAGATAATAAATCCCACGGTTGATCGATAATAATGTTGTCACAGGATGAGTAAGAAGTCTCAACGTCTTCTATGTGTAAATATATATATATATATGTATATTTGGATGTGTATTGTATTTCTACAGGCAATTTGTGATTTAGCTGGAAATTGCTTGGGACAAATAGTTCAGCCATTCTTTACCCGTAACCTTTTCTGAGAAACTTAAGTACAGTTGATTTGGGGTTGACTTTAGTAAAAAAAAAAATGTCTGCGGCAAATAATAGAGATGGGAATAATGTTGTTGTTGGATTTTCGGATTGAAGAAAGTGAAGTTTGAAAAAAATTGAAGTCAAAAGAAATTACAGTCATTACACCGAGAGAAAAGATTTCATTGACGTCAAAGAAATGGGTGGATTGATTTTTTTTTCATTGATTTCAACGAAATAGTGCATTTGAATTTCAAAGAGAACATTTCATTGCCTGTAAATAAAGATTTACTTAGTGAGCATATAATAAAGAAACAGTTTTATTGATTTAGAGACACGTATTCATTGGTTCAACGAAACGTTTTCATTGATCTCTCTCTCGCACCTAACCTCACTTTTTTGTTTTCCGGTTCTCCCGAACGAACGGCTTCGAGTTTCGAGAAGCCAGAAGCTTAGCCTATTTCTGCCGTACTTCCTTACATACTCACAAAATTTGAGCTTTATCTGCCGCGTACTTCAGGAAAAAATAGGTTTCGAAATTTTGAGGTGGTAAGAAGAAAGTACTTAGTGAGCATATAATAAAGAAACAGTATTATTGATTTAGAGACACGTTTTCATTGGTTCAAAGAAACGTTTTCATTGATCTCTCTCTCGCACCTAACCTCACTTTTTTGTTTTCCGTTTCTCCCGAACGAACGGCTTCGATTTTCGAGGAGCCATAAACTTAGCCTATTTCTGCCATACTTCCTTACATACTCACAAAATTTGAGCTTTATCTGCCGCGTACTTCAGGAAAAAATAGGTTTCGAAATTTTGAGGTGGTAAGAAGAAAGCACTTAGTGAGCATATAATAAAGAAACAGTTTTATTGATTTAGAGACACGTTTTCATTGGTTCAAAGAAACGTTTTCATTGATCTCTCTCTCGCACCTAACCTCACTTTTTTGTTTTCCGGTTCTCCCGAACGAACGGCTTCGAGTTTCGAGAAGCCAGAAGCTTAGCCTATTTCTGCCGTACTTCCTTACATACTCACAAAATTTGAGCTTTATCTGCCGCGTAGTTCAGGAAAAAAAAGGTTTCGAAATTTTTAGCTGATAAGAAGAAAGTACTTAGTGAGCATATAATAAAGAAACAGTATTATTGATTTAGAGACACGTTTTCATTGGTTCAAAGAAACGTTTTCATTGATCTCTCTCTCGCACCTAACCTCACTTTTTTGTTTTCCGGTTCTCCCGAACGAACGGCTTCGAGTTTCGAGAAGCCAGAAGCTTAGCCTATTTCTGGCATACTTCCTTACATACTCACAAAATTTGAGCTTTATCTGCCGCGTACTTCAGGAAAAAATAGGTTTCGAAATTTTGAGGTGGTAAGAAGAAAGTACTTAGTGAGCATATAATAAAGAAACAGTTTTATTGATTTAGAGACACGTTTTCATTGGTTCAAAGAAACGTTTTCATTGATCTCTCTCTCGCACCTAACCTCACTTTTTTTGTTTTCCGGTTCTCCCGAACGAACGGCTTCGAGTTTCGAGAAGCCAGAAGTTTAGCCTATTTCTGCCGTACTTCCTTACATACTCACAAAATTTGAGCTTTATCTGCCGCGTACTTCAGGAAAAAATAGGTTTCGAAATTTTGAGGTGGTAAGAAGAAAGTACTTAGTGAGCATATAATAAAGAAACAGTTTTATTGATTTAGAGACACGTTTTCATTGGTTCAAAGAAACGTTTTCATTGATCTCTCTCTCGCACCTAACCTCACTTTTTTGTTTTCCTGTTCTCCCAAACGAACGGCTTCGATTTTCGAGGAGCCATAAGCTTAGCCTATTTCTGCCATACTTCCTTACATACTCACAAAATTTGAGCTTTATCTGCCGCGTAGTTCAGGAAAAAATAGGTTTCGAAATTTTGAGGTGGTAAGAAGAAAGTACTTAGGGAGCATATAATAAAGAAACAGTTTTATTGATTTAGAGACACGTTTTCATTGGTTCAAAGAAACGTTTTCATTGATCTCTCTCTCGCACCTAACCTCACTTTTTTGTTTTCCGGTTCTCCCGAACGAACGGCTTCGAGTTTCGAGAAGCCAGAAGCTTAGCCTATTTCTGCCATACTTCCTTACATACTCACAAAATTTGAGCTTTATCTGCCGCGTAGTTCAGGAAAAAATAGGTTTCGAAATTTTGAGGTGGTAAGAAGAAGGTTTCATTGAATGAGAGACGACATCTTTGAAATCAATGAAAAAGCTTCATTGGTTTAAAGAAATGTTTCTTCGAATCAATGTCACTACTTTTCATTGAGTTGGAGAACATTCAAAGAAAAGATAGTATTGAAATTCAAGTATTTCATTTCATTGGCAAAGATTTCCGTGAATCAATGAAACTTTTTCTCTCGGTGTAATAGCTGCGAATGTTAGCTTTTATCAATCAGGACATGATGCACATCACATTTCTAATTCTGATTTTTTTTAAACTATAATTTAGACGTATAGATATTAAATTTTTCTCTCAGTGAGAATTCTGAATCTGTGATTTGGAATTGAATCTCAATGAGTGTTTGAATTTTTGGTTCATTGTTAAAATATAAATTATGTCCAAAAATGGTATGATTAATTGAGTTGACAGAATTTATTTTACAGATTTGAATGAGGTAGTTGGGTACCACTGACGTGGGCACCACAGGGGATAAAACTCGATATCTTAGCCGCAAGGAAGTGTCCCGTCGCACGTGCCGACCGTATGTCACCGAATCCCTCGAAGGATGACTTTGTCGTAGGTCCCGACTGGCCGCATTCTCATTGGGACGAAATATAGTCTGAATATGGATGTATTCCGACTATATTTATGTACAACTATTTTCCCTCAACGAATAACCATCCGAAATTGGCTATTTTATAGATTTATCTCATAATTAATTTATCCTTCATAATTAATTAATTTGTAAATAACTATTTAGCTCATTAGCTAAAAAAAATTTGGTAGTTAGAGAGCATATAGATTTTTTTTCGAAAAATCCATAGTCTTACTAAATCTGACCATTTGTTTCAATTATTGCATCCGAAGTTGACGTCAGAATAATTGAATGTATTAACCAAAATATAAGAGACAATCGTACAGATTTTTTAGACATTTTAAATATTTAGCACAAATTCAATACCGAGCGTTCTTCAACATTAATTTATTTGTAAATAATTATTTAGCTCATTTAGTTAAAAAAATTCAGCAGCGAGAGAAGATATTAGATTTTTTTTTTCGAAAATTTCATGGTCTTATAAAATATGACCATGTGATTAAATTATTGCATCCGATTTTAGCACGGGAATAATTACACTAAATGTATTACCCAACATATAATAGACACTCTTACAGATTTCTACACATTTTAAATATTTAGTTCAAATTCAATACCGAGCGGACTTCATCATTACTTTATTTGTAAATAATTATTTCGCTCATTGGTTGAAAAATTGCCGCATCGATGGAGCGTACAGATTTTTTTTTTTTTTTTTTAAATTCAGCGTCCCATAAAATCTGACCAGCTGGTTAAATTATTGCATCCGAATTTGGCACTGCAATAATATTGCATCCAAAGTTGGCGCTGCAATAATTACACTATATGTATTACCCAACATATAATAGCCACTCTTACAGATTTCTAGCCATTTAAAATATTTAGCTCAAATTCATTACCGATTGTTCTTCATTATTACTTTATTTGTAGATAAACTATTTAGCTCAGTAGTTTAAAAAATTGTCGCATCCATAGAACGTACAATTTTTTTTTCTTTCATTTCATCGTTTCATAAAATTTGACCAGCTGGTTCAATTATTGCATCCGAATTTGCCATCGATATAATTACACTATATGTTAAACTTTTATATTTAGCTCAAATTTAATACCGATCGTCCTTCACCATTACATTATTTATAAATAACTATTATCTCATTGATTTAAAAAAATTTCGCATCCATAGAGCGTATAGATTTTTCCCTTTTTTTTTTAAATCTGACCACACCGAGAGAAAAAGTTTCATTGAATCACGGAAATCTTTGCCAATGAAATGAAATACTTGAATTTCAATACTATCTTTTCTTTGAATGATCTCAAACTCAATGAAAAGTAGGGACATTGATTCGAAGAAACATTTCTTTAAACCAATGAACCTTTTTCATTGATTTCAAAGATATCGTCTCTGATTCAATGAAACCTTCTTCTTACCACCTCAAAATTTCGAAACCTATTTTTTCCTGAAGTACGCGGCAGATAAAGCTCAAATTTTGTGAGTATGTAAGGAAGTACGGCAGAAATAGGCTACGCTTCTGGCTCCTCGAAACTCGAAGCCATTCGTTCGGTAGAACCGGAAAACAAAAAAAGTGAGGTTAGGTGCGAGAGAGAGTTCAATGAAAACGTTTCTTCGAACCAATGAAAACGTCTCTTTAAAACAATGAAACTGTTTCTTTATTTTATGCTCACTAAGTACATCTTTATTTACAGGCAATGAAATGTTCTCTTTGAAATTCAAATGCACTATTTCATTGAAATCAAAGAAATATTTCGTTGAAATCAATGAAAAAAGAATCAATCCACCGAAGAAACATTTCTTTAAACCAATGAACCTTTTTCATTGATTTCAAAGATATCGTCTCTGATTCAATGAAACCTTCTTCTTCCCACCTCAAAATTTCAAAACCTATTTTTTCCTGAAGTACGCGGCAGATAAAGCTCAAATTTTGTGAGTATGTAAGGAAGTACGGCAGAAATAGGCTACGCTTCTGGCTCCTCGAAACTCGAAGCCGTTCGTTCGGTAGAACCGGAAAACAAAAAAGTGAGGTTAGGTGCGAGAGAGAGTTCAATGAAAACGTTTCTTCGAACCAATGAAAACGTCTCTTTAAAACAATGAAACTGTTTCTTTATTATATGCTCACTAAGTACATCTTTATTTACAGGCAATGAAATGTTCTCTTTGAAATTCAAATGCACTATTTCATTGAAATCAAAGAAATATTTCGTTGAAATCAATGAAAAAAGAATCAATCCACCGAAGAAACGTTTCTTTAAACCAATGAAACTTTTTCATTGATTTCAAAGATATCGTCTCTGATTCAATGAAACCTTCTTCTTCCCACCTCAAAATTTCAAAACCTATTTTTTCCTGAACTACGCGGCAGATAAAGCTCAAATTTTGTGAGTATGTAAGGAAGTACGGCAGAAATAGGCTACGCTTCTGGCTCCTCGAAACTCGAAGCCGTTCGTTCGGTAGAAGCGGAAAACAAAAAAGTGAGGTTAGGTGCGAGAGAGAGTTCAATGAAAACGTTTCTTCGAACCAATGAAAACGTCTCTTTAAAACAATGAAACTGTTTCTTTATTATATGCTCACTAAGTAAATCTTTATTTACAGGCAATGAAATGTTCTCTTTGAAATTCAAATGCACTATTTCATTGAAATCAATGGAAAAAAAAATAAATCAATCCACCCATTTCTTTGGTGTCAATGAAATCTTTTCTCTCGGTTAAATTATTGCACTCGAATTTGGCGTTGGAATATTATTGCATCCAAAATTGGCGTCAGAATAATCATACTATATGTGTATTACCCAACATATAATAGGCACTCTTAGTTGGCAAGTTCAATGCGTGCACGGCTGTCACTTAGGTACACATACGCCATAGGTCGATGGCTCGTGTGTGCCGCTCTGAAAGATATGGACTCGTCGAATTAGCAGAGGGACCGTTCGTTTCTCGACGAGTCTACGTTCAGCTTATACAGCGTAGACACAGAAAGAGAGAGAGAGGATCGAGTCTTGCGTGTTGGCAGGAGGCCGGCTCATCATTCTCCGGGCGTACCGCTCGTCCAATTTTCCGCGCGTGTCGACGAATCGCGCACTGAGTGCTCAGTATTTTTTTTTCTTTTTTCTTTTTTTTTTTTTCTCTCAGTGCGTGTCGCGACATTATTTTTTTCGTGCTCGTTGGTTCAAGTAATGTTAAAGCTGTTCATGACATCGGTTGTAGAGGATGCGACACAATCCTGAGAAATGAGAAATTGTTTTAGTCCTGGCCAAGTATACATAACGACTATTCATTGTTGGCCCAGGTGAATTTTTTTCTTTTTTTTATAGCTTGTTCTACATTTTGCAAACTAATTATTAGGAGCTAACATGTGACTGTCAACACTGAGAAAAATAATCACATAGTGGATGATGTATATTTTGCGTTGGCGGCAAATTCATTTGCTGCCAAATTTGTGCAGTGTGAAAATAATTTGCATCCTGACTTAAATCATTTTGGAGATAATGATAATGCATTGGAGATTTATGAAAACATTAAATAGATCGATGATTATTTAAATTATTGGAATTATTATATTAGATAGTAGATCATTAAAATTATAGAAATTATTATATTGGATAGTAGATCATTAAAATTATAGAAATTATTATATTGGATAGTAGATCATTAAAATTGTAGAAATTATTATATTGGATAGTAGATCATTAAAATTATAGAAATTAGTATATTAAATAGTAGGTCATTAAAATTGTAGAAATTATTATATTAAATTGTAGGTCATTAAAATTATATAAATTATTATGTTAAATAGTAGATCATTAAAATTCTAGAAATTATTATATGAAATAGTAGATCATTAAAATTCCAGAAATTATTATTTGAAATAGCAGATCATTAAAATTCTAGAAATTATTATATTAAATAGTAGATCATTAAAATTATTGAAATTAGTATATTAAATAGTAGATCATTAAAATTATAGAAATTATTACATTAAATAGTAGATCATTAAAATTCTAGAAATGATTATATGAAATAGTAGATCATTTAAATTATAGAATTTATTACATTAAATAGTAGATCATTAAAAATATATAAATTATTATATTAAATAGCAGAACATTGAAATTATAGAAATTATTATATTAAATAGTAGATCATTAAAATTATAGAAAAAGTATCGAAAGAATAAAAATTACCGGTCGAGAAAACGAAGTGTCACAATATCCTCTACACAAGACGAACCAACCATGTGAACTTACCATATCTATTAACTTACCTGCGCAGTTCAAGCGATACGAGTCATCGTAAAAAAGAATACGACGTCGTCGATATCACAGCTTTATCAACTCATTATTATTACATTTCACGATTAACTGTATATAGTCGATGCATTTGCAGTTCCGTCATTGTGCACCGAATCGTGTACTTTTTTGTTAGGCAAAAAATCAATCGGTTGCAGAATTAAATGTGATAAATCCTGCTTCGTATTTTCATCATTATTTCGCGTAAAATTGTGTGTAAAGAGATGATTTTATGTTGAATTGTATCCACTAGAAATTATGTCCTTTCATTAAGCTGCAATTGAGCAAAAAATGGACAACAGGGGCACAAAAACGAAACAACGCTGAAAAAAAAATGACATTGATTCAATAAATCCTTCGTTTGCGAACTGCAAAAAATAACCGTTGTCAATTCAATTTTTTTCTTATAATTTCATATGATTTAAAGAATAACTGTAAAATAGGCGAAGCAATATTTAACACAGAAATGATGAAATGATATGAACTTTTTCAAAGAAGAAGTTCATATTCTTACAATCCAATTTTTTGTAATTATAATTAGGAAGAATATGAAAGAGACAATTTAAAAAAAAACTTGTATTTGGCAGACCAAATACAGTAGCTATTTGAAAAAAAATCAATGACATTTTTATAGGTGTATTCTGTGCGTTTCTGAGGCCTGCCAATGTCCGCCATTTTGAACCGTCGCGTGGACATCTTTGTTATTCACAAAATCAGTCTGTTGCAAAATGAACGATGACAAATCTTGTCTCGTACAATCAAGTATGTTCATCATTATCTTGTGGACAATTGTGCATGAAGAGATGATTTTACGTAGAATTGCATCGACTAGAAATGATGTCCTGTCATAAAGCTACAATCGAGTAGAAAATGGAGGAAAGACGCGCAAGAACGATAATGTCGTGTGCGTTTCTCACATGTCCTCATGTGCATGTGAGTCTCAGTTCACGAGCGTCAGCCAACAACAATGTTCATTTATGTGTATATAGCAATGTAGCAGACGAAGAAAAAGTAAAAGACGAAGGGAGGGGATAGACATGCATGTGTAAGCCGAGAAGCGCGGCCGGAACGGTGATTACTTCGCTACAGAGACATCATTGTCGCCGTGGAATACAATTAGCAGTAAATTAGCATACGCCCATCGAGTCCGATAATAAAATCCCGCATATTATAATGATTACATCGGATTTTACAATGACCGCGCCACGTCGACCACAAATTATTAATTTAATGGCGCGCGAGAAGGTTCGTTGTGTTTCGCGGAGCTACATTCGACTGACGGGCTGTGGACTGCCCGGAAGGGGATTACGGCCCTCGTGGAAATACGTGCCAATGGTAGAAAATTCTTATCCCACTTCATTTCATGCTCAATGTACAAGCAATACTTATAACACAACCGGTACGTTAATTTAATACGGCCTCGGAAATGTCTGTCAAAAATGATATCAAAACCTCGCTGTCCGGACTTTCATATCGTAATTCTTGAATTATTGGGTATATCAAAGTCATGTGGCGTTTTGGTTATGTCACATTATTATAAGAACGTATATTGGTTTATTGTTACAGGTACGCATATTATCGGGGGTCTTGTTCTATGCGGTAATTGAACGATAATTGAAAGTCGTAGAAACTCATACTTAACGCCCACCTTCGGTATAACCCTCGACCAGCGACTGTAATTCACTCTTGGAATAATACCTACTCGAAAGGCGTACATGTCAAATACGTATAGTATCTTATATCCATCCCTTCTTCTTGTGGTTTCGACGGACAAGACATGGCTTTGAACCCTCGTCTGCTGAAATACCGAGACGTTGGTATTTCAGTTCTTACTTAAGACCAAAAGATGAGGTTTTGATGTACGCTTGCTCTGTTCAATTTCATAGAAACGTCATTTCGTTTCATATGGAATTATATTTTGAGTGACGAAAGCAAAAACTATTTGAAAAATTGGAGATGGCTGTAAGAAAAAAAACTGTAGTTCACGCGTCCGTCGCTAGGTGGCTGAGCGGCTATAACTGTTTCTCGCTAACGCTACGTCGTCTCATAATCTTGTACTTTATTTATCACAGAAAATTAACGTAAATTTTACACAAAATGGACAACAATAAGGAGGTAAAATTAATATGGGTTTCTAATAAAATATGTCATTTTTTTAATACAAAAAATACAACAATCTTATAAAATTTACAGACCAGATTTTTTTTTCGATTTTATACTATTTCCTACCAAACTTAAAAAAATTATTGCCATTCTCCTATACCACATAAAAATAATTCCGACTTACAACAGTATAAACATTTTCATGAACAAAATGTCCGTCTACGCCGAAACTTCAACGTTGTACAGCAAAAAATATTTGCCCGGTACGATCGCTAAGATTCTTAACGTAGATCGCTATCTGGCGAATATTTTGAGGTCTTAAGTGTGCAGCGGGGGTAGAAGTTGGGTGTAGGAGGTTCAGAACGCGGAGAGTTCAATTCCAGTGATGGAAGGTGTGCTGTTGAGGAACAGAGAAAGACTGAGAGCTACTCTCTGACCAACAACGAGAGAATAAAATAAAAAGCGGTGGAGTCTCCGCGCGCTTGGCTGTCTCGACTCGGTTATTACAAGATATTTCGGAGGTCGGACTCGCGGGGCGCTCATCCCGTTCTTGTCTGAGTTGTGCAGGGATACACTACTATATAGCTACTATTCCAGCCCTCTTGCCTCCCGCGAGCCAGCGATTCTCCGACAAGAACCCCGCGAGAGAGCCTCGACGATCTCCTCGCGTCTCTCGACTCTTCTCCTGCAGTCGTGCACGCTCGTAAACGCGTCTCGTATTTCGCGGCGTTATAGACAGCGTCGGGGTATATAAACGTCTCATCCTATGTACTTACCGGTGTGCGCCCCCTATGTATCGCGCCCGCACGCTTGCTATACGAGTTTCTCTCTCTATCTCACTCTCTCTCGCTTTTCAACTCGTGCATATATAATTTTAAGGGCGTTCACGTGTGCGTGAACGCGACTTTTCCAGCCAACATAGCTGCTGGCTATTCTGTACACTGTACGACGTACAGTGTTAATACAGTAGTGCACATCTCTTAAAATAATATGTTACAGAACGGCAAGAGCCTCAAACAAATTTGATCTCGTATAAGAGAGTAAATAACTGGAATAGATTAAATATTCAATCAATTGAAGCTGATTTTTTTATCAAATTATTTTTATTATTAATATTAAATTAATTTTATACATTCTTAAGGGCGTTCATTGAATTGTAAAAGCAATTTAAAGCTGAATGTATTATTTAATTATTTAGCAGTCAAATGTTTTATTGGTTATCTTTAATTTAACTCAATTCAGATTTTATGCCTTATATTTAAAAAAATAATTTCAATATAATGTTTATAGTTCACAGATTCATAAAAAAATATTTCTTATAACAGATAAATGATAACAATATAATTTTATAAATAAAACAATTTCTTGCAATATCATTATTTCTCTCAGAGCCTCACACAAATAAATTTGATTTCACATAGTGATATTAAATAGCATTATAACCCGTTTGACGTCTTCGTGCAGTTCTCTTCTATATCTTGTTGTTTAGTTCTCGTTTTTCGATCATTGCTCCTCGCCGAGTATGCCAGGGCGTCGCACGCGATCATGATTTCGACGGATATGCCTTAGGCGGCCACCGCAACGCTCTCTTTCGTCATTTCTGATTCTTCCCTCGTATATACTCTTCATGTATATACGTCGCACGGTAAACTCGCACGCGGCATTTCTAACTCCGAACACCTGTATACAATATAGAGCCATTCGACCATGTGAGTATCGGACAGACCCACGCAATGCCAATCTCCACCATAACCGCAAACCCTGATACATAAAGCTATGTGCAAAATCAGAGATGACTATGAGAGCAAAACTGTAGTTCACGCGAGCGCCGCTAGGTGGCGAAGCGGCTGTAACTGTTTCTCGCAAACGCTACGTCGGCACTGTTAGAACTGTAGATCGTAGACAAGTCATGAAGTTGATAAGACAATGAATATAATATAGGTCTTCTAATAAACCTTTATTAATGTCAAACACATCTTGACAGTTTGAAGATAATTTTATGACTGAGTTAAACCAAGAATTAAATAAACAAATTGTCTCTTGTTTTACAAAAAACGTGAGCGGGTCAAAACATCAATCAGTGAGAGTTGAATTCGTACGGATCGTTCGAAGCCCTCTGCTTCAACAGCCGCCGATTGTATAGAACCTAAATTGATAATTTTGTATTTTTTTGTGGGCAGAAAAATTATGTAAATTTTACACAAAAAGGACAACAATAATGTGGTAAAATTAATATGGGCAAAATAGAAGATGGCTCTGAGAGCAAAACTGTAGTTCACCCGGGCGCCGCTAGGTGGCGAAGCGGCTGTAACAGTTTCTCGCAAATGCTGCGTCGCCAATTATTGTACAGGACATAAATTGATAATTTTGTATTTTTTGTGGGCAGAAACTTTATCTAAAATGTATACAAATAGGACAACAATAATGTGATAAAATTAACATAGGTAAAATAGGCGATGGCTATGAGAACTAAACTGTAGTTCACCCGGGCGCCGCTAGGTGGCGAAGCGGCTGTAACTGTTTCTCGCAAACGATACGGTGCTACCGATTGTCTAGGACCTCAATTGATAATTTTGTGTTTTTTATGCACAGAAAATTTATGTAAATTAAACATAAAAAGGACAACAATAATGTCGTAAAATTAATATGGTTTTTAAATAAAATGTCATTTGTTTTTTAAATACAAAAAAAATACAATGATGTGATAAAATGTAAAATCCCCATTTTCTTGTCTGTCGCTTTTGATTCTACAAAATTTCTTCACGGTATATACGTTGCGCGGTAAAATTGCGCGCGGCACTTCTAACTCCGAACACCTGTGTACGGTATAGGGCAACTCGACCACGTGTGTATCGGACCGACCCGCGCAGTGCCGGTCTCGACCATAACCGCAACGGCTAATACATGCTCGCAGACAACGCTATGGCCCAGACGAATTTTATAGGTCGTTCGACGGTTTCGAGTTTAATAGCCGAATTCCATGCGCGCGAACTGCCAACTGTATAATACGTAGCCCAGGATGAGAAGAGATTCTTGCAAAGTTCGACGGATTTCGTCTTCAACGTCTCGTGCCAATCTTATAAATTTGAAGAAAAGTATTTTTTATAATAATTTTAATCACTAAGTAGACAAGTTTACATATTTTTTTAATTTATGTAATTATGCGACTGAAATTTAAGTATTGAAATAAATTCCAACAATGTAGTTGAAATTATTGCTTAAGTAGTTAAAATAGTTTTTAACTTATTTTTGGGCGAATATAAAAATTTGCAGAATTTTGCAATAATTAGGAATAATTGCATCGTTCAGTAATTTTTTAATTTATTTATAATAAATAATAAAATCAAGAATCAATCAGATAATTATTAATACAAATAACTTAGAGTATTCATTTTTTGACACGAAATATAAAAAATACTTAGTCATTTAAATGGTACTCAAGTCGATGGTTTAACTATCGTAAATTAAAAATTATCGTGGTTTTTTTTCATCGTGCATATTTTGCTTTTTCAAAGAAGAAATAACGCATGAAATATCCGGATTATTTCGGCTATTTCCCGACAAATTTATCTTATATATTTTATTTAACAGATTAATAGCTTTTTTGACAATAAATAATAAAATCATAATTTTATTATAAAAAAAATATTAACAATACTTATTAATTCAAAAGATCCTGAAGTCGATGACCTAACCTAACGCACCTTAATGTAAATTCAAAATTATCCTGCAAATTTCGATTTTTTTTAAAAACCGTAATAAACCATGAAATATTAGGACTCCTTTATTCTTTTTTTTTTTTAAGGCGACCGGCTATTATGCCGACAAATATACCTATGGGGCACTTTAAGTTCCTGCACGGGTTGCAAGTGTTCTCTCGGTGATGCAGTCGCGTGCTTTTGCCGTCCCTATAAACTACTCACTTTTACGCGCGTACGCATAATAATATTATTCAGACATATATTATTTTACTTGGGATACGAGCACATACAAGAGGCACAACGTTACACACGGCCTTGCCTAAAAAAAAAAACCTTCGCAGCTGTGGACTTGGTATACGAAAGTATATATATCATATATGCTTGTGCACTACATATACATACAATGCGTTACTCGAGGCGCGATGTACAGAATGAAGGAAGAAGGAGAATAAGGCGAGGCGCCTGGAGTCCCTCGAACCTCACACTTTTTTGGATGGTCGTACGTTTCGCGAACGTGATGCTCTTGCCGTATGCAATGCATGCTTCAGGGCTGCACAGCAGCAGCAACAGCAGCAGCAGAAGCAGCAGCAATTTGTCCGAGAGACGCAAGTCGACAATTAATGTAATTACACATGTCCGATGAAAATAATCGTACTTTAGTCGCTTCGCATATGTAATATAATAAGACTCGGTGTGCGAGTCGTCGATGCAACGACCGCAGCAGCTGCACATCTTTTATTTAAGATATTCTCCCCCATTTTTATTATTATTTATTATATTTATTTTTTTTTATCTCGTTTCTCTTATATACATTTCTCGGGGTGTTCGTGATGGCTCTTGGGATTCTTGAGGAACTTGAATATTAATGAAACTTGAATATGAAATCTCGATTTGTTTCTGTTGGGGAGGAAAAAAAATCTTTTATTTAAGATATTCTCCCCTATTTTTATTATTATTATTTTTTTAATCTTGTTTCTCTTATATACATTTTTCGGGGTGTTCGTGATGGCTCTCGGGATTTTTGAGAAACTTGAATATGAAATCACGACTTGTTTCTGTTGAAGTTGGAAATTTTTTTTTAAATTTAAGATATTCTCCCCCATTTTTATTTTTATTTATTATATTTATTTCTTTTTATCTCGTTTCTCTTATACAGGGTGACAATTCCCAGGTGGCCACCTCCTTTTTATTCGTTGTGGAGCTTGATTTTGATTAGTTTAAGGGGCGGTTTTTTAATAATTTTTCATGAACTTTCGTATGTAAGTGTCTATTTTTTTCTTAAGTGTGTAGTTTTTCAGTTATAAAAATATTTATCTCGGAAAAAATGCGAAATTATGTTTCGACCACAAATTCGTAAAGATCATGAAATTAGGAATTCAGAAATATAAGCAGTTCTTCATTCCGAGCTATTTTCGCGAAGAAAATGAATTTTGAAGTTGCTCAATTTCTGTTTAAACTGACGTCAACGGAAAGTGGCGTACGGGCTCACGTCTGTCAATGTTCGATGATGTTTTCAAACGTCAGTGGGACACGGAGTAAAAAAAGTGAGGTTTTGTTGCCCAGTGTCACGACGCATCATACTCAGGAATTATGTGGAAGATAATAATAAGTTCAATTAATCGAAAGTGTTCGATATTCTTTTCATGTGCACGGAAAAAAGGCTTGGTTGGAACTACCAAGTGCTATGGTTATATATGCGCCAGACAATTAATTGGTTAGACCATCCAAGTAATTTGTTAGGCTACCAATTTCTTGGTTGGTCTAACCAAGTCACTTGGTTAGCTTACCAAGTCACTCGGCTGGTCTAACCAAGTCACTTGGTTAGCTTACCAAGTCACTTGGTTAGTCTAACCAAGAAATTGGTAGCCTAACCAAGAAATTGGTCGGTCTAACCAATTAATTGTCTGGCGCATATATAACCATAGCACTTGGTTGTTTCAACCAAGCCTTTCTTTCCGTGTGTTAGATATTCTTTTCAAAGGATTAGATATTCTCTACACACTTTCCACTCTCTCAACTTATTCTCAACTCGTTCTTCACTCATCCTGAACCGCTGAACTTACTCTCAATGTGTTATCGACTCGCTCACAACTTACTTTCAACTTATTAATAAATTACTCTCAACTTACACAAAACTGTAAGAAAGCTCAACAACGTTATCTTGGGAATACCAATTAAATTGGCGAATGATTAATTTTCTTTAGAGATTGGGTCGTGATCGACTTGTGGAACCTTCGAAACAACAAGTAACCTCTTCGATCTTCCGATTACAATTGGGATATTCAGATTAACACGCTGGTGGACTTGCAGAACTGACCGACATCTCGTTCTTCATCGTCCTGAACCGCTGAACTTACTCTCAATGTGTTATCGACTCGCTCACAACTTACTTTCAACTTATTAATAAATTACTCTCAACTTACACAAAACTGTAAGAAAGCTCAACAACGTTATCTTGGGAATACCAATTAAATTGGCGAATGATTAATTTTCTTTAGAGATTGTGTCGTGATCGACTTGTGGAACCTTCGAAACAACAAGTAACCTCTTCGATCTTCCGATTACAATTGGGATATTCAGATTAACACGCTGGTGGACTTGCAGAACTGACCGACATCTCGTTCTTCACTCGTCCTGAACCGCTGAACTTACTCTCAATGTGTTATCGACTCGCTCACAACTTACTTTCAACTTATTAATAAATTACTCTCAACTTACACAAAACTGTAAGAAAGCTCAACAACGTTATCGTGGGAATACCAATTAAATTGGCGAATGATTAATTTTCTTTAGCGATTGTGTCCTGATCGACTTGTGGAACCTTCGAAACAACAAGTAACCTCTTCGATCTTCCGATTACAATTGGGATATTCAGATTAACACGCTGGTGGACTTGCAGAACTGACCGGCATCTCGTTCTTCATCGTCCTGAACCGCTGAACTTACTCTCAATGTGTTATCGACTCGCTCACAACTTACTTTCAACTTATTAATAAATTACTCTCAACTTACACAAAACTGTAAGAAAGCTCAACAACGTTATCTTGGGAATACCAATTAAATTGGCGAATGATTAATTTTCTTTAGAGATTGTGTCGTGATCGACTTGTGGAACCTTCGAAACAACGAGTAACCTCTTCGATCTTCCGATTACAATTGGGATATTCAGATTAACGCTGGTGGACTTGCAGAACTGACCGGCATCTCGTTCTTCATCGTCCTGAACCGCTGAACTTACTCTCAATGTGTTGTCGACTCGCTCACAACTTACTTTCAACTTATTAATAAATTACTCTCAACTTACACAAAACTGTAAGAAAGCTCAACAACGTTATCGTGGGAATACCAATTAAATTGGCGAATGATTAATTTTCTTTAGAGATTGCGTCGTGATCCACTTGTGGAACCTTTGAAACAACGAGTAACCTCTTCGATCTTCCGATTACAATTGGGATATTCAGATTAACGCTGGTGGACTTGCAGAACTGACCGGTATCTCGTTCTTCATCGTCCTGAACCGCTGAACTTACTCTCAATGTGTTATCGACTCGCTCACAACTTACTTTCAACTTATTAATAAATTACTCTCAACTTACACAAAACTGTAAGAAAGCTCAACAACGTTATCTTGGGAATACCAATTAAATTGGCGAATGATTAATTTTCTTTAGAGATTGTGTCGTGATCGACTTGTGGAATCTTCGAAACGAGTAACCTCTTCGATCTTCCAATTACAATTGGAATTTTCAGATTAACGCTGGTGGACTTGCAGAACCGACCTGAATCCCGTTCTTCACTCGGCCCGAACCGCTGAACTTACTCTCAATGTGTTATCGACTCGCTCACAACTTACTTTCAACTTATTAATAAATTACTCTCAACTTACACAAAACTGTAAGAAAGCTCAACAACGTTATCGTGGGAATACCAATTAAATTGGCGAATGATTAATTTTCTTTAGAGATTGTGTCGTGATCCACTTGTGGAACCTTCGAAACAACGAGTAACCTCTTCGATCTTCCGATTACAATTGGGATATTCAGATTAACGTTGGTGGACTTGAAGAACCGGCCTGGATCTCGTTCTTCACTCGGCCCGAACCGCTGAAATTACTATCAACATACTCTCGACTCTCAACTTATTTTCAACTTATTAATAAATTACTCTAAACTTGCACAAAACTGTAAAAAAGCTCAAGAATACGTTTATATACATTTCGATGGTGTCTCGTGGTGTTCTTGGGATTCTTGAGAAACTTGAATCTAGAATCTCGACATGTTTCTATTGGAGAGGTAAAAAAAAAAATAGAAAAATGAAGAAGTACTGCAATCGTTACGCATGCACCGATGCTAATACGATGCTGCATATCAGCTTAAGGGGTGCGCGACTAACTCAATTAGTCGCATTATTGGTATCGGATAATATGCAGCGAAGGGGTTCCCGCTCCGTTCCCTCGTCTCCTACGTCGTCACTATGGACATATTACTAACAGAACCCGTACAAAAGTCGTTTCTGTCGCGTTTGATATTACCAAGTTTCTGCTGCGGTGTCTTATGTATATCTTGAGGTCTATCGTAAGTGTATACATATTGATCCACCTGCGACGAGAGTCACACGATTTTTGACACTTCCGCCTGTATTACACCCAGAGAAATCGGTTTCATGGGTTTATTTTAATCAAATATGGAGTCTAAAAAATATTAGAAAAGAATCGGACGAATAGATGTTTTATTTCAATGACAATAACTTCATTGTTTATAATTATTTCTCAATAAAAATAAAGTCCAACATTTGCTCAAGAATATATATTAATTCTGTGTATAATAATAATACTCATATAAGAAAAAAAAGAAAAAAAATTGCAAACCGATTTTTTTTTAGCCCTAAGTTTAAGTTAAAACCCCTTAAAGTTTCCTCTACAAGGAAGCTTAAGATAATTTTGCCACCATATTTCCTCGTAGAGCTCTGAGAAAGGTATTTTTTTTTCCTTCTACCGTTTATTTTACAATGCCACTTGAGGGCAACAATTTCCATGCAAATTCACATAGCATCGTTTATTTCCGGGCCAGTGTGGAAAAAAAAATGTATGCGGGTGTACACGTGGACAGGGATCGGGCCTTTCCTTCCTGGACGATTTTCTAGCTGCGAACCTAGAGCTAAAGTCAAGAAGAAGAAGAAGAAGAAGTAGAAGAAAAAGGCTGTAACGCACGTGGCCAGGGCTTTTATTTCCGGCGGATGCGACATCCAGGCGCATACAGGCCACTCTTTACTACGACGCCCCGCATCCTACGCACCAGAGAACCTTTAGGGTCCGCTCGTAGCGTGTTAAGGTCCTTCTCCCTTTTCTGCTTGACTGATCGCTTCGGCGTGTGGACTATGGTCCGATATACATAGTAACTCGTTGATAGACTCTCGGGCTATAATGCAACGGCTGCGTGTCGACTCGAAGCAGCTTTAATTTTATGGTGTGCGTAGAATGCACATTTATGGGACATGAGTGAAAATATATATTAGACTGCCAAAAAAAAAACTATATATTTTTTTTTACTTGTCACATGAAGAAATTATAGTCTGGATCCTAATACTGACCCTCGTTAAAGAAAAGCTTCGTACAAATTTTTTTTATAGGTGGCGCAACGACCTTTTGTATTTTCCATTTGATTAACACGTAGAAAATCGAATCTTTCCTTTAGACGGATACCATTATTTTTTAACACGGTGGACGGTGCTATCGATAGTAGGATTTGATAGCTTGAATAATTATCTTGGATCCTGTGTATCGTACAAAATTTTTGGCCGCATAGTGTGCGAGATATTAAATTTTCTGTAAATAGATGTTTTTTACTTTTCCAAAAAAACGGGTACATAAGAGAAATTGCCGTTTTTCTTGGTAGGAATATTTTGAAAATTTGTATAATATAGGTCAAGGTTATGGATAAACTATCCTTCATACTATTTAGCCTCATTTGTGATTATTATTTTTATTATTATTATTTGGTAATAAAATGCTTATTAAAATGACTAATAATTTTCTTTTTTCTACTGTACTCGACCGAAAATCTGAAATTCTACTGTAATATTGAATTTCGTAAAAAGACAACATTGTGTGAATTTTCCTAAGAGGTAGCGTAACGAATTCACGATTTATTTATCACGAATTTTTGCTAATGGAGAAAATGAAAAATCTTCATGCCACCTTTTACAAAAATCTTACTGCTTACAAATTTCTTTATATATATAAATAGAAAAAATTTTTGTTTTACTAAATTTATTTATTTTTTCATTAAATGTAAATTTAGTAAAAAATAAATGGGTCATTCCATACTAAATGGGCCACCAAAATTTAGCATGGTCGCAAAAAGTGTTCATAATTTTTTCAAAAGTTCTTTGGAGTATCACCAACATCCATAAATTATTTCAGAATTTTGGCACCAATGGTTTGCCCAAAATTTAATAACGATTTTCGGTTATTTCATTTTTTTCAATTCGTTATATACTCAAAATTACCGAACGTACAAAAAATATGTTCCCGTATAAAAATTAAGTTTTTGAATATACTTTTTAATAGAAAAATTTCTATAGCCGTTCAAAAAAAATTTCCGCCATTTTTTAACAAAATAAAGTAATAATATTTATATATATAATATTTTTCTCAAAATTTAACAGACTTTCCATTATTATGCTTACAAACTACAGAAAAATTGGCGTGATCGCAAATTAATGGTCTATTTGGTATGCAATGACCCATCTATATATATTTATAAAATTTTATTTATTTATTATTTTTATTATTTTATTTAGGACAGACTATTTTTTTTTTGTGGCAAGTAAAAAAGAATTTTTATTTTTTTATTTTTTTATTTTTAAGGCAGTCTAATATACATAGTAACTGGCCGCATTGATAGACTCTCGAGCTAAAATGCAACGACTGCGTGTCGACGCGGAGCAGCTTTAACTTTATGGTGTGCACTGAATGCACATTCATGGGACATGCGTGAATATATATATACATATAGACAAGGCGTTGAGCATCCGATAGGTCGCGTGCTCATAGCGACCTCCACCCCCGCAAACCTTAAGTCTGCGGCGAGAAGCCCCGCGTTGAGTCTTCGTATCTCGTTTCTTTTTCTTCTTCTTCTACATCCAACTTCGTCCCACAAATTAATCGATGGATAATCGAAGCAATAAAATAATTCTTAAAACATTTTCTCTTTTTCATACATGAATGAAAAAAAAACTATTCGTTTCATAAATAATTAGTTATTCATAGATTTGTTTAGGATATTTTACTATATTAGTAAGAAATATATAAACATTTTAATAAAATTTAAAAAAAATATATATTTGTCGCAAAAATTCATAGTAATGCCATTATTTTTCTTTTTATACATTTTCTTAATTGCATAAAATATTTAAAAAAATCAATTGTTTATATATATTTTTTTAATAAGATATACGTTAAAAAAATTATTAATATCAACTTATTAGGAGAACAAATAACTAAATTAAATTCGATTTTCTTAAAAATAAAATATAATACGTTAAAAGAATTATTGACATCAACTTATGAGGAAAACAAATTTTTTGTTGTTACTTACAACGAAAATGATATAATAATCAATGGCAAAAAAAATATAGTGCTTTTTAATAATAGTTCCAATATCTTCCGCATATTTTCTCTAATTTCCATAATCTACTTATATGCAACACTGGCTCGTCACATTGTGACGTATTTAATTTTCGTAACGACAATTTCTCTCATGGAAGCGAGAGTAAAAAGCATTCGAGACGAATTTAGTTGGTTGAGCGAAGATGAACGGGCTGACTCGTGCGATGGAACAGCGCGTAGCGCCTCCAAGAATTATAGGTAGAACTCTTAGAGTGTAATAGTAGCAGCAGCTCAGCGTTAGCGAGGAGGTTGGTACCTTTCTACGTGGTGGTCGCGAGCAACTCGTACCGTCGTTCCCGCTGCGACGTCTCGGTGCTAAACACGCGTGACGATTTAGACTTACGGCTTACAGTCGTCGTCGTCGTCGTACTCGAGCACGTTCTGCAGAGTCTACATACTCTTGGGAGTTAATTGATGGTCCTGACTCCTGGCTCGTCCAACTTGTGACTAGCAATGCATGCATCGCACTCTCGCCCACACATTTGCTGTAGCATTGCAAGGAAAATTGTTAAGAACGTTTGACCAATTTATGATCAACGATTAATCACAGAGGACGATCAAAACTGATGTCACATAAATCTGATCACTTGACTATCAACTATGATTTTTATTATCATTTTTTATCTTATTATCATGAGTAACATTAAGGGAAATAATACTATTTTTTTATATGGGAAATAATACTTATTTATAATACTATTTTTTTATATGGGAAATAATACTTATTTTGATCAAATTTAAATTGTTTCGATAATTGATTCTCGAAAAAAATCACTAGTTTGGGAAAAATCGTGAAGAAGTGATATCAATTGTTGAATCAATTTATGATCAACGATTAATCAAAGAGGATATAAAAAAAAAAAATTTTATGTCACATAAATCTGATCTCTTGACTATTTTTTTTTCTTTTTATTATTAAGCTTATAAAAATTTCCATAATTTTTTCCATAATTTATTTATTGAAAAAATTAATAGATTGGGAAAAATGTTTTTTTTTTCGTAAAACCGATTGCTTCGATAATTTGTTTATCGAAAAAATTACTAGATTGGGAAAAATGTTTTTTTTTCGTAAAATCGATTGTTCCGGTAATTTGTTTATCGAAAAAATTACTAAAGTAAAAAAATGGTTTTTATTTTTTTTTATGTCACATAAATCTGATCTCTTGACTATTTTTTTTTCTTTTTATTATTAAGCTTATAAAAATTTCCATAATTTTTTCCATAATTTATTTATTGAAAAAATTAATAGATTGGGAAAAATGTTTTTTTTCTCGTAAAACCGATTGCGTCGATAATTTGTTTATCGAAAAAATTACTAGATTGGGAAAAATGTTTTTTTTTTCGTAAAATCGATTGTTTCGATAATTTGTTTATCGAAAAAATTAGTAAAGTAAAAAAAATGGTTTTGTTTGTGATATTGATTGTTTCGATTATTTATTTCTCGAAAAAATTGCTAAAGTAAAAAAACTGGTTTTATTTACGAAATCGATCGTTCCGATAATTTATTTATCGCAAAAATTACTAGATTGTAAAAAAGTGGTTTTATTTACGAAATCGATTGTTCCGATAATTTATTTATCGCAAAAATTACTAGATTGTAAAAAAGTGGTTTTATTTACGAAATCGATTGTTTCGATAATTTATTTATCACAAAAATTACTCTATTGTAAAAAAGTAGTTTTATTTACGAAATCGATAGTTTCGATAATTTTTTTATCGCAAAAATTACTAAATTGTAAAAAAGTAGTTTTATTTACGAAATCGATAGTTTCGATAATTTATTTATCGAAAAAATTACTAGATTGTAAAAAAGTGGTTTCATTTACGAAATCGATTGCTTCGATAATTTATTTCTCAAAAAAATGACTAAAATGAAAAAAAAAAAAAAAAACTATAGCCGAAATCGGCTTGTTGCCGAGTTAATTATTGTTTCGATAATTTAATTGAATAAAACATTAGGCAGCAAATAATGGAAAAAAAAAATCGGTAACCTTGAAAACATAAAAAATTTGACAAATACCAGTAATTTTTTTCTCTCATTGCAAATTCAAAGAGGCTGGAGTCGGCCGCAAGCTGTTTCGAGTCCACGCGGGTGAATCGAATTTTCAATTAAAGTTTGACGCCCGCCGTGACACAATGGGCCTTCATTACAGCGCTTTAATTTTTATCGCTCTGGAGTGGCTATATGAAAACGAGTGTGCAGCGTGGGCGAGAAACTCTCGCGTCTCGCGTCTCCTCTAATATGCCTTCGGGTTATGTGTATAAGTATATGTAGTCGTCTCGCCTCCACAGTGCACCTGATGTGTGTTGTGTTGTCACAGAAACGTGTGAGAGACGAAGACGAAAGATTCTCAGAGTTGACACGCACCGAATATATACGTCGTGCAAGGTCCCGGAGAGATTTTAGCGATAACTCATGTATCACGGTGTTAATGGTAGCTATATCAAAAGGGCCGAACTTATCCAGTTGGTCTCGGTTCGGTTTCGCCAAGTGCGGCGCCCTTTGCTTTACCTTCAATCCTAGAACAACTGTAGCTGAATTGGGCGCGCGCAAACTTTAATTTCATTCTTTTTTTTTTTTTTTTTTTTTTTTTTAAATAGACCGAGCGTAAAAATTTTCGCTACAGCGTTTGTAATAAAAGCATAAGTAAATATAGCTCGGAACCACCAACGATGTGATCAATTATTGTATTTTTGATGCCTATGAACTTTTTTTTTTTTTTTTTTTTTTTTCCTCTTTGTAATAGACCGAGCGCGAAAATTTTTGCTACAGCGTTTGTAATAGAAGCATAAGTAAATATGGCTCGGAACCACCAACGATTTGATCAACTATTGTATTTTTGATGACTATGAACTTTTTTTTTTTTTTTTTTCTTTTTTTTTTGTAATAGACCAAGCGTAAAAATTTTCGCTACAGCGTTTGTAATAAAAGCATAAGTAAATATGGCTCGGAACCACCAACGATGTGATCAACTATTGTACTTTTGACGGCCACAAACTCGTCACGTTGCTTTTATATTAAATAAAAATTGTAACGAATTATTTTATGGGAAATAATTAATTAAACGGGGATTTTTATGAGATATTTTGTAGCGGATAAAAGCGATATTTATACTAGTAATATTGGGGTGTGTTGATGAAAATAGTAATCACCTATTGCTTACAAATTTCTTCCATATATATCAATAGAAAAAAAAAAATAATAATAAAAATAAAATAAAAAAATAAAAAATAAAAAAAACTAATAAAGTATGCTTAATAAAAAAAGAAAATCTAATAGAAATCATAATTTTTATTTGCAATATACAGACCAAAATCATTATGTATATTTTGTCAATAAATCGCAATTACTACTACAAAAAATGTGTATTTTACTAAATTAATTAATTGTTTTATTAAATGTAAATTTAATAAAATATATAATTTTGTAATGATTTTTATTCTTAATTTCTTATTTTTGTTATTTAATTGCGTATTTATTATTTATTTTAAAAAAATTATTAAAATTTTTATTTTTATTATTAAAATTAGTAATTAATAATATTAAAATTAAAATTCATTTTTTTTTTCTGTCGATAGATAGAAGAAATTTGTAAGCAATATGTGATTACTATTTTGATCAATAGTGACAAAAATATGTGATAATATGATTAATATTGATTTTATCTGATATAAAATATTAAAAATTCTCGTTTAATTATTTCCCGTAAAACAATTCATTAAATTTTTCGGCGTATCTTGCGAAATTTCATCGATCCTCAGCAACCAACAACCCCCATCTTTATTTCGAAAATTCCACCGGCTAACGACAGCACAAAAAAATTGGGACGATGAAAAATAATATTAAAAAAGATATATCGAGTAAGGAAAAAAAAAAAAAAGGATACGAGACACACAGGAGCAGCAGTAGCTTACACGTAGTGCTTCCACGAATTATATCGTGGAGAGAATTGTTGCGTGACCGCGGGAGTTTTCGAAATCCTTTCTCGTATGGGTATAATCAGAAACTGGAATTCGATGCTTCTCTTATTTCGCATCTCCCTTCCTGATATAATTGGATTAATTTGACTTCTCCCCGGGACGGGACCAGGGCCCCTAATTTATTCCTTAAAAGTATAAAAAATATTTCGCAAAAACAAAAAAAAAAAAAAACGAACTTAGTTTGTGCAAAAATTTGCACGTTTGTAAATGGACATTTAACGTTATTAATTGCAGAATATTGATAATCGGCTAAATCGATAAAATAATTATTAGAATTTAGATTTTTGGTAATTAATACAAGATTATTTTGAATTTGGTACTTTTTTCTGCTTTGAAAAAATTAGCACATGACTAAGACTCTTGATTTATTTTTTAAAAGAATAAAAAATATTTCACCACAAGAAAAAAATGAATTTAGTTTGTGCAAAAATTTGCACGTTTGTAAATGGACATTTAACGTTATTAATTGCAGAATATTGATATTCGGCCAATTCGACGAAATAATTATTAGAATTTAGATTTTTCGTAATTATTACAAGATTATTTTGAATTTCGTACTTTTTTTTTGCTTTGAAAAAATTAGCACATGACTAAGACTCTTAATTTATTTTTTAAAAGAATAAAAAATATTTTACCACAAGAAAAAAAACAAATTTAGTTTGTGCAAAAATTTGCACGTTTGTAAATGGACATTTAACGTTATTAATTGCAGAATATTGATATTTGGCCAAATCGACAAAATAATTATTAGAATTTAGTTTTTTGGTAATTAATTCAAGATTATTTTGAATTTCGTACTTTTTTTTTGTTTTGAAAAAATTAGCACATGACTAAGACTCTTAATTTATTTTTTAAAAGAATAAAAAAATATTCCACCACAAGAAAAAAACAAATTTAGTTTGTGCAAAATCTGCACGTTTGTAAATGGACATTTAACGTTATTAATTGCAGAATATTGATATTCGGCCAATTCGACGAAATAATTATTAGAATTTAGATTTTTGGTAATTAATACAAGATTATTTTGAATTTCGTACTTTTTTTTTGCTTTGAAAAAATTAGCACATGACTAAGACTCTTAATTTATTTTTTAAAAGAATAAAAAATATTTTACCACAAGAAAAAAAACAAATTTAGTTTGTGCAAAAATTTGCACGTTTGTAAATGGACATTTAACGTTATTAATTGCAGAATATTGATATTTGGCCAAATCGACAAAATAATTATTAGAATTTAGTTTTTTGGTAATTAATTCAAGATTATTTTGAATTTCGTACTTTTTTTTTGTTTTGAAAAAATTAGCACATGACTAAGACTCTTAATTTATTTTTTAAAAGAATAAAAAAATATTCCACCACAAGAAAAAAACAAATTTAGTTTGTGCAAAATCTGCACGTTTGTAAATGGACATTTAACGTTATTAATTGCAGAATATTGATATTCGGCCAATTCGACGAAATAATTATTAGAATTTAGATTTTTGGTAATTAATACAAGATTATTTTGAATTTCGTACTTTTTTTTTGCTTTGAAAAAATTAGCACATGACTAAGACTCTTAATTTATTTTTTAAAAGAATAAAAAAATATTTCTCCACAAGAAAAAACGAATTTAGTTCGTGCAAAAATCTGCTCGTTTGTAAATTGACATTTAACGTTATTAATTGCAGAATATTGATATTCGGCCAATTCGACAAAATAATTATTAGAATTTAGATTTTTGGTAATTAATACAAGATTATTTTGAATTTGGTACTTTTTTTTGCTTTGAAAAAATTAGCACATGACTAAGAAACTTAATTTATTTTTTAAAAGAATAAAAAAATATTTCACCACAAGAAAAAAACGAATTGAGTTTGTGCAAAAATCTGCACATTTGTAAATGGACATTTAACGTTATTAATCGCATAATATTGATATTCGGCTAATTCGACAAAATAATTATTAGAATTTCGATTTTTCGTAATTAATACAAGATTATTTTGAATTTCGTACTTTTTTTTTGCTTTGAAAAATTAGCACATGACTAAGAATCTTAATTTATTTTTTAAAAGAATAAAAAAATATTTCACCACAAGAAAAAAACGAATTTAGTTTGTGCAAAAATCTGCACGTTTGTAAATGGATATTTAACGTTATTAATTGGACAATATTGATATTCGGCTAATTCGACAAAATAATTATTAGAATTTCGATTTTTCGTAATTAATACAAGATTATTTTGAATTTCGTACTTTTTTTTTGTTTTGAAAAAATTAGCACATGATTAAGACTCTTAATTTATTTCTTAAAAGAGTAAAAAATATTAACAAAAAAAAAAACGACAAAATAATTATTAAAATTTATATTTTTACTAATATTTAAAAGCATCAATAAGAATTTCTAGAATTTAACGATGGTTTTTCATAATTCACACAAATTTATTGAATTTGGTACCTTTTTTTGCTTTAAAAAAAAAAGCACTGAATATATTTTTTAAAAGCATAAAAAATATTTAATAAAAAAACGATTTTAGCTTGTGCAAAAAATGTCTACGATAATTGTAACTGGACATTTAATATTATTAACTACAGAATATTGATATTCAGCCATTTCGGAAAAATAATGATTAGATTAAATTTTTTTTACTAATACTTAGGAGCATCAATAAGTACTTCAATGATTCAACGATGATCTTTGATACTACATACAAAAATTTATTTTTTATTTGTGTCATATTTTTATGTACCAATATTTCGTACCTTTTTTTGCTCAGTGAGCAATTTTTTTTTTTGTGTTTCTTCAGGCGAAGGTACAAAGCTAGCGGGAAAGTTACATTCGTCCTGACCTCGATCCCGATCGATCGATAAATGTTTGCTCCGTGACTATGAAATCGCTTTCAGCTATTATACACATTATAAAACTGTTACATTACAATACGAACAAAACCTAGAATGTTTCGCAATTGAGCGAACTGAGTTATCCACTCTCTAATGGGGCAAATAGTTTTCGCCAATGAGAAATTCCCGAGAATCGTAAGAATAGCAGTGCGGAATGAAAAACAAAGAATTGAGAAACAAAGATAGCAAAAAAAAAAAAAAAAGATAATCGATTTGGTTTTTTTAAATTCCCAACATCAGATGTTCATTTTATAGTTAAAAAAAAAAGTATTTATGTCAGTTGTTATGGCAAACAATTTACCACAATAATAAATTATACAAAGTTGAGTTAACATTCCACTTACTGGCCATTGTCCAAATTGTAACAGAATTTTTAACCTAAATTCTCCAATTTAGCGAACAATTATTATTATCATTGTTATTATTATTTTTTCTCAAACGATTTTTACAGGTACTTAAAAATAAACAGCAACGTACTTCGAAGTTAAGTTAATGCTTGAAATAACTGTTTGTTTGTCGCAAAATGATCAACAATGTTTCTCAAATTACTTCAAAACGATTTTTGTAATTGTGCACAATTTTAGTTTTCACATTCAATGTTCATTTTGCAACGAAAATATGCATTGATGATAGTTCTTACAAACTATTTTCCACAATACCAAATTGCATAAATTTGAGTTTTAAAAAATTCGCTTAGAGACCATTACACAAATTGATTTAGAATTTTACTCCTATATTTATATAAATAAATAAAATAAATGTTTTTCGATACACCGAATTTTTTGTTTTATTTCGTTACTTAAATTGATGTTCGAAATAGCAATTTATTTATCGCCAAATCTTGAACACCATTAATTTAATAAATAAATAAATAAAATTAATATTATACAATTGACCGAATTTAAAAAAAAATTATATTGATATTCGAAATAGCAAATTATTTGCCACAAAATCTTGAGCACCATTAAATAAATTAAATAAATATTTTCCAATACACCGAATTTGTTTTTTTTTTTTTTGTTACTTAAATTGATATTCGAAATAACAATTTATCTGCCGCAACATCTTGAGGACCATTAATTAAATAAATAAAATAAATATTTTCAATTCACCGATTTTTATTTATTTATTTAAATTGATGTAATATCGAATTAGCGATTTATTTGCCACAAAATCTTGAGCGCCATTAAATAAATAAATAAATAAAATAAATATTTTCCAATACACCGAATTTGTTATTTTTTTTTTTGTTACTTAAATTGATATTCGAAATAGCAATTTATTTGCCACAAAATCTTGAGGACCATTAATGAAATAAATAAAATAAATATTTTCAATGCACCGATTTTTATTTATTTATTTAAATTGATGTAATATTGAATTAGCAATTTATTTGCCGCAAAATCTGGAGCGCCATTAATTAAATAAATAAATAAATAAAATAAATATTTTTTAATTCACCAATTTTTTTAAATTTATTTAAATCGATATAATATCGAATTACCAATTTATATTTCGCAATATCTTCAGCGCCATTATTTTAAGGGATCTTTCCAGTGCGACGACCCGAAAAACAGCCTATTTTCACGATTTTTTTTTGGACGGTACTATACGCCGATCAATCTGAAATTTTTATGACATATTAAGGTAATCATGAATGACAGAAAATGATTTTTTATAAGACGATTTTTATTGTTTAAATATTTTTTTTTAATTGTTGAAAATAATGTTGATAAAAAAGATAGCCTCATGATGGACATCCTAGGGGTTGCAAATTTGATCTAAAAAAAAACCCAAAGGATTATTAATTAGTATGCGATTGGCTATCGCGCTATGGAGGCTTTTTTTAAAATCAAAATTGACAAAATGGCGGCGGTTTGAACAAAAAGTACCGAATTTAGCCTTTTTTTTTTACAGTTTTTCTTTTAAAAAAATGGGAAGATTAAAAAAAAAGCTTCCATAGCACGATAGAGAGTAGCGTGAAGAATGTTCTCCTAAAATTTGAAAACGATCGTTTGAATTCTGTTCCCTGGAGAATATCTACCGTTTTGAAAAATGTCGTTTCGAAAAAAAACGCGTTTAAAGTTTCGAGTGTAGAAATTTCATATACCTAAATTGTGCACTTACGAATAATCGGCGATGCCAGGTCCATAACACTGTTAAAAATATTTTGAAAATTAATATACAGACATTAATAATAATTAATTGTAAAGTTCCAATAATTATATTATAAACACAACATTTATGAACTGTTTAGTATACTGTATATTAATTTTGCAACAATTTTTTTATATATTAATTAATATTTGTATATTAAATTTAATAAACGCGTGTCCGCAAAAAAGCTTCCAATACTTAATATTAATTTTCACACAAAAATTTCTAACAGTGAAAGTATGCCATCAAAGTATTTCGAATTTTGTTTTAAAAATTAGAGAGGATATTTTTGATCGTATATACTAATGGATAAGACAAAAAAAATCGGTTATTTTTTTTCACACTGGAAAGATCCCTTAAATGACGTTAAAACATTGTTTATAATAATGCCCAATTGTTCGCCGAGTGTCACGTCTTGCGTTTAGCAGCGTTGAGAATTTATGGCAAGCTTGAAAAAGCAAGCAAGAGGGAGTCATGGCAGAAGATAAAGGAGAGAAGGTGAGAAAAGGCATTAAAGTTGCGCTGTCACAATAACTAGCGATTGTCAGCGCGAGCACCAATGTCTCCTAACATTGGCGAATGCACCAAGCAGAAGCAACAGCCGCAGGAGCATCAAGCCTCCCTCGCAATTTTCTCTCTTGCTATTCTCTCCATTGACTCTCGTTCTCTCTATCCGACTGACTCTCTGTCCGTATGTCTCTCTTTCTGTCTGTCTGTGAACGTTGATCGTACGTCTCGCACTCTCTCTCTATATATATATATATATATATATATATATGTTATTTCCTCTTCGTTGCACTGGTCAGCAACGACGATTGTATTATCCCGGTAGTTAATGCTATTTCGCGAGTTGAGTTTGACGAGTTTACGACGCGATTCTCTACGAGGATATATAGTATATATAGTATATATATATATATATATATATATATATATATAGTGTATATGTACACATGTGCAGAGTCGCGCTTTGCTGCTGCTGTTAAGGCCGAACCGACGATCGTAGCAGACGGATGGACGTATCGGGGGGGGACTTGAGACCCTCGGACCGCCTCGTCTCCCTTCCGCCGCTGCCGCCGCCGCCGCCGCAGGGCCCCTGATTTATGCCCGACGTCGCCTTTGCCAATGGATTTACATCCCGATATTTATTATTCGGAATATTATCGCCACGCGCGTTTATTGCGTTAGTGGTGAATGCCATGTGCTTGCAGTGCTCTCTTCGTATACGTTTTTTTTTTTTAATTTTGTTTTTCTCCTCTTCATGGACTGATCATCATACTACGATCTCTTAGTGGAGAAGAGAAAAAAATAGAACAAGATCTTGGCTTAGGGGTATATTAATGTCAACAAAGAAAATGAAATTTCATTTCGATAATTTATTTATCAATGAAATTACACCGAGAGAAAAAGTTTCATTGATTCACAGAAATCTTTGCCAATGAAATGAAATCCTTGAATTTCAATACTATCTTTTCTTTGAATGATCTCAAACTCAATGAAAAGTAGTGACATTCATTCGAAGAAACATTTATTTAAAACCAATGAACCTTTTTCATTAATTTCAAAGATATCGTCTCTGATTCAATGAAACCTTCTTCTTACCACCTCAAAATTTCGAAACCTATTTTTTCCTGAAGTACGCGGCAGATAAAGCTCAAATTTTGTGAGTATGTAAGGAAGTACGGCATAAATAGGCTAAGCTTCTGGCTCCTCGAAAATCGAAGCCGTTCGTTCGGGAGAACCGGAAAACAAAAAAGTGAGGTTAGGTGCGAGAGAGAGATCAATGAAAACGTTTCTTTGAACCAATGAAAACGTCTCTTTAAAACAATGAAACTGTTTCTTTATTATATGCTCACTAAGTAAATCTTTATTTACAGGCAATGAAATGTTCTCTTTGTAATTCAAATGCACTATGTCATTGAAATCAAAGAAATATTTCGTTGAAATCAAAGAAAAAAAAAATCAATCCACCCATTTCTTTGGCGTCAATGAAATCTTTTCCCTCGTTGTACTATCTTTTCTTTGAATGATCTCAAACTCAATGAAAAGTAGTGACATTCATTCGAAGAAACATTTATTTAAACCAATGAACCTTTTTCATTAATTTCAAAGATATCGTCTCTGATTCAATGAAACCTTCTTCTTACCACCTCAAAATTTCGAAACCTATTTTTTCCTGAAGTACGCGGCAGATAAAGCTCAAATTTTGTGAGTATGTAACGAAGTACGGCATAAATAGGCTAAGCTTCTGGCTCCTCGAAACTCGAAGCCGTTCGTTCGGGAGAACCGGAAAACAAAAAAGTGAGGTTAGGTGCGAGAGAGAGATCAATGAAAACGTTTCTTTGAACCAATCAAAACGTTTCTTTAAAACAATGAAACTGTTTCTTTATTATATGCTCATTAAGTTAATCTTTATTTACAGGCAATGAAATGTTCTCTTTGAAATTCAAATGCACTGTTTCATTGAAATCAAAGAAATATTTCGTTGAAATCAAAGAAAAAAAAGTCAATCCACCCATTTCTTTGGCGTCAATGAAATCTTTTCTCTCGATGTACTAGATTGGAAAAAATTGTTTTATTTGTGAAATCTATTGTTTCTGTAATTAATTTAATGAAGAAATTACTAGATTGGAAAAAATTGTTTTATTTCTGAAATCTATTGTTTCTGTAATTAATTCAACGAAGAAATTACTAGATTGGAAAAAATTGTTTTATTTTGTAAAATTGATTGTTTCGATAATTTATTTAACGAAGAAATTAGTAGATTGAAAAAAATGGTTTCCAGGGCCTCAGATTTATGCCCTACGTCGCCTTTGCCAATGGATTTACATCCCAATATTTATTATTCGGAATATTATCGCCACGCGCGTTTATTGCGTTAGTGGTGAATGCCATGTGCTTGCAGTGCTGTCTTCGTATTCGTTTTTTTTTTAAATTAATTTTCCTCCTCTTCATGGACTGATTCTACGATCATCCTACGATCTTTTAGTGAAGAAAAAAAAATAGAACAAAATCTTAGGTTAGGGGTAATAATATTAAAGTCAACGAAGGAAATGAAATACTGAATAGGAAAAAAACGACTATATTTTTTTAAATCTTCCTTGTCTTCATGGTCTGATCATCATTTTAGACCCCTAAATCTTATTCGGCCTTCAATGATCTCTTAATAATGAAAAAATATATAACAAAATCTTACCGTAATAATAATAATGTTAATAAAGCAAAATAATGGCAACATTATTTTGCGATTTTTATCATTTCGCCTTAAGGGAATTAAAAACAAAATCCCCCCAATTAAATGGTCCAGGGAATCCATCATAGAGTACATCCATTGATCAGTACATTGTGAATCATATGCAGAGTTGAAAAACTCTGAATCTGATTCCAAACGTTAAAAAAAACATTACTTCGATGCAATCCATGCAGAATAAATTAAAAGATAAATTTTTCAATCAAATTATGAAAAAAACATGAAAATATTTCAATTTTTATTAAAAATAATTAAAAAGTACGAAAAAATTTGAAATTGTACTTAAAATTCTGTAAAACTTTCAAACGTCATTAACATTTTTAAAAATAAAAAAAATTATCTGTCATTCGAGAAAAAAAAATTGAAATTGTCTGCAAATAATTTTTCTTACTTTTAGGTTGACTCATTCACTGCTAATTCTTTTCTCTTTTACAAGAATTGGCAAATCCCTAATCCAAAAAAAAATGTTAACGGTGGAAAAACAAAAATTCCTTAGTTCTGACAGATTTTATTATTACCGTGTATATTTGATGGGAGCCCTAGACACAGCGAGTCCTTCCACGAAGATGTTCGCGGTGAAGGCGAAATGGAAGGTGGATGTAATACACGCGGCGTGGATGAATTTGCTTTGTCAGGTAGCCAAGTGGTCTATCGTGAGATCCTCTCGCTCGCGACGTATCATTAAATTAATGTTAAATAAACGGTCACGCGGGGGCGTAATTTAGCACACGGGGGATTTTATGCTACTGATGCTGCTGTTGCTTTTGCTGATGCTTTTGTGGCTCTGGTGATTCTCTCTCGCAACTTAGATGCTTCTCTGTTAGTTTGAGCATGTGAGAGAGTCGTGCGATCATTTCGGCGGCGTCCACGAGATTATTCATTCAGGGAGCCGAAAAGACAACGTCTCAGGGGCTCCTGTTTTCTTAAAAACAGGGCACGCGATCATCGGGATCCTCTTCTCATCGTCGCTCTCGTCGCGACCTTGGATCACGCCAGCTTCTTCATCTACCAAAAATCTCTTCGAATACCTGACTCGTATGTCCCTCGGGCTCTGAGATCTCCGTGTGTCGATTTTTATACTTCCCATAACGATCAATATAACACTTCATCTTTTTTTCATTATTTTATTTCAAAGTTTTTTTTAAATCAAATTATGGAGAAATGCAGAAAAATGTGTTTAACATTTAAAAAAAATAAAAGCATGGAAATATTTAAATTCTATAAAAATAAAAAATAAATAATGGATATATTAGAAGTTTTATGAAAAAAAAAATAATGGAAATATTAGAAATATTATGAAAATTAAAAAAAATTATGGATATATTAGAAATTTAAGAAAAAAAAAATTATGGAAATTTTAGAAATTTTATGAAAAAAAATCATGGAAATATTAGAAATTTTATGAAAAAAAAATTATGGAAATATTAGAAATTTTATTAAAAAAAAATTATTGAAATATTAGAAATTTTATAAAAAAAAAAATTATTGAAATATTAGAAATTTTATTAAAAAAAAAATTATGGAAATATTAGAAATTTTATAAAAAAAAATTATTGAAATATTAGAAATTTTATAAAAAAAAAATTATTGAAATATTAGAAATTTTATGAAAATTCTCTCTTCAAAAAATCAGTGGTTAAAATATCTCGCATTTTCGATATAAGTATTGTTGTCATTTTATATGATATTGTAATGGTAGTATAATTTCTATCAATGCACCACTTCTAATAGCAATTCACAAAACTAATAAAATGGTACGAGTTCTTATATCGAAAATGCAAGTTATTTAATCCACGATAATCTGTAAAAGTCACAAAAACTATGTAAAATTTTATTTAACATTGTTTAAATAAAATTGTATAAAATTATTATGCATTATTAAAATTTTTATAAATCAAATGACAACATTGCAGTTTAAAATAATAATAAAGAATAAAAGTACAAAAGTACAATGTCAACAATTTAATTGGTAACAGAAACTGTTAAACATTTAAATCGTAAGCAGTTGATAATTCGATAAAAGCAAATTTCTTTTTCTCGACGCTGTATGATACGATTTAATAAACGAATTGTTAGAGAAATAGACGATATTTAAGATAATGTCCACTCGTGTGAAATACGTGAATATCAAAGTAATATTCACCGAGAGAAAAAATTTCATTGATTCACGGAAATCTTTGCCAATGAAATGAAATACTTGAATTTCAATACTATCTTTTCTTTGAATGATCTCAAACTCAATGAAAAGTAGTGACATTGATTCGAAGAAACATTTCTTCAATCCAATAAACCTTTTTCATTGATTTCAAAGATGTCGTCCCTGATTCAATGAAACCTTCTTCTTACCACCTCAAAATTTCGAAACCTATTTTTTCCTGAAGTACGCGGTAGATAAAGCTCAAATTTTGTGAGTATGTAAGGAAATACGGCAGAAATAGGCTAAGCTTCTGGCTCCTCGAAACTCGAAGCCGTTCGTTCGGGAGAACCGAAAAACAAAAAAAGTGAGGTTATGTGCGAGAGAGAGATCAATGAAAACGTTTCATTGAACCAATGAAAACGTCTCTTTAAAACAATGAAACTGTTTATTTATTATATGCTCACTAAGTAAATCTTTATTTACAAGCAATGAAATGTTCTCTTTGAAATTCAAGTGCACTATTTCATTGAAATCAATGAAAACAAAAATCAATCCACCCATTTCTTTGGCGTCAATGAAATCTTTTCTCTCGGTGTTCAAGTCACAAAGACTCGAAAATTGCAGTTTATTGAAGTAAAAATTGAATTGTCCCTCAAAGGGTTAAATTTCGTGTTACTTAGTGCTAAGTAAATTCCCCAACCTCAAAGACAGGATGCGACAAATCGTGCATCAACCACCTACGTTCAAATCACGATAATGATACGTTTTGACTGTCGTTTCTTTCAAGACGTCCTGCCGACCCTTGATTTTATACACCAACGCGTAGGGATCGTCGCGTGGGCCTAAAAGATACGCGAATGCGTTAGGCACAGGAAGAGGAATAATTTATATAAAGCATTTCACATGGCGGACCAGCAAACGAAGGGCCAACGAGTCCCTCGTAATTTTTACATAAAATTTCAACCCCAGTTCTTGCCAATGACGATTCCAATGATTATTTATTTCCGTTCCCTTAAATTCAATTTAATTTGATCGCATAAAAAATTACCATGATTTTTGCCCTTGAATTTTTAGAGTAAATCAAAGTTCTTGACAATTTAAAGTTTTATCGCATTAAATTAAAATCAATTTTGGTTGAAACTGAATATAATTAATTCTAAAAGGCGATTCAATAAACAATTTAATTACAAAACGAATTTAGAAATTTATACCCAAAAAGCTGATTTTAAGGCAGTTAAATAAAAATTCGTAATATTCAAAGAATGATAATTACTTAATCAAGAAAAAAAACTTTTCTTTACTTCCGTTCCCTTAAATTGAATTTAATTTGATCGCCTAAAAAATTGTCATGATTTTTGCACTTGAATTTTTAGAGTAAATAAAAGTTTATGAAAATTCAAGATTTTCTGAAAACAAATAAAAATAAATTTTCTTCGAAACTGAATATAATTATTTCTAAAACGAAAAAAAAAAAATCTTATAAAATTCTTAAACAAAACTGATTTTTACACCTTTTTAATAAAAATTCGTAATTAATTATAAAAAAAATAAAACAAGAAAAAAAAATGATCCAAATACTGGACGAGAAATGACAAATGATGAGATTATCAGGCATTGAAATTCCAGAAATCCTGATTATTTTCCGAGGTCGAAGAATGCGACCGGTTTTTCGAGATGGCGATTACAGCGGGACAAATTGTGCGAGCCTAAAACACTTAAAATGAAGCGGTTAGGATAGTTTGTGTTACTTGGCTCCTGTTATGTTAACGTTCTGCGTTTCGGCGTCGAAGCGATAAAGAAAACGAAAGGAAATCTTGTTGCTGACGAAATTTTGTCTCGACCTACCCCAAATCGATTCCCCGAAAACTAGAATAAATCGTCTGTGACCCATCGAGAGTTGCAGCTACTACAAACGTCATTCGTTGCTTTCTCCAGAATCTCTTGTATCGTGAGGAAAATATATCTAAGGAAAATCAGTCTCGGTAATTTAGTATCGAGACGAAGAGAGAAAACCTTAAGATAGGACAGCTATAGTCTCCGGAAGGTTCTTGTCACGTGGTCGACAGATGGTTCAACTTTAAGGGTCCTGCTTCGATGGATTGAACCCAGGATTTCGTCTTTTTCCGCTCCTTCGATCCTCCAGATCGTTCTTGTAGCACGCATAGCCTCTTCAAGGTCTCAGTGATGTGGACACGTCATGTCGATGAAGAGGCGTAAGCGAAAGGCCATCAAACTCCGGAATTTCCTAAATAATGAAACAACACAAATCACCTGGAACCCAGATGATGATGGGTATATTTATTTTTGGCCTCGCTCTATGATTCACGATTTCCGATTTTCCGGAATTTCATACATACGCAAATTGCAAGTCATTCGACAACTGAAATATTAACTGGCTTTCAGTAAATTTGAATTTTTCTTTTTCAATTATTCCATAGAAATTTATTTCGCTTTTATTTTATCAATAAATGCAATTCTGTATTTTTTAAATATAAATGATTTTTCAAATGTAAAGTTTTGCCGAGAATTTTTGTTCAAAAAGGTGTAGAAAAACTAGAATTTTTCAACAAAAGTGGCTTTGGCAGATAAAGTTAATAAAAAGTTATTATTTTGTAAATTATATTGTATATATGATTTAATGAATTATTGTATATAATAATATAATCAATAATAATAGTATATATTATATATAACACTTTATAAATTATTAATATAATTTATTTTATATAAATTATATATTATAATAATTTATATAATTTATAATAAATATTAATATGATATTATTAATTATTTATATATTTATTCAATTTACGCTAAATTATATAAATAATTTATATTATTTTATATTATATAAATAATTTATATAATTTATAGTGTTAATAATTAACTACAATTTGATCTCTTTAATGATGTTCTCAATTTCTTAGCGTATTAGTGAATTTGTTGCAAATATCGATGAAATTGTTGCGATTACAAAATTGGTGCGAAAATTGATGTTGTAAATTTAGATCACAATTAATTTAACGTTGATTCATCAACGAAAGATCACATAGTATTAGAGTCTCGCATAGTTGTTGTTGTATCAGCTGCGACCATCCGTTCGGTGGGTTGATGAGGATGTGGGCGTTTGACATTTCGTCTGCGGGAGTCACACGAACGTTTGTACGAGCTGCCGCTGTTCCTATTTTAATTCCGCGATTATACATTGCTTAGCCGGGCGCGCGTGTGTCAATCCGCGTCAACACGTCTGTCCAACGTCCGTGATTCTTGCTGTCCTCCGTGGCCATAAATATTCAGGTAATTTATGAGTCAAACAAGATTAAAAGATTATAACGGAGCTTTGAATTATCCGACAAAGTATTTTCAATCCATCCGGAAGACAATCATTGCAAAAATGCATTTTCAAATATGGAAACGTCAGATTTTTAGTCGCTCAATCAATGAAACATTTCAATTCTGGATATGTCAACACGATAAGGAAATTGAAGTCAGGATAAAAAGATCACCTTAATACAAATTCTGGCATAAATATTCTGGTAATTTATGCGTCAAACTAAATTAAATTACCCTATAATTATATTACAAGAAAACGGCCGATTTTTTTGTAGCACAATTAATGAGACATTTCATAAGCAAAAAACGCTGCAACATCATTATTGTTGGATTTTTACAAATCTACCTCTATGAGGAAGCATGTTAATCTATTTTGCCTTCCTCATAGAGGAAGTTTTGTAAAAATCCAACAATAATGAGGAAGCAATTTGCAAAGTTCTACTTTGCAGCCATGTTTAAAAAAATGGTAAATGGCATTAGTTCTGAACCCCTTGACAGATTCTCGCCAAATTCGAACTGATGCTTAGTTTACCCACACTCTACTTGTGGACCAAATTTGAGCCCGATATCTCAAAAATTGCGAAAGTTATAGCACGAACAAAAAATTCAAAATGCCATGAATTTTAAACCCCTTAACGGATTGACGTCAAATTAACTCCCAAACTTTATTTAATAACAGTCCACTTGTGGACCAAATTTGAGCCCGATATCTTAAAAATTGCGAAAGTCAGAGCACGAACAAAAAATGTCAAAAAATTTTAAAATGCCATAAATTGTGAACCCCTTAACGGATTGACACCAAATTTAATCCCAAACACTATTTGATGACAGTCGACTTCTGGTCCAAGTTTGAGCCGGATATAATAAATATTGCGGGAGTTAGAGCCCGAGCTGACATTCTCCAAAAAATTCAAAATGACATAAATTTTGAACACCTTGATGGATTAACTCCAAATTCAAACCCATACCTTGTTTAACGACAGTTTACTCGTGGTTCAAATTTGAGCCCGATATCTCAAAAATTGCGACGGCTATCGTGCTAACAAAAAATTGTGCACATACACACACACATACAGACAATTTTTCTAAACCACTTTTCTCGACATTTTAGACCATTCTGAGTGTCCTGACATGAACATCTCGAAAAACAAACATTTTTCACGAAAACAAAGCTTCCTCTATGAGGAAGCAAAACGTCAGGATAAAAATATGATATGACTATAACCTTAATCACAAATAGTCAGATAATTTATATGTCAAACAAGATTAAATGATTATAAAAAAGTAGATTTATCCGTCAAATGGGATTAAATTATCCGACGAAGTAGTTTCAATTCATCCGGAAGACAATCATTGCATTTCCAGATATGGAAACGTCAGATTTTTAGTAGCTCAATCAATGAGACATTTCAATTCTGGATATGTAGACACGACAAGGAAATTGAAGTCAGGACAGAAAAGATGACCTGAATACAAACTCAGTCGCAAATATTCAGATAATTTATCCATCAAACAAGATTAAATGATTATAACAAAGTAAATTTATCAAACAAGATTAAATGATTATAACAAAGTAAATTTATGCGTCAAACAAAATTAAATTATCCTATAATTATATTACAAGATTCAAGTATTTTCAATTCAGCCGGAAGACAATCATTGCAAAAATGCATTTCCAGATATGGAAACGTCAGATTTTTTGTAGCTCAATCAACGAGACATTTGATAAGGAAAAAACGGCAGGATAAAAATATGACCTGACTACAATCTTAGTCACAAATATTTAGGTAATTTATCCATCAAACAAGATTAAATAATTCAATCCATCCATAAGAAAAGGATTTTGGTAATCGCAAAAATGCAGTTCCAGATATGGAAACGTCATATTTTCAGCCACATGCACTGAGAGAAAAGTTTGTTAACATTTGTTAACAGTTAACAAATGTTGGTTAAATATGGCAAAAATGAACCATTTAGTTATTCTTATTGAATCTTACTTGAGCTGAATAAAATTTGCTTGTCGCGAATAAAGCTCGCTGACATTTGTTAATAGTTAACAAATCTGATTTGGCTCAAGTGAGATTCAATAAAAATAAATAAATGATTAATTTCGGCATATTTAACAAAAATTTGTTAATTGTCAAACTCTTCTCTCAGTGTAGTTCAGTGACAGATTTTGATTTGACGGATATGTAGAGACGATAAGAAAAGGGACGTTCAGGATAAAAAGATGACCTGAGACTGAAGTCTTTTGCTCTAATGGAAATTCCAAGCCCCGTAGCCTTTTTCTTTCATAGGATTTTTCGATAAAGATTATACCCTATCTTTTCAAGGCCACTACTTTCGTTTTTTTTTTTTTGTTTTGTTGCTCCAATAGATAGCAAAGCTAAAGTGCCAAGTCGAGAGCACCAAACAGAAAATGTTGAGCCGGTGCAAACTCCTGCAGCAAAGTATAAAACGGCCTTCCATCGGTCGCGCCACGCTGTATTAGCTAATCCACGCTGCTCGAGTAAGAGAGTGGGTTTTCCATGTCGTGCACAATCCAGTCGGGTAGGTTAATAGCCCATAAAATCCCGCCGTAACTTCCCCATTTCTCTCTCGCTCTATCACGCCGACTGACCACCCAACTAATTCCTTCGTTGGATCTGTATATAACGTTTACGGACACGATTGCCCAGACACAGAGACCTAGACTCTGTATATATGTATATGTATATATGTGCCTTCTACTTGACTGGTTCAATCGGATGGTAATGGGGATCTCTAGAAATCAGGATGACAATAAATCATCGAGTGAAACGTAACATCCGTTTATCGTCAGCTTCTCTTTCTACTTCGTTGCATAATTCATTGATGAAAACATCGTAAAGAGGTTTTGTTGATGGTTGTCATTGGGCATTTGATAAATGTACAATAGAGAAATGACCATTCATAAACTATGGGGTGTATCAATGATCTATGAGGTTTCAGAGGATCTGGACCATTTTTGGAAGATTTTAAATTAAAAAATGTGGGGTCAAAATAGCGAATGGCTAAAATAGCGAATTTCAAAATAAGGAACGTCTAAATATAAAATGGCCATCATTATGAAATTCGCTATTTTAGCCATTCGCTATTTTGATTGCATTTTAATAAGATCGGGTTCAGAATAGCGAAAAATCAAAATAGCCAATGGATGAAATAGCGAATTTCATAATGATGGCCATTCTAGATTTAGACGTTCCTTATTTTGAAATTCGCGTTTTAAACCATTCGCAATTTTCGTCATTTCCGATTTTGATCCCCACCCTCCTAATTTATAAGCAAACTATTTTAGCCATTCGCTATTTTTAATCCCTATTAAAATGCAATAAAAATAGCGTATGGCTAAAATAGCGAATTTCATAATGACAGCCATTTTATTTAAATTCGCTATTTCAGCTATTCGCTATTTTGACCCGCTATTAAAATGCAATAAAAATAACGAATGGCAAAAATAGCGAATTTCATAATGATACCCATTGTATTTAAATTCGCTATTTCAGCCATTCACTATTTTGACCCCCTATTAAAACGCAATAAAAATAGTGAATGGCTAAAATAGCAAATTTCATAATGATGACTATTATATTTAAATTCGCGATTTCAGCCATTCGCTATTTTGACCACCTATGAAAATGCAATAAAAATAGCGAATTTCATAATGATGACCATTATATTTAAATTCGCTATTTCAGCCATTTGCTATTTTGACTCCCTATTAAAATGCAATAAAAATAGCGAACGGCTAAAATAGCGAATTTTATAATGATGACCATTATATTTAAACTGGCTATTTTAATCATTCGCTATTTCGACCGCCTATTAAAATGCAATAAAAATAGCGAAGGGCTAAAATAGCGAATTTCATAATGATGACCATTGATGATTCAGACGACAATTATTTTAAAATTCGCTATTTTGAACCCCATCCATTCTAAATGTGATAAGTACTGCAGTTTTTTTGATCCCCACCCTCCTAATTTATAAGCACACTATTTTAGCCATTCGCTATTTTTAATCCCTATTAAAATGCAATAAAAATAGCGTATGGCTAAAATAGCGAATTTCATAATGACAGCCATTTTATTTAAATTCGCTATTTCAGCTATTCGCTATTTTGACCCGCTATTAAAATGCAATAAAAATAACGAATGGCAAAAATAGCGAATGACACCCATTGTATTTAAATTCGCTATTTCAGCCATTCACTATTTTGACCCCCTATTAAAACGCAATAAAAATAGTGAATGGCTAAAATAGCGAATTTCATAATGACAGCCATTTTATTTAAATTCGCTATTTCAGCTATTCGCTATTTTGACCCGCTATGAAAATGCAATAAAAATAACGAATGGCAAAAATAGCGAATGACTAAAATAGCGAATTTCATAATGATACCCATTGTATTTAAATTCGCTATTTCAGCCATTCACTATTTTGACCCCCTATTAAAATGCAATAAAAATAGTGAATGGCTAAAATAGCAAATTTCATAATGATGACTATTATATTTAAATTCGCCATTTCAGCCATTCGCTATTTTGACCACCTATGAAAATGCAATAAAAATAGCGAATTTCATTATGATGACCATTATATTTAAATTCGCTATTTCAGCCATTCGCTATTTTGACCCCCTATTAAAATGCAATAAAAATAGCGAATGGCTAAAATAGCGAATTTCATAATGATTACCATTATATTTAAACTGGCTATTTTAATCATTCGCTATTTCGACCGCCTATTAAAATGCAATAAAAATAGCGAAGGGCTAAAATAGCGAATTTCATAATGATGACCATTGATGATTCAGATGACAATTATTTTAAAATTCGCTATTTTGGTAATTCGCTATTTTGAACCCCATCCATTCTAAATGTGATAAGTACTGCAGTTTTTTTTATCCCTACCCTCCTAATTTATAAGCACACTATTTTAGCCATTCGCTATTTTTAATCCCTATTAAAATGCAATAAAAATAGCGTATGGCTAAAATAGCGAATTTCATAATGACAGCCATTTTATTTAAATTCGCTATTTCAGCTATTCGCTATTTTGACCCGCTATTAAAATGCAATAAAAATAACGAATGGCAAAAATAGCGAATGACTAAAATAGCGAATTTCATAATGATACCCATTGTATTTAAATTCGCTATTTTAGCCATTCACTAATTTGACCCCCTATTAAAACGCAATAAAAATAGTGAATGGCTAAAATAGCAAATTTCATAATGATGACTATTATATTTAAATTCGCCATTTCAGCCATTCGCTATTTTAATCATTCGCTATTTTGACCACCTATGAAAATGCAATAAAAATAGCGAATTTCATAATGATGACCATTATATTTAAATTCGCTATTTTGACCCCCTATTAAAATGCAATAAAAATAGCGAATGGCTAAAATAGCGAATTTCATAATGATGATCATTATATTTAAATTCGCTATTTCAGCCATTCGCTATTTTGACCCCCTATTAAAATGCAATAAAAATAGCGAATGGCTAAAATAGCTAATTTCACAATGACAGCCATTTTATTTAAATTCGCTATTTCAGCTATTTGCTATTTTGACCCGCTATTAAAATGCAATAAAAATAACGAATGGCAAAAATAGCGAATGACTAAAATAGCGAATTTCATAATGATACCCATTGTATTTAAATTCGCTATTTCAGCCATTCACTATTTTGACCCCCTATTAAAACGCAATAAAAATAGTGAATGGCTAAAATATCAAATTTCATAATGATGACTATTATATTTAAATTCGCCATTTCAGCCATTCGCTATTTTGACCACCTATGAAAATGCAATAAAAATAGCGAATTTCATAATGATGACCATTATATTTAAATTCGCTATTTCAGCCATTCGCTATTTTGACCCCCTATTAAAATGCAAGAAAAATAGCGAATGGCTAAAATAGCGAATTTCATAATGATGATCATTATATTTAAATTCGCTATTTCAGCCATTTGCTATTTCGACCGCCTATTAAAATGCAATAAAAATAGCGAACGGCTAAAATAGCGAATTTCATAATAATGACCATTATATTTAAACTGGCTATTTTAATCATTCGCTATTTCGACCGCCTATTAAAATGCAATAAAAATAGCGAATGGCTAAAATAGCGAATTTCATAATGATGATCATTATATTTAAATTCGCTATTTCAGCCATTTGCTATTTTGACTCCCTATTAAAATGCAATAAAAATAGCGAAGGGCTAAAATAGCAAATTTCATAATGATGACCATTGATGATTCAGACGACAATTATTTTAAAATTCGCTATTTTGGTAATTCGCTATTTTGAACCCCATCCATTCTAAATGTGATAAGTACTGCAGTTTTATCTGCAGTTTAGTACGACGATAATAGAAGTCTGTAACGAAATGCAAGATTCAGAAGTTGGTACGAGGGATCGGGGGGGTTACAGCGCAATATTAATAGCGTGGGTGGATGTGCGGAGGTTCGTGGAAGATATTGTTAGAACGTTTGGGGCTGGCGGAGAGCGCGCGAGTCTCTGAGAGCAGGAGAGGGTTGGCGGAGGGGGGAGGGCATCTCCTTTGCTAATGGGGTTTTAATGACGGCCAGCTGTCCGTCCGTCACGGACCTTTAGAAAACCACTGAGGTATATTTCTGTATCGGCTTGCATCGCTCGCGATCAGATCTTTCACGAGTTGTGGCATGTCCCAATGTTACCCCGGCTCACTGGCCGCGATAATCCCCTCCGGGAAATACGTACTTATAATTGTTCCAAGCACCTCATCCTTTTTTCCTATAATCCAATCCTTCCAAAACCCATGCGACACAAATATTTGTACCTGAACACACCCACAATTCTTCTAAATCACAATCATCACTTAAATATTTCAAATATATATTTAAACAATAAAAATAAAGAATATTTGAATGACAAATCAATTTCCCAGCATCTTAAGATCTTCACGTTGTATCATTTGTTACACTGGAAGATTTACTTTCAAACCATAATGGCTATTTAAAAAATGAGATCTTTTTGGCGTTACGTTGACGACTGTAATCATAGCGTTTTGAAATCAATTGGAACAACCCATTTCCGGTGCATTCAGAAATGGTCCAGGTTCTCCGAAACCCCATATATCATTGGTGTACACCCCATAGTTTATGAATGGCCATTTCTCTATTGGATTTATCAAATGCACAATGACAACCATCAACCTCTTTACGATGTTTTCATCAATGAATTATGCAACAAGTAGAAAGAGAAGCCAAATATGAACATCCCATATTTTATTGATAGCCATTTATCTACGCTTAAATTGATCACACTGACAATTCCAATAAAAAATATCTAGAATTGTGTATACGCATTTTCCAATATCAAATCATCCAAAAATGGTCCAGATCCTCTGAAACCTTGTATCCCATATTTTATTGATAGCCATTGATCTACCCTTAAATTGATCATATTGACAGTCCCAATTTCAGATATTTTTGGAAGATTTGAAATTGTTCAAATCTTCCAAAAATGGTTCAGATCCTCTGAAACCTCATAGATCATTGATATCCCATAGTTTATGAATGGCCATTGGGTGGGGGTCAAAATAGCGAATGACCAAAATAGCGAATGGCTAAAATAGCGAATTTCAAAATAAGGAACGTCTAAATATAAAATGGCCATCATTATGAAATTCGCTATTTTATCTATTCGCTATTTTACTTGCATTTTAATAAGATGGGGGTCAAAATAGCGAAAAATCAAAATAGCCAATGGCTGAAAGAGCGAACTTCATAATGATGGCCATTCTAGATTCAGACGTTCCTTATTTTGAAATTCGCCGGCAAAGATTTGCCAACTCAAATTTCTTTGCAACGTAAAAAAATTGTGAAAGTCGATTTATTTTGCTTATTTTTTTAATCAGAATTATCTTCTGTAACGAAAAAACATTTTAATTACACACAGCGGCCAAATATGGAAATAGCCATTTTCTGCCGTGGTTCCAACTGAAATTTGTATCACATCCTGTGTAACATTGTATTAAACGTGCATGTGCCAATTTTTCAAGCGTTCAAGAGCCAGATCATTTTTGTATTTTAACTATGAACTGGTGAGAGAAGTTAAACGGTTGGACCATGTTAACATCCGAGCGAAAATCAAATTTTCATCTTTTGACTGTTTCTGGACCCGGATGGCCGAATTGTGTCATTGCGTATCCAAGAGTTCCTACTTTGAAAGCAACTGGTGCCAAAAGCAATATTTTTTTTCCGTCTAGCCCGATATCTGATATCCATCGAATGTGATTATTACAGGAGCGACAAACTGACCAAAAAGTCTTAATTTTCTGTGCCAGTTGGCTTCACATTAGACACTCGTGTTTCCTTAACAACCACAATTAACCTCAAGCTGCCAAAAAAAGACTGAAAGATTTAAAAAAAAAAAACAGTTTCAAACAGCAGTTTTTTTTTATTGACAGATGTCAATATGGCTGCCACCAACATGTCAATAAAGCCGTATTGATGTGTTCATTTTTCCAGGCAGTTGTGAACAGTTTTATCAACTTTTGTCGATTAAGAAGAAAATTGTTTCGGAAAAAAATGTCTGTTCAGCTCGACGATATCCAGTCCACATATTTGAATTCCTGTGGTAACTTTGAGGGTCAGACACGTTGACAGTTAGTACCAGACAACGGAGATAAGTTGAACCGATATTCATATCAGAACCTGAGGAACGTATGTGGGTCAAGTTCGAAATAACTCGTGTGGTCGTATCGCGACGAGCTGAATTACGGTGTGTTTCGCCAGATAATCGTCGAACGAGCCGCGAACGAAGCCAGCAGAGAGAATTCTTGAAGTAGGAATGCGTTTCGGAGCTTTGCAGGCGCTCGTGCGTTCCTTCACGGTGGCAATGCGTGCAGAATACGAGGGTTTTGCGCGTCGCTCGGGACTTGAGCGCGTGTCACCGCGCACTTGCAGCCTCGCATGGGCTCTTTGACTCTTTGTGAACATTTGTCTTCCCTGGGAGGCCCGGGATGAGCATCCAACGCTCATATCCCAAGCAAAAGTACATGCATAAAATGGCAAAAAGATGCGGGGAGCGATGAGAGCACGAGACGCTCGTGTTGTATCTCCCCCCGACAATAAAAGAGGAAGATGACGAGAATAAGAAGAAGATGATGATGAAGAAGAAGAAGAAGAAGAAGAAGAAGACGATGAAGAAGATCGGGTCAAAAGAACATGTCACTATAATTGACGCGACCGGAACTGTTAACCCAATAGACAATTGGTCCAATAGCAAATTCGTTCAATAGCCAATGGTCCAATAGAAAATTGGTCCAATAGCAAATTGGTCCAATGTCAAATTGGTCTAATAGCAAATTGGTCTAATAGCAAATTGGTCCAATAGCCAAATGGTCCAATAGTAAATTGGTCCAATAGCCAAATAGTCCAATAGCAAATTGGTCCAATAGCAAATTGGTCCAATAGCAAATTGGTCCAATAGCAAATTGGTCCAATAGCAAGTTGGTCCGATAGCAAATTGGTCCAATAGCAAATTGATCCAATAGCAAATTGGTCCAATGGCAAATTGGTCTAATGGCAAATTGGTCTAATAGCAAATTGGTCTAATAGCCAAATGGTCCAATAGCGAATTGTTCCAATAGCAAATTTGTCCAACAGCCAAATCGTCCCATAGTAAATTGGTCCAATAGCCAAATAGCCCAATAGCAAATTGGTCCTATAGCAAATTGGTCCAATAGCGAATTGGTACAATAGCCAAATAGTCCAATAGTAAATTGGTCCAATAACCAAATAGTCCAATAGCCAAATGGTCCAATAGCCAATTTGCTCAATAGCTAATTGGACCAACAGCCAATTTGCCCAATAGCTAATTGGACCAATAGCCAATTTGCCCAATAGCTAATTGGACCAATATCAAATTTGTCGAATAGCTAATTGGACCAATAGCTAATTGGACCAATATCAAATTTGTCGAATAGCTAATTGGACCAATAGCAAATTTGTCGAATAGCAAATTGATTCAATAGCACATTGGTCCAATAACCGATGGGTCCAATATAAAATTGGTCCAATAGCCACTTCGTTTAATAGCTAATTGGTCTAATAATCAATTGGTCTAATAGCCAATTTGTGCACGAGCCAATTGGTCCAATAGCCATTTGGTTCAAAAGCCAATTGTTCCAATAGTTAATTGGACCAGTAACCAATTGGTCCAGTAGAGAAGATTTGGTGAACAAAGTGGAAAATAAATAAAGCAGGAACCTATTTTAATGAGTGGACTACAAGAAGGAATCTTTCTTCGGGGGTTTTTTTTTTTTTTTTTTTTTTTGGTTATTCAGGCCCTTTCGGAATTATGCTCTTTCGGTTCTTCAGATTCTTTCGACTGTTCGACTCTTTGTGAATATTTGTCTTCACTGGGAGGCCCGGGATGAGCATCCAACGCTCATATCCCAAGCAAAAGTACATGCATAAAACGGCAAAAAGATGCGGGGAACGATGAGAGCACGAGACGCTCGCGTTGTATTCTCACCGACAATAAAAGTGGAAGAGGGCGAGAAAAAGAACAAGACGATGATGATGATGAAGAAGAAGAAGAAGAGGAGGAAGAAAAAGAAGAAGGGTTGGAAAGACATGCAAAGAGGCGGCCAATGCAGAAAAGACAGAAATAACGCGGGTGCGAGACCGGGTCGCAATCACGGTCGCGAAGGGCTCGTCAGGATGTTCGGGGTATCTACGACGAAACTCTGTGTGTATTATACCAGAGGGACACTTCTTCGTGTCTCAACCCCCGTAACGCCGGCAGATCAAACTCGGCGGGTCATTAATTAAATCTGGCGGTGCAGGAGCAACCAACAGCAGCGTTAGGCATATCGCGCGTCTGCTCTTCAACGTTCCCACACCGCCAAGTTATAAATATATCCGGAGGAGATCGCCACCGGGAGTTTTCCAGGAACTTGATACTCCCGCGATGTATAGTATTATACCAAAGTTATACTGCTATATATATATATATTCTCCAAGCGTTCCATCACTTTCACTCTCTCTCTATGATGTCTTTTGCTCACATCTTGCGCATCATCACTGCTACCCTGAAGGTACTTTACTCAGATATTTAGGTGATATGTGCGCATGCTACGGAACTCTTCGGCAAGAGGCTCTTGAGGATTTTCGGTGGACAATACCCGGCGCATGCTGGGAACATGTTGCGGTCCTTTTATTACGGCTCCTTTCTCTCGCTCTCTCTCGGTCTCCTATATCTCTTTCTTCAGTGCCGCAGCAGCAGCAACAGAAGCACAACGTCCGCGTGCGGCCTGTCATCTGGCGCGCACGCGGCAACGGCGCCGAGTAGCCCGGCATACTCCCGATAAAATAAGTTTATGACCCAAGTCTCACTCACTCAGGTTCCAATGTTTTTGAATCGACCAAACGAATAAGTATCAGTCTGAAGTAGATTTGTAACGACCAAATACCTTCCAATTTACTTTTAGTTGTTTTTTCTGCACGGTTGTCAACATATTTTTTTTTAGAATATTTTGACATGTTGATGAAAAATGCATAAGTGTATGAAAATAATGTTTTTTATGAGTGTTAAAGAGAAAGGTGTTAAAAATTACACCAAAATGAAAGTAATGGGTCATGACTTTTTTCTCATTATCCATTACTTTTTATATTTAAAAAAAATCGTCCATTAAACAGAGATAATTTTATAGCAATTTTCAAACATTGTGGTGGTTCCAGCAATTATTGAGTGACAATTATTAAATCTTCATCTAGCCAACTTAACTTCCTAATGTAATTATACAAGACACCATAAAAATAAATACTTATTATGATATTTGTTCAATACTAAATATTTACACTATTAAATATTCGATGTAATAGTATGACTTCGATTTTAATACTTCCTTTAGTCATCAAGCCCGATAATATTTCAGAGTGATTTAACCACTTGAAACATTTTTCATTGCAATGATTACCGAATATCCGGCAAAATCTTGATCAATTCTTTCCTACAATAAATACAAGAATTAACGATTTTCCTTCCTGTAATTATTTCGTCATGAAAATTTTATTCAGTTCCTCCGGTTCTTTTGGTTCTTCAGGTTCCTTCAGGTCTTCATGTTCTTTCGGTCCTTCAGGCTCTTTCGGTACTTTTGGTTCTTTAGGTTCTTTTAGTTCTTTTGGTTCTTCAGGTTCTTCACGTTCTTCAGGTTCTTTAGGTTCGTTTGGTTCTTTAGGTCCTTGTGGTTCTTTAGGTTCTTTTGATTCTTTAGGTTCTTGTGGTTCTTGTGGTTCTTCAGGTTCTTCAGGTTTTTCAAGTTTATTTGGTTCTTCAGGTTATTTTGATTCTTCACGTTCGTTTGGTTCTTCAGGTTCTTTGGTTTTTCGGGTTCTTCAGGATTTTTTGTTTCTTCAGGTTCTTTGGTTCTTTGTTTCTTCAGGTTCTTCACGTTCTTTGTTTCTTCATGTTCTTCAGGTTCTTTTGGTTCTTTTCATTCTTTTGGTTCTTCAGGTTCTTTTGGTTCTTCAGGTTTTTTTGGTTCCTCAGGTTCTTGTGTTTCTTCAGGATCTTTTGGTTCCTCAGGTTCTTGTGTTTCTTCAGGTTCTTTCGGTTCCTCAGGTTCTTGTGTTTCTTCAGGTTCTTTTGGTTCCTTAGGTTCTTTTGGTTCCTTAGGTTCTTGTGTTTCTTCACGTTCTTTTGGTTCATTAGGTTCTTGTGTTTCTTCAGGTTCTTTGGTTCTTCAGGTTATTTCGATTCTTCACATTCTTTTCTAATCGCCTGCGGAATGTGATAACAAAAAAGAAGCAAATATATTCAACTGCAGAGATATCGAGTTTTTCGGGTTCTTCAGGATTTTTTGTTTCTTCAGGTTCTTTGGTTCTTTGTTTCTTCAGGTTCTTCACGTTCTTTGTTTCTTCATGTTCTTCAGGTTCTTTTGGTTCTTTTCATTCTTTTGGTTCTTCAGGTTCTTTTGGTTCTTCAGGTTTTTTTGGTTCCTCAGGTTCTTGTGTTTCTTCAGGATCTTTTGGTTCCTCAGGTTCTTGTGTTTCTTCAGGTTCTTTCGGTTCCTCAGGTTCTTGTGTTTCTTCAGGTTCTTTTGGTTCCTTAGGTTCTTGTGTTTCTTCAGGTTCTTTTGGTTCCTTAGGTTCTTGTGTTTCTTCACGTTCTTTTGGTTCATTAGGTTCTTGCGTTTCTTCAGATTCTTTTGGTTCTTCAGGTTCTGTCGATTCTTCACATTCTTTTCTAATCGCCTGGGGAATGTGATAACAAAAAAGAAGCAAATATATTCAACTGCAAGAGATATCGAATTCTCGTTATTAATTCAGCCGCGTTCAGCACACAACATTAGCCTCTTCGTGACATCATTACAAGCTACGAGCTGTACGTTAGTAAAGTGAAGAAACGACAATGCGAGATCCCGACGATAAATCAATGCCAATGGGAATATCGACAAGAGACATCCAAGCAGTTGTGAATGGTGTATTAGAATAATCTTCTCGCCGATCTAAATCGATCGATCGTGAACTCGAATACCCGAGAAGGAGACTCACAATCGAGACGCAGTTTATCACGAGATACCGAGAAATTAATTCGGTGAGATGCCACAGCGATCCTGTATATATGTAGCCAATGCAAAGCGACATCATCTTCTTGAAGAGCGAGTGAGAAAAACAGAGACGAGACCACCAGATGAAGCCGTCGTGACGTCCACGTGGGAACACTGCGGGGTTTCCACCTCAACTCGTGTACCAAATGCCTCTTGGATTATTTTTTAATAATGTTACGATATAAAACCTCGTAGACCATTCATCGCTGCAGACTCGGCGAAATTCTTTCGCGACAACGACGTTATAAAGGCACTTGTTTTTACAATCTCGTGCAGACTGATTTAAGCGATATAAATATGCAGCCAAGATAACTCGGCTCGAGGGCAAAATGCATCGTACTCGCGTACTCGAAATAATATCTTTCGCTCGTAATAATTTCGCGATGTTGGCGCAACTTGTAACGCCACGGGACGATACGATCATGCGTTTTTTTTAAGCACCACAATCCTGACCAAAAGTATTTTTCCACCTAAAAGATCTGTATTTTAAAAGGGTTTTATTGAATAATCAATAAAATATATAATATTTATTGGGGAAGCGATGATATAGGGAATATTATTTATTAGAAGAAAAAATTGCTTTATTAATTATATTTTTTTGATACGGTGGGTGTCAACTTTTTGACAGACTGTACAATCTGTGTGGTGTACAGGGATCATCGGTCTGATCCCCCTTAACCTGATATTTCGCCTGTTGAAAAATGTCAAAGCTTATTTTTTATTGAAGTCTTTCCAATGCTGAATGAAAAATTAAATTTAAAGTAGCTTATCATCAGTGGAATGAATTCAAATTTAATTCATTCCACATTGAATTCAAATTAAGAGAACAAAAAAAAAATACAAATTTTAAAGGATTATTTGATGGGATTAATTGTTAACACTTATTTTTTTATTTCACAGATTATTAAATCTGTGAAATAAAAAAATTATTGACAATATTTTAGACAACATAATCAAGAATCTAAACGCCAATTTTTAAAAAAGAATAATTTTTTGGGTTTACAATCTTTAGTCAGATATTTTATGATCTATTTAACGCCGTGACGGAAAAAACTGTGAAATAAAAAAATATTGACAATTTTTTTGATAACATAATCAAGAATCTGAGCGAATTGGTCCAATGTCAAATTGGTCTAATAGCAAATTGGTCCAATAGCGAATTGGTCCAATAGCCAAATGGTCCAATAATAAATTGGTCCAGTAGCAAATTGGTCCAATAGCAAATTGGTCCAATAGCAAATGGTCCAATAGCAAATTGGTCCAATAGCAAATTGGTCCAATAGCAAATTGGTCCAATAGCAAATTGGTCCGATAGCAAATTGGTCCGATAGCAAATTGGTCCAATAGCAAATTGATCCAATAGCAAATTAGTCCAATAGCAAATTGGTCCAATGGCAAATTGGTCTAATGGCAAATTGGACTAATAGCAAATTGGTCTAATAGCAAATTGGTCCAATAGCAAATTTGTCCAATAGCCAAATGGTCCAATAGCAAATTAGTCCAATAGCCAATTGAACCAATAGTTAATTGGACCAATAGCCAATAGTAATAAAAAAATATTGACAATTTTTTTGATAACATAATCAAGAATCTGAGCGCAAATAAAAAAAAGGTGCTTTATGATGTACCGAAGTTCGGTATTATCATTGAAAAATAGTATTCGTTCGATTTGGTGTACGAGATGCTGATGGTGTAAAATGCAACCATAGCGATTATTACGGCTGCGGAGGCGAACAAATGTGCCCCAGCGTTAATTAGAAGATTTAGAGAAGTGAGAGAATGCCCAGGGCGTTTAGGGGATGATTTAGTAGCAAAGTCCGACCTCGTCGAGTCCCGCGATGCATTGAGCAAAGTATGCGAGACGCTTGGGCCGTAAGACTCGCGCTCTCCACGCTCCTTCGCGAAAACTATAAAGTATCAACAATAAAACGATCCCCTTGCCATACTCGCGGGGCTGCAGACCTGGCGCGGTTATAAATCTCGCTTGCGGGTTATCACCTCAGTTTCTCGTCTCTCTTTCTCGTCTCGGATCACGCCCGTAGTTTCTTCGTTCTCCCCGGGTTATTCACTCTAAATTTAGTCATTGTCTCTCGCGTGGGACCTTAAATCTTCGGTCACGAGCTCTTTGCTACTGTACCGAATGTCCAACGTGAAGGAGTCAACATGGTTACTATGAGAAACGAACACCGGGCGTTGTTTCAACCCAGACAAAATCTGATATGACGTTTGAGCCTAGAGAACATGTCACTGTAGTTAACAGGTTAACAAGTTCAATCCAATGACGAAATTCATTGAATGTCTAATGGTCCAATAGCCAATTGATCCGAAAAAGTTGATTTGTTGAATGAAGTGGTATATAAATAAAGCAGGAAGCTATTTTAATAAGTGGATTATAAGAAGAAGACTTTTCAGATTCATTCTGTTATTTCGGTTCTTCAGGTTTTATACGGTTCTTTAAGTTTCATTCGATTCTTCACGTTTTATTCGGTTCTTCAGGTTTTATTCGGTTCTTCACGTTTTATTCGGTTCTTCAGGTTTTATTCGATTCATCAGGTTTTATTCGGTTCTTCAGGTTTTACTCGGTTCTTCAGGTTTTATTCAGTTCTTCAGGTTTTATTCGGTTCTTCAGGTTTCTTCAGATCTCCAGGTTCCATGAGGTCTTCAGGTTTTATTCGGTTCTTCAGGTTTCTTCAGGTCTCCAGGTTCCTTCAGGTCTTCAGGTTCCTTCAGGTCTTCAGGTCCTTCAGGTCTTCAGGTTCCTTCAGGTCTTCAGGTTCCTTCAGGTCTTCAGGTTCCTTCAGGTCTTCAGGTTGCTTTAGGTCTTTAGGTTGCTTAAGGTCTTCAGGTCCCTTCAGGTCTTCAGGTTCTTTTAGGTCTTCAGGTTCTTACAGGTCTTCAGGTTCCTTCAGGTCTTTAGGTTCCTTCAGGTCTTCAGGTTCCTTCAGGTCTTCAGGTTCCTTCAGGTCTTCAGGTTCTTACAGGTCTTGAGGTTCCTTCTCGTCTTGAGGTTCCTTCTCGTCTTGAGGTTCCTTCAGGTCTTCTGGTTCCTTCAGGTCTTCAGGTTCCCTCAGGTCTTCAGGTTCCCTCAGGTCTTCAGGTTCTCCTACAGGTCTTCAGGTTCCCTCAGGTCTTCAGATTCCCTCAGGTCTTCAGATTCCCTCAGTTCTTTAGGTTCCCTCAGGTCTTCAGGTTCCCTCAGGTTTTCAGGTTCCTTCACGTCGTCAGGTTCCTTCACGTCTTCAGGTTCCTTCACGTCTTCAGGTTCTTTCACGTCTTCAGGTTCTTTCACGTCTTCGGGTTCCTTCAGGTGTTCAGGTTCCTTCAAGTCTTCAGGTCTTCAGGTTCCTTCAAGTCTTCAGGTCTTCAGGTTCCTTCAGGCCTTAAGGTTTTTTCGGTTCTTTCAGTTCTTTCAGTTCTTTTGGTTCTGATAAATATTGGCTGTATCTTGGTACTTTCCATCCGGAATGAATAATAGGAATGAGGAGTGTGGACCTGTGGTAATAATTAACAAAACCTATGGATTCAGGTGCGTCGGTCAGTCGCGATGGTCTCAGGAATATGTACAAATCTCGACGTGGGTGTGATTCCCTTTTAGCTCGAAAAGCAGCGCGTTAGGGTTTCGGTAGGAAACACAGCGCGCCCACTTGTTTGCCCAGAGTGACACGTTTTTACCTGGTCATCGCGCGTACGTTACACGCCCAAAGTCCCGACGCACCCCGGGACCAGGTCCTCATTCGATATTGATTTATTCGTCTCTTCATCTCCCGGACAGGAATCCACAGCATCGTTGCGGGATGAAAGTCTTCTTCTCCTCCTCGAATGCCGTCTATTTGTCATTCGACAATGTGTATATTTAGCCCACCTCCGGTCATTCGGGTTTTTATCTCCTTCGATCCCTGCGTCTGCCATGCATCCGTTATTCAAATCGATGCATGATTCATTCGTTAGATAGTTCATTTGTTTCATCGAATATTATACTTCCTGTCGAGTGAATTCAACATCACAAACTATTCTCAACTCTTCATTTCTATTTTGTTGAATTCTGTTACTTCATTCCAATTTTTAATATTTGCAATATTCGGCAAAAGCAGTTTATCAAAACATCTTTTAGAAATCCAAGCCGGAGATTCTGGAAAAATTTCACTAATTTCCGGATTCTATCACCTAAATTTTAATCCCATTCACTCATCAAAATTGAAAAACAAATTTATTTTTGTGCTTTTTTTTTAAACATCTTTTTAAATATTCATCGACAAATTTTGGACAAAATTTAGACAGACATTCTATATTTTATTTCCATGAAAGCAAAAACGTATTTTTTGCAAATTTGAAAATTTGTTTTCACTATTTTTAAGGGAAAGATGGAAATTAATGAAAATAGTATGCCAAGCGCTGAATCAAAGTATTTCGTTAGAGTCTACAATACCGATTTTCCAATGTTTGAATAGGATCTTGGTATGCGGCCTCCGCGTCTTTTATTTTCTTTCATTTCATCAAAGTCCCTTGCTCGATGAGTAAATATTGTCGCACGTGCTTAAAATATCTTGTGGAATGATCAGTGCTGGATAATATGTTCGGATAGATAAGCGGGAGGTTCGGTACATGCGATCAACAACATTGAGACGATATGATCGCATAATAGTAGCTTTGTTATCGACTATTTTCCCTGTATAATGTCCACCACCAGGACAATGCAATAGTTAAATTATTATTTCTTCTTGCAGTTCTCTTTCGTAACTTGGAATTCCTATAGTGCATTTATAGTTATCTATAGGCGAATAATTGCGGTTTGTATAGTGGTATCAATGTGCACCGAGTTAATTGTCACTGGAAGCATTTGAATCGTTCAGCGATGCAATTAAATTCGATCGAATTGTCCTCGTAGTTCCAGCGGCCATTTTCACTTATGCAATAACTTCTTTGTCCATAGCGTGCTTATAAGTTGTGCGAATAAACGACAATTTCCAAGGCCAACACGAGGCAATAATCGTGTGCACATATGAATTTATAAAAATATATGTCATATGTGAATATAATACTAAATATTGTTATTCTTTGGTTTTTACAGTCACACCAAGAAGAGGATCTTTCGGACCCGGACCTCCAAGATGAAGAAAGCGGTGAAGAGCTTCCTCAACAACCTCTTCAGGCCAACAATCATCCCCCCTCGGATAATACTTCTGGACAAGCCACTACACCCACACCATTGACTCATCTAAATAGTCTCATGACCACCCATCATCCACATTTCTTGTCCAAACTCAAAATGGAGGTTAGTTAGCCAATGACAAAATCATTACGAATCTTCAAGTAGGAAACACAGGGTTCTAATAAATAGTTCTCGGGATTTTATACTTTATGAAAGAGTTTGGAAGTCGGAGTATCTTATGATAGTCTATTGTTTCCTCATAAAGGAAGCTTTGTTTTCATGAAAAAAATTTTTTTCGAGATTTTTATGTCAGATTACTCAGAACGGTCTAAAACATCGAGAAAAGTGGTTTAGAAAAATTGTCCGGATGTGTGTGTGTGTGTGTGTGTGTGTGTGATGAAAGGCCAAAAATTCATTTAACTGTAACTTTTAAACTATTCGACCGAATCAGCGCAAATTAAAACAACATGTGCAGTACTACCTAATCTTCGATTGGTATAAATTTCGGGAAAATCGATTGACACATTTCATTTTTATAAGAATTTTTAAATTTTGAAAAAAGTACGTAAATGCTCTAGCTCGAATGAATTTTTAACTATCCGGCTGAAACTTCGTATTAAAATTCAACAAAGTGATGCGACCTTTGGTATCGAATTTGGGCTAAATCGGTAAAGCGGTTCGGTTTTTATGAAATTTTGATTTTTTCGAAAAATTTTCGTTTTGCTCCAATTCAGGTAAAATTTCAAATAATCGAGTGAAATTTTCTACACAGGAAAAATAACATTCAGATCTGCTACGTACCAAATTTGTTGATGATCGGTAAAGCGGTTCGGATTTTACGTTAATTTGAATTTTTAAAAAATTGACTGGTTTCGTAACCTGATGTTTACTCTGCATTTCGTAAAACATCAGAAAATAAGAATAAAATAAAACAAGGATGCAAAGTAGAACCTTGCACATTGCTTCCTCATTATTTTTCGCTTTTTACAAAGCTTCCTCTATGAGGAAGCCAAAATTGATTAACATACTTCCTCATAGAGGTAGCTTTGTGAAAAGCGAAAAATAATGAGGAAGCAACGTGCAAGGTTCTACTTTGCATCCTTGTTTTTAGATATATAATTTAGTAACGAAACGTAAATAATTATGATTTCATGGAATTTCAAATTACTTCAAATATTAACTTCATCGCGTTAACTTTTGAAAAACTTGATATGCACTGCAAAAACAAAGCTTGTTGCCAAGTGTGTTGTTTTCTATGATTTACATTGTAGTCACTTTTTGCACACTTTCAAACGTGTTGCTTATCCATGATAATGATATGTTAAAAGAATAACGCTTGTAAGTGTGTAAAAAGTGACTACAATGTAAATGATAGGAAACAACACACTTGGCAACACGCTTTGTTTTTGCAGTATGAAGCCCAAATTTAATGTGTGAACCAAATAATACTCAGCATGTTGATCTATAACATAAAACAAAGATGCAAAGTAAAACCTTGCACATTGTTTCCTCATTAATATTTCGCTGTATATTTTTTTAGCCGAGTGACATGGACATGCTGACCAACAAGAGCGGTCTGGAGGCTCTCCAGGCGGCGATGGGTGGCGGTGGTTTCAATCTGCCATTTTCGTTTCCGCCACCGACAGCGTTTCTAACTCCTCAGCACAATTCCCACAGCAATCATCCCCAGATCGGTGGGGGTGGAGGTGGCGGAGGAGGCGGAGGAGGCGGTGGTACCGGAGGAAACGCATTGACATCCTCTGCGAGTTCGCACTCGAGCGAATCGTCGCAGGGAAGCGCGCGAAACAGCAGCGATGTCCGAGATCCTGGTGGTCACAATGCTCAAAACAATCCAGCAAATTCCCATCAGCAGCAAACCAGCTGGAGCTTCGAGGAGCAGTTCAAACAGGTGCGTCAGGCAAGTACCTAAATGTCTGCCTATTACGATGTACAAATTGTCCAAAATATTCTATTATTTAATTAACGTATCTTCAACAGTGAGAAAGAGACAGCAGAGAGTTTTATTTCAGCGAGTTTGCCGAATGAAGAAGACCAGAGCAGTGATTATGTCCCGAGCAAACGGTCCAATTATGGCTCCAAACGTGTTGGGACTTTAATTAATGCAATTAATGGTAGCTAATTATTATTTTTACGCCGTTGCGGCGTGACCGACGTGGGCTAATTATGAGGCTCTGCGTATGGTCACGTGGACGGGGGACGAACGATGCGATTCGTCCGGGAACCAGGAGGATTCCCTTTATTTAAGGGAGGGGATGAGCTCAGGGAATGCTACCACTGCTCTTTTTGTTTCTCTTCATTTCTCTCTCTCTCTCTTTCGCTTTTACCGTGGAACATTAGCTCGTGAGCTCTGGGATCGGAGGCTTGTTAAGGCTTTTTTTTGTCCGTTGCACCGGGTATTACTATGAAGACTCTGATAGTCCGAGTGTCTTAAGAGCGCCACTGGCGCCGAGCGCATCAACCAAGGTTACACCGCGAGCTTTTTCGGTTTATGCGCAGAGGGTGTGGTATTGAATTACCATTTAGATTGGCGGCATTAAGTCCCCGTGGCTGACGCGCGCGAATGCGTCTTTCCGCTTTGTCCTTCCCGCTATATTACTCGTCGCGTTATTATTTTTCGTGCTGTTTGCTAAAATCGCTCATCAACTTGGTAAAATGGTCGCGCGGTATCGCACCCTTTCTCAGACGGTCGGTGGACAGTCCGCGGGGCTTTCTGGACCGTTATTTTATATTTTCCGGTACAATATATGAGATTTACTATTTTATACCGGAAGTTGTCGATTATTTTCCTAAATTAAACAATATATTTATTTTTTAAGCTGAAATCCAACGCTGTTGAATATATTTGATGTAATTTTCAATTATGGGCAAAGAAACTACAGTATTTTTCTAAATTCTATGAAAATTAGGGCATGCAGTAAAAAAAAATAAAAATGTTTACTATACTCGTGTAATTAATATTTCCGGTGATGTAAAATTGCAAAACATTTTTAACAGAACTGATAATCACTCGAGCAATCGTGATTTAATATTTTATACTCGAAAATTTGTTCTATTACTCAATCAATACTCTGCCAAAGAAATTGTCGCTTATTTTCGTAAATTAAACAATATATTTATTTTTTATGCTAAGATCCAACGCTGTTGAATATATTTGATGTAATTTTCAATTACGAGCAAAAGAAGTACAGTATTTTTCTAAATTCTACGAAAATTAGGGCATGCAGTAAAAAAAAACTAAAAATGTTTACTATACTCGTGTAATTAATATTTCCGGTGATGTAAAATTGCTAAACATTTTTAACAGAACTGATAATCACTCGAGCAATCGTGATTTAATATTTTAGACTCGAAAATTTGTTCTATTACTCAATCAATACTTTGCCAAAGAAATTGTCGCTTATTTTCGTAAATTAAACAATATATTTATTTTTTAAGCTAAGATCCAACGCTGTTGAATATATTTGATGTAATTTTCAATTACGAGCAAAAGAAGTACAGTATTTTTCTAAATTCTACGAAAATTAAGGCATGCAGTAAAAAAAAATAAAAATGTTTACTATACTCGTGTAATTAATATTTCCGGTGATGTAAAATTGCAAAACATTTTTAACAGAACTAATAATCATTCGAGCAATCGTGATTTAATATTTTATACTCGAAAATTTGTTCTATTACTCAATCAATACTTTGCCAAAGAAATTGTCGCTTATTTTCGTAAATTAAACAATATATTTATTTTTAAGCTAAGATCCAACGCTGTTGAATATATTTGATGTAATTTTCAATTACGAGCAAAAGAAGTGCAGTATTTTTCTAAATTCTACGAAAATTAGGGCATGCAGTAAAAAAAACTAAAAATGTTTACTATACTCGTGTAATTAATATTTCCGGTGATGTAAAATTGCAAAACATTTTTAACAGAACTGATAATCACTCGAGCAATCGTGATTTAATATTTTATACTCGAAAATTTGTTCTATTACTCAATCAATACTTTGCCAAAGAAATTGTCGCTTATTTTCGTAAATTAAACTAAATTTCGTAAATTAAAGTAAATATATTTATTTTTTAAGCTAAGATCCAACGCTGTTGAATATATTTGATGTAATTTTCAATTACGAGCAAAAGAAGTACAGTATTTTTCTAAATTCTACGAAAATTAAGGCATGCAGTAAAAAAAAATAAAAATGTTTACTATACTCGTGTAATTAATATTTCCGGTGATGTAAAATGGCAAAACATTTTTAACAGAACTGATAATCATTCGAGCAATCGTCATTTAATATTTTCTACTCGAAAATTTGTTCTATTACTCAATCAATACTTTGCCAAAGAAGTTGTCGCTTATTTTCGTAAATTAAACAATATATTTATTTTTTAAGCTAAGTTCCAACACTGTTCGATAATATTTAATGTCATTTTCAATTACGGGCAAAGAAAGTACAGTATTTTCCTAAATTCTATGAAAATTCGAGCGTTTAATAGAATTTTTTAAAATTCTATTCTATACTTGTGTAATTAATTTAATATATCAGCTGATGAATAAAATTTCGAGAGATGTAAATTTGCAAAACATTTTTAACAGTAAAGAACTTTTTATACTGGAATTATGAAAAAAATTTTCTATTACTCATTCAATATTTTATCAAAGACTATCAAGTATAAAAGTACTATAAAAAGGAATATAATTGAGTATAATATCAGTATAATTTGAGTATGATCTCATTACGAAATATTTTCCATTTTATACCGATCCAATACGTTTATTTTATTTTTTTTCCGCGGGTGATTCAAATAGCCCCGGTGTTCGGTACAATACTCAACTCGTCTTGCAAGAAACAGCAGTGGTACATGCAAGCGTAAAGAGAAGAAGAACTCGCGAGTCCGTTCGTAATATGACGAGGCCGAGAAACGAAAATGAAAAGCTCCACCCACTCAGAAGTGAAGGAACATCAGAACTCAGAACTGGCTCCGCTCTTCTTTCGACTCTTTCTCGCGGTCTCCCGCATCGCATCCATCATTCCGTGGGGGCGTACTTGTTGCAGGGTCTTTAATCTTTATCCTTCCTCTCCTCTTCTTCCAGCCTCTCGTTTTTTTTTTTTTTCTCATATCTCGCGTATGTTCTTATTTTATTATCTTAAACCGTCGGTGTAAGCGGCGCTACGTGCATATAGTGCAGAGCTCATTTCGCAAACACTTCTCCAGAAACATTCGTGCAATCCATATGTTGCACATTGTTGTGACGTCTATGAAACAAATCGAAAGAAAAAACCTATACAAAATGCAAAAAAAAAAAAAAAAATTAAACAACATACTTTAACAGTTTAACAAACCTTTTCTCAAATGTTAGAAAATCTCCAATCAAAATATTTAAATCATCATTTTTGAAGGAATATAAAAATATAGAATTTATTCTTAATATTATTTTCTATTAATATTTCTATTATTAATATTATTAATATTCATATTAATAATATTAATTATAGAAATATTAATATTATTAATAATTGTTAATATTAATATTAATAATATTATTTTTTCCCCAGAATTATTAATTTATTATATTATTATTATTATTATTTATTACATCATTATATAAACAAGTCGAAAAAAATCTAGAGGAAAAAAAGAAGAAAAATTGAAAAAGATACTTTAACCCTTTAACAGCCAAACCTCTTGTTGGTTGAAATTTAAAAAAATTCTAAAATATTGGAAAACTTATAAACAAAATATTTAAACAATTGTGCTTTCAAAAATGTTATTTTTTAATTGAAATGAAAATATAGGCTCCATTCTTCACAAAATTCATGTATTAGTCATTTTTTCCCCAGAATTATTGTATAATAATTGACTACTTATTGCAGGATCTTTAATTTTTATTCTTTCTCTCGTCTTCTTTTAGGCTCTCGATTTTTTTTCCCAACTTCCACGTACGTTCTTATTTTATTATCTTAAAACGTCAGTGTAAAAGCGGCGCTACATGCCCATAATGCAGAGCCCATTTCGCGAGTACTTCACCAAGAACATTCATGGAATATGGATGCCAACAATATCCATATGTACATTGTTGTGACGTCTATGAAAAAAAAGTGAAAAAAAGTAAAATCCTTTGCAACAAAACGCAAAAAACAAAAAAAAATAAATAAAATGAACAATACAAACTGAACAAGACGCAATGCTTAAGGTATTCGAATAATATCCCGAGGGTAATGAGGGCTCGGATATAATTGGTGAAAAAAACAAAGACGTTCAACGATAACGAGGCCTATTGGCGTTCTTGCTTGCCGGACGCGACTACCGGTGATGGAAAAACTCCTCCTTACCCAAGTTCCAATTCCTCTTAAGCTACAAAAGCCTGCACCGAGAGAAAAGATTTCATTGACGCCAAATGAATGGGTGGATTGATTTTTTTTTTCTTTTTTCATTGATTTCAACGAAATATTTCTTTGATTTCAATGAAATAGTGCATTTGAATTTCAAAGAGAACATTTCATTGCCTGTAAATAAAGAAACAGTTTCATTATTTTAAAGAGTCGTTTTCATTGATTCAAAGAAACGTTTTCATTGATCTCTCTCTCGCACCTAACCTCACTTTTTTGTTTTTCGGTTCTCCCGAACGAACGGCTTTGAGTTTCGAGAAGCCAGAAGCTTAGCCTATTTCTGCCGTAATTCCTTACATACTCACAAAATTTGAGCTTTATCTGCCGCGTACTTCAGGAAAAAATAGGTTTCGAAATTTTGAGCTGGTAAGAAGAAGGTTTCATTGAATCATAGACGATATCTTTGAAATCAATGAAAAAGGTTCATTGGTTTAAATAAATGTTTCTTCGAATCAATGTCACTACTTTTCATTGAGTTTGAGATCATTCAAAGAAAAGATACACGGAGAAAACGGGTTAGTTGAGAAAACTAACCTTTAAATGCTTGGATCGTTAGATGTAGTTTGGTTGGCATTACCAATGGTTAGTTGGCGCCACCAATCGGTTAGTTGGCATTACCAATCGGTTGGTTCTGACACGCAATAACTTGCTAATGCCATATTTTACCACGCCTGTTGGTTCGCACGTATCAATTCCATAGTTCCTACAACAACACCCTTTTCTCCGTGTAGTATTGAAATTTAAGTATTTCATTTAATTGGCAAAGATTTCCGTGAATCAATCAAACTTTTTCTCTCGGTGTGTACATTACGCCGAGAGAAAAGATTTCATTAACGTCAAAGAAATGGGTGAATTGATTTTTTTTTTCATTGATTTCAATGAAATAGTGCATTTGAATTTCAAAGAGAACATTTCATTGCCTGTAAATAAAGAAACAGTTTCATTGTTTTAATGAGTCGTTTTCATTGATTCAAAGAAACGTTTTCATTGATCTTTCTCTCGCACCTAACCTCACTTTTTTGTTTTTCGGTTCTCCCGAACGAACGGCTTTGAGTTTCGAGAAGCCAGAAGCTTATCCTATTTCTGCCATACTTCCTTACATACTCACAAAATTTGAGCTTTATCTGCCGCGTACTTCAGGAAAAAATAGGTTTCGAAATTTTGAACTGGTAATAAAAAGGTTTCATTGAATCAGAGACGATATCTTTGAAATCAATGAAAAAGGTTCATTGGTTTAAATAAATGTTTCTTCGAATCAATGTCACTACTTTTCATTGAGTTTGAGATCATTCAAAAAAAAGATACACGGAAAAAACGGGTTAGTTGAGAAAACTAACCTTTAAATGCTTGGTTGGCATTACCAATGGTTGGTTGGCGCCACCAATCGGTTAGTTGGCATTACCAATCGGTTGGTTCTGACACGCAATAACTTGCTAATGCCATATTTTACCACGCCTGTTGGTTGGCACGTATCAATTCCATAGTTCCTACAACAACACCCTTTTCTCCGTGTAGGATTGAAATTTAAGTATTTCATTTAATTGGCAAAGATTTCCGTGAATCAATTAAACTTTTTCTCTCGGAGTGTACATTACGCCGAGAGAAAAGATTTCATTAACGCCAAAGAAATGAGTGGATTGATTTTTGTTTCATTGATTTCAATGAAATAGTGCATTTGAATTTCAAAGAGAACATTTCATTGCCTGTAAATAAAGAAACAGTTTCATTGTTTTAAAGAGTCGTTTTCATTGATTCAAAGAAACGTTTTCATTGATCTTTCTCTCACACCTAACCTCACTTTATTGTTTTCCGGTTCTACCGAACGAACGGCTTTGAGTTTCGAGAAGCCAGAAGCTTAGCCTGTTTTTGCCATACTTCCTTACATCCTCACAAAATTTGAGCTTTATCTGCCGCGTATTTCAGGAAAAAACAGGTTTCGAAATTTTGAACTGGTAAAAAGAAGGTTTCATTGAATCAAAGACGATATCTTTGAAATCAATGAAAAAGGTTCATTGGTTTAAATAAATGTTTCTTCGAATCAATGTCACTAGTTTTCATTCAGTTTGAGATCATTCAAAGAAAAGATAGTATTGAAATTTAAGTATTTCATTTAAGGAGGTTGGAGGGCTCCACACTAGTAAAATCAGTGCTAAATTTTTAAAAGCGTTTCTACAATTTCATATGGTTTAATAATCTGTTCCAAGGTGTTAATCACATAGCAGCATTAATTCTTGATATTCAAATACATTCACAGCTGTGATATCAACAGTAAATCGATCACTATCTGCAAATTTCCGATGTTATGTTTTTTCATCCAGTTTTTTAAAAGGGTAACCCGTAATATCAGTCCGATTATGACGACCAATAGCTCATTTTGTTTACCAAAAGATATTCTATCGATTGGCCGTCTATTTTTTAAAATCGTATTAGTAATTCAAAAGATACAACCGTTTGTTTATCCTATCATAACCTAACATCAAGTATACAAATGGCTGTAACTTTTGAACGCCTGAAACTATAGAAAATCCGGACGGTCAATCGATTAAGGATCTTCCACTGATCAAAATGAGCTATGTTTCGTCATAATCGGACTGATATAACGGTTAACCCTTTTACAAAACTGGATGAAAAAACATGACATCGGAAATTTGGAGATATTGATCGATTTACTGTTCATATGACAGCTGTGAATGTATTTGAATATTAAGAACTAATACTGCTATGTGATTAACACCTTGGAACAGATTATTAAACCATCTGAAATTGTAGAAACGCTTTTAAAAATTCAGCACTGATTTGACTAGTGTGGAGCGCTCCAACATCCTTAATTGGCAAACATTTCCGAATGAAACTTTTTCTCTGTGTGTACATAATCTATAGGATCATTTAATGCGATTAGTATGAGTCGCGATCGTTGGAGCATCGCGACCATCGGCAATTGATGCCTTTCATTCTTGATCCCGGTTGGTCCAGACAAACCCCTCCCCTCTCATCTTCCCCAAGTCCCGGTAAATCGAGGGATAAGAGTACCTCAGACAGGTTTATGCTCCGTTGGTTATTGTCTTGAAATAGGGTACCCCAGGCTCGGCCAACAGCAAAAGCATGAGCATCACAGCGTCAGCTCGCGTTTAACCCCTTCAGGGGCGGAGGGACTCACCAATGGAGGGGGGGAGAAAGAACTGACTGCCTCTTCGTGAACGTCGTTCGTCGGCCTAAATAAAAGTGTTTCGGATATAAAATACAGTCCGGAGCGCCATACCGGCGCATCCACTGTGGACACAATGTTACATATTGTAACTAACCTACACACACTCAAATACTGTAGAAAGTTACCAGCCAGTGTATGTATAAGGTTCTCTTTCTATATAGTACAGTATTTATATATATATATATATATATATATATGTATGTACAGGGAGTATATTGGGTGGCAATATTGTCCTCGTCGTGTGGTAGTTGTACAAGTCGTCGTCGTCGTCGTCGTCGTCGTCGACCTGTTCTGGTTGTGGTGGTGGGTTTTGCCTTCCGAGTTGTTGGTTGCTTGCTACCAGCAGGATCCAAGCAAACGGCCACGACGAGAAGCCTCAGCTCACTCGCGCCCGCGCTCTCCTCGCTGTAATACTGTAGCACTATACTTTGCAGCCATTGTGAAATAACTCGTAAACCTGCAAATTGCTGGCTATTTCGCTCCCATATACGTGAGCCGAGCGATCTTTTACACCGGGTTTCGATTGTATTTGTATCCTCACTGTATACCCTCGAATATATATGTGTGGGGATGAATGTGTGTGTGGGTTTATCGTGTGCAGGAGCTACCGCCCTTCCTCATCCCCTTGTATGCACATACACAAATGCAAAATACACCGACGGCCACTAAAACATTGATGATCTAGTGATGCACATATGAGGCATTCCATATCACTTCTCAAAAACTTTGTTTTGTTTTTTATTATTTTGAATAACTTGGGGGTTGTGATTTTTTTATAAATGTGTGTATTAAATAAAGGGTGATTTAGGGTAATTTTGGGGAATTTAATTGAATTTTTTTTTGGGAGCGATTTGTTGGATTTAGATTCATCGATGAAAAGGCTATTTATTCAGATTTTATAAATTTATTTGAAATAATATTCTATTGAGAGTATCTAAATTTTTTCTTGAGGTAAAAAATAGCGTCTAAAATGATAAATGAAACAATAATTGTATATATGTTGGCATTATGTAAATTGATTTTAATAAATTATTTGGGAGAATCTTTTTTCTAGTTGCTAACCTAATATGAAATCCTTCGATACTATATTTTCTCTCATCTTTACCCCAAAATAAGTGTAAATTCTACAATTCTAATTTGTCCGAAAAAAAGTGTTAAAAAACACCCTCTGAAATATTAAATTTAACAAAAAGAATTTGTATTTCTTATATAACCCGTTTTTAATAACTTATTTGCGAAAAATTATTTTCTAATGGCTAAACGAAATTTAGCAAAAAAAAATTGTATTTTTATAGAACCTAATTTTAATCAATTATTTGATAAAAACTTTTTTTCTAGTAGCTAAACTAATATGAAATCCTTCGATACTACATTTTCTCTTATCTTTCCCCCAAAATAAGTGTAAATTCTACAATTCCAATTTAAACCAAAAAAGTGTTAAAAAACACCCTCTAAAATATTAAATTTAGCAAAAAAAATTATTCCTTATATACCCGAATTTTAATAAATTATTTGAGAAAAACTTTTTCTAGTCCCTAAACTAATATGAAAACCTTCGATACTACATTTTCTCTCATCTTTACTCCTAAATAAGTGTAGATTCTACAATTCCAATTCAACCCAAAAAAATTGTTAAAAACCACCCTCTGCAATATTAAATTTACAAAAAAAATTTGTATTTCTTATACACCCCGATTTTAATGAATTATTCGAGAAAACCTTTTTTCTAGTTGCTAACCTAATATGAAATCGTTCGATACTACGTTTTCTCTCATCTTTCCCCCAAAATAAGTGTAAACTCTACAATTCCAATTCAACCAAAAAAATTGTTAAAAAACACCCTCTAAAATATTAAATTTAGCAAAAAAAAATGATTTCTTATATACCCCAATTTTAATAAATTATTTGAGAAAATTTTTTTTCTCGTGACTAAACTAATATGAAATTTTATTATTTATATAAATTTATTAATAAATTAATAAATTTATAATAAATTAATAAATTTATAATAAATTATTTGATAAAACCTTTTTTCTAGTGGCTAAACGAATATGAAATTTTTCGATACCACATTTTCTCTCATCTTTACCCGAAAATAAGTGTAGATTCTACAATTCCAATTCAACCAAAAAATTTGTTAAAAAACACCCTCTGCAATATTAAATTTACAAAAAGATGTTGTATTTCTTATACACCCCAATTTTAATGAATTATTCAAGAAAAACTTTTTTCTAGTGGCTAAACTAATATGAAATCCTTCGATACTACATTTTCTCTCATCTTTACCCCAAAATAAGTGTAAATTCTACAATTCCAATTCAACCCAAAAAAATTGTTTAAAACCACCCTCTGCAATATTAAATTTACAAAAAATTTTGTATTTCTTATACACCCCGATTTTAATGAATTATTCGAGAAAAACTTTTTTCTAGTGGCTAAACTAACATGAAATCCTTCGATACTACATTTTCTCTCATCTTTCCCCCAAAATAAGTGTAAACTCTACAATTCCAATTCAATAAAAAAAAATTCTTAAAAAACACCCTCTAAAATGTTAAATTTAGCAAAAAAAAACTTATTTCTTATTTACCCCAATTTTAATAAATTATTTGATAAATCCTTTTTTCTAGTGGCGAAACGAATATGAAATCTTTCGATACTACATTTTCTCTCATCTTTACCCCAAAATAAGTGTAAATTCTACAATTCCTACCAATTGAACCAAAAAAAAAAACACCCTCTAAAATATTGAATTTAGCAAAAAAAATCTTATTTCTTATATACCCCAATTTTAATAAATTATTTGATAAAAATTTTTTTCTAGTAGCTAAGCTAATATGAAATCTTTCGATACTACATTATCTGTTGTCATTACTCCAAAAAAAGTTTAAACTCTAAAAAATTGTTAAAAAACACCCTCTAACATGTTAAATTTAGCAAATTTTTGCTAAATTTAATTCTTAATTAATTCTTAATATAAAAATTTATTTCTTATTTACCCCAATTTTACTAAATTATTTGCGAAAACCTTTTTTCCACTGTCTAAACTGATACGAAATGCCTCATACGCGATGTGTATAAAGCGAACCTGAAGAACATGTATTCACGCCGACTGCGTTTTCGCATTGACACCAGCAACGTTGGTTGTACCCGGCAGGTACGCCCTATCGCGTACTTGCAATCAGTCTGGGACATACATATTGCAAATATGTGTAGAGTACTACTATACTACATCGGCAACGTGCAACTCGCGGAGTTATCAATGTAATCATGCTAATGCATTGTCATCATGCGATTATGAGGCCGATAGGAATACACCAACTTTTGCTGTACATATATACATACTATATATATATATTGTTTGTAAAATTGTACACAAAACTGTGAGTTCGTGTGTATTATTATACCATGCGAATGCGAATACTGTTTGTCATTTCGCGATTCACTGGGTTCTTTTATACGTAATTTTTTTTCTTCTTTTTTCTTTTAGGTTTCGTTCATTTCGTTTTCCAGCTGGCGCACCTGCAGACATCCCCTAGAACAACAGTGTTCGTGCTGTTCGATAAGCCAAGTCGATCGTGGGCGCGGCTCTCACTCACGAGCTCGGCAGTAAAATAAGAAATTGCCCCACGAGGTGGAAAAAAGTAGAGTAAAAATTTTTCCAGTGTTCTTTCTCCTTTTTTTTTTTTTTTTTTTTTTTAACCCCCCTTTTGGCCTCTTAGTGCATTGTATATATAATGCCACGTGTAAGATTAGTATACTTTGTTTAACTAGTAGAGCCAGTCGCTAAATTCCCGAGTTCCTATCGCTCAAACATTTTATTCATAACCCGTAGGCCGTGACGCCCGAACAACATTACGATAGGCCGATAGGAATGAATTCGACCTTAGAAAAAGCTTGACAATTCTCACTGGCCATTCGACGATGACTCAGAAACACGAGATTTATGACAATTGATATACAAACTCGCGGGATATTTTTGCGGTGCAATTGAAAATATATGGAAAATTCATTCGTGGCCTTTTAGTTATGAAACGAAAAAATAACACGGAATTTTCTTTTCTGTCGGTTTTAACGACCGGCAGTATGTCACTTGGACAAGAAAAATTGCTACCTCTTGGAGCTTACAAGCAATTTTGCATACGATAATGTGTAATGAAAATTTGTCATTGTCGAGCATTTGTTTTGTTAGCGGTACTTTATTATTCTGGTAATCGCAGTGTGGTTTAATGAAATATTTACTGGCTTGAATGACACATTTTTTCAATTTTCTTGTACGATTTTTTTACTTGTAATTATAAAGTGTCAATTATTTTTTTTTTTTAATTTTTGAAACACTGGAAATAATATTAATTTTTAGTAGAATTAGATGATAATTCTATTAAATAAATTATTAAATTTATTTATTAAATAAATAAATTTTTTAAATAAAGTAAATTATCTTATACGATTTTTTTGCTTGTAATTATAAAGTGTCAATTATTTATTTTTTTAAACTTTTGAAACACTGGAAATAATATTAATTTTTAGTAGAATTAAATGATAATTCTATTAAATAAATTATTAAATTTATTTATTAAATAAATAAATTTTTTAAATAAAGTAAATTATCTTATACGATTTTTTTGCTTTTAATTATAAAGTGTCAATTATTAATTTTTTTTAACTTTTGAATCACTGGAAATAATATTAATTTTTAATAGAATTATCATTTAATTCTACTAAAAACTAATATTATTTTCAGTATTTAATAGAATTAAATGATAATTCTATTAAGTATTTAATAGAATTAAATGATAATTCTATTAAATATTAATATTATTTTCAGTATTTAATATAATTAAATGATAATTCTATAAAAAATTAATATTATTTCCAGTGATTCAAAAATTTTTAAAAATTAATAATTGACACTTTATAATTACAAGCAAACAAATCGTATAAAAAATTAAAAAATGTGTCATTCAATCCATCTTTTTTTTAAAAAATGGGGAAATATCGAAAAATATACAGCCGTTTAAAATGACACATATAATTTTAGAATTGCTTCAAGTTATTATTTCGAAATCGTAACTTAGAAAATGTGCGGTACTATAATTTTTATTTCTCAAAAATTACAGTACAGTTACTTTACAAAGTAATGGAGATTTACAACACTATTTAATACTAATCTCATACTTTGATTTTTACGCATAGCCAAATATAAACTCCCTGAACTTTATGCTGAGTCAAATATGACACTCATTTGAGCTTCGATATATTCCGATACGTCGACATAATATTGTGACAACCACTTATTAGAAGGATATAAATATTTAAAAGTAGAATTGGAACACTATAGGCTCGTAATGCACCGGCCACATTGGCGTAACTGCAATTCCTTGTTGCCAATATATACTTGCATCTCCCGAAGCGCCGTTAACTTCCCGATACCGTAGATATTTGTCCAATAATTGGATAAGGCAGTAAATGCCTCTAATAGTTGCAAAGCCAGAAGTGTTTGAATATATACTATATAAAAACAACATCTAAAATACAATTTTTTAAAAAATTGTATATATGTTGACATTAAATAACCGGATTTTAATAAATTAATAGAGATACATTTTTTTTAGTGGCTAAACTGATATGAAATCCTGTGACTCTATATTTTCTGTCATCTTTACACAAACAAAAAAGTGTAAATTGTACAATTTCAATTAATTTTTACCCCAAAAAAAAATATAAATTCTACAACTTAACAAAAATTAGGATATTTGTTGGTATTCTAATACCTCGATTTAAATTAATTATTTGAGAAAATCTGCGTTAAATATGTAAATCTAATCACTTTTTTTAGTGGCTAAACTGATATGAAACCTTTCGATACTATATTTTCTGTCATTTTAACCAAAAAAATTGTAAATTCTACAATTCCAATTTAACCCAAAAAATTGTAAATTCTACAATTCCAATTTAACCCAAAAAATTGTAAATTCTACAATTCCAATTTAACCCAAAAAATTGTAAATTCTACAATTCCAATTTAACCCAAAAAATTGTAAATTCTACAATTCCAATTTAACCCAAAAAATTGTAAATTCTACAATTCCAATTTAAACCACAAAATTTGTTAAAAACACGCTCTAAAATGTTAAATTTAACAAAAATTAGTGTATTTGTTGGTATTATGTACCCCGATTTAAATTAATTATTTGAGAAAAACAGAGTCAAATATATAAATCAAATAACTGTTTTTTAGTGGCTAAACTGATAAAAAAATCCTTCGACACTATATATTTTCTATCATTTTTACAAAAAAATTGTAAATTCTACAATTTCAATTTAACACGTAAAATGTTTTCAAAACACCCTCTAAAATATTAAATTTAACAAAAATTAGTGTATTTGATACTCTATACCCCGATTTTAATAAATTATTAGAGAAAAACTAAGTTAAATACATAAATCAAATAACTGTTTTTGAGTGGCTAAACGGATATGAAATCCTTCCGCACTAATTTTTCTGTCATGTTTATAAAAAAAACGTGAAAATTCTACAATTTCAATTTAACACGTAAAATGTGTTAAAAACACCCTTTAAAATATTAAATTTAACAAAAATTAGTGTATTTGTTGGTATTCTAATACCCCGATTTAAATTATATATTTGAGAAAAATTGAGTCAAATACATAAATGAAATAACTTTTTTTTAGTGTCTAAACTGATATGAAATCTTTCGACATTATATTTTCTGTCATTTTAACCCAAAAAATTGTAAATTCTACAATTCCAATTTAACACGTAAAATGTGTTTAAAACACCCTCTAAAATGTTAAATTTAACAAAAATTAGTGTATTTGTTGGTATTATGTACCCCGATTTTAATAAATTATTAAAGAAAAACTGAGTCAAATACATAAATCAAATAACTGTTTTTGAGTGGCTAAACTGATATGAAATCCTTCGACTCTATATTTTCGGTCATTTTAACCAAAAAAATTGGAAATTCTACAAATCCAATTTAAATCACAAAATTTGTTAAAAACACGCTCTAAAATGTTAAATTTAACAAAAATTTGTGTATTTGTTGGTATTATATACCCCGATTTAAATTAATTATTTGAGAAAAACTGCGTCAAATATATAAATCAAATAACTTTTTTTTAGTGTCTAAACTGATATGAAATCCTTCAACACAAATTTTCATTTTAACCCAAAAAAGTGTAAATTCTACAATTCGAATTTAAATCACAAAATTTGTTAAAAACACGCTCTAAAATGTTAAACTTAACAAAAATTTGTGTATTTGTTGGTATTATATACCCCGATTTAAATTAATTATTTGAGGAAAACTGAATCAAATAACTGTTTTTTAGTGTCTAAACTGATATGAAATCCATCCACACTATATTCTCATTTTTACCAACAAAAAAAAGTGCAAATTCTACAATTCCAATTAAACACATGCAACATGTTAAAAACGCCCTCCAAAATGTAAAATGTTAAAATTTGTGTATTTATTGATATACCTCAATTTTAATAAATTATTAATTTCTACTTCTAATTTGCAAATTCTACAATTCCAATTAAACACATGCAACATGTTAAAAACGCCCTCCAAAATGTAAAATGTTAAAATTTGTGTATTTATTGATATACCTCAATTTTAATAAATTATTATTATTAATTTATTTTAGTGGCAAAAATGATATATCCTTCGACACTATATATTTGGTATTATATACCCCAATTATGAATTATATGTCAATAACTGAGTCAAATATGACACTTATTATTAGATCTTCGACATATTCCGCCACATCGACATAATATTGTGACAACCACTTATTAGAGGAATATAAATATTACAAAAGTACAATTGGAACACTATGGGGCTCGTAATATACATATGTAAGGGCCACAATATTGGCGCAACTGCAACTGCTTTCTGCCAATATATATACTTGCACCTCTGCATCTCTCGGAGCGCCGTTAACTCCCCGATACCATAGATATTTGTCCAATAATTGGATAAGGCAGTAAACGCCTCTAATAGCCGCAAAGCCAGAAGTGCTTGAACATACTGCTGTATACCTACCCGCGTTGAAAGCTATTTTACGGGACGTGCAACAGCAGCGAGAGGCTATCCTCCGGTTACCTCGTTGTCGATGTATATAACTCAACACTACTACAACTACAACCTACAGTACTGAGCAGCTTGTAACAAATACCCTCCCCTCTCTTTCTCTTTCTCTTTCTCTCTTTCTGTCGGTTGCAAACTCATCGTCTTTTTCCTTTACGCCCCGATTTTTCCCTCGTAAAATTGGCGGAGCTGCAAAACAGCAGAAGTAGCAAATGTTTCTCTCTTTTCCCTCTCGCCTCGAGAGTTTTCGCCAGCAGAAAGAATTGTTCGAGGCGATCTCTTGGGGGGCGATATCTCTACGGCTCGATCGTCGACAATAGTGTGGCTTCCATATATACTCGTTGAAAGACAATAGGTGCAAGGCTAACTCGCGACGTTCTCGTATTTAGTTTATCTTTTTTTTTCATTTTTTTCTCTTTATTTTCCTTCCTCATGGAGAAGGAAGCTTTGTTTTCGTGCGAAATTTTTTTTTCTTCGATTTTTTATGTCGGTACACTCAAAATGGTTTGAAACGTAGAGAAAATGGGTTTGGAAAAAAATTATGGATGGATGTGTGTGCGTGTGTGTGTGTGTGTGTGTCACTCAAAATTCAAACTTGTATATCTCAAGAACTGGTTTGACAATCGGGCTGAAATTTGGCAAATATGTGAAGCAGTTCGATGACTCTGTTTGTAGTAATTTTCAGAAAAATTTGAAAATATTTTCAAATTTTATTTGACTTTGCAATTTTTGGAAAATGTCTCTATGCTTTCTAGCATTGGCAAATTTTGAGCTATTGAGTTAAATCTTTTTTTATGAATGAAACTATGTTAAAGGAGGATCGGTATTGGATTTGGAAGCAATCTGTAAAAAAGTTCGGTTTTTATGGGATTTTGAATTTTTCAAAAAATATTCTTTTTGGTCTGACTTACGTCAAATCTTACCAAATCAACTGAAATTTTCTACAGATGAAAAATAACATTAAGCACTCCGACCCACCAAATTTGGTCGCGATCGGTAAAGCGGTTTGGATTTTACGTGATTTTGAATTTTTCAAAAATTATATATTATATTATATATTATATTTTTCTGGGTGTAGATTTTTTATTATTATTAGTCTTATTATTTTATCTATAAAATTTCATTTATTTGAAATAGATCCAATATTTTAATTAAGGGGAGGAAGTCAGGTAAAAAAATTGATTTTGGAAATTCAATATCATCCAAATCCTATTGCATATAAAAATGCCCAACGCACTATATTGTTGGTACTCGATGAAAGGATTTTTTACTGTCGTCTGACTTGCATATGCGTTTCAATATTATCTTAAGCAAAGTTCTTAGGTTTTCCATTCTGCGCATGATTCAGATCAAACTACTCGGCAGATTGGAATGTTTGATGTCTCATTTTCTTCTTCATGAAAAGATACACCGTCTAAATGGAGCAAATGTTAATAAAAGGTAATATTTTTTAAGTGACATAATTATTAATAAATAAATATTATGCTATTTTCTAAATCAGTGATTAACTTTGCTTTCAGAATGAAAAAAAATAGTTTGCTCCATTTAGCCGATGTATCTTTTCATGAAGAAGAAAATGAGACGTCAACCAGTCCATTCTGCCTAGTAGTTTGATCTGAATCATGCGAAGAATGGAAAACCTAAGAGCTTTGCTTATGATAATATTGAAAAGCATATGCAAGTCAGACGACAGGAAAAAATCCTTTCATCGAGTACCAACAATATAGTGCATTGGGCATTTTTATATGCAATAGGATTTGGATGATATTGAATTTCCAAAATCAATTTTTTTTACCTGGCTGCCTCCCCTTAAATAAACCCATGAGATCGATTTTTCTGGGTGTAGATTTTTTATTATTATTAGTCTTATTATTTCATCTATAAAATTTCATTTATTTGAAATAGATCCAATATTTTAATTAAGGGGAGGAACTCAGGTAAAAAAATTGATTTTGGAAATTGAATATAATCCAAATCCTATTGCATATAAAAATGCCCAACGCACTATATTGTTGGTACTCGATGAAAGGATTTTTTACTGTCGTCTGACTTGCATATGCTTTTCAATATTATCTTAAGCAAAGTTGTTACGTTTTCATTCTGCGCATGATTCAGATCAAACTACTCGGCAGATTGGAATGGTTGATGTCTCATTCTCTTCTTCATGAAAAGATACACCGGCTAAATGGATCAAATGTTAATAAAAGGTAATATTTTTTAAGTGACATAATTATTAATAAATAAATGTTATGCTATTTTCTAAATCAGTGATTAACTTTGCTTTCAGAATGAAAAAAAATAGTTTGCTCCATTTAGCCGATGTATCTTTTCATGAAGAAGAAAATGAGACGTCAACCATTCCATTCTGCCTAGTAGTTTGATCTGAATCATGCGAAGAATGGAAAACCTAAGAGCTTTGCTTAAGATAATATTGAAAAGCACATGCAAGTCAGACGACAGGAAAAAATCCTTTCATCGAGTACCAACAATATAGCGCGTTGGGCATTTTTATATGCAATAGGATTTGGATGATATTGAATTTCCAAAATCAATTTTTTTTCCTGGCTGCCTCCCCTTAAATAAACCCATGAGATCGATTTTTCTGGGTGTAGATATTTTATTATTATTAGTCTTATTATTTCATCTATAAAATTTCATTTATTTGAAATAGATCCAGTACTTTAATTAAGGGGAGGAAGTCAGGTAAAAAAATTGATTTTGGAAATTGAATATAATCCAAATCCTATTGCATATAAAAATGTCCAACGCACTATATTGTTGGTACTCGATGAAAGGATTTTTAACTGTCGTCTGACTTGCATATGCTTTTCAATATTATCTTAAGCAAAGTTTTTAGGTTTTCCATTCTGCGCATGATTCAGATCAAACTACTAGGCCGATTGGAATGGTTGACGTCTCATTTTCTTCTTCATGAAAAGATACACCGACTAAATGGATCAAATGTTAATAAAAGGTAATATTTTTTAAGTGACATAATTATTAATAAATAAATGTTATGCTATTTTCTAAATCAGTGATTAACTTTGCTTTCAGAATGAAAAAAAATTGTTTGCTCCATTTAGCCGATGTATCTTTTCATGAAGAAGAAAATGAGACGTCAACTATTTCATTCTGCCTAGTAGTTTGATCTGAATCATGCGAAGAATGGAAAACCTAAGAGCTTTGCTTAAGATAATATTGAAAAGCATATGCAAGTCAGACGACGGGAAAAAAACCTTTCATCGAGTACCAACAATATAGCGCGTTGGGCATTTTTATATGCAATAGAATTTGGATGATATTGAATTTCCAAAATCAATTTTTTTCCCTGGCTGCCTCCCCTTAAATAAACCCATGAGAACGATTTTTCTCGGTGTGGATTTTTTTTATTATTATTATTTTGTTTGGTGGAATGACGCCCACGGTTCTCGAGCGCCATGGACAAGAACCTTCGCCATGGAAGACGATCGACGAGGCGAGAAGTGCAAGGAGTAGGGCAACAAACGATACGATAGGTGCGAGGAAATAATAATTTGTCGTTACTCACCGGTTGTGTTGTTGAGATGGCTCGTTACACCGAGAGCTACTAGCGACAGCTCTCAGGATAAAGCTCTCTCGTTGGGTTCGCCACTTATTTCAGTAACTCGTTTGCGATTCTCGACAGGATGTGACGAGCCGATGGTCAAGTCGCACGAGAATCTCGTTTCAACCACCCTTAATTTCTTATCGCGACAGTCAATCACCTTAAAGGACCAATTTTCAACGCACACATACAACGATTATTGGCTTATTTCGTCTTGTTTATCTTTTAAATATAATTATCAATTCAGGAAAGGAAGTCGGATGAAAATTGCTCATATTTTTTCAAGAATATCTCGATTATTTCGCTGCAATTTTATACAAGGACATTAAATTTTGTATTTTCATTTTCACGAAATATTGTCTGTCATTTTTAGACAAAAAACGTGTAAATTGCACGATTCCAATTTAACATATAATAACGATTATTGGCTTATTTGGTCTTCTTTATCTTTTCAATATAATGATTCGTTTAGGGAAGGAAGTCGAATAAAAATTGCTGATATTCGTTCAAGAATATCTCGATTCTTTCGCTGTCATTTCTGTCAATTTTATTCAAGGACAAGAATAATAAGGATTCAATTTTGGACTTTCATTTTCACGAAATATTGTCTGTCATTTTTGGACAAAAAACGTGTAAATTGTACTTTGAAATATAACAACGATTATTGACTTATTTGGTCTTGTTTATCTTGTAAATATAATGATTCATTTAGAAAAGGAAGGCGAATAAAAATTGCTGACATTCTTTCAAGAATATCTCGATTGTTTCGCTGTCATTTACTTCAATTTTACACAAGAACAAGAATAAGCGGATTAAATTTTGTACTTTCATTTTCACGAAATATTGTCTGTCATTTTTAGACAAAAAACGTGTAAATTGTACTTTGAAATATAATAACGATTATTGACGTATTTGGTCTTCTTTATCTTTTAAATATAATGATTAATTTAGGGAAGGAAGTCGAATAAAAATTGCTGACATTCTTTCAAGAATATCTCGATTGTTTCGCTGTCATTTACTTCAATTTTACACAAGGACAAAAATAATAGGATTAAATTTTGTATTCTCATTTTCAAGAAATATTGTCTGTCATTTTCAGACCAACAAACGTGTAAACTGCACGATTCTAATCTAACGTATAATAACGATTAGTGGCTCATTTGGTCTTCTTTATCTTTTAAATAGAATGATTAATTTAGGAAAGGAAGTCGAATAAAAATTGCTGATATTCGTTCAAGAATATCTCGTTTGTTTCGCTGTAATTTCTATCAATTTTATCCAAGGACAAGAATAATAGTATTAAATTTTGTATTTTAATTTTCACGAAATATTGTCTGTCATTTTTAGACAAAAATGTGTAAATTGTAAAATTCCATTTTAACACATAACAAATTATGATTTTTACAAACTTTTTATTGTAACTTTCAATTTAACACATAAAAAAGTGTAACTTTACACTTACACAAATGCCATTTGAACTGAAAAAAAGAAAATAATAATAATAACAATCTCAACTTCCAAAATAATTTCAATTAGTACCAAATGTTCAAAAACTAAACCTCCAAAACACAAATATATCTCAAAATAGTTAAACTTATAAAAACATATTGCCAAAAAAAATCATTATCACAATAATTTCCATTGACATAAATTCCAAAAAATTCTGTCATAACCATAAAAGCAAATAGCAATAAATTAAGTGATTTTTCAAAGCCATTTCTTTGGGCATCATTGGTCGTATATCGAATCGAAAAATCCAAAAGAGACATCTACATCTGAATAAGTCTTGGGAGTCCGATGATCGTTCACGAAGATCGTCGTGAGTTTATATAGTTTGACCTCGGTTAGCATAACCAAAGGAGTATTATATTCCTTAAGTCGTTGGCGACGGTCACGAAGATTCGTCCGAGTTCTCGCTATTATAATAAATGTCTTCCCCCTTTTTTTCCTGTCAAAGACGAAAGAACAATTTTTCGAACTGATGTAAGACCAAATAATATTCCGACAATAATAAGCATATGTATAATAAAGCTTAAGCGTTGCTGCGTGTGACCAACTCATTGTCGATGATTCTTTGCTGTAAACTCACGTGTAGGAGTTTTTACATGATATAATTCCAACATAGTTTGTACTACAGCTTTGTGCTGCATAGTTTGTATATAACTACACATGGTAACGAACGAGTCGTAGGTTAAATCGTGAAACGACAGACAGAGCTTCGAGCTTGAGTGCAACTGACGACAAAATGACGAGTGCAACAATGTATGCGTGCTCAACAAGCACATATACATACATGTAATACATGGACAAAGTGTATAAGTGTACATTCTCACCTCGCTGCATCTCGCGAGCTGAGCCAAGGGTATGTCATTTGAATTTCAATGAATTATGTGGGTGCTTGTGTCGCCGTTGCTCATTCAACGATATTTACGAGAGAGCCATCAACTCTGTAACCGGTGAATCCTTGTCGGTTATATTTTAATAATATTCATTTTTTTAGCGACTTGGAATTATATTGCTAAATATATATACAGTTATTTTTATATATTTTATACATTTATATATTTATTTATTTTTTTTTGCTGGTGTCGCTGTTGCTCATTCAACGATATTTACAAGAGAGCCATCAACTCTGTAACCGGTGGATCCTTGTCGGTTATATTTTAATAATATTCATTTTTTTAGCGACTTGGAATTATATTGCTAAATATATATACAGTTATTTTTATATATTTTATACATTTATATATTTATTTATTTTTTTTTGCTTGTTTCGATGTTGCTCATTCAACGATATTTACGAGAGAGCCATCAACTCTGTAACCGGTGAATCCTTGTCGGTTATATTTTAATAATATTCATTTTTTTAGCGACTTGGAATTATATTGCTAAATATATATACAGTTATTTTTATATATTTTATACATTTATATATTTATTTATTTTTTTTTGCTGGTGTCGCTGTTGCTCATTCAACGATATTTACAAGAGAGCCATCAACTCTGTAACCGGTGGATCCTTGTCGGTTATATTTTAATAATATTCATTTTTTTGTCGACTTGGAACTATATTGCTAAATATATATACTATTATTTTTATATATTTTGTAATATTTATTATTTTATACATTTATATATATATTTTTTTTTTTTTGCTTTTTTCGATGTTGCTCATTCAACGATATTTACGAGAGAACCATCAACTCTGTAACCGGTGAATCCTTGTCGGTTATATTTTAATAATATTCATTTTTTTAGCGACTTGGAATTATATTGCTAAATATATATACAATTATTTTTATATATTTTATACATTTATATATTTATTTTTTTTTTTTTTTGCTTGTTTCGATGTTGCTCATTCAACGATATTTACAAGAGAGCCATCAACTCTGTAACCGGTGGATCCTTGTCGGTTATATTTTAATAATATTCATTTTTTTAGCGACTTGGAATTATATTGCTAAATATATATACAATTATTTTTATATATTTTATAACATTAATTATTGTAGGTATATATATATATTTTTTTTTGCTGGTGTCGTTGTTGCTCGTTCAACGACATTTACAAGAGAGGCATCAACTCTATAACTGGTAGATACTTGTCGGTTGTTTTTTTTGTAAGGCTCATTGTTTTATGGACTTGGAAAATTATCGAATCATTTTTATAATTATTTTTATATATTTTATAACATTAATTATTTTAGGTATATATTTATATTTTTTTTTTGCTTGTGTCGCTGTTGCTCATTCAACGATATTTACGAGAGAGCCATCAACTCTGTAACTGGTGGATCCTTGTCGAGTTTTTTTTTTGTAATGTTCATTTTTTTATGAACTTGGAAAATTATCGAATCATTTTTATAATTATTTTTATATATTTTATAACATTAATTATTTAATATATTGGACTTATATTTTTGCTGAAAAAAATACTACTTTTCAATCTTTAATGGCCTTTTCCGTTGAAAAAAGGAAAAAGGATCATTGCATTTTTATTGTGTTAAGAAAATGGTCGATAATTAAGGGGAGGGAGTCAGGTAAAAAAAATTGATTTTGGAAATTCAATATCATCCAAATCCTATTGCATATAAAAATGCCTAATACACTATATTGTTGGTACTCGATGAAAGGATTTTTTGCTGTCGTCTGACTTGCATATACTTTTCAATATTATCTTAAGCAAAGTTCTAAGGTTTTCCATTCTGCGCATGATTCAGATTAAACTACTAGGCAGATTGGAATGGTTGACGTCTCATTTTCTTCTGCATGAAAAGATACACCGGCTAAATGGAGCAAACTATTTTTTTTTCATTCTGAAAGCAAAGTTAATCACTGATTTAGAAAATAGCATAAAATTTATTTATTAATAATTATGTTACTTAAAAAATATAACCTTTTATTAAAATTTGCTCCATTTAGCCGGTGTATCTTTTCATGAAGAAGAAAATGTGACGTCTATCATTCCAATCTGCCTGGCAGTTTGATCTGAATCATGCGCAGAATGGAAAACCTAAGAACTTTGCTTAAGATAATATTGAAAAGCATATGCAAGTCAGACGACAGTAAAAAATCCTTTCATCGAGTTCCAACAATATAGTGCGTTGGGCATTTTTATATGCAATAGGATTTGGATGATATTGAATTTCCAAAATCAATTCTTTTTACCTGACTCCCTCCCCTTAAGAGATTCTAAAACTAGTAAAAAAAGTAGCTGTATGTATGAAAAAAAAATTTAGTATTTTTAGAAATTTAGTGAGTCACCTGAAACGGCAATTTTAGTCGTTTTGAAAGAAAATTTAGTGACCACCCAGGTACTGTTTAACATTTCATAAGCGTTATTAAAGCCAGGGAAAAAAGACAAAAACCCTTCCTCTTGTCACGCTCACGTCGCGGTCATCCACGATTACGTGGGCCTTTTTTTCTTTTTTCTTTTCTTTACTCTTTACTATTTCTCTCTTGACGAAATGCAGTGCAAGCCGCGTATGAAAATGCGGACAGAGTGTGGCTTAAATGTAAAAAATATCCTATATTTGTACAAAAAATCAAGATTCTTATGTCGTTTTTTAAAAAAATTATAAATAATTTTATTAATAATCTAAAATTATAAAAAATGTTATTAATAATGTAAAATTATAAAAATTTTTACTAATAATCTAAAATTATAAAAAATTTTATTAATTTAAAATTATAAATAATTTTTTTATTTACCTTCAATTAATAATTTTAACTGTAAAGTGACAGTTACTGAATTTCCGCTACTATTTTTCTACATTTTTTTTTCATCTCATTGCCACTCAAAAATGTTTAACATGTCGTAAGAGTTATTAATTTCGTCGGGAGTTTTCCATTATACACATATTACGCATCCAGCCTTCTGCCAGAGAAAAAAAAATCAAAATGACAAAAACCCTTTCCCTTGTCACGCTCACGTCGCGGTCATCCACGATTACGTTGGCCTTTTTTTTTCTTCTTTTCTTTATTATTTCTCTCTTGACGAAATGCAGTGCAAGCCGCGTATGAAAACGCGGTGCGTTTGTGTGTATGTGACGCACGAGTGAGGCTATCCTCGGTGTTATACATGTATATAACATAATAGTACACAACGGTCGTATAATATATGCAGGTGCTGGCATAGAATCTCGACTGTCCCCGGTGCGAGCCAGAGTTCATCCATCAAGAGCTTGTATAGTAGACTGTTCGCGGTCGCGCGACATTCTTCCTATATATGATGGCCTCTTTCTTTATTACTACAGCCGAGTGAAGAATATCGCTTGGTTTTTTTTATCGCGAGCCGCCTTTGAATATGCCTCCCTATATATATATATATATATACAGGGTTTCTTACATTTATGCTTTAACACAAGCTGTATATGATTTTCCACCTCAAAGTCGTCGGTTAGTTCACGAGTCATCTACAGACTTGACAATACACTGAAAGATACATCATAATTCTTTTTATTCCACTGTAAGAGATATCGATACATACCGACAACGTTTCAAGAGTTCGCGACCTCTCGAAGAAATTTTTTTTTCCTTGCATTTCCTGCCCTCTTGAAAATACATAATAATATTCCAGTGATCTTTGAAATGATTCTTTACTGATCGAATTATTATTATAAAATGTGAAGAAATTACTGGAATTTATAGAATATTTTATTTTTAATATTAATATTATTAGAATATTATTTAAAATAATATTGTTATATTATTATTATATTAATATTGATAGAATATTATTAAATATTCCTTTTCAAATTGGTAGAGATTTTTTCCTTTACCAAATACATTTTTCAATTTTTTTTGTAATATGTTCAGCTGTTTAATAATTTTGACAAAATCAATTTTGTCAATTCATTTCAGTCACTTTAGTGACTATATGGTATAGTCACTTTAGTGACTACTTTAGTACCACATGGTATAGTCACTATACCATATAGTCACTAAAGTGACTATATAGTCTACTAAAGTGACTATATGGTATACCATAGTATAGTCACTATACCATATAGTCATAGTATAGTCACTATACCATATAGTCACTAAAGTGACTAAAGTGACTAAAGTGACTAAAGTGACTATATGGTATAGTGACTATACTATGACTATATGGTATAGTGACTATACTATGACTATATGGTATAGTGACTATACTATGGTATACCATATAGTCACTTTAGTAGACTATATAGTCACTTTAGTGACTACCATATAGTCACTTTAGTGACTATACCATATAGTCACTTTAGTGACTACCATATAGTCACTTTAGTGACTACCATATAGTCACTTTAGTGACTATACCATATAGTCACTTTAGTGACTATACCATATAGTCACTTTAGTGACTATACCATATAGTCACTTTAGTGACTACCATATAGTCACTTTAGTAGACTATATAGTCACTTTAGTGACTACCATATGGTCACTTTAGTGACTATACCATATAGTCACTTTAGTGACTACCATATAGTCACTTTAGTGACTATACCATATAGTCACTTTAGTGACTATACCATATAGTCACTTTAGTGACTACCATATAGTCACTTTAGTGACAATACCTTATAGTCACTTTAGTAGACTATATAGTCACTTTAGTGACTATATAAGTAATGGTTAAAATAGCGAATTTCAAAATAAGGAACATTCGAATCTACAATGGCCATCATTATGAAATTCGCTATTTCAGCCATTCACTATTTTGACCCCCAATCTTATTAAAATGCAATCAAAATTTCATAATAATAGCGATTCTATATTTAGACGTTTCTTATTTTGAAATTCGCTATTTTGGTCATTTGTTATTTTGACCCCCACCCGGCAAATATAGAAGAATAATCGCGTGAGGAAAAATTAAATAACTCATTTACAGTTAAAATTATTGATTTAGAGAAAAATATTTAAAAATCATAAAAAATAAATATAAGATGGGGACATAAAAATTTTAATTATTTTGTACAAAGATATGATATTTTTTGGAAGTATCTTGCTGGCATTGTTGAAGGTTTTGACACGTAAATTCATAAAAAGAGGGTAAATTGAGACCAGTACAACAACGACAATCATTACTTGCGGACAGCTGCCATCGCACATGCACCCCTCATTATATTACCACAATTTTCATCCGTACACGCGCTCCGGAGATCTTACACTCTGTCTACTCGACATACACCGAAAGTGCACTCGGTAGGGAGGACAAGGAGGAGGAGGAGGAGGACAGGAGTCTGTCCTCCTCTCTACTTCCTCAATTATCTGCGGATGAGCCGCGCGCGCGCGCGACGCTCCTGAGAATCTAGAGGCCCAAAGGCGCTACGATGTTGAGCAGTAGCGTGGCTCACTCGTCATGTACGCGAATTACGAAAATTAACTCGTTGTGCCTGAAGAAACAACCACAATTCCTTTTCTCATATTTCAATGCTCCTTGAAAACGTTCGTTATTGAAAATATCATTTTGTCCGCGACTCAAACAAGACTCGAAATTAAATCGACATCAATATTATATTTTAAAAATTAAATATAGTATTTACCATATAGTCACTAAAGTGACTATATGTATTTACCATATAGTCACTAAAGTGACTATATGGTAAATAATTTGACTATTTTGTGTGATTTAAATGAAAAAATAATTGATTGAGTATTTGAAGCGATTATTGGAAATTGAAACTGATTTGATTATTTTGCGCGATTTGTATTATTTACCATATAGTCACTAAAGTGACTAAAGTGACTAAAGTGACTATATGGTAAATAATACAAATCGCGCAAAATAATCAAATCAGTTTCAATTTCCAATAATCGCTTCAAATACTCAATCAATTATTTTTTCATTTAAATCACACAAAGTAGTCAAATTATTTACCATATACTTTAGTCACCATATACTTTAGTCACTTTTATCACTAAAGTGACTAAAGTGACTAAAGTATATGGTGACTAAAGTGACTATATGGTAAATAATACAAATCGCGCAAAATAATCAAATCAGTTTCAATTTCCAATAATCGCTTCAAATACTCAATCAATTATTTTTTCATTTAAATCACACAAAATAGTCAAATCAATTTAAATTTCACTTTTTAAAGTAAAAATATTTACCATATAGTCACTTTAGTGACTATACCATATAGTCACTTTGGTGACTATACCATATAGTCACTTTGGTGACTATACCATATAGTCATTTTGGTGACTATACCATATAGTCACTTTGGTGACTATACCATACAGTCACTTTGGTGACTATACCATATAGTCACTTTAGTGACTATATCATATAGTCACTTTAGTGACTATATCATATAGTCACTTTAGTGACTTCATCATATAGTCACTTTAGTTACTATACCATATAGTCATTTTAGTGACTATACCATATAGTCATTTTAGTGACTATACCATATAGTCATTTTAGTGACTATACCATATAGTCATTTTAGTGACTATACCATATAGTCATTTTAGTGACTATACCATATATAGTCATATATAGTCACTTTAGTGACTATATGGTATAGTGACTATATGGTACCATATAGTCACTTTAGTGACTATATGGTATAGTGACTATACCATATAGTCACTAAAGTGACTATATGGTAAATATTTTATAACTATATGGTAATATTTTAGTGACTATATGGTAACTATTTTATGGTATATATAAAAAATAGTCTCCCGATTTAAAGATAATTATAGTTTTCCTTTTCCAGTTGCAGACAAGAAAATTTTTCCTCGTATGTAAACGCGAAAAATAATGAGGAAGCAATGTCCTACTTTTTTTTTCCTGCGATGGTCTAAATCGCAAGTTAATACAAAGTTTTCCGCTTAACGATAAAGAATTAACGTGCTTAGAATTTACTCGACGGAAGTGACATCGACATTTATCCATTTTATCCGAGTGCATTTTACAGTACATTTTTTTCTTCCTTCGGTAGAAAAAAAAGAAAAAGACTTTGTGCGATTACGTTGTAAATTATTACGGCTCGAAGCTTCGTGGGTTCGTATTGCCAGTTCACACCACTGGATATACCGGTTAGACGCATCAACTTATATATATATTAATGCTAAAAACTCGAGAGAATTATACGTTTCATAGGACACAAAGCCGGGAATTGTACATGAGCGAGAGGGTTGATATGCAAAGGGAGCGAGTTTCAAGGGACACGCGAGAGCTTAAGGAATTCTCGTCCTCCCATTATTCTCCTCTCTTCTTCTTTCGTCTCACCCCCTTTTCTCCTTTCTCTTTCCTTTTCTCTTTCTCTCTCAGTCAGACACATCTCAGTGCATGTAGTATACATTCGAGCGAATGAATGAGCGAATGAATGAATGAATGCATAGCTTGAATCCAATTCGTTGCGCTTTGCTACAAACGAACGAGCAACGCGCGGGCGTATGTATTTTACACGCGTGGGTCGCGTAATTTGCTTAATTGCTCGCGACTTGCTTGCCGTTGCTGTATAGAATTAAACAAGAGGATGATGAGCTTAATATTATGGCTCTTGAAAAGAGGATTCACTTTTTTTTTTACCCAATTCCTCTCTTCGCAATATATTTTTTAACTGTGATGATCAGAATTATTTAAAAATCACATTTCAAGCTATTGCAATTTAAAAAAATTGTTTTTTAAAATATTTCTTGTAACTAAACTAGAATTTTTGCGGAAATTGTAGTTTCTTTTTTTTTTATATTTTTTGCACAAATGCAATTAAATTATTAGAAATTTTTAAAATAGTTCTTTCAAATTTTTTTAAATTTAAAGGAACCAAAAACACATTATTATTATTATTCTTATTTTTATTCTTATTCTTATTCTTAATATATCCTCAATAAAATTATTAGAATATTTTTTAACAATACTTTAAAATTTAAAAAAATAAAAAGTAACCAAAAGCACATTATTATTCTTATTTTTATTCTTATTCTTATTCTTATTCTTATTCTTAATATATCCTCAATAAAATTATTAGAAATTTTTTTTAACAATACTTTAAATTTTTTTTAAATTAAAAGGAACCAAAAACAAATTATTCTTATTCTTATTTTTATTTTTAATCTTATTCTTATTCTTAATACCCTCAATAAAATTATTAGAATATTTTTTAACAATACTTAAAAATTTTTTTAAATTAAAAGGTACCAAAACACATTATTATTCTTATTTTTATTTTTATTCTTATTCTTATTCTTAATATATCCTCAATAAAATTATTAGAAATTTTTTTAACAATACTTTAAAATTAAAAAAAATAAAAAGGAACCAAAAGCACATTATTATTCTTATTTTTATTTTTATTCTTATTCTTATTCTTAATATATCCTCAATAAAATTATTAGAATATTTTTTAACAATACTTAAAAATTTTTTTAAATAAAAAGGAACCAAAAGCACATTATTATTCTTATTCTTATTTTTATTTTTAATCTTATTCTTATTCTTAATACCCTCAATAAAAATATTAGAATATTTTTTAACAATACTTTCAAATTTTTTTAAATTAAAAGGAACCAAAAACACATTATTATTCTTATTTTTATTTTTATTCTTATTCTTATTCTTAATATCCTCAATAACATTATTAGAAATTTTTTTTAACAATACTTTAAAATTTTTTTAAATTAAAAGGAACCAAAAACAAATTATTTTTATTTTTTTTAATTTTTAATCTTATCCTTATTCTTAATATCCTCAATAAAATTATTAGAAATTTTTTTTAACAATACTTAAAAATTTTTTTAAATAAAAAGGAACCAAAAGCACATTATTATTCTTATTCTTATTTTTATTTTTAATCTTATTCTTATTCTTAATACCCTCAATAAAATTATTAGAAATTTTTTTTTAACAATACTTTCAAATTTTTTAAAATTAATAGGAACCAAAAACACATTATTCTTATTTTTATTTTTATTCTTATTCTTAATATCCTCAATAAAATTATTAGAAATTTTTTTTTAACAATACTTTAAAATTTTTTAAAATTAAAAGGAACCAAAAACACATTATTCTTATTCTTATTTTTATTTTTATTCTTAATATCCTCAATAAAATAATTAGAAATTTTTTTTTAACAATACTTTAAAATTTTTTTAAATTAAAAGGAACCAAAAACACATTATTATTCTTATTCTTATTATTAAAAAGGAAAATTCTTGTGTCTTAAATTTAAAAAACTTGGCCTATTTCCTACAATATCCACGTGCCTACTATATCAAAGTTACAAACTATTCCGAAACAATGTGGCCGCAACACAAATGAGTAGAATTTAATGACGCGACGGGCGCGCACCGAAGATGTTGAACTACATTCTGCGCGGTTTAGCCGGGATAGTTTGCCCTGACACGACATGTGTCGGTCGTCTCCCGTCTGAGATCTAAGACTGTCGTCGCTCTCACTCTCGACTTCCGCTAATCCGAGAATCGGGCCTTTTAATGCGGCGCGAGAGAGTTTCGCGATTATAAATATCAGGGATACGGGGAAGTCGACGACTGCCCGGGACGCATTGCAAAAGGCTCATCTCTCTCGCAAAATCTAACTCCAGTTCCAGCCAAGAATCGCACGTTGCTCTGATCTCACGTACTAAAAGGAACGACCAAGAAAGTGAAAACAAGAAAATCCTCCCCTCACTGAAAACAAAAAATATTTATATTTTTTTCAAGAAAAAAAACATACATATTATTTATATATATATAAATATATAAAAAAATATTATATATATATAAAAAAAATAAAAAATATAATATAATATAATTTTTTTATATAATAAAAATATATATATATATATATATTTTTTTTTTATTATATAAAAAAATTATATTATATTATATTTTTTTATATAATAAATAAATAAATTATATATAATATTATATAATATACATTTTATATAATATTCTTTTTTAAGAAAAAAAAAATTCCTATATATATTTTTTATTATTTTATTATATTTTTTTATTATATAAAAAAAATGTATTTGTTTTAAAAAAATATATATATGTATATATATTTTTTTTATATAAAACTATATCAAATATTAATTAAATATTATATTAAATATTATTTAAAAATATATATATATATATTTTTTTTTATTCGACAAGTAATTCAATATGTACTATTTTTTCGAATATTTCATGATGTTGGTGAGATATTATGTAAATATTTAACCAAATTGGAAAAAGCAAAAAAAAAATTTTTTTTTTTTTAAGCTCCATCTTTAATAAAATTTAACAAAACCTAAAAATAGAAATTATTCTTCAGCATTACCAAATATAGTCTCGAAAATGTTCGATATTTATGTATATAATTATAATAACGTGATTTGAAAATGTATGGTATATATATATATATTTGTAGTCGAGTGGAAATTCGATTCCCTCGAACCTCAGGAGCGTTAGCTGGAGAATCTGAGTGTGATGATTGTCTATGTCGGTCCGGGGAGTCTCGAGTTAGGCGCGGGTGGGTTAACCAAACTCTCTCGCTCTGTCGCGCTAACGGCACGCGCCTCTTCTCGTTTTTCGAGAAGAGACGCACGCGGGCGTGTGCGAAGGCATCAACTACGACGACAACGAGCAATGAGAACGAAAGAGAGAAAGAAAAAAAGAGAAAAAGTGAGAAAAAGAGAAAGAAAAAAAAAGAGATAACGAGAGAAATATTGATTGTGTGTTTATTTATGCCTTAGTTAAATTATGGGGCAAGAAATTTTACAAGTTGGAATAAGTAGAAATAAAAATAAAATAAAATAATATAACAAAATAGAGAATGAGGCTTATAGAAAATTTTTAAAATAACGTAAAAATTAAAGTAAAGTACGGTAAGCATAAGTATGCAAGTACGTGGATCTAAGTATATAATACAATAATAATAAAATAATCAAGGAAATAACGCAAAATAATTATAGAGCCTAGAAAATAAAAAAAATATAAATAAAAATATGAATATAATATAATAATAAGATATAACTAAAGGAAGATGAAAGAGAGAAATATTGATTGTGTGTTTATTTATGCCCTAGTTAAACTATGGGTCAAAAAATTTTGCAACTTGGAATAAGTAGAAATAAAAATAAAATAAAATAATCAAGGAAATAGTGCAAAATAAAGATGGAGCCTAGAAAAATAAAAAATATAAATAAAACTATTAGTGTAATAATAAATCATAACAAAAGAAAGATATTTCCAAAGGAAGAAGAAAGAGAGAAATATTGATTGTGTGTTTATTTATACCCTAGTTAAACTATGGGTCAAAAAATTTTACAAATTAGAATAAGTGGAAATAAAAATAAAATAAAATAATCAAGGAAATAATGCAAAAATAAAGATTGAGCCTAGAAAAATGAAAAATATAAATAAAAATATTAATACAATAATAAGATATAAAGAGAGAAAGAGAGAAATATTGATTGTGTGTTTATTTATACCCTAGTTAAACTATGGGTCAAAAAATTTTACAAATTAGAATAAGTGGAAATAAAAATAAAATAAAATAATCAAGGAAATAATGCAAAAATAAAGATTGAGCCTAGAAAAATGAAAAATATAAATAAAAATATTAATACAATAATAAGATATAAAGAGAGAAAGAGAGAAATATTGATTGTGTGTTTATTTATACCCCAGTTAAACTATGGGTCAAAAAATTTTACAAATTAGAATAAGTGGAAATAAAAATAAAATAAAATAATCAAGGAAATAATGCAAAAATAAAGATTGAGCCTAGAAAACTGAAAAATATAAATAAAAATATTAATACAAAAATAAGATATAAAGAGAGAAAGAGAGAAATATTGATTGTGTGTTTATTTATACCCTAGTTAAACTATGGGTCAAAAAATTTTACAAATTAGAATAAGTGGAAATAAAAATAAAATAAAATAATCAAGGAAATAATGCAAAAATAAAGATTGAGCCTAGAAAACTGAAAAATATAAATAAAAATATTAATACAATAATAAGATATAAAGAGAGAAAGAGAGAAATATTGATTGTGTGTTTATTTATACCCTAGTTAAACTATGGGTCAAAAAATTTTACAAATTAGAATAAGTGGAAATAAAAATAAAATAAAATAATCAAGGAAATAATGCAAAAATAAAGATTGAGCCTAGAAAACTGAAAAATATAAATAAAAATATTAATACAATAATAAGATATAAAGAGAGAAAGAGAGAAATATTGATTGTGTGTTTATTTATACCCCAGTTAAACTATGGGTCAAAAAATTTTACAAATTAGAATAAGTGGAAATAAAAATAAAATAAAATAATCAAGGAAATAATGCAAAAATAAAGATAGAGCCTAGAAAACTGAAAAAAATAAATAAAAATATTAATACAATAATAAGATATAAAGAGAGAAAGAGAGAAATATTGATTGTGTGTTTATTTATACCCCAGTTAAACTATGGGTCAAAAAATTTTACAAATTAGAATAAGTGGAAATAAAAATAAAATAAAATAATCAAGGAAATAATGCAAAAATAAAGATTGAGCCTAGAAAAATGAAAAATATAAATAAAAATATTAATACAATAATAAGATATAAAGAGAGAAAGAGAGAAATATTGATTGTGTGTTTATTTATACCCTAGTTAAACTATGGGTCAAAAAATTTTACAAATTAGAATAAGTGGAAATAAAAATAAAATAAAATAATCAAGGAAATAATGCAAAAATGAAGATAGAGCCTAGAAAACTTTAAAATATTAATAAAAATATTAATGTAATAATAAGATATAAAAAAAGGATGATACTTCGAAAGGAAGAAAAAAGAGAGAAATGGGAGAAAGAGAGAAAGAGGCCCACTCGAGCACCCGATCGTTTGGTGAGATAATTTTAGTATTGCCGCACGTCGGGGATCCTTCGTCGGCGGCGCGGAGTGCGGTCCAGATGCTCGCGATGCCCCGCGCGCCCGGCATTGTTGCACGACACGCGGCACCTAATTTTAGAACACGAGACGCGCAGGGAGATTCCGTCCCTCGTCCTAAAGGAAAACGTACCCTTTCCGTGTTTTCTCACCGATATTACACATACGAGACGAGAGATTCAGGGAGGACACCGGGCTTCGCTCGTCTCATACTCCTCTTCTCCTCTTCTCGCTTTTCGGATATAGTCACAGACTTTTATTTATTTCTGGAACATCGGGAGTACATTCGTCGTCACATTTTTCTAGACAAAATCATTCCGACGATAATGATCTCGAAACAAAAATATGCATATTTTTTTTTAACCATTTTTCATTGATTTCTTATTTTTTTAAATTCACGCCATAAGAATAATATGCAACTTGAGGGAGAATTCTTATGGCATGAATTTAAAAAAAATCAATGAAAAATGGTTAAAAAAAGAATATCCATATTTTTGTTATATTTGTTTATAGTAAAGGCCAAATGTGGTATATTTATAAGTATCGCCTGATATAAAACAACGGAATGAACAGAGAATTATTGATTTCACTTAGTTACTGAAAAACAAATCAGTCTGTTGACACATTTCAACGAAATCGGTCATATGTTTGAATAAACGTATTTTCATTAAATAGTGATTCCGTCTTTGAATTATTTCTTTAATTGAAGTTTTGACAAGTAACCGAAATGTGCGACACTAAATTCAATATCTTGAATAGAAATAAATTTAGGTTGGATTCTGCGATCGGAAATCGGATCTGTGAATTTTGGGATCAGAAACGGACAAAATGTCACTTTTTTTTAAATCATGGTAAAAAGGCTTTTAATCGGTATTTTCTGGGGTAAAATATACGACTTGAGAACGATAATAAAGGTCAAAATTCGATATCTTGAAAATTATTTAGATTGTATTTTCCAACCGGAAATCGGATCTGTGAATTTTCGGATCAGAAACGGACAAAATGTCACTTTTTTTAAAATCATGGTAAAAAGGCTTTTAATCGGTATTTTTTGGTGTAGAAAATGCGACTTGAGAACGATAATAAAGGTAAAAATTCGATATATTGAAGAAAAATTATTTAGATTGTATTTTTCAACCGGAAATCGGATCTGTGAATTTTCGGGTCAGAAACGGACAAAATGTCACTTTTTTTAAAATCATGGTAAAAAGGCTTTTAATCGGTATTTTTTGGGGTAGAAAATGCGACTTGAGAACGATAATGAAGGACAAAAATCGGTATATTGAAGAAAAATTATTTAGATTGTATTTTCCAACCGGAAATCGGATCTGTGTATTTTGGGATCAGAAACGGACAAAATGTCACTTTTTTTAAAATCATGGTAAAAAGGCTTTTAATCGGTATTTTCTGCGATAGAAAATGCGACTTGTTTACGATAGTGAACACCAAAATTCAATATCTTGAAGAAAAAAAAATGTAGTTTGGATTTTCCAACCGGAAATCGGATCTGTGAATTTTGGGATCAGAAACGGACAAAATGTCACTTTTTTTTAAGTCATGGTAAAAAGGCTTGTAATCGGTATTTTTTGGGGTAGAAAATGCGACTTGTTTACGATAGTGAAGGCCAAAATTCTATATCTTGAAGAAAAAAAAATGTAGGTTGGATTTTCCGGAAATCGGTTCCGTGAATTCTGAAACCAGAAAACGTAGAAAAATATCTTTCTCCAAAATTTCCATATTGCATACTATAATTATAACCATTTAAACGCGTACCAACATTATTTGTAAATATTTCCATATCAAGTTCTCAAAGATGTTGATAAAACATCATTTTTTTTTGTAAAGTGCTACTTTTTTTTTGTTTACACCCTTTTAATTTTCTATTCGTTGTCTACATCTTAATGTAGGTCAAATTCGACGTTTTGTATAAAGGGAAATATACGTGTAATGTAAAGGTTGATGGCTGCTACTGGAAACTCGTGAATGGCAGGTACCTCGCAAAGAGTCGAACGATGTTTGAAAACAACGTCACGCTCTAGCCGAAAGATTGTTTTTCAAATCGGGTGCGGCGCGGGCGGACAGCTCTCAAAGGCCTTCTTGCCGCCGTACACTCCAGCTGCTAAACTTCATCCTCCTCCTCCTCCTTCTTCTTCTTCTTCTTCTTCTTCTTCTTCTTCCCTTCTACTTTTATTTCTTAGCTGGTTCTGTTATGTATTCCGTGTTGCTGGCTATTGCGTGAGAGACGTAAAACTCTTTCGTACACAAATCTATCTGTATGAGGGAAACCGACAAATTTCTTCAATTTTTAGAAAAAAAAAAAAAAAAAAAAAAATTTCAGAAGAAAAAATAAAAATATTTTAAATAGATTTATTTGCGTTTACATTAATTCATTAATTTTTTAAAATTTATTTATAGCAAATTAGAGCGATACTTAATTCTTCTAATTTGATATGAATATAAAATATCAATTACTTGAATTTTTCTAAAAAAAGAATTTCCATAAGGAAAAATAAAAATATTTTAAATACATTTATTTGCGTTTACATTAATTTATTCATTTTTAAAAATTTATTTATAGCAAATTAGTTATATACTTTAATATACTCGTAGCAATTTAGAGCAATGCTTAATCCTTCTAATTTGATACGAATGGAAAATATCAATTTCGTTAATTTTTCGAAAAAAAAAATTCCATAAGGAAAAATAAAAATATTTTAAATATATTTATTTGCGTTTACATTAATTCATTCATTTTTTAAAATTTATTTATAGCAAATTAGTTATATAGTTTAATTTATTCATAGCAAATTAGAGCGATGCTTAATCCTTCTAATTTGATATGAATATAAAATATCAATTTCTTCAATTTTTCTAAAAAACAATTTCCTTAAGGAAAAACCAAAATATTTTTAATACATTTTTTATTGTTTCCTTTAATAAACATCCCTCTAATTTGCTATAAATATAGAATACCAATATCTCTAATTTAAAAAAAAAAATTTCTATAAGATAAAATTAAAATATTAAAAATACATTTTTTCTTGTTTCCTTTAATAATCATCCCTCTAATTTGCTATAAACATATAATATCAATTTCTCTATTTTTTTTTCTTTCTAAAAAACAATTTCCACAAAGAAGAATAAAAATATTGAATATAATTTTTTTTTTTTGTATTTCCCTTAACAATCATCCCTTCAATTTGACATGAAAATAGAATAACAAAATGAAAATTAATAAAAGCATCAAACAATTTTCAATAGCCAACAAAATCGCCAAATTTCCAAGATTAAATAGCAATCAAGTATTAAACCAAATAATAAAAATCGCTGCCATCGGTTGAACGCTTCCATTTTTCCACAAAGCTGAAATATTACACATATACACTTGAAAAAAAAAACCAAAAAGACCCACACAAATCAAGTTAAACTCCGTATTCTTGGTAAAGGATAATTGGAGTAATTGGAAACGATCGGAGTTTGATGATCGCAGCAGATGTAGCATAGCGATGAAGAGGCTGAAGAGTGAAGGGCGCGTAGGTCGTGGCAGGTCGAAGACCATCGAGGAGCTGATACATCGTGCCTCGTAAACCGTTAAGTGCCCGTGAGCAAGTAGGAATGAAGCTGGCTAGCAACTACATATACTATATACACATATACATACTCTTGACGGTACAAAACTAGTGCTACAACAGTCGAGTGGCTCTACATGGGAAATAAGAAGAGAATAGGGCCGTGGGACGGAAGCGGATGTAGCGGCCATAACTTGGCGGACCTCGGCAAAGTTCTCTTGAATCGTTGTAGCATATAGTGAGTTCCAACCCCCTCCCCCTTTTGCTTTTCTTCCTCCACCTCCTCCCCCTCCTCCTTCTTTACCTCCTGTTCAACTCGACAATCACTATACAATCTATTGCTCGAGTTCTTAACATGTATTTATTTCTATCGAAAAATCAACTTGGCAAGTCGTGGTTAACCTCAGAGGCTGTAAATTGTATGTGGACCCACTGAAGCATTCTGTAAGTTCGTATGGTATGTTAGAAAAGCTGCTAACTTCTTATAAAGGATATTTTTTAAGGGTACATTCAGAAAAAAAGTCTTGTTAACGTGACTCAGTACACTGAGAAAAAAAACTTTGCAAATTGCTTCCTCATTATTGTTGGATTTTTACAAATCTACCTCTATGAGGAAGCATGTTAATCTATCTTGGCTTCCGCGTAGAGGAAGCTTTGTAAAAATCCAATAATAATGAGGAAGCAATTTGCAAAGTTCTACTTTGCAGCCTTGTTTTAAAAAATTTTAATGGCATTAGTTTTGAACCCCTTGACAGATTCTCGCCAGATTCGAACTGATGCTTAGTTTAGCCACACTCTACTTGTGGACCAAATTTGAGCCCGATATCTTAAAAATTGCAGGAGTTAGAGCACACACAAAAAAATTCAAATGCCATAAATTTTAAAGCCCTTAATGGATTGACTTCAAATTCATTCCCAAACTTTATTTAATAACAGTCCACTTGTGGACCAAATTTGAGCCCGATATCTTAAAAATTGCGAAAGTTAGAGCACGAACAAAAAATGTCAAAAATTTTGAAAATGCCATAAATTATGAACCCCTTAACGGATTGACATCAAATTTAATCCCAAACACTATTTGTTAACAGTCCACTTCTGGTCCAAGTTTGAGCCGGATATCATAAAAATTGCGGGAGTTAGAGCCCGAGCTGACATTCTCAAAAAAATTCAAAATGCCATAAATTTTGGACACCTTGATGGATTAACTCCAAAATCAATCCCATACCTTGTTTAACGACAGTTTACTCGTGGTTCAAATTTGAGCCCGATATCTTAAAAATTGTGAAAGTTAGAGCACGAACAAAAAATGTCAAAAATTTGGAAAATGCCATAAACTGTGAACCCCTTAACGGATTGACACCAAATTTAATCCCAAACACTATTTGATAACAGTCCACTTCTGGTCCAAGTTTGAGCCGGATATCATAAAAATTGCGGGAGTTAGAGCCCGAGCTGACATTCTCCAAAAAATTCAAAATGCCATAAGTTTTGAACACCTTGATGGATTAACTCCAAAATCAATCCCATACCTTGTTTAACGACAGTTTACTCGTGGTTCAAATTTGAGCCCGATATCTTAAAAATTGCGAAAGTTAGAGCACGAACAAAAAATGTGAAAAAATTTGAAAATGCCATAAATTGTGAACCCCTTAACGGATTGACATCAAATTTAATCCCAAACACTATTTGATAACAGTCCACTTCTGGTCCAAGTTTGAGCCGGGTATCATAAAAATTGCGGGAGTTAGAGCCCGAGCTGACATTCTCCAAAAAATTCAAAATGCCATAAATTTTGAACACCTTGATGGATTAACTCCAAAATCAGTCCTATACCTTGTTTAACGACAGTTTACTCGTGGTTCAAATTTGAGCCCGATATCTCAAAAATTGCGAAAATTAGAGCACGAACAAAAAATGTCAAAATTTTTGAAAATGCCATAAATTGTGAACCCCTTAATGGATTGACACCAAATTTAATCCCAAACACTATTTGATAACAATCCACTTCTGGTCCAAGTTTGAGCCGGATATCATAAAAATTGCGGGAGTTAGAGCCCGAGCTGACATTCTCAAAAAAATTCAAAATGCCATAAATTTTGGACATCTTGATGGATTAACTCCAAAATCAGTCCTATACCTTGTTTAACGACAGTTTACTCGTGGTTCAAATTTGAGCCCGATATCTTAAAAATTGCGAAAGTTAGAGCACGAACAAAAAATGTCAAAAAATTTGAAAATGCCATAAATTGTGAACCCCTTAATGGATTGACACCAAATTTAATCCCAAACACTATTTGATAACAGTCCACTTCTGATCCAAGTTTGAGCCGGATATCATAAAAATTGCGGGAGTTAGAGCCCGAGCTGATATTCCCCAAAAAATTCAAAATGCCATAAATTTTGAACACCTTGATGGATTAACTCCAAATTCAATCCGATACCTTGTTTAACGTACTCGTGGTTCAAATTTGAGCCCGATATCTTAAAAATTACGCCAGCTATCGTGCTGTCCAGAGGTGGGCTATTATCAAATAGAGTTTGGGATTAAATTTGGTGTCAATCCGTTAAGGGGTTCACAATTTATGGCATTTTGACATTTTTTGTTCGTGCTTTAACTCCCGAAATTTTTATGATATCCGGCTCAAACTTGGACCAGAAGTGGACTATTATCAAATAGTGTTTGGGATTAAATTTGACGTCAATCCGTTAAGGGATTTAAAATTTACGGCATTTTGAATTTTTTGTTCTTGCTCTAACTTCCGCAATTTTTAAGATATCGGGCTCCAATTTGGTCCATAATTAGAGTGTGGCTAAACTAAGCATCAGTTCGAATCTGGCGAGAATCTGTCAAGGGGTTCAAAACTAAGTGCCATTAAAAATTTTTTAAAACAAGGCTGTAAAGTTGAACTTTGCAAATTGCTTCCTCATTATTGTTGTATTTCTACAAAGCTTCCTCTATGAGGAAGCCAAAATAGATTAACATGCTTCCTCATAGAGGTAGATTTGTAAAAATCCAACAATAATGAGGAAGCAATTTGCTACATTTTTCCAGGTGTTAAATGCATCACTTTTATAGTGTCGAAAGTATTATAATCAACCAGACAATTTCACGGCTATATTAAAAGTCACAACCCTAAGATCTTATCACGACCCTTATATCATCCACATTAACTCATCGTGTAAGATCCACACCAAGAAAGCCGTAGATGATATCAAATTGATGACGACAATATCAATTTGACAAAGGGGTAGACACGTGAGGGTTTTTTTCCTTCTAAATGGTTCGCACGTTCAGAAATACCCGACTAGCAGCAGCAGCAGCAAGGTAGCACGACGGAATTGCTCGCGCTTGTATCGCGGGTGTATCTTAAACGGCCGCGGGCTTAATTCCTCGACGCACGAAAGCCACTCCAGAGATCCTAACCGATACCCATGAAAAATATCGTGTATAAGAAGTTAGCGGCATTTCTAATATGCCATGCGAGTTTACAGGATGCTTCGGTGGGCGCGCATGCAATTTACAGTCTCTGGTGTTAGCCACGACTCGCCAAGATGATGTTTCGATAGAATAAATACGTGTTAAGAACTCGAGCGATAGATTGTAGTGTTCGTCGAGTTGAACATGAGGTAAATTCAATTATTCTTAAATTATATCTCGTACATTATTGCTTTTGCCACTTATTGTTAACCCTTCTGTATATTTCTTCATAATGGATCAGTAAAAAAGAAGAAAAAAAGATTACCTTTACTTAAAAAACTTAGATTGAAATTTAAAAAAAAACAAGGCTGCAAAGTAGAACTTTGCAAATTGCTTCCTCATTATTGTTGGATTTTTACAAATCTACCTCTATGAGGAAGCATGTTAATCTGTTTTGGCTTCCTCATAGTGGAAGCTTTGTAAAAATCCAACAATAATGAGGAAGCAATTTGCAAAGTTCTACTTTGCAGCCTTGTTTATATTGGCGAAAAGTGTTTGCAATTCCCTCCCATTTTTCGAAAACTTATTTGACCTCAGCTTAATGCGCAAGGACTACCTTAATCGAAATAACGAAAACGGAGTTTATCCTCCTCTTTTGTGTAAATTTTCATCTCGATTCGTCACGCCGTTTGAGAGTTATGAGCAATTATATTTTGGGACAAGCGGTCATTATAAATTGAAAAAAATAAAAATTATATATGAAGCAATGTGTAAAGTTCTACTTTGCATTCTTGTTTCCATTGAGTACAAACTTTTGTCTCGCATTATCAACTTTTGCTGATGCTAGAGCGAAAATCGTTTTTTTTTGTAAATTTCAAAATGTCGTAAAATCTGAACCACTTTACCGATCATCGTCAAATTTGGTACGTGGCATAGCTGCATGTTCCTTTTCGTCTGTAAAACATTTCGGTTAAATTGGTGAAATTCGACGTGATTTATAAAAAAAAAATGATTTTTTTCGAAAAATTCAAACATCTGTAAAATCTGAACCGCTTTACCGGTTTCGCCCAAATGCAATACCAAACAACATTGAACGTATATTTATTTATAAACAACTATTTAGCAAAATCGTATAATTTTTACGAAAGTTAGAACGACCACGCCCTTTTTTCAAAAAATTAAAAGTACCATAAAATCAAAATGGCTGATTTTTTTTTTTCAAAAATCTCAACACTCAAAGCGGGGCAACTACTCCACTTTCGTACCAAATTTGAGTCATATCGCTCGAACGGTTACTGAGTAATAGTTCATCGAATTTTCGGAGCCCAGAACACACACACACACATACGTACGGACATTTTTTCTAATCCACTTTTCTCGACGTTTTGGACAATTCTAAGCATATTGGCATGAAAATCGCGAAAAATTTTTTTTTCATAAAAACAAAGCTTCCCAAAATCGTGAAAATCGCGAAAATTTTTTTTTTCATAAAAACAAAGCTTCCAAAAATCGCGAAAATTTTTTTTTCATAAAAACAAAGCTTCCGAAAATCGTGAAAATCGCAAAAATTTTTTTTTTCATAAAAACAAAGCTTCCAAAAATCGCGAAAATTTTTTTTTCATAAAAACAAAGCTTCCGAAACTCGCGAAAATCGCGAAAATTTTTTTTTTCATAAAAACTTCCGAAAAACGCGAAATTTTTTTTTTTTATAAAAACAAAGCTTCCTCCATGAGGAAGCAAAATATATATAATCAAATTCGTCGCGGTTCAATAAATTTGGTAACTAAATACACATTACAATATTATAAATTAATATACATTATATTATTATACATTAATATCTCGTGTAAAAAACTAGAATTTTCGTATTTGTTGTTATCAATATATCACTAAACCAGACAAAATATAAGCAAACGGTTTATCTCGAAAACGAAATAAATTGAAATTTAGTACTTTTTCTGAGGGTAATTGGAAGTTTTTATACATAAACACGTAATCGAAATTTAATAAACAATTGTAGTATAAATTTTATGACACTTTATCAGTAAAATTAAAGCAAATTATAAAAATTCAAGTAACTTCTATTACAAAATTAAAGTAAATTATTGAATGTGCTGTACCATAATTAATTATGCTTAGCAGGAATTATAAAATTAATTTATTGGACGACACATGCTTTGAATGATAATTAAATCTGTCATTTTTTGGGCATTTAGGGTATTTAAATTATATCATAGATCTTCGAGATAAACTCACGCAATTTCGTCGAGGGTAAATAGAAGTTTTTATGCATAAACACGTAATCGAAATTTAATAAACAATTGTAGTATAAATTTTATGACACTTTATCAGTAAAATTAAAGCAAATTATAAAAATTCAAGTCACTTCTACTGCAAAATTAAAGTAAATTATTGAATGTGCTGTACCATAATTAATTATGCTTAGCAGGAATTATAAAATTAATTTATTGGACGACACATGCTTTGAATGATAATTAAATCTTTCATTTTTCGGGCATTTAGGGTATTCAAGTTATATCATAGATCTTGAAGATAAACTCACGCAATTTCGCCGAGCTAACTTCCTGCTAGTCGGATATTCCTGAAGACAAACCCTCACTTGTCGACCCCTCAGCCAAATTGATACTGTCGTCATGAAGTTGATATCATCTAACTTCCTTGTTGATGATATACGAATCTTGATAAGATCTTGGGTCGTTTAATATAGCCGTGAAATTATCATCTTGACAAACGACGTCGATTAAAATATTTTGGCCACTGTGCAGGCGATGCAGTTAACACCCTAAAAAATGGTCAAATTTAATTTTTTTAAATAATTTAAACGACAAAAAAATATTTTTCTGAACTGTTCGAGAAAAATAATTAGTTCTGCCTATTAATTATTATCTAATTAAGCAACAATTAAATTACTCTTTAATTATTCTATTTTACTGGTTAAATGAAAATTATAATAATTATTGAAATATAATTTCAAATTACAAGACCGATATCCAATTTTTTAAAATTTGTATGAATTAATTAATAAAAATAAGTGGTATTTATGTAATTAATAAAATAAAATCAATTTAAAAAAAACAGTTTGGGGTTTAAATAATATGGTTAAAAAAATAATTTAAACGACAAAAAAATATTTTTCTGAAATGATCGAGAAAAAGAATTAGTTCTGCCTATCAATTATTATCTAATTAAGCAACAATTAAATTACTCTTTAATTATTGTATTTTACTGATAAAATGAAAATGATAATAATATTGAAATGTAATTTCAAATTACAAAACGGATATCCAATTTTTTTAAATTTGTATGAATTAATAAATAAAAATAGGTGGTATTTATGTAATTAATAAAATAAAATCAATTTAAAAAAAACAGTTTGGGTTTTAAATAATATGGTTAAAAAAATAATTTAAACGACAAAAAAATATTTTTCTGAACTGACCGAGAAAAATAATTAGTTCTGTCGATCAATTATTATTTAATTAAGCAACAATTAAATTACTCTTCAATTATTTTATTTTACTGATAAAATGAAAATGATAATAATTATTGAAATATAATTTCAAATTACAAGACGGATATCCAATTTTTTAAAAATTTGTATGAATTAATTAATAAAAAAAGTGGTATTTATGTAATTAATAAAACAGAATCAATCTTAAAAAACAAACAGTTTGGGTTTTAATTATTGTGGTTAGCAAATGGTATGAATAAAAGATTAATATTTTCATAATAATAATAAATGTGATCTATCGTATTTGCTCCTCATTAAAAAAAATTCCACAGGTAGAAATAATAAAGACTGATAATTAAGTCGAGAGCAAATGTAGAGTACTAACACGGACACCGAGTAAAGAAAGCAAGAAGAGGGAGGGGATAAGAGAAGTAACCTTTACCCTTCACGTTTAATCGATGGCTTAATGACCCAACGTCAGAGGCTTCGCGATCGAACGATCCCGATCCTCGTAATTAATATACCCCCGCGGCACATAATAGCACCACTAACAACCACACACACACAAAATCTTACACACACACACACACACACACACACACAAAATCTTGCATACGTACACAAAATCTTACACACGTATGTAAAATTCTACACACGTATAGTAAAATTCCACACACCTCCATAAACATATGAGATGCTCGTAATTAATATACCCCCGCGGCACATATTAGCTCCACCAATAATTACACACACATTAAATCGTACTCAGAGAAAGAAAGAGATAGATATATATATCCAAAATCGTACACAGATATGTAAAATTCTACCTACATATATAAAATTCTACCCATATATGTAAAATTTTACCCACATATGTAAAATTCTACCTACATATATAAAATACTACCCTCATATGTGAAATTCTACCCACATATGTGAAATTCTACCCACATATGTAAAATTCTACCCACATATATAAAATTCTACCTACATATGTAAAATTCTACCCACATATATAAAATTTTACCTACATATGTAAAATTCTACACACATACGTAAAATTTTACCTACATATGTAAAATTCTACCTGCATATGTGAAATTCTACACATATTTAAAATTCTACCCACATATATAAAATTCTACATACAGATGTAGAATTCTACACACATATATAAAATTCTACACACATTTATAAAATTCTACATGCATATGTAAAATTCTAACCACATATATAAAATTCTACACACATGTAAAATTCTGACCACGTATGTAAAATTCTACCCACATATATAAAATTCTACCCACATATATAAACTTCTGCACACATATGCAAAATTCTACCCACATATGTGAAATTCTACTCACATATGTAAAATTCTACCCACATATATAAAATTCTTCCCACATATGTAAAACTCTACCTACATATGTGAAATTCTACCCACATATGTAAAATTCTACCCACATATGCAAAGTTCTACCCACATATGTAAAATTCTACACACATATATAAAATTCTACACACATACATAAAATTCTACCCACATATGTAAAATTCTACACACATATATAAAATTCTACCTACATATGTAAAATTCTACTCACATATGTGAAATTCTAACCACATATGTGAAATTCTACCCCCATATGCAAAATTCTACCCACATATGTAAAATTCTACACACATATATAAAATTCTACACACATACATAAAATTCTACCCACATATGTAAAACTCTACCTACATATGTGAAATTCTACCCACATATATAAAATTCTACCCACATATATAAAATTCTTTCCACACATGTAAAATTCTACACACATATGTAAAATTTTACCCATATATGTAAAATTCTACCCACATATATAAAATTCTACATACATATGTAAAATTCTAACCACATATGTACAATTCTACCCACATATTTAAAATTCTACATACATATATAAAATTCTACGCACATACATAAAATTCTACACACACATGTAAAATTCTACACACACATGTAAAATTCTACCCACATATGTAAAATCCCACACACCCCCATAAACATATGTGAAATTATTTGAAACCGCGAATTTGCACGCGCAATGTGAAGCTCCCCAGCCGTTATGCTTACCAATCCAATCACGCAGCAGTCCACGCATTATAATACCCGCGAGTTATTGGTCGGGTATTATCCTATACGCGACTCCCAAGCGTTTAACAAGAGAGTGAGAAACATTCGTCCAAGACAAGATAGAGAGAAATATATACATATATATATATATATATATATCCTCGAGATATAATACCAAAGAACCAAGAGAGGCGACGACAACGATTGCCACGACGAAGAATAAGAGCGGGAGCTTCACTGCGTACGTGATCTATTCACGCATATTCATATTCATAGATAAACCCTCGCGCGGTGCATATTCATAGATCTCGATATAACCCGGCCCATTTTCAACAGAACCACACACTTATTCACCAGGTGGGGAAAATTCGTACCGCCTGTTGTACGAATCCCTCACTCATGTTAAAGATACTGAAGATATATATAGGTATATATATATATACGTACTTTTTTTTAATATTCACGTCGGGCACTAATCAAGACAAATTGAAATCTTGACGCTGTGACCAGAAGAGGAGGAATCTCTATTCAAATATGGATTCTCTTTGTCTGATCGCTTCTCGTGCCCGCGAACTCGTCGCCACGGTTACGGCACGATATGTGCCGCTGCTGCTGCTGCTGCTAGCGGCGTCGACCGAGCGTGATTTAAGTCCTCGCATCTTATTAGCCGAGGCATAATGGACGCTGCCGGGATCGCCCCGTGAATCCGTAATACGCTACTCCTTTATTGCCCGTAGACGTCGAATAAAAAGAGCTCGCCAAGAGAAGGAAGAGAGGGGGTAAAAAGAACTGGCGTGGCTCTTTCCAGGTACCGACTCTCGGACCCGCACTCATCATCTGCATGAATTTGTTCCGTCGCGCGACTCGCCAACGAGAATACCTTGTTCCCCTCTTTCATCGGGTACTGCGTGTATTGATGGCTGATTTTCTTTTTTTTCTTTTTTTTCTTTTCTTTTCTTTTTTTTTTTTTTTTTTTTTAAGGAGACTTTGAAAGGTATCGTTACAATATCTGAGCTCTGCGGGCTTTGAATGCCCACAGTGTTTCAAAGTGTATGCCAATGGTCGAATCAACTTCCGGGATTTTTAAGATTGTGATTGTCGATTTTTTTGGGTTTTTTTTTTACGGATCCTCGGATTGATGATAATTAGAGAAAATATTACGGTCGATTTCAATGAAATTTTATTTGGTTAGAATTTTATTTGGCTCAAGTTTTATTGGGTTTAAGTTTTATTTGGCTCAAATTTTATTTAGTTCAAATTTTATTTGGTTCAAATTTTGTTTGGTTCAAATTTTATTTAGCTCAAATTTTATTTAGCTCAAATTTTATTTAGCTCAAATTTCATTTAGTTCAAATTTCATTTAGCTCAAATTTTATTTAGCTCAAATTTTATTTAGCTCAAATTTTATTCAGCTCAAATTTTATTTAGCTCAAATTTTATTCAGCTCAAATTTTATGCAGCTCGAATTTTATTTAGCTCAAATTTTATTTAGCTCAAATTTTATTTAGCTCAAATTTTATGTAGCTCGAATTTTATTTTGCTTAAATTTTATTTAGCTCAAATTTTATTTAGCTCAAATTTTATTCAGCTCAAATTTTATTTGGTTCAAATTTTATTTAGCTCAAATTTTATTTGGTTCAAATTTTATTTAGCTGTAATTTTATTTAGCTCGAATTTTATTTAGCTCAAATTTTATTTAGCTCAAATTTTATTTAGCTCAAATTTTATTCAGCTCAAATTTTATTTAGCTCAAATTTTATTTAGCTCAAATTTTATTTAGCTCAAATTTTGTTTAGATCAAATTTTATTTAGCTCAAATTTTATTTAGCTCAAATTTTATTTAGCTCAAATTTTATTTAGATCAAATTTTATTTAGGTCCAATTTTATTTAGCTCAAATTTCATTTAGCTCAAATTTTATTTAGCTCAAATTTTATTTAGCTCAAATTTTATTCAGCTCAAATTTTATTTAGCTCAAATTTTATTTAGCTCAAATTTTATTTAGCTCAAATTTTATTTAGCTCAAATTTTATTGAGCTCAAATTTTATTTAGCTCAAATTTTATTTCGCTTAAATCTTATTTAGCTCAAATTTTATTTAGCTCAAATTTTATTTAGCTCAAATTTTATTTAGCTCAAATTTTATTTAGCTCAAATTTTATTTAGCTCAAATTTTATTTAGCCCAAATTTTATTTGGTTCGAACTTTATTTAGCTCAAATTTTATTTGGTTCGAATAAAATTTATTTGAAAATAATACGATTTATATTTATAAAATAAATTTCTTTGTAAATCGCCAGCATAATAGGATTTTATATCAATAGAATATAATTAATTTCATTCAAATAAATCGTATTCACTTCAAATACATTTTTTATTTTTTTATTTATAAGAAGCCTTAAAAGATATAGTTACAATATCGGATTTACAGGGATTCAAAGTTGATAGAGTTCGAATCATCCTCCGAGATTTCTTTTTTTCTTTTTTTTCGCTTGACTCGAAATACGTCGAACCTTTAGAGAGGATTCCAGAGTTCTGTGTAGTGGAGAGAATTAGAGAAAATATCCGGCTGTTTCCGAGGCTGTAAGATATAGAAGAAATAAAAGCCGACGAATTACGCTCTTTTCTTCTGTGAGGGGTTCGATTGTCTCGAGGGTGCGGATCGCATTAACTCCAATTACGCTCCATTGAGTGCAATTCTGGTTCTGGATACAAGGTGCAGCTATTCCCATGCGCCGGTTCTGCTACCGATTTCGCTCGAATAAGCTTGGCTTTGATCGAAACTCTGTGAGTATTTTTTGTTCTATCGGAAATGTAAAAGTTTTTTTGTTTGATCACCTTTTTGGATAATACGTTTCTAATTTTGTAATAATTAGAAATTACAAGCATTTGCTTGTAATTTTTCAATCTCAAAAAAAAAAAAAGTAATTTTCAGGAAAAACCCACCTAATCGAAATTCCCAAATCTTGCAAGTATTCAAAAGCTGTAATTAGGTGTAAGATCTTTCCACTTGATCGTTAAATCCTTCTGTAAGCTTGACCGGAATTATTGCCTCGATTTCATAGCCATAACCTTTCAATACTTGACATTTCTGTAGGATATAATCGGTATAGTTAAGTCGGTATTAAATAGCGGTGCTAATTATGACATTCTGACAAAACGTGGCACGAAAAGTCGAAATGTTTATCATAAATTCACCACCATAAGTTTTACTATTAAAAACACAGATTTCGCTCGTAATTTTCGAATCTTAAAAAAGATAATAATAATTTGAAAAATATAACTAATAGAAATTCCTCAATGTTGCATTGTTAAAAAATATGAAATAATAATCACCATAAAATTCACATAAATTTATGTACGTAAAGATTAATCTTTCGTATATTTTAATGAAAATTACAAAACTTATGTACTAATCTAGTTTATTACATGACAAAAATTTGTAAAATTTCAATTAAGTGTTTAATATTAGTTAACCGATTTGTAAACTCATATACAGGATTTTAATATCTGTATAAAAATTTAAAGTTCGTCGTCATGGTTTTTGATTTTATACGAAACAATGTGCACCAAATTTGCAAACAGATTGTAATTGTAATTTGTAACAGTTTTTATAAAAAGTATTTTGTACCATAAATTAAAAAATTTCGCAAATCTTTTTCATTATTATTACATTAAATATCTAATAGAGATTGACAAGAAATTAGTGATACAGATTGTGAATAAAAACTTCCAAATCTCGAACAGTAATTGTCTAGTAAATTTTTTTTAACGCTGTACCTAAAATCTGTAATTATGTGTAAGATCTTCCCACCTGATCGTTAAGCCATTTTGCAGATACTTGAAACAATTCTGTAGGTTATAATCGGTGTCGTTAAATCGTATTAAATAGCGGTGTTAGGTATATGAAAAGTCTGACAAAACGTTGGACGAAAAGTCGAAATGTTTTTTCATTATTATTACATTAAATATCTAATAGAGATTGACAAAAAATATGTGGTACCGATTGTGAATAAACCTTCCAAATCTTGAACAATAATTGTCTACTAAATTTTTTTTAACGCTGTACCTAAAATCTGTAATTAGGAGTAAGATCTTCCCACCTGATCGTTAAACCATTTTGCAGATACTTGAAAAAATTCTGTAGGTTAAAATCGGTGTCGTTAAATCGTATTAAATAGCGGTGTTAGGTATATGAAAAGTCTGACAAAACGTTGGACGAAAAGTCGAAATGTTTTTTCATTATTATTACATTAAATATCTAATAGAGATTGACAAGAAATTTGTGGTACCGATTGTGAATAAACCTTCCAAATCTTGAACAGTAATTGTCTAGTAAATTTTTTTTAACGCTGTACCTAAAATCTGTAATTAGGAGTAAGATCTTCCCACCTGATCGTTAAACCATTTTGCAGATACTTAACAAAATTCTGTAGGTTAAAATCGGTGTCGTTAAATCGTATTAAATAGCGGTGTTAGGTATATGAAAAGTCTGACAAAACGTTGGACGAAAAGTCGAAATGTTTTTTCATTATTATTACATTAAATATCTAATAGAGATTGACAAAAAATATGTGGTACAGATTGTGAATAAACCTTCCAAATCTTGAACAGTAATTGTCTAGTAAATTTTTTTTAACGCTGTACCTAAAATCTGTAATTATGTGTAAGATCTTCCCACCTGATCGTTAAGCCATTTTGCAGATACTTAACAAAATTCTGTAGGTTAAAATCGGTGTCGTTAAATCGTATTAAATAGCGGTGTTAGGTATATGAAAAGTCTGACAAAACGTTGGACGAAAAGTCGAAATGTTTTTTCATTATTATTACATTAAATATCTAATAGAGATTGACAAAAAATATGTGATACCGATTGTGAATAAACCTTTCAAATCTTGAACAGTAATTGTCTAGTAAATTTTTTTTAACGCTGTACCTAAAATCTGTAATTAGGTGTAAAATCTTCCCACCTGATCGTTAAACCATTTTGTAGATACTTAACAAAATTCTGTAGGTTATAATCGGTATCGTTAAATCGTATTAAATAGCGATGTTAGGTATATGAAAACTCTGACAAAACGTTGGACGAAAAGTCGAAATGTTTTTTCATTATTATTACATTAAATATCTAATAGAGATTGACAAAAAATATGTGGTACCGATTGTGAATAAACCTTCCAAATCTTGAACAGTAATTGTCTAGTAAATTTTTTTAACGCTGTACCTAAAATCTGTAATTAGGTGTAAGATCTTCCCACCTGATCGTTAAACCATTTTGCAGATACTTAACAAAATTCTGTAGGTTAAAATCGGTGTCGTTAAATCGTATTAAATAGCGGTGTTAGGTATATGAAAAGTCTGACAAAACGTTGGACGAAAAGTCGAAATGTTTTTTCATTATTATTACATTAAATATCTAATAGAGATTGACAAAAAATATGTGATACCGATTGTGAATAAACCTTTCAAATCTTGAACAGTAATTGTCTAGTAAATTTTTTTTAACGCTGTACCTAAAATCTGTAATTAGGTGTAAAATCTTCCCACCTGATCGTTAAACCATTTTGTAGATACTTAACAAAATTCTGTAGGTTATAATCGGTATCGTTAAATCGTATTAAATAGCGATGTTAGGTATATGAAAACTCTGACAAAACGTTGGACGAAAAGTCGAAATGTTTTTTCATTATTATTACATTAAATATCTAATAGAGATTGACAAAAAATATGTGGTACCGATTGTGAATAAACCTTCCAAATCTTGAACAGTAATTGTCTAGTAAATTTTTTTAACGCTGCACCTAAAATCTGTAATTAGGTGTAAGATCTTCCCACCTGATCGTTAAACCATTTTGCAGATACTTGAAAAAATTCTGTAGGTTAAAATCGGTGTCGTTAAATCGTATTAAATAGCGATGTTAGGTATATGAAAAGTCTGACAAAACGTTGGACGAAAAGTCGAAATGTTTTTTCATTATTATTACATTAAATATCTAATAGAGATTGACAAAAAATATGTGGTACCGATTGTGAATAAACCTTCCAAATCTTGAACAGTAATTGTCTACTAAATTTTTTTTAACGCTGTACCTAAAATCTGTAATTATGTGTAAAATCTTCCCACCTGATCGTTAAACCATTTAGCAGATACTTGAAAAAATTCTGTAGGTTAAAATCGGTGTCGTTAAATCCTATTAAATAGCGGTGTTAGGTATATGAAAAGTCTGACAAAACGTTGGACGAAAAGTCGAAATGTTTTTTCATTATTATTACATTAAATATCTAATAGAGATTGACAAGAAATTTGTGGTACCGATTGTGAATAAACCTTCCAAATCTTGACAGTAATTGTCTAGTAAATTTTTATTAACGCTGTACCTAAAATCTGTAATTAGGAGTAAGATCTTCCCACCTGATCGTTAAACCATTTTGCAGATACTTGAAAAAATTCTGTAGGTTAAAATCGGTGTCGTTAAATCGTATTAAATAGCGGTGTTAGGTATATGAAAAGTCTGACAAAACGTTGGACGAAAAGTCGAAATGTTTTTTCATTATTATTACATTAAATATCTAATAGAGATTGACAAAAAATTAGTGATACAGATTGTGAATAAACCTTTCAAATCTTGAACAGTAATTGTCTAGTAAATTTTTTTTAACGCTGTACCTAAAATCTGTAATTATGTGTAAGATCTTCCCACCTGATCGTTAAACCATTTTGCAGATACTTAACAAAATTCTGTAGGTTAAAATCGGTGTCGTTAAATCGTATTAAATAGCGGTGTTAGGTATATGAAAAGTCTGACAAAACGTTGGACGAAAAGTCGAAATGTTTTTTCATTATTATTACATTAAATATCTAATAGAGATTGACAAAAAGTATGTGGTACCGATTGTGAATAAACCTTCCAAATCTTGAACAGTAATTGTCTAGTAAATTTTTTTTAACGCTGTACCTAAAATCTGTAATTAGGCGTAAGATCTTCCCACCTGATCGTTAAACCATTTTGCAGATACTTAACAAAATTCTGTAGGTTAAAATCGGTGTCGTTAAATCGTATTAAATAGCGGTGTTAGGTATATGAAAAGTCTGACAAAACGTTGGACGAAAAGTCGAAATGTTTTTTCATTATTATTACATTAAATATCTAATAGAGATTGACAAAAAATATGTGGTACCGATTGTGAATAAACCTTCCAAATCTTGAACAGTAATTGTCTAGTAAATTTTTTTTAACGCTGTATCTAAAATCTGTAATTAGGTGTAAGATCTTCCCACCTGATCGTTAAACCATTTTGCAGATACTTGAAAAAATTCTGTAGGTTAAAATCGGTGTCGTTAAATCGTATTAAATAGCGGTGTTAGGTATATGAAAAGTCTGACAAAACGTTGGACGAAAAGTCGAAATGTTTTTTTATTATTATTACATTAAATATCTAATAGAGATTGACAAAAAATATGTGGTACCGATTGTGAATAAACCTTCCAAATCTTGAACAGTAATTGTCTAGTAAATTTTTTTTAACGCTGTACCTAAAATCTGTAATTAGGAGTAAGATCTTCCCACCTGATCGTTAAACCATTTTGCAGATACTTGAAAAAATTCTGTAGGTTAAAATCGGTGTCGTTAAATCGTATTAAATAGCGGTGTTAGGTATATGAAAAGTCTGACAAACCGTTGGACGAAAAGTCGAAATGTTTTTTCATTATTATTACATTAAATATCTAATAGAGATTGACAAAAAATATGTGGTACCGATTGTGAATAAACCTTCCAAATCTTGAACTGTAATTGTCTAGTAAATTTTTTTTAATGCTGTACCTAAAATCTGTAATTATGTGTAAAATCTTCCCACCTGATCGTTAAACCATTTAGCAGATACTTGAAAAAATTCTGTAGGTTAAAATCGGTGTCGTTAAATCGTATTAAATAGCGGTGTTAGGTATATGAAAAGTCTGACAAAACGTTGGACGAAAAGTCGAAATGGTTTTTCATTATTATTACATTAAATATCTAATAGAGATTGACAAAAAATATGTGGTACCGATTGTGAATAAACCTTTCAAATCTTGAACAGTAATTGTCTAGTAAATTTTTTTTAACGCTGTACCTAAAATCTGTAATTAGGTGTAAGATCTTCCCACCTGATCGTTAAACCATTTTGCAGATACTTAACAAAATTCTGTAGGTTAAAATCGGTGTCGTTAAATCGTATTAAATAGCGGTGTTAGGTATATGAAAAGTCTGACAAAACGTTGAACGAAAAGTCGAAATGTTTATCATATAAACGATTGACGCTCGGTTCGCCACCATGAGTTCCAAGAGAGCCGCGAACGAGAGGGTGGACAGCGTGTGTAGCGGGGCAAAATGGAAGGAGGAGGTCGATTCTAGGTACATAGGCATAAACCGGCTGATGTACGCCAACCGGGCTCAGATCAAAGTCCCGGCTTTCAAACAATGTTACTGTTGCCGCGTAGCAATAGCCTCAAGTCGCGTTTCTCGCTTTCGCGACTCTCGCTATATACGCAACGAGCTCTACACGCGTTGCACTTGTATAGTGGTGTGTCGGTTGGTCTTTTAATACGCACGCACGCACCCAACAGCAGCAGCAGCAGCAGCAGCAGCAGCAACAGCGTGTACCAGGGACAAAAGAAACTGTTATCCGACGGTAATGGGTTCCAGGTGCGGCTCGCAGTTCTCGCTTCTCGAGTGGCCACCTTCAGCTTGTTCGTCTTTTTCCCGTTCCTTAAGGCTTCGTCATGGTTCGCGAACTCTCGTCGCAGGGTCGCGACCGCAAAAATAAACTATATAAACAGCTCCAATACTTTCTTTTATTTATATTGCCTCGTGCGACCGGAATATTAGGCTCAAGGAGGTTGAAGCGCTCCACACTAGTCAAATCAGTGCTAAATTTTTAAAAGGGTTTCTACAATTTCAGATGGTTTGATAAACTGTTCCAAGGTGTTAATCACATAGCAGCATTAGTTCTTGATATTCAAATACATTCACAGCTGTCATATGAACAGTAAATCGATCAATATCTCCAAATTTCCGATGTCATGTTTTTTCATCCAGTTTTGTAAAAGGGTTAACCGTAATATCAGTCCGATTATGACGAAACATAGCGCATTTTGATCAGTGGAAGATCCTTAATCGATTGACCGTACGGATTTTCTATAGTATCAGGCGTTCAAAAGTTACAGCCGTTTGTATACTTGATGTTAGGTTATGATAGGATAAACAAACGGTTGTATCTTTTGAACTACTAATACGATTTTAAAAAATAGACGGCCAATCGATAGAATATCTTTTGGTAAACAAAATGAGCTGTTGGTCGTCATAATCGGACTGATATTACGGATTATTCTTTTAAAAAACTGGATGAAAAAACATAACATCGGAAATTTGCAGATATTGATCGATTTACTGTTGATATCACAGCTGTGAATGTATTTGAATATCAAGAACTAATGCTGCTATGTGATTAACACCTTGGAACAGATTGTTAAACCATCTGAAATTATAGAAACGCTTTTAAAAATTTTGCACTGATTTGACTAGCGTGGAGCGCTCCAACCTCCTTAAGGGATCTTTCCGGTGTTTTTATTTAAAAATCGCCTACTTGTATATTACAATTACACAAAAAGTGCCTACATAACAAAAATTGCTTCGAAAAATTGATTTTTATTTAAAAATTCAATAATCTAAAAAATAATTTTTATTTAAAAATCCAATAATCTAAAGATTAATTTTTATTTAAAAATTAAATAATCTAAAAATTAATTTTTATTGATAAATTAAATAATCTAAAAATTAATTTTTATTCAAAAATTAAATAATCTCAAAAATTACTTTTTATTTCAAAATGAAATAATCTAAAAATGAATTTTTATTTCAAAATTCAATAATCTAAAAATTAATTTTTATTTCAAAATTAAATAATCTAAAAATTAATTTTTATTTAAAAATTCAATAAACTAAAAATTAATTTTTATTTAAAAATTCAATAATCTAAAAATTAATTTTTATTTAAAAATTCAATAAACTAAAAATTAATTTTTATTTAAAAATTCAATAAACTAAAAATTAATTTTTATTTAAAAATTAAATAATCTAAAAATTAATTTTTATTTAAAAATTAAATAATCTAAAAATCAATTTAAATTGATAAAATATCGAATTCCCAATTTATATCTCGCAATATCTTGAGCGCCATTATTTTAAGGGATCTTTCCAGAGTGACGGACCGAAAAATAGCCTATTTTCACGATTTTTTTTCGGGCGGTTACTATACGCCGATCAATCTGAAATTTTTATGACATATTAAGGTAATCATGAATGGCAGACAATGATTTTTTATAAGACGATTTTTATTGTTTAAATATCTTTTTTTAATTGTTGAAAATAATTTTGATAAAAAAGATAGCCTCATGGTGGACATCCTAGGGGTCGCAAATTTGATCTAAAAAAAAAATCCAAAGGATTATTAATTAGTATGCGATTGGCTATCGCGCTATGGAGGCTTTTTTTAATCAAAATTGACAAAATGGCGGCGGTTTGAACAAAAAGTACCGATTTTAACCGTTTTTTTCGACAGTTTTTCTTTTAAAAAAATGGGAAGATTAAAAAAAAAAGGCTTCGTCATGGCTCGCGAACTCTCGTCGCAGGATCGCGACCGCAAAAATAAACTATACAAACAGCTCCAATACTTTCTTTTATTTTTATTGCCTCGTGCGACCGAAATATTAGTCTTATGTATATCGCGATTGAATGACGAGGTCTCGAATTCCCCATATATTTGAGAAATGACAGCTAAAAATTTTAGCAAATTTTAGTGTAGAAGGTTTTGGTTGAAAGTAAAATTACAGTGAAATTATAATACTTTTATAATTTACAATTAAATTAAATTAATATTTTATAATTGATAATTTTAATAAATTGAATTAATAATTCATAATTTATAATTTACATAAATAAAATAAAATTTCAAAATTTTTTACGTCTTGAGTATAAATATTAATTTAAATATGTTCTGTAATTTGCTAGCACAATTTTTAAATAAGCCTTTTTTTCGTTCCAATATTTTTTAAAATTTATATTAATTAATGTATATTTGTAGAACTGCAAATAGAATTTCATTTTTTTTTTTTTTCATTACCTGATATATTAAATTTATAATTTTCTTCTTTTTTTTATAAAAGTTTTTCGTATAAATATCTTAATTTTACATCTCTCTTTCATTTTTCAATATAAAATATCAGTTTGAAAAAAAAAAGAAAAATACAAAAGTGGATTTTCCAGCTGCTAGACGACACGATTGCAAGCCAATCGGTCGATGTTGGCTACGTTGATGGTGAACAGAGTTCTCGGCACGTATGGCCGCTTTTGCCATGGACGATTCGTGCGGGAAACAATGTGTTCGGTGTGTATAACATATTTAATAGCGGCCTGCCGCCACGTCTCGACAACATTGTTTTGTCGCAAAGGGGCTTTGCGGTCACGGACCGACACTTTTGTAAACTCTTTCCCGCTCCTGGCGATTCTCGTATTAGAAACCATTTTTTTGATTCCTTGTTTGCTTTTCTTCAAATTCCTTACTTTCTTATCGTACATAAATCGTTTTTGCTTTACGTGACTATTTGAAATTTAAAAAAATTAAAAAATAATTTCATAATAATAACCTCCTGTATTTACAAAAATTGTTATTTTACAATTTCTTGAAATTTGAATCTCATTCCACGATTCATTAATCAATTATTATGTACACTTAATGTGAATCCAAAATAAGAAAAAATCTAAATTATGTAACTGCAAAAACAAAAAAAATTTAAGCCATTCTAACATTAATCCCAAATTTATCACCCAAAAAATATAAAATATCGACCGAAAAAAAAAATCCAAGAGAACCTGCAATTACGTATTCAAAATTTGTGATTGCTATTTGAAATAAAAGAATTTTAAAAAATTATTTCATAATAATAACCTGCTGTGTTTATAAAAATTGTGTATTTTTTAAAAACGATTACTAAAAATTTTAATCACATTTCACGATGCGTTAATGCATTATTATTTATACTTAATTCGAAGCCAAAAAAATATCTAAGATGATGTAACTGCAAAAACAAACTAAATGTAAGCCATTCTAACATTAATCCGAAATCTACCACCACCCAAAAAATATCAAATATCGATCGCCAAAAAAAAAATCCAATAAAACCTGCAATTACGTATTCAAAATTTGAGATTGCCATCAGATATAAAAAAATTATTTCATACTAATAACCTGCTGTGTTTATAAAAATTGTCTATTTAAAAAAAATGATTACTAAAAATGGCAATAATTTAAAAAAAAATGTTTATTAAAAATTTTACTTATTAAAAAAAAAATAATTACTAAAAATTCTAATAATTAAAAAAAAATGATTACTAAAAATTTTAATTACATTTCACGATGCGTTAATGCATTATTATTTATACTGAATTCAAAGCCAAAAAATTATCTAAGATGATGTAATTGCAAAAAAGGAACTAAATGTAAGCCATTCTAACATTAATTCCGAATCTACCACCACCCAAAAAAATATCAAATATCGATCTCAAAAAAAAATCCAATAAAACCTGCAATTACGTATTCAAAATTTGAGATTGCCATCAGATATAAAAAAATTATTTCATACTAATAACCTGTTGTGTTTATAAAAATTGTGTATTTAAAAAAAAAATAATTACTAAAAATTCCAATAATTAAAAAAAAAAAGTTTACTAAAGATTTTACTAATTAAAAAAAAATAATTACTAAAAATTCTAATAATTAAAAAAAAATGACTACTAAAAATTCTAATAATTAAAAAAAAAAATGATTACTAAAAATTTTAATCGCATTTCACGATACGTTAATGCATTATTATTTACACTTAATTCGAAGCCAAAAAAATATCTAAGATGACGTAACTGCAAAAACAAACTAAATGTAAGCCATTCTAACATTAATCCCGAATCTACCACCACCCAAAAGAAATCAAATATCGACCGCAAAAAAATCCAATATAACCTGCAATTACGTATTCAAAATTTGAGATTGCCATTAGATATAAAAAAATTATTTCACACTAATAACCTGCTGTGTTTATAAAAATTGTCTATTTAAAAAAAAATAATTACTAAAAATTCCAATAATAAAAAAAAAAAAAGTTTACTAAAGATTTTACTAATTTAAAAAAAATGATTACTAAAAATTCTAATAATTAAAAAAAAATGATTAGTAAAAATTCTAATAATAAAAAAAAATGATTACTAAAAATTCTAATAATTAAAAAAAAATGATTACTAAAAATTCTAATAATTAAAAAAAAAATGATTACTAAAAATTCTAGTAATTAAAAAAAAATGATTACTAAAAATTCTAATAATTAAAAAAAAAATGATTACTAAAAATGCTAATAATTCAAAAAAATGATTACTAAAAATTCTAATAATTAAAAAAAAAATGATTACTAAAAATTTTAATCGCATTTCACGATTCGTTAATTACTATTATTTACACTTAATGCAAAGCCAAAAACAAAAAAGTGCAATCAATTCTAACATTATTCCCAAATCTACCACCACCTAAAGATCATCAAACACCGTGCCCAAAAAAAAAAAAAACTCCCCGAAGAAAACCTCCAATTACGTATTCAAAATTTGTGATTGTTCTTCACTAATACACCTTCCGGGTCCCAATTAAAATATCCTGCAGGTGGGCCTTAAAATAATATTTGCACGCGATGGCAAAAAAAAAACCCAAAAAAAGAACAAAAAAAAAAAAAAAAAAATTCGGCAGAAAAGATGTCGCCCGATAAAGATACTAACGATATTATCAATTTGAGGAACAAGGCACCTATATACCAAGGGAAAGAGTGGCATGAAATCGTAGCCCAAGGGTGAGCAGTTCGTTGAGGCGATGTGGTGTTCAAGAGGGTGTTCATGAAGCCATTAGAGCTGCTGGCGCGAGTCCCTCTCTCTTTCCTCCTGCTGCTGCTGTTGCTGCGTCGTCTCAGTTTATATTCCTTTAGCGGTCAACGCGCGCCAGTTGCCGCTTCACGAAAACAAGGGAGAGATTCGATCCGTGTGCGTGACCATCATCGTGTGCATGAGTCCCAGCACGCGCAACGTCGTTCAACGTTGCTCTGCCCTTGTGTGCGTTAGTTCTGCGGTCATGTGTATATATTATCATCATCCGGACACATAGAATAGAATTTATCCACGGAGAAGTAAGAGAAAGCGAGAAAGAGAGAAAAAGAGAGAGAAAAAAGAGGGGGACTCCCTTAATGACGGGGTTTGGGACTTGTGTAATGCGCGGGGCGTTCTTTGGCGCCTCCCTAATCAATTAATCAGCAAATCTCACTTTTATCTCTTCTCCCTCTTCACCATATAAGCCATGATAGTTATTAGGTGTGTATATTTATATATATATATATATATTTATACACATAGTCTGTTATTTTCTCATTCTCGGTTTATTAAGGGACGATTAGGTCGCTTTCAAAGGGACGTCTCGGTCCTAATCGCTTAACATATCACAAACTCCATAGGGTTTATAATAAAACATTCTCGATACGAGATACGATAGTCTCGGATATTTTCACGCACGCGTTTAACACGATTTTAGAACGGTTTTTTTTTTTCTTTTCTTTTTTTGAGAGAGATTGTAAATAGGGATTATCGGGTGTTTAGTTACGGAATTATGTAATATGGATTTTTGAGACTGATGGGATTTTTTGTTTTATACACGATAGTTGAGCGGATAGATAAATATGGGTTTGGGATTAGGAAATTTTTTTTAAGTAAATTTTGGTGATTTGAAATTAAAGAGTTTGACTATTATTGTTGAGACTCGATTGAGACTTAAATTTGTTTCATTTTTGAAAGAAATTTTGTTTTATTATTTTTCTGTTGGAAATTTCAATTTCAGAGTTTTAGGAAAAATTTACAATTTTTTTATAGTTGCTCTAATAATATAAAATACATGTTATGGTTCTCTTTATTATAAAAAATAGCTGGCTGTTATATTTTTGTCACTCTTGGTATTTCGATACATTTTTTCTGTTTCGTTATTTTCTTAATAATAAATGAATAAAATTAATTTATGTTTAATTAATACCCATAAGTTATGGATAAAATAGTTACAACTATGTCATAGTTTTTTTGGCTATAAACAAAAATAGTTGCATTTACTAAAAGTAAAAAGTGAATAAAAATAAATTCACTAAAAATAAATTTTATATATTTTATCGTTGAATAAATATTTATTTTATTTTTTACATCGTCATGCAATTTTCTTAATAACAAATAAATAAAATTAATGTATATATAAATAATACCCATAAGTTATAAACAAAAATAGTTGCATTTACTAAAAGTGAAAAGTAAATAAAAATAAATTTACTAAAAACTGTTGGTGGTTCGATAAATATTTAATATATTTTGTCGTTGAATAAATATTTATTTTATTTTTTACATCATAATGCATTTTTCTTAATAACAAATATTTAAAATTAATTTATATATAAATAATACCCATAAGTTATAAAAAAAAAAATTACCACTATGTCATAGTTTCTTTGGCTATAAAAAAAAATAGTTGCATTTACTAAAAGTAAAAAGTAAATAAAAATATATTTACTAAAAACTCTTGGTGGTTCGATAAATATTTAATATACTTTGTCGTTGAATAAATATTTATTTTATTTTTTACATCGTAATGCAATTTTCTTAATAACAAATAAATAAAATTAATTTCTATATAAATAATACCCATAAGTTATAAAAAAAAATAATTACAACTATGTCATAGTTTCTTTGGCTATAAAAAACAATAGTTGCATTTACTAAAAGTAAAAAGTAAATAAAAATCAATTTACTAAAAACTCTTGGTGGTTCGATAAATATTTAACATATTTTGTCGTTGAATAAATATTTATTTTATTTTTCACATCGTAATGCATTTTTCTTAATAACAAATATTTAAAATTAATTTATATATAAATAATACCCATAAGTTATAAAAAAAAATAGTTGCATTTACTAAAAGTAAAAAGTAAATAAAAATCAATTTACTAAAAATTCTTGGTGGTTCGATAAATATTTAATACATTTTGTCGTTGAATAAATATTTATTTTATTTTTTACATCGTAATGCAATTTTCTTAATAACAAATAAATAAAATTAATTTATATATAAAAAATACCCATAAGTTATAGAAAAAAATAATTGCATTTACTAAAAGCAAAAAGTAAATAAAAATCAATTTACCAAAAACTCTTGGTGGTTCGATAAATATTTAATATATTTTGTCGTTGAATAAATATTTATTTTATTTTTTACATCGTAATGCATTTTTCTTAATAACAAATAAATAAAATTAATTTATATATAAATAATACCCATAAGTTATAAAAAAAAATAATTACCACTATGTCATCGTTGCTTTGACTATAAACAAAAATAGGCGCATTTACTAAAATTAAAAAAATAACTAAATTACTAAAAAGAAAATAAAAATAAAAATTAATTTATTATTTATTTATTTTTTAAAATATTTATTATTTATTATTTATTATTATTATTAATAAAAAATAATAAACTCTTCGATAAATTTTGGAATATATTTTGTAGTTGAATAAATATTTATATTATTTTTTACTTCTTATATCGTGGTTTGCTGCTGGGGTTTCAAAGACGCTGGCATCCCATTTGTATATAAGATGAAACAATAAGTACCGCCCGTACGATACGAGGAGAGAGATGAGCCGCGCGAAAGGTTCGTTTACACACTCGAAATACCTGAACCGGCGCTGTGGCCGCTACAGCCGCGAGAGTTACTCGCAGCAAACTCACTGATCTGCTCCCTGTCTGTTAATGCCTTGCCACGAAGATCTATGGACTACCCGTAGTTTATATGCTAATACGTAAAGAGTGTTAAATACTCGATCATTTATCACGCCATCGCTTCTCTTATTCTCGCCCTGAGGACGACGAGCCCCTTCCTCGCTTCTGGTGTGCTCTCAGCTTCATTCTTTGTCTCTCGTTCTTTGCACCGTACCTTCATCTCTTCCCTCCCAATTGCACGCGAGTTTTCTCTTTAGTTCACCGATTATCAACCTCCTTTGCATTCAAAATTCATTGCCTACTTGTCAATATAATTCAAACATTTATTTAACACATAAAACAAAAAAAATTCCTTCGGAAAATTAATTTTTATTTAAAAATTGCCTACTTGTATATTACAATTACAATTTATACAAAAAGTGCCTACATAAATAAAAAATTTCTTCGAAAAATTACTTTTTATTTAAAAATTAAATAACCTAAAAATTAGTTTTTATTTAAAAATTCAATAATCTAAAAATTAATTTTTATTTAAAAATTCAATAATCTAAAAATTAATTTTTATTTTAAAATTCAATAATCTAAAAATTAATTTTTATTTAAAAATTCAGTAATCTAAAAATTAATTGTTATTTAAAAATTCAATAATCTAAAAATTAATTTTTATTTAAAAGTTAAATAATCTAAAAATTAATTTTTATTTAAAAATTCAATAATCTAAAAATTAATTTTTATTTAAAAATTCAGTAATCTAAAAATTAATTGTTATTTAAAAATTCAATAATCTAAAAATTAATTTTTATTTAAAAATTCAATAATCTAAAAATTAATTTTTATTTAAAAATTCAATAATCTAAAAATTAATTTTTATTTAAAAATTCAGTAATCTAAAAATTAATTTTTATTTAAAAATTAAATGATCTAAAAACTAATTTTTATTTAAAAATTTAATAATCTAGAAATTGATTTTTATTCAAAAATTAAATAATCTAAAAATTAATTTTTATTCGAAAATTCAATAATCTAAAAATTAATTTTTGTTTAAAAATTCAATAATCTAAAAATTAATTTTCATTCATAAATTAAACAATCTAAAAATTAATTTTTATTTAAAAATTAAATAATCTAAACATTAATTTTTATTCAAAAATTAAATAATCTAAAAATTAATTTTTATTAAAAAATTACATAATCTAAAAATTAATTTTTATTAAAAAATCAAAAAATCTAAAAATCAATTTCGACAAACTCCACAGAATTTTCCAAAAACCTTTACAGAAAAATTTTCATCAATTTTCTAATTTGACAAATTAGTTTTATACATTTTTTTCTTCGTTGTCAAATTAAGAAGTGTCGAAAAATATTTTGTGATAATAATGAAAATTGACATTCTATATGTCCATTTTCTTATACACATTTTATATACACTGATTTATATATACGTTTTACAGAATCTTGATATAATTTTTCAATATGTGTTATGATCTTAAAAAAAAAATTCCCCCTAACAATTTCACCCTCGACTCTTATTAGATCGTGCAAAATCAAATGTCCGTCTCATTCTCGCAGGAATATCCTCATATAATACCGTACGGAGGTCAAGTATAATTGTAAATTTACAGCTGAGTCTGTGGATGATGACTGAGCCAAGAAAATCCCAGGTATCGCCAGGAGAAATGATTGAACGTGAGAGCGAGAGAGAAAGATAAATCGGTGGGTGGTGGGGGGTGTTTATGGCAGTGGAGTGGCCGTATTTCGAGATTTACGATTCACGCCGAATAATCCAATAAGGGCAGAAACGACGTTAGCGTGGGTGGAAATGATGGGAGTCTGCCAACTTGCGCTACCCACGTGTATGTGTGTGTGTGTTTCTCTCCCTGATGCTTCGTGATATACGCTCTCACTCTTACTCTATCGCATTTTATGTGTCGCATATTATATACCAAGTAAAAAAATTATATATGGAGTATATGAAAAATATATATAATTTTTAACATCGAATTGAGTAGATCCATATATACAAAAGAGAAAATATTATATTAAAATTATATCTAAATTATATATTTATATATATATTATTATAATATATTTATAAATTTATATTTATATATAAAATTATATACAAATATATAATTTATATATAAATTTATTTATGTTATTTTATATATATTTTTATATATAATTTATATATAATTTTTTTAAATATAAAAATTATATATTTTTATAGAATTTACACTGTTAAAAAAGACTGGAAGTTTCAATGCATCGTCGGAAATATCGCTCGTAGCGCCAAACAAAAAAATACGTGTCTCTTCTTTTTCAAAATACTTTTTGATAAAAAATTGTCAGAATTATTGATGGAGGTCAGGGTCGAAGTATGAAAAATTCAGATGGAATTCCCCATATATAATTTTAATATAATCTGTATACAATATTTTCACGTGGATAAAACTATATATTTTATACTCTATATATTTTTTTTACTTGGGGAATTAAAGAGAAAAAAATTATATATGGAGTATATGAAAAATATATATAATTTTTAACATCGAATTGAGTAGATCCATATATACAAAAGAGAAAATATTATATTAAAATTATATCTAAATTATATATTTATATATATATTATTATAATATATTTATAAATTTATATTTATATATAAAATTATATATAAATATATAATTTATATATAAATTTATTTTTATTCATATTTTACATATATTTATTAATGTTATTTTATATATAATTTATATATAATATTTTTTTATATAAAAATTATATATTTTTATAGAATTTACACTGTTAAAAAAGACTGGAAGTTTCAATGCATCGTCGGAAATATCGCTCGTAGCGCCAAACAAAAAAATACGTGTCTCTTCTTTTACAAAATACTTTTTGATAAAAAATTGTCAAAATTATTGATGGAGGTCAGGGTCGAAGTACGAAAAATTCAGATGGAATTCCCCATACATAATTTTAATATAATCTCTATTCAATATTTTCACGTGGATAAAACTATATATTTTATACTCTATATATTTTTTTTACTTGGGGAATTAAAGAGAAATAGCTGTAACTTTGAAGTTGCCAGAACTTCCTTAATTTCGACGAGTGTATGAACTTTACTTATCCGTCGGCTCGCGCTCGTGTGTATTTACACGTGGCATGGCTGCAGCAATAGCAGCGCGTGCAACTGATCCGCAATGTCTCCTGGGTGCGTGCATGCGTGATAGTATATGAAAGAGAAGAGGAGGATGAGGAGGAGGAAAGTGGGAGAGATGCATGCTGCTGATTCTCGGCGCTTGCGACGACTACGACGACGACGACGACGACACGAATGGCATGAACCTGTTGGGTACAGGTGTCTGCCGAGGCGTGTATACCCGGCAAGTGTATAGAACGATGATGATGACGACGACGACGACGACGACGACGAGTCACAATCGCTCTCGTACTTTACCTACTTATTGCGCACTCACTTACTCTCCCGAGGACTCTTGAGACTCGTATCTCGAGTATGTGCACATGTTGGTCTGCGCTCTCTAAGAGAAAGACTCCCTCTCACTCTTGCCTGGTGCTTGACTTCTACACATTCCCCCACGTAAAAATAATTATGTCAAATTAAGATCACAAATCGACATATGCACACTGAAAAGAAATGTCATTGATTCAATAAATCCATCGTTTCCGGGCAGCCAAACACACACCGAGAGAAAAAGTTTCACTGATTCACGGAAATCTTTGGCAATGAAATGAAATACTTGAATTTCAATACCATCTTTTCTTTGAATGATCTCAAACGCAATGAAAAGTAGTGACATTGATTCGAAAAAAAATTTCTTTAAACCAATGAACCTTTTTCATTGATTTCAAAGATATCGTCTCTGATTCAATGAAACCTTCTTCTTACCACCTCAAAATTTCGAAACCTATTTTTTCCTGAAGTACGCGGCAGATAAAGCTCAAATTTTGTGAGTATGTAAGGAAGTATGGCAGAAATAGGCTAAGCTTCTGACTCCTCGAAACTCGAAGCCGTTCGTTCGGGAGAACCGGAAAACAAAAAAGTGAGGTTAGGTGCGAGAGAGAGATCAATGAAAACGTTTCTTTGAACCAATGAAAACGTCTCTTTAAAACAATTAAACTGTTTCTTTATTATATGCTCACTAAGTAAATCTTTATTTACAGGCAATGAAATGTTCTCTTTGAAATTCAAATGCACTATTTCATTGAAATCAAAGAAATATTTCGTTGAAATCAATGAAAAAAGAATCAATCCACCCATTTCTTTGGCGTCAATGAAATCTCTTCTCTCGGTGCAAGAAAAAAAGTTTCATTGATTCACAGAAATCTTTGCCAATGAAATGAAATACTTGAATTTCAATAATATCTTTTCTTTGAATGATCTCAAACGCAATGAAAAGTAGTGACATTGATTCGAAGAAACATTTATTTAAACCAATGAACCTTTTTCATTGGTTTCAAAGATATCGTCTCTGATTCAATGAAACCTTCTTACCATCTCAAAATTTCGAAACCTATTTTTTCATGAAGTACGCGGCAGATAAAGCTCAAATTTTGTGAGTATGTAAGGAAGTATGGCAGAAATAGGCTAAGCTTCTGGCTCCTCGAAACTCGAAGCCGTTCGTTCGGGAGAACCGGAAAACAAAAAAAGTGAGGTTAGGTGCGAGAGAGAGATCAATGAAAACGTTTCTTTGAACCAATGAAAACGTCTCTTTAAAACAATTAAACTGTTTCTTTATTATATGCTCACTAAATAAATCTTTATTTACAGGTAAAAAAAATGTAATTGAATTGCGTATTTAATGTTTTATCACATTTTAAATTTATAAAAAATGGAAAACGCCATAAATGTATTTAAATATGGATGTGTGAAATTATCGTTTTGTAAATTTCTTTAGATTTGCTCTTACGATCAAGAAGATTGGTATTTGGGATGGAAGTGACAAAAAAAACTGTTTCTGAAATAATTAACCCTTCAATTATCTACTGGTGAGAATTTTTACATCGCCACAATCGTGTGTAAAAATAGGATGATGGAAAAGGTCTCTAACCAAAGGGTTAATGGTAACCAGGTCGATTACCATTTCTCCGAGTGTAGGTAAAGATAATTTAAACCGACCAATAACTCAGCCTTTACGAGCCAATGCAAGCATATACAGAAAAATCAATAAATGCAACACGAAATGACATACTTTGTAATGTAATGTGAAAATACAAAAGCACATGCATTGAGAGTCAAATGTTTTATTGGTAACCATAAACAGGGCATTTGAAAAAAAAAACAAACACCATTTTAAAATTATAGTTGTCGTATTTAAATATTTGGAAAATATCAATATTTGTCACCTAATATTTCCCTTGTAAATAATTGAGTATGTAAAATATATTATTACCATCTTTTCAACAGTCAGGAAATGGCAATTTACAGAATTGGCTTAATTTTTTTTTTGCCAGAAACGAATTCTTAAACAATTTTTAAATTGGTAACCCCAAATAGTATATTTAACAAAAAAAATTATATTAAAGAATTATAGCTGTATTTAAATATTTAACAAAAAGTATATGTAAATATCAAATAGTTACATGGGGATTAATATTTATCCCCAAATATTTGCCACGTAAATAATTGAGTATGTAAAATATATTGTTACCATTGTTTTTTAACAGTCAGGAAATGGCAATTTAAAGAATTGGCTTAATTTTTTTTTTGCCAGAAACGAATTCTTCAACATTTTTTAAATTGGTAACCATAAATAGTATATTTAAAAATTATAGTTGTTGTATTTAAATATTTGACAAAAAATATATGTACTTTTTTTTTATACTTAGCCTCGTAAATAATTGAGTATGTAAAATCTATTATTACCATTTTTTAACGTTCAAGAAATTTAAAGAATTGGCTCAATTTTTTTTTTGCCAGCAGACGAATTCTTTTGATAAATATTCCAAATATACAATAAAAATTTATCGTCACCTAAAAAAAAAAAAAAAAAATCCCCAAAGGATTTTATCCACCAACCCGAATTCGTGGAATTCGGAAGTAACTTATAACAAGAGTGAGCCATTTAATGTTTTTATAGTCCTCTCACCCGGGTCCCAATAAACTAAACGGTAATATACTAATTTTATATACCTCCGATATTTCGAGTTATAAATCCAGAGGTTCAGAATCGGAATTATAAAACTATTCTCAGCTTCTCCTTGAACAATCCCCAACACAATAAAACCAAAAACGCCTTACCTAAAAAAAAAGAAAATATTGCCGAAAAATCACTGTTTTCCCAATAGACGAATTTACAGCTACAAAATTATTGCCCAAATAAATCCAGATTATTTTTATCTCGTCGTAGAAATCGCTTTTCCGTTGTATTATTCGTAGCTTCTCTTCAAATTGGAAACGGTATTTCTCCTTCAAATTGAAAGGCTAATTTGATCTTTACCTGGCAGTGTACTCGGGGGCAAACGAGGGCCTGGAGTGGGACAGGGAATAGGCAAAGCCACTCGCCATCTCTTTTCCACTCGTTCGAATATTTTTCTTTTTTTTCTCTCTCACTCTTTGGTTGCTTTGGCATCGTATTATCCGACTCTGAGCTTGATTAATTGCATTCTAGACGGACGGGCAACCTGTCGTCCTCGGGTCATTCCCGAGTGATCACCGGCGCTCACTCTGTACCTATATATATACAGTATATATATATAAGTGTATATATATAGTGTAGGAGCAATCGTGCAGCAAAAGCGGCGCACGGTATAGAGGCCAGAAGGTTATACCACCTTAATCCGTCCTCCCCCACTTCGGAAACTCTTAGCGGTCAGTTCCCTCGTTGAAATCACCGTTTCTAGAACAATGACGGAAAGATTCGTAAGTTATAAATTATCCGTAAACCGGGAGGGGTGAGAGCATAACTCAGGTACGTTTTGCACCCTCGAATCCCGGATTAGAATTTTCAAATCGTCAGGTATAAGACGGACTAGCTTAGCGTTGAAGTATCTCTTCGGCCACGTATTTTGTATTTGGATTTTCCCGAATAAAAATATTTTTAGCAGTCGATCAAATTTTTTTCATTTTTTGCATTGGCCGAAATTATATGTAGTATTAATACATTTTTTTAATGGGATTATGTTCGGGGATACGTGAATATCTTAAGGAGGATTCTACTGGGAAGGGGTTTGATTTTTTGAATGTTTTACTTTGCTAATTAAATAAAAAATTATAAGGCATTTTGGGATGAAAGGTTTTCGCATATTGAGGAAAAATTTTGAAATTTTTTTTAGTTATTTAATAAATTTGTAGAAATTATTAAATTTGTAAAATTTAATAAATTAGCTCTTAAAGTAAACTCTTAAATTCACGAAATTTCTTAATGTTAATATTACAATTTAATTAAATTATTCAATAAATTGGTGAAATTTGTTGAATCCTTAACATTTATCTTAAATAAATAAATAAATAATTTAAAAAATGATAATCAACTCCCCCAGAGTGGAATCCCCCTTAAGACGACTTTTCCTCTTAAATTCACGAAATTTCTTAATATTAATATTACAATCTAATAAAATTATTCAATTAATTTGTAAAGTTTATTAAATTCGTAAGACTTGTCTTAAACAAATAAATAAATAATTTAAAAAATAATAATTAACCCCTAGAGTTAAATAAAATTAACTTATTAAATTCACGAAATTTCGCAATATTAATATTACAATTAAATTAAATTATTCAATAAATTCGTAACACTTATCTTAAACAAATAAATAAATAATTAAAACAAATAGTAATTAACTCCCCTAGAGTAAAATAAAATTAACCTCTTAAATTCACGAAATTTCTTAATATTAATGTTACAATTAATTTCAATTATTCAATAAATTTGTAAAATCTATTAAATCCTTAAAAAAATAAAAATAAATTGCCAATACGATGAAATAAAAAAAAATTATAACCCATAATTTATTTCGCGAATATTATAACATAATAGGAAATTAATTTAGCAGATGTCATGCTGATAAGTTTAGCTATTTTACCGATAGAGGAAGATCCTTGGCAAAAGAAAATAGTGAAGTGGAATCGCCCTTAAGATGACATTTCCTCTTAAATTAACGATATTTCTTAATAATAATATTAAAATTTAATTAAATTATTCAATAAATTCGTAAAATTTATTAAATCCGTAACACTTATCTTAAACAAATAAATAAATAATTTAAAAAAATAAACCCCAAGAATTAAATAAAATTAACCTTTTAAATTCACGAAATTTCTTAATATTGATATTATAATTAAATTAAATTATTCGATAAATTTGTAAAATTTATTAAATTCTCAAAACTTATCTTAAATAAATAAAAATAAATTGCCATTTTGATGAAATAACAAAAAAATGATAACCCGTAATTTTTTTTCGCGAATTAATTTAGCAGATGTCATGCTGGTGAGTTTAGCTATTTTACCGATAGAGAAAGATTCTTGGTAAAAGAAAATAGTCAAGTGGAATCGCCCTTAAGATGACATTTCCTCTTAAATTAACGATATTTCTTAACAATAATATTAAAATTTAATTAAATTATTCAATAAATTCGTAAAATTTATTAATTCCGTAACACTTATCTTAAACAAATAAATAAATAATTTAAAAAAATAAACCCCAATAATTAAATAAAATTAACCTCTTAAATTCACGAAATTTCTTAATATTAATATTACAATTAAATTAAATTATTCAATAAATTTGTAAAATTTATCAAATTCTCAAAACTTATCTTAAATAAATAAAAATAAATTGCCATTTTGATGAAATAAAAAAAACGATGACCCATAATTTTTAATATTAATAATTAACCCATAATAATTAATATTAATATTACAATTAAATTGAATTATTCAATAAATTTGTAAAATTTATTAAATCCTTAAATCAATAAAAATTAATTGCCAATTGGATGAAATTAAAAAAAATGATAACCCACAATTTATTTCACGAATATTATAACATAATCGGGAATTAATTTAGCAGATGTCATGTTTGTGAGTTTAGCTATTTTACCGATAGAGGAAGATCCTTGGCAAAGGAAGATAGTCGAGCGCAGTGTTGCATAACTACTACCGCGTGGACCTAGCTCGCGGTCCTGGCAACGTAATCGCACACTTCGGGCAATCCGTTCGCGGAATTCTATACAACGTGTATATAGGATATACATATAGGATATACATTAAAACCGTTGGTACGGCGGCGCGCAAACTCGCCTGGGATCCGAAGGATCTCGCGTGCGTCCGATATTCAAACTACCCGGCGGGCGCTTCCTATCTCACTTTATTTCTCGACTCACGGCGCCAGCTTAATCACGAGCCGCGCAGATACTTCGTGGAAAGGATTACACTCTCGTCTCGTGATTGCATATTAGAAATCGTGGAAACTATAGGTGTACACGGGCTAGAAACATATCGTTTACGTATCATTTGAATTATATGCCGAATTGCCTGTGTCGGCACATCGCTCAGGGCATCCTGTAATCCATGTGGATATATAATGTGCTATAACTTCTTTTAATACACCCACCATTTCCATCCTTTCTGCTTCATAGCTTGAGAAACATAGCTTGGACTCTTTAGTGTTTATTCTGTTATCAATTCTCATCCATGATGGATGTTTGCACACTTAAGAATTTATTATTCCTTTGGAATTATTAAGTGCATAGCTATTAATTCATAGTTCATGAGACGATTTTTTTTACTTGCATCAACTTATTATTAGGTTTCAATAATTATATGTACTGTCAAGGAAATTGTAGAAATCCTGGCAACTATTAAGTAACAGCTATTCAGTTTTAGTCTATGATACTTTTTTTTTTTTTTGTTACGTCAATATTAAAAATAAGTCACGTGAAATTGGCAATATTATTCAAATATTTTTTAAAAATATATTTGATAAAAGACCGAATCCTTGAATTAAAATCATTTGACTTGAGGAATTCAAAAAATCTTCAAATAATTTCCAATATTTTGGACGATATTTCTAATACTTTAGAAAATATTTTCAATATTTTGGGAAATATTTCTAATACTATGGAAAATATTTCAAATACTTTGAAAAATATTTCCAATAGTTCAGAAGATATTTCGAACATTTCCAATATTTCGGAAAATATTTCCGATATTTCCAATATTTCCAATATTTCCAATATTACGGTAAATATTTCCAATATTACGGAAAATATTCCCAATATTTCGGTAAATATTTCCAATATTTCGGTAAATATTTCCAATATTTCGGAACATATTTCCAATATTACGGAAAATATTTCCAATATTTTGTAAAAAATTTCCAATATTTTGTAAAATATTTCCAATATTCCCAATCTTTCCAATATTCCCAATATTTCCAATATTTCCAATATTTCCAACATTCCCAATATTTCCAATATTTCCAATATTTCCAATATTTCCAATACTCCCAATATTTCCAATACTCCCAATATTTCCAATACTCCCAATATTTCCAATATTTAGCAAGATATTTCCAATATTACGGAAAATATTCCCAATATTTCGGTAAATATTTCCAATATTTCGGAACATATTTCGAATATTACGGAAACTATGTCCAATTTTACGGAAAATATTTCTAATATTACGGAAAATATATCCAATATTTCGCAAACTATTTCCAATATTTCGCAAACTATTTCCAATATTTCGTAAACTATTTCCAATATTTCGTAAACTATTTCCAATATTTCGGAAAATATTTCCAATATTTCGGAAAATATTTCCAATATTTCGGAAAATATTTCCAATATTTCGAAAAATATTTCCAATATTTCGGAAAATATTTCCAATATTTCGGAAAATATTTTCAATATTTCGCAAACTATCTCCAATATTTCGCACACTATTTCCAATATTTCGCAACCTATTTCCAATATTTCGCAAACTATTTCCAATATTACGGAAACTATTTCCAATATTTCGTAAAATATTACCAATATTACGGAAACTATTTCCAATATTTCGTAAAATATTTCCAATATTTCGTAAAATATTACCAATATTACGGAAAATATTACCAATATTTCGCAAACTATTTCCAATATTTCGTAAAATATTTCCAATATTTCGTAAAATATTTCCAATATTACGGAAAATATTTCTAATATTACGGAAAATATATCCAATATTTCGCAAACTATTTCCAATATTTCGCAAACTATTTCCAATATTTCGCAAACTATTTCCAATATTTCGGAAAATATTTCCTATATTCCCAATATTTCCAATATTTTCAATATTTTGGAAAATATTCTACTGTCCAGTTCAGCGAATGAGTGACAAAGATTGGTACGGATATATCTCTCGACTTGTTTTGTGGAAAAATACTCATGCGCCACCGTGACCCTATTGGTTTCCGGTTTGACCGTCGCATCAGGAAAGATACTCGTTGGAGTGTGTCAAGATTTTCTTGGATGCCGCTGAGCAAAGTTTCTGAGATTACCAATAAAAACAGTTGATTTTTTGTCGGATAAGACATACCTGGGATATCTTAAGAGCACGTTCCATGAAGCAACGAGTCTCTTCTGATGGCTGATGGCTGATGGGCTGATGGCCCTAAGGGTTCGAAGCTTCGGGGGCGGTCGGCCACCCGGGAAGGGAGAGAAAACCCTCAAGATGTTTTCCAATGATATTTTCGGGTGTGTCCGGCTTGTGAGAGACACGGGCGTGCCACGTGGTGGGGATAAAGAGAAACAAGACCCATACAGAGAGCAGTAGAGGGATATTCTTAAGGGGCCCGGCGTGAAACGTCTGCCGTGAAAAACCCCTCGGGGAATCCGGCGCGTCAGTCGAAAGGAAGGCCTCGTCAGGCCAAGGGCAACACAATTTTACACTCAGCGTGTCTCATAAAATAAAAGTTCAACTTTTCGCGTTGTGCTTCAGTGATTGTTATTTTTTTTTTCTATTTTTTTTTTTTAATTTTTTTTTTTTACTTTAATTGCTTCATTCAGCTGGATATCTGAAGAGCAATTGAAAAGTAAACGTGGTATTAAAAATAATACGTGAACTGTTGAATACCTCAGTGTTTTTCGGGTTATCAACGTTTTGGTACTATCGTTGAACGAGTTGTACTATAACGCGTGAAACATGCACACCGCCGAACAAATTTGCGACTCGCCGCAGAAGCAAGAAAGTAGTAATATGAAATTCCTTGGCGAAGCGTCTTACAATCTTCTTGAAAAGGTTTGTTTTTTTTTTTTTTGGTGATTTTTTTAACTAGGAGATTTATTTTAAGATTTTTTAAAAACTACAATTGGTAAAGATACATATTTTTTGGTGGAATTAAAATTAAATATTGTTGAAATTATTATTATTAGTTGGATGCAGAAATGTGCATTTGACGTTTATTGCATCAAATTTTTTTAATATTCTGAAATATAGAATGAAAATTAATATGTTTTGACAAAAAGAAAAAATGTCATATACTTTTTTTTTCATGAAGTTTACTGTAATTAAAAGATTTTTCTTTTTTTTTTTTGCTAATTGTAAACTAGTATCGATATTAATAAAAGCCAGAATATTGCATCTAACTAATTATCTAATTACTCTAAGGAAAAATCATTCATTTGATTATCGAAAAATTCCAAAGTTACAAAAATAGTAAATATAATTTCACCTTGACTTTAATGCGCGACAGTAATACGATCGTGAATAAGATAAATCAATATTATAAGAGCCAAAAAATTGCATCTTTCTAATTACCTAATTACTCTAAACAAAAATCATTCATTTGGTTATCGAAAAATTCCAAAGATTCAAAAATAGTAAATATAAAATTTCATCTTGACTGTAATGAGCGAGATTAATACGATCAATATTAATAAGAGTCAAAAAATTGCATCTACCTAATTATCTAATTACTCTAAGCAAAAATCATTAATTCGATTTTCGAAAAATTCCAAAGTTACAAAAATAGTAAATATAATTTCACCTCGACTTTAATGATCGAGATTAATACGATCTTGAGGAAGATAAATCAATATTAATAAGAGCCAAAAAAATGGCATCTACCCAATTATTTAATTACTCTAAGCAGAAATCATTCATTTGATTCCCGAAAAATTCCAAAGATACAAAAATAGTAAATATAATTTCATCTTGACTTTAATGATCGAGATTAATACGATCGTCAGGAAGATAAATCAATATTAATAAGAGCCAAAAAATTGCATCTACCCAATTATCTAATTACTCTAAGCAAAAATCATTAATTTGATTATCGAAAAATTCCAAAGTTACAAAAATAGTAAATATAATTTCACCTCGACTTTAATGATCGAGCTTAATACGAGAGTAGCGAAGATAAATCAATATTAATAAGATCCAGAAGATTGAATTCACCCAATTATCCAATTACTCTAAGAAGAATCAAGAGAATCAAACGAGTCATCACTCATTCGATTTTTGAAAAAAATCTCAAAGATACAAAAATAGTAAATATAAAATTTCACCTTGACTTTAATGAGCGAGAGTAATACGATCGTGAGGAAGATAAATCAATATTAATAAGATCCAAAAAATTGCATCTACCGAATTATCTAATTACTCTAAGCAAAAATCATTAATTTGATTATCGAAAAAATCCAAAGTTACAAAAATAGTATATATAATTTCACCTCGACTTTAATGATCGAGCTTAATACGAGAGTAGCAAAGATAAATCAATATTAATAAGATCCAGAAAATTGGATCCACCCAATTATCCAATTACTCTAAGAAGAATCAAGAGAATCAAACGAGTCATCACTCATTCGATTTTTGAAAAAAATCTCAAAGATACAAAAATAGTAAATATAAAATTTCACCTTGACTTTAATGAGCGAGAGTAATACGAGAGTGACGAAGATAAGAATATAAAAAAAAACAACATCAAACGTATAGGGTTGAAAGTATAAGGAAACCGAAATAGAATCAGTCCGGGAGAGCGCGAGAACTCTGCGATGTGGTTATAATGACCAAGAGCGAGAGCACCAGCAAGACCCAAGGGAAATATAATCGTGGGTATTAAAACTTTTATAGGCCTGATTTTCATTTATATGTTAAACGCTCGCGTCATAACTCGAGAGAGTTCAGTGAGGGCGAAAGTGACGTTATGACGTTTAGTGGTATATAGTGACGTTGTGTGGTGGACCAACGTGTGTTGTTGTACTCTTCGTCTTCGAGTTCTGTGTGCGATCATTGGGATACTATACTTTTTATCTCCAATAAAAGCCCCAAACTTTGGCAGCTTCGGGCCCTTCGGTTATTAATAAAAATAACGACGAGTTAACCGCTTATCATTTTTCGTCAGTCCCACTTTGAACATCCTGGCATCTGATCACGAGAAAAATATTCGACCGATCGTTTTTACGAGCGTTATTAAAAAATCCTTTCCAATTTTAAACTCTCTATCGGAAATTCCAGCCACGATTTTTACGTCTATCGAATAATGCTAATATGTGCACGAGAAATTTTATTCAAAAATTTTATTGACATTTATTTATAAAATTCTGAAGAAAAATGTAAATAAAAATATTGAAAATTGATTTATATCTTCCAAAGGGAGTTATAGTTTTATTGTTTACTTTTTCATTTTGTGAATGATTTTTTTATCGGTTAAATTCTTGCAGAAATTTCAGACTGTTTTTTGAAAAAATTTATCGAATATTGCAAATACGAAAAATTTCGATCGAAAATTTTATTGGCATTTATTTATCTGCGGATAACGAAGAGACAAAATTCTGAAGAAAATATATTTTTTAAATATCTTACAGCGGATGTTATAGTTTATTTTTAAATTATTAATTCTTAAATGATTTTGGTAAACAGCTGAAGAACTAAGCAATTTTGATATAAATCCTAATCTTATGACAAAGTTTTAGTAAATATTTTTTATATAAAGAAATATTGCGAATATCTCGAATTTTCCACCAAGGCAAAATTTTATTTACAATGAATGAAAAAAAAAATTGAAAATTTACCGGAAGTGAATTTCGGAAGTTAAAGATGTTTCTTAAATATATTTTGTTTTTGTATATAATTTTTCTCTGCAATAATAAAAATATATACAATAATAAAAATTGACATAAATTCTCATTTCGATAAAATTTGGTATAAAATTTTATTTACAATGAATGAAAAAAAATTTGAAAAATTTACCGGAAGTGAATTTTGGAAGTTAAAGATATTTCCTAAATATATTTTGTTTTTGTATATAATTTTTCTCTACAGTAATAAAAATATATACAATATTAAAAATTGTCATAATTTCTCATTTCGATAAAATTTGGTATAATATTTTTTTTACAATGAATGAAAAAAAATTTGAAAAATTTACCGGAAGTGAACTTCGGAAGTTAAAGATATTTCGTAAATATATTTTGTTTTTGTATATAATTTTTCTCTACAGTAATAAAAACTAACAAAAATTCTCATTCGATAAAATTTGGTATAATATTTTTTTTACAATAAATGAAAAAAAATTTGAAAAATTTACCGGAAGTGAAGTTCGGTAGTTAAAGATATTTCCTAAATATATTTTATTTTTGTATATAATTTTTCTCTACAGTAATAAAAATATATACAATAATAAAAATTGACATAAATTCTCATTTCGATAAAATTTGGTATAAAATTTTTTTTACAATGAATGAAAAAAATTTTGAAACATTTACCGGAAGTTAAAGTTATTTCCTAAATATATTTTATTTTTGTATATAATTTTTCTCTGCAGTAATAAAAATATGTACAATAATAAAAATTGACATAAATTCTCATTTCGATAAAATTTGGTATAACATTTTTTTTACAATGAATAAAAAAAATTTGGAAAATTTACCGGAAGTGAACTTCGGAAGTTAAAGATATTTTCTAAATATATTTTGTTTTTGTATATAATTTTTCTCTGCAGTAATAAAAATATATACAATAATAAAAATTGACATAATTTCTTATTTCGATAAAATTTAGTATAACATTTTTTTTACAATGAATAAAAATTTTTTTCTGAATTTACCGGAAGTGAACTTCGGAAGTTAAAGATATTTCCTAAATATATTTTGTTTGTAAAAATAATATAATAAAAATTAACATAAATTCTCATTTCGATAAAATTCGGTATAAAATTTTTGTTTATAAAGATCTGAAAGATCTGCTATAAAAATATTATTGGGAATAGAAAAATTGTAGAAAATGGGCCTGGAATTTATCCGAATCGCTGGAGAACTAAAGTTCTTCTGAACCCGCCGAATCGGCCTATAAAATGATGTTACGATGATGTTTCGGTGGCTCATGGCTTTGAATTTCGTCAACAAATTCGTCGGGCTTTGGATCTACTGCTAGGCTAAGAGCTCACTGGATTCCAAGAGTGCCAGCGGTGGCGAAGGTTTTATGGTTGCCGGGTTAGAGAGATCGTTGCGTCTCGGGAGTCCGCTATTAAAATTATTAATAAAATCGTGTACCCTCTTTCCCCCTCTTTCTCTTGGGCGTCTCTCCGTTACATCCGAAAATCCTGTAAACATGGCTTTTTAGAGTCGAGTTGATCGTCGCCCTGCGCTCGTAAAATTTTCCAACTCGTCCGTCAGTTGCCGCTACTGCAAACTCTACTTCGAAGTTCTTCTTCTCTCGCTTCTTCCAAACGAATTGAATTTCGTTTTACGACCATCACAGTGAATCTTCGACAGCCTATATCAAATTTTCATTAAAATAATAGTAATCGTGATTTATTGACAAAATGTACATAATTATATTGGTTCGAATATTGCAAATTATGATTATTATTATAATTCATATTGATTTACATTATAATTTGCTAATTGATCATCGAATTCAGGCCACACTTAAATATTATAGTCAAATATCTCCAATTTTGAATTTATAATTATTGTCAAAAATATTAATTAAATACAGTAAATTTTATTTTCATTATTACTTATTATATATAATATATCAATAAATTTTATTCTATTTTTATATTTTGTATTCAGAAATTATATATAAAAATAAAAAATTAAAACAATATCAATCACTAGTGCAAATATTTTACTTGGATTTAATTTAAAATACCATAAATATTTATATTACAATTTACTCGATAATTATTATTCTATTATTCTTTAAAAAAATATTTAAAATTCATAAAACTTTATGTTAATTTTAAAAAATTCGCCATATTTTCTTGCAATTCGTCATTATTTATTTCATTTAACGTACAAAAGCTACAATTCTACCGGTTGGGAGTAAAAAAAATGAAAAATTTCGAACACCTTAATCTATATACATCAATATTAAAAATTCATAAAACTTTATGTTAATTAAAAAAAAGCAATATGGCGATACATAATACCTTGAAAAATTAATATAATTCTTCGCCATATTTTTTTTACAATTCGCCATTATTTATTTCATTTAACGTACAAAATCTACAATTCTACCGGTTGAGAGTAAAAAAAAATGAAAAATTTCGAACACCCTAATCTATATACATCAATATTAAAAATTCATATAATTCTTCGCCATATTTTCTTACAATTCGTCATTACTTATTTCATTTAACGTACAAAACCTACAATTCTACCGGTTGGGAGTAAAAAAAAATGAAAAATTTCGAACACCCTAATCTATATACATCAATATTAAAAATTCATAAAACTTTATATTAATTTTTTAAAAAAGCAATATAGCAATACACAATACATTGAAAAATTAGTATAATCCTTCGCCATATTTTATTACAATTCGCTATTATTTATTTCATTTAACGTACAAAACCTACAATTCTACCGGTCGGGAGTAAAAAAAAATGAAAAATTTCCAACACCCTAATCTATATACGTCAATATTAAAAATTCATATAATTCTTCGCCATATTTTCTTACAATTCGCCATTACTTATTTCATTTAACGTACAAAATCTACAATTCTACCGGTTGGGAGTAAAAAAAATGAAAAATTTCGAACACCCTAATTTATACACATCAATATTAAAAATTCATAAAACTTTATCTTAATTTTTTAAAAAAGCAATATAGCAATACACAATACATTGAAAAATTAATATAATCCTTCGCCATATTTTATTAAAAATTCGCTATTATTTATTTCATTTAACGTACAAAATCTACAATTCTACCGGTCGGGAGTAAAAAAAAATGAAAAATTTCGAACACCCTAATCTATATACATCAATATTAAAAATTCATATAATTCTTCGCCATATTTTCTTACAATTCGCCATTACTTATTTCATTTAACGTACAAAACCTACAATTCTACCGGTTGGGAGTAAAAAAAATGAAAAATTTCGAACACCCTAATTTATACACATCCATATTAAAAATTCATAAAACTTTATCTTAATTTTTTAAAAAAGCAATATAGCAATACACAATACATTGAAAAATTAATATAATCCTTCGCCATATTTTATTACAATTCGCTATTACTTATTTCATTTAACGTACAAAACCTACAATTCTACCGGTTGGGAGTAAAAAAAAATGAAAAATTTCGAACACCCTAATTTATACACATCCATATTAAAAATTCATAAAACTTTATCTTAATTTTTTAAAAAAGCAATATAGCAATACACAATACATTGAAAAATTAATATAATCCTTCGCCATATTTTATTACAATTCGCCATTATTTATTTCATTTAACATACAAAACCTACAATTCTACCGTTTGTGAGTAAAAAAAAATGAAAAATTTCGAACACCCTAATCTATATACATCAATATTAAAAATTCATATAATTCTTCGCCATATTTTCCTACAATTCGCCATTACTTATTTCATTTAACGTACAAAACCTACAATTCTACCGGTTGGGAGTTAAAAAAATGAAAAATTTCGAACACCCTAATTTATACACATCCATATTAAAAATTCATAAAACTTTATCTTAATTTTTTAAAAAAGCAATATAGCAATACACAATACATTGAAAAATTAATATAATCCTTCGCCATATTTTCTTACAATTCGCCATTATTTATTTCATTTAACGTACAAAATCTACAATTCTACCGGTTGGGAGTAAAAAAAAATGAAAAATTTCGAACACCCTAATCTATATACATCAATATTAAAAATTCATATAATTCTTCGCCATATTTTCTTACAATTCGTCATTACTTATTTCATTTAACGTACAAAACCTACAATTCTACCGGTTGGGAGTAAAAAAAAATGAAAAATTTCGAACACCCTAATCTATATATATCAATATTAAAAATTCATTAAACTTTATCTTAATTTTTTAAAAAAGCAATATAGCAATACACAATACATTGAAAAATTAATATAATCCTTCGCCATATTTTCTTACAATTCGCCATTATTTATTTCATTTAACGTACAAAATCTACAATTCTACCGGTTGGGAGTAAAAAAAAAATGAAAAATTTCGAACACCCTAATCTATATACATCAATATTAAAAATTCATATAATTCTTCGCCATATTTTCTTACAATTCGTCATTACTTATTTCATTTAACGTACAAAACCTACAATTCTACCGGTTAGTAGTAAAAAAAATGAAAAATTTCGAACACCCTAATTTATACACATCCATATTAAAAATTCATAAAACTTTATCTTAATTTTTTAAAAAAGCAATATAGCAATACACAATACATTGAAAAATTAATATAATCCTTCGCCATATTTTCTTACAATTCGCCATTATTTATTTCATTTAACGTACAAAATCTACAATTCTACCGGTCGGGAGTAAAAAAAAATGAAAAATTTCGAACACCCTAATCTATATACGTCAATATTAAAAATTCATATAATTCTTCGCCATATTTTCTTACAATTCGCCATTACTTATTTCATTTAACGTACAAAATCTACAATTCTACCGGTTGGGAGTAAAAAAAATGAAAAATTTCGAACACCCTAATCTATACACATCCATATTAAAAATTCATAAAACTTTATCTTAATTTTTTAAAAAAGCAATATAGCAATACACAATACATTGAAAAATTAATATAATCCTTCGCCATCAATATCAATATTAAAAATTCATAAAACTTTATGTTAATTTTAAAAAAACGCAATATAACAATACACAATACATTGAAAAATTAATATAATCCTTCGCCATATTTTATTAAAAATTCGCTATTATTTATTTCATTTAACGTACAAAATCTACAATTCTACCGGGTGAGAGTAAAAAAAAACACTCTAATCTATATATATCGAGGAATACATAGACAGAAACAAGTTGCAAGCGAGAGAGAGAGAAAAGCAATGATACCGCGGGATGAAACGATGGCAAGAGTAAGGTATACGCGCGTTACAACGCGGCGTTATATGTGCTAGGGATATACGAGGCGGGTAAGGGGTAAGGAGGCAGTTAGCGCGTGTTTACACGACAGCGCTATGTAGCCGGCGACCCCGCACTGCGAGAACTCCGCACAGGCTGTCCCGCCGGGCGAAGTGAACGTTTCTATTTGTCCGAACACCTCGCGCCCGGCTCGCCACGATCTCCTATCTCGCTTTGCCTCTGTTGCCGATCGTTCTTTTTTTTATTCTTTCTCTTCTTTTTCTTCTTTTCATTCTCTCCCTTTTTCTCAAGCTCCAGTCGCTCTCCGAGTCTCCCCCACGTGTCGAACGAGCTTAAGCGCACTCTGAGCCTTGCTCGGACAAGAAGCCGACCCTCGAACGCATAATGACCCTCCGCTCTACACCCAATGGCCATCGTCCCGCTCAGTCGAGCGAACGTTAACCGGGGCTACTCCCTTTCTTCGGACACCACCAACAGATTGATATTTAAATGCGCTACCGCAATTATCCAGAAGCCTCGCGTCCCTCTCTCCTATTATTTCCCTGTCTCCCTTTTTTTTTTTTTTTTTTCAAATGAACTCACCGCATTTTTGTGTGTTTTACAGACACCTTCATACTTTATGACATAAAAATTTTGTGGGTTTATTTATTATATCATTATTATGAAATATCTGCAAGGAAAAATTTATCATCATTAAATTTCATGACAATTTTTTATGTATATTTCGCTATATTGTTTTTTAAAAATTCATTAATTTTTTAACTTTTTATATATATTTCGCTATACTGTTTTTTAAAAATTACCATACAGTTTTATGAATTTTGTGCAATTATCCAGAACGCTCGCATGCCTCTCTCCTATTATTGCCCTGTCCCCCATTTTTTTTTTTTTTTCAAATGAACTCACCGCATTTTTGTGTGTTTTACAGACACCTTCATACTTTATGACATAAAAATTTTGTGGGTTTATTTATTATATTATTATTATGGTATATCTGCAAGGAAAAATTTATCATCATTAAATTTCATGACAATTTTTTATGTATATTTTGCTATATTGTTTTTTAAAAATTCATTATTTTTTCAACTTTTTATGTATATTTCACTATATTGTTTTTGAAAAATTACCATACAGTTTTATGAATTTTGTGCAATTATCCAGAAGCCTCGCATCCCTCTCTCCTATTATTGCCCTGTCCCCTTTTTTTTTTTCAAATGAACTCACTGCATTTTTGTGTGTTTTACAGACACCTTCATACTTTATGACATAAAAATTTTGTGGGTTTATTTATTATATTATTATTATGGTATATCTGCAAGGAAAAATTTATCATCATTAAATTTCATGACTAATTGATTAAATTTCATGACAATTTTTTATGTATATTTCGCTATATTGTTTTTTAAAAATTCATTAATTTTTCAACTTTTTATGTATATTTCACTATATTGTTTTTTAAAAATTACCATACAGTTTTATGAATTTTGTGCAATTATCCAGAAGCCTCGCATCCCTCTCTCCTATTATTGCCCTGTCCCCTTTTTTTTTTCAAATGAACTCTGCATTTTTGTGTGTTTTACAGACACTTTCATACTTTATGACATAAAAATGTTGTGGGTTTGTTTATTATATTATTATTATGGAAATCTGTAAGGAAAATTTATCATGATTAAATTTCATGACTAATTGTAAGAAATTATGGTGAAGGAATACATTAATTTTTCAATGTTTTATGTATATTTCACCATATTGCTTTTTTTTAATTACCATAAAGTTTTATGAATTTTATGCAATTATTATTGCCCTGTGCCCTTTTTTTTCCAAATGAACTTCACCACATTTTTATGTGTTTTGGAGACACTTTCATACATTATGACATAAAAATGTTGTGGGATTATTTATTATATCATTATTATGGAATATCTGCAAGGAAAATTTATCACGATAAAATTTTACTAAATAGTAATAAATAACGGTGCATCCAATGATGTTTGGTATTGAATTTGTCTCAAATCGTTAAGGTGGTTCAGATTTTATGGAATTTGTAATTATTTAAAAAATTGACATTATCGCTCTAACTATTGCAAAATTTGTGATAGAGCTCAAATTTTGTATACAAGGTGACAATTTTAAGGTGGTCACTACCTTTTTATTCGTTCTGTGGATTGATTTTGATTGTTTTAAGGTGCAGTCTTTTAATGATTTTTCATGAACTTTCTTGTGTAAGTGGCGATTTTTTAAGTCAGTAGTTTTTAAGGTATAAAATCATTTATGTTCGAAGTTATTTTTCGACCACAAATTCGTAAACATTATAAAATTAGGGATTCATAAATCTAGCCAGTTCTAAATTTCGAGCTATTTTCGCGGATTTTTAATCATTACGATAACGACAAAGTAGTTGAATTTATGCTTTTATAGTTAAGGCAACTATTTTACATTCACTGACACTATAAAAAAAAATAGCCACATGGACTTAAAGTGTATAGCGGTCACTTTATAGTTATCGGTGCTAAATTATATAGCTCGATCCACTAACTATTTTTTTTATCGCATTCCATTTCAAATTTAGGCTACACAATAATAAATAACATTGTAAACCTCCTTCAGAAATTTATAGAAATATTGGCCGAGTATGCAACAAATATTTAGAGGAAAAGAAAGTTTTTATGATTAAACTGATCGAGACCATTTCATATCTCGATTAAAATATTAGCTTAATAGTTACAACTAATTACAGTCATTTACTTTCCATCAAATAATAATAACAATAAATGCAATAAACTTCATTTCTACAATATACGAATGAAAATAAAAATAAACAAATATAGATTACATGAAACACGATTTAACATTTTTTTTCTATCTTTATAATATTTATGTATTGAAATTTTTGCTTAATATTTACAGTCAGTTATTTTCCAATAAATAATAATAATAATAACAAATGCAATATACGAATGAAAATAAATATAGATTACATGAAACGCCATTTTTTTTCGTATCTCTATAATATTCAATTAATCATATTAATTAAATATAATTAATAATAATATCATAATTAATAATAATAATATTTAATTAAATATTAATTAAATATTTAATTAAAAAAAGCATCAAAAGTTGAAAAATTAATGAATTTTTAAAAAACAATATGGTGAAATATACATAAAAAATTAAAAAATTAATGTAATCCTTCGCCATAATTTCTTACAATTAGTCATGAAATTTAATCATGATAAATTTTCCTTACAGATATTTCATAATAATGATATAATAAATAATATTTAATTAAATATTAATTAAATATTATTTATTATATTAAATAATTATATAATATTATATTAAATATTATATATTATATAAATAATATTTAATTAAATATTAATTAAATATTATTTATTATAGATAAATAATATTTAATTAAATATTAATTAAATATTATAGAGAAATAATTAATAATATTTAAGTAATCGTTTAATTAATAAATAAATATAGATTACATTCAACGCCATTTTTTTTTCCTATCTCTATAATATTTATGTATTTTTTTAAATTAAAATATTCAATGGTAGCCTCGTTTATCTGAGTGCCAGGAGAAAAAAAATCTCCGTGTGTATATATCTACGTATGAGAAAAACTGATACTGTCGACATTGTACATATCGTTTGGAAACAAAAGTGTTGCTCGTGGGATTGATACGAGTCGAGCAAACGTAAATGGCCGCGTGTGAGTCGAGAAGCTGCTGTCCTCTTACTCTTTTGGTTCGGAGAGCTAGCTTCTGCCTCGGTGTTTGCCCGTTCGATTAGCGCACGAGTGCGAGTTGTTTCGCTTCCTCGTTAATAAGCGGTTCGGCTGAGTCGATCTCGCACTACAACACCGCATATACACTTGGATGTATTATGTATATAACCTACACCGTCATCTCTAACTCAATGTTCTTTCCTTCTTGCATTGCTTCTTCTCTTGTTTTCCTACTATTTTTATTCTCTTATATTCCCATGACACTGTGAACGTGTGAGTTTGCCCTTCGAGACAATATGAGCTCTGTCTTTGCGTGGGACAGATAGTTTGACGGATTTGTAGTCGATTATGTTCATTTTAGTAAATTAGTACTTTCCCAGTATAATTAAATTATATATTATAAATTTCATATTTTATTAAATCTGATATATTATTTTTATAATATTTTATCATATTCAACAATTATTCCGATAAGTGATTTTTTAAAATAAAATATTATTTAATTAAATTTAATTGTAAATCTGATATTTTATTTTTATAATATTTTTCATATTCGTCAATTATTCGGTTGTCATTTTTTGAGATTAAAAAAAATAATGATTAATTCAACAAAAGGTTTACTATTAATATAATATTCTTTAATTTATATGCGTTATTATAATATTAATAATTATTCATATTATATTATAATAACATAATATCAATATTATAATATTAATAATCATTAATAGTATATTATCATATATTATTATATTATTAATTTGCTAAATATAATTTAATTAAATCAAATTATATTCATCAATTATTCAGTCAACTATTTTTTCGGCATTAAAAAAAATGATTCATTTTACTGATAATATAATATAATTGTTATTTAAATTTTTATTTACGATCGTATCGACTATCAGGATTTCAAGCCAACAAAAGGTTTACTAATAATATAATATTCTTTAATTTATATGCGTTATTATAATATTAATAATTATTCATATTATATTATAATAACATAATATTAATATTATAATATTAATAATCATTAATATTATATTATCATATATTATTATTATATTATTAATTTGCTAAATATAATTTAATTAAATCAAATTATATTCATTAATTATTCAGTCAACTATTTTTTCGGCATTAAAAAAAATGATTCATTTTACTGATAATATAATATAATTGTTATTTAAATTTTTATTTACGATCGCATCGACTATCAGAATTTCAAGCAACGATTATTATAATCATATTAGAGTGTACTAATTTTTAAAAAATAATAAATCGTCCTTTTTTTTCTTATAGCTAAAAAATAAAATTGATAATGACGAAAAGTTGAAAATTTGATTAAATGGAGCTTTTCGATACAGCATCAAATCTTCTATACGGAGATAAAATCCTTTTGAGTATTCCGCTGCGTCCCCGAGAGCGATATACCTCGAAATTTGTATCTCTCGGTATATACGTCAGAGCGATCGGCGCGATATTCTCTTACCCGAAGGCTGCATAAATGCAACAACACAGAACAGAGCGCTGAGAGAGATCATTAATACCCGTTGACCGTTTGGTATAAGCGAGCGAGCGCATATTACCACTATACGTGTATAGTAGTATATATAGCATGATGATGCAGCGAGAGGCGAGATATTCGATTGCCGACTGGGCCTTTCGGGCCATACGTCCTGGCATTATTTATGCCTTGATTTATTATAATCGAGCGCCACGGCCCCCTCTATATTTGATTCGCACAGCACGGCCCCCGAACACACTCTTCACCTCCATCTATTAACTATATTTATTTATATATATGGGCTATTCCTGGCCAACTCAACAAGCGATTTAGAAGGGGTTCAACCCCTTCCAAATCGCTCCATAATTTTTTATACTATTCCGTATGCACGTAAAAACAGTTAAAATTATTTTAACTGGAACTTTTTTTTCACGAATATTTTTAATAAAAATTTTGCGCTCCAATTTTAAAATTTGAAATTATTCTCAAATTTTTTTCGAGAAGAAAAAAAATACACTCTTCACCTCGATCTATTAACTATATTTATTTATTTATATGGGCTATTCCTGGCCAACTCAACAAGCGTTCAACCCTGACCCTTCGAATTCGCTCCACAATTTTTTATACTATTCCGTATGCTCGAAAAAACAGTTAACATTTTTTTAAACTGAAACTTTCTTTTTCACGAATATTTTTAATAAAAATTTTGCGCTCCAATTTTAAAATTTGAAATTATTCTCAAATTTTTTTTCGAGAAGAAAAAAAACACATTCTTCATCTCCGTCTATTAACTATATTTATTTATATATATGGGCTATTCCTGGCCAACTCAACAAGCGTTCAACCCTAACCCTTCGAAATCTCTCCACAATTTTTTATACTATTCCGTATGCTCGAAAAAACAGTTAACATTTTTTTAAACTGAAACTTTCTTTTTCACGAATATTTTTAATAAAAATTTTGCGCTCCAATTTAAAAATTTGAAATATTCTCAAATTTTTTTCGTGAAGAAAAATAACACACTCTTCATCTCCATCTATTAACTACATTTATTTATATATATATGGGCTATTCCTGGCCAACTCAACAAGCGTTCAACCCCTTCCAATTCGCTCCATAATTTTTTATACTATTTCGTATGCTCGAAAAAACAGTTAAATTTTTTTTTACATTTTTTTTAATGAAACTTTTTTCACGAATATTTTTAATAAAAGTGTTGCGCTCCAATTTAAAAATTTGAAATTATTCTCAAATTTTTTTTTGAGAAGAAAAAAAACACACTCTTCATCTCCGTCTATTAACTATATTTATTTATATATATGGGCTATTCCTGGCCAACTCAACAAGCATTCAACCCCTTCCAATTCGCTCCATAATTTTTTATACTATTTCGTATGCTCGAAAAAACAGTTGAAATTTTTTTTACATTTTTTTTAATGTAACTTTTTTTTTCACGAATATTTTATATAAAAATTTTGCGCTCCAATTTAAAAATTTGAAATTATTCTCAAATTTTTTTCGAGAAGAAAAAAAATACACTCTTCACCTCGATCTATTAACTATATTAACTATTCCTGGCAAACTCAACAAGCGTTCAACCCTGACCCTTCCAAATCTCTCCATAATTTTTTATACTATTCCATATGTTCGAAAAAATACTTTAAACTTTTTTTAGTGAAATTTTTTTTTTAATTTCATTAATTTTTTAAATAAAAATTTTCGCTCCAATTCAAAAAATTTTAAATTATTGTCTAATTTTTTTCGAAAAAAAAAAACTGTTAAAAATGGGAAAAAATTAAACAAAATGGCAGTTTATTGTCGGTTTTTGTGTAAACATTTTATAACGCAAGATTTATTCAACTAAAAACTATATTTATTTATATATATGGGCTATTCCTGGCCAACTCAACAAGCGATCAACCCTGACCCTTCCAATTCGCTCCATAATTTTTTATACTCTTCCATATGTTCAAAAAAATACTTAAATTTTATTTTAGTGAAACTTTCTTTTCACGAATTTTAAAAATAAATATTTTGCTAAAATTTAAAAATTTGAAATTATTTCCAAATTCTTTTCGAAAAAATAAAAAAAAACGTGTACGAATGAGAAAAAAATAAAACAAGATGGCAGATTATGGTCGGTTGTTACGTAAACATTTTATAACGCAAGATTTGTTTCGAATTTTGCTGAAGCTTTTTTTAAATTGGGGCGCAAAATTTTTATTTAAAAAAAATAGTGTAAGTAAAAAAAATCTAAAAAATATTTGAAGTGATTTTTTGAGCATATAGGATAGTATAAAAAATTATGAAGCTTTTTTTTAAATTGGGGCGCAAAATTTTTATTAAAAAAAAATAGCGTCAATAAAAAAAATCTAAAAAAAATTTGAAGTGTTTTTTTGAGCATATAGAATAGTATAAAAAATTATGGAGCGAATTGAGTTGGCCAGGAATACCCCATACATATATATGTTTTCACGATGGTATTAGATACCGATTCATATCTGAATGTCCTGGCACCTCCTATATCTTGTCATACACCTTAACGTAGAGTGGGTGCGTGTTCGATACATGGATATCGCATGGTCCGATCAAATTGGACGAGCTACCGAATTAAATCGTGAAGCATTTGTCTCGGAATTCTCGTTAACTCTCGAATTCTCGTGGCAAGGTCGTTTGCTACGCGATATCGTTCTTGATCACGATTTCTCTGCTGTCAATTTTATCTCACTGTTGAGGATGTAGTAGTGTTATGTCCATTTTGGGATATGGTTATGGTTCATATAAGAAAAATTGACTTATTAAAGCGAGTAGCAATGAAAGACGGAGAAGTTGAGGAGCAGGAAATGAGGATATATGACGCTTTAAAATTTGCCTCCGATTTTCCGACCGGAAGTCGGATTCTGAAATACGACGAGGCTGAACGTCACTTTTTTCGTAAAAGTATAGTAAGAATGTTTCAAATGGATATTTTCTGTGGTAGAATTTACAACTTGAGAACGATCGTAAAGGTCGTAATTCGATATCTTGAAGAAAAAAAAATCACGCCGGATTTTACGACCGGAAGTCAGATCTGTGAATTCTGAAATCAGAAATGCACAAAAGTCACCATTTTTTACAATCACACTAAAAATGTTTGAAATGGGTGTTTTATGTGGTACAATATACGACTTAAGAATGGTAATAAAGATCACAATTCGATATCTTGAAGAAAAAAAAATCGAGTCGAATTTTCCGACCGGAAGTCAGATCCGTGAATTCTGAAATCAGAAACGGACAAAAGTCAACATTTTTTACAAACACAGTAAAAATATTTGAAACTGGTGTTTTCTGTGGTACAATTTACGACTTAGGAACGATAATAAAGGTCGTAATTCGATATCTTGAAGAAAAAAAAATCGTGCCGGATTTTCCGACCGGAAGCCAGATCTGTGAATTCTGAAATTAGAAATGCACAAAAGTCACCATTTTTTACAATCACACTAAAAATATTTGAAACTGGTGTTTTCTGTGGTACAATATACGACTTAAGAACGATAATAAAGGTTGCAATTCAATATCTTGAAGAAAAAAAAATGGAGCCAGATTTTCCGACCGGAAGTCAGATCCGTGAATTCTGAAATCAGAAACGGGCAAAAGTCACCATTTTTTAAAATCACAGTAAAAATATTTGAAAATGGTGTTTTCTGTGGTACAATTTACGACTTAAGAACGATAATAAAGATCACAATTCGATATCTTGAAGAAAAAAAAATCGAGTCGAATTTTTCGACCGGAAGTCAGATCTGTGAATTCTGAAATCAGAAACGGACAAAAGTCACCATTTTTTACAATCACAGTAAAAATGTTTGAAATGGATGTTTTATGTGGTACAATATACTTTCTTAAGAACGATAGTAAAAATTACAATTCGATATCTTGAAGAAAAAAAAATCGATTCGGATTTTCCGACCGGAAGTCAGATCCGTGAATTCTGAAATCAGAAATGGACAAAAGTCACCATTTTTTACAATCACACTAAAAATGTTTGAAATGGGTGTTTTATGTGGTACAATATACGACTTAAGAACGATAATAAAGGTCGTAATTCGATATCTTGAAGAAAAACAAATCGCGCCGGATTTTCCGACCGGAAGTCAGATCCGTGAATTCTGAAATCAGAAATGGACAAAATTCACAATTTTTTAAAATCACTGTTTTCTATGGTACAATAAACAACTTAGAAACGATAATAAAGGTCGTAATTCGATATCTTGAAGAAAAAAAAATGGAGCCGGATTTTACGACCGGAAGTTGGATCTGTGAATTCTGAAATCAGAAATGCTAAAAAGTCAACATTTTTTACAATCACAGTAAAAATATTTAAAACTGGTGTTTTTTGTGGTATAATAAACAACTCAGGAACGATAATAAAGGTCGTAATTCGATATCTCGAAAAAAAAAAAAAACAAATCGCGCCGGATTTTCCGACCGGAAGTCAGATCTGTGAATTCTGAAATCAGAAACGGACAAAAGTCATCATTTTTTTTAAATCACAGTAAAAATATTTGAAACTGGTGTTCTCTGTGGTACAATATACGACTTAAGAACGATAATAAAGGTCGTAATTCGATATCTTGAAGAAAAAAAAGAAATCGAGTCGGATTTTCCGACCGGAAGTCAGTTCTACGAATTCCGAAATCAGAAACGGACAAAAGTCACAATTTTTTACAATCACAGTAAAAATGTTTGAAATGGAAGTTTTCTGTGGTAGAATATACGACTTAAGAACGATAATAAAGGTCGTAATTCGATATCTTGAAGAAAAAAAAATCGTGCCGGATTTTCCGACCGGAAGTTGGATCCGTGAATTCTGAAATCAGAAACGGACAAAAGTCACTATTTTTTACAATCACAGTAAAAATAATTGAAGCTGCCGTTTTCTGTGGTACAATTTACGACTTAAGAACGATAATAAAGGTCGTAATTCGATATCTTGAAGAAAAACAAATCGCGCCGGATTTTACGACCGGAAGTTGGATCTGTGAATTTTGAAATCAGAAATGCACAAAAGTCACCATTTTTTACAATCACAGTAAAAATATTTGAAACTAGTGTTTTCTGTGGTACAATATACGACTTAAAAATAATAATAAAGGTCACAATTTGATATCTTGAAGAAAAAAAATTCGAGTTGGATTTTCCAACCGGAAGTTAGATTCTGAAATTAAAAACGTACAAAAGTCACAATTTTATCAAAACCACAGCCAAAATATATAAAAAATGGCATTGTCAATGATGGAATATAAAATCAGTAACAAAATCGACATTAAAAAATAGCAAAATCTTATTTTTCCATAATGTCCTAATTTTTCCAGCGCAGCAACACCATTTATTAACACCCTTAAAGATTATAGTTATTTATCCTACAACCACAAATTTTTGAATATTCCAAGTTCAATTCTCAAATGACTAAACAGATGGTATAGAATATCCTTAAACGGCTCAGGAAAATTTTTGCTGCAGCATCGGAATCCTCGGAGGATTATAAAGACGACAGAGAAAGACGGAAAGGAAGGTAAAAAAAAAAAAATATTAAAAAAAAAGTAAAGAAAGAACCGGAATCATTGGCCGGATCGCCTGGAGTCACCGTCGGAGAGTCAATCCTTCGAGATTATTGGGCGGTCGACATAAAACGTATTTAGGTGCGATTTAATATTTCCAGCTACGAGCATAAAACTCTCTACTCTTCGGGTTCGCGCGGGCGACCCTTGGCTGCGCGATGAAGGACCTTCCGTCTCCTTTTCCTTCTCTTTCTCCTCCCACATCGCGAGAGACACTCTCTTTCCTATTTCTTTGTGATCGCCGACATCTGACGGTATTAAATGTCAGATACCCAAGTCTCTCTTTTCTTCTGACAGACTCTTTCGACTTCCCATCATCCAGTAAACATTACTTTTTTTTTTTTTTTTTCAAACATTTCCCAGTCGTTTTAAACATCTCAAAGCTTCTTGACTGGATTTCTTATTTTGTTTGCTTGTTTATCACCGCCAACGCCATCGACCGTGCAAAGACTCAATAGCAATTCAAAAACACATATTTTTTTATTATTTTGCCTAGAGACTAAATGTAACAAATATGACCTCAAAATGAGTGGGGCTCAAAATAGCGAATGGTTAAAATAGCGATTTTCAAAACAAGGCATGTCTAAATCTAGAATGGCCATTATTATGAAATTCGCTATTTCAGCCATTCGCTATTTTGACACCCATCTCATTAAAATGCAATTAAAATAGCGAATGGTGAAAATAGCAAAAGTTTAAAATAGCAAATTTCATCATAATCGCAAATCTATATTTAGACGTTCCTTATTTTGAAATTCGCTATTTTAGCCATTCGCTAGTTTGACCCCCATCTTATTAAAATGCAATAAAAATGGCGAATGGTGAAAATAGCAAAAGTCTAAAATAGCAAATTTCATCATGATGACAATTCTATATTTAGACGTTCCTTATTTTGAAATTCGCTATTTTGACCCCCATCTTATTAAAATGCAATAAAAATAGCGAATGGTGAAAATAGCAAAAGTCTAAAATAGCAAATTTCATCATGACGGCAATTCTATATTTAGACGTTCCTTATTTTGAAATTTGCTATTTCAGCCATTCGCTATTTTTATCATTCACTATTTTGACCCCCATCTTATTAAAATGCAATAAAAATAGCGAATGGTGAAAATAGCAAAAGTCTAAAATAGCAAATTTCATCATGATGACAATTCTATATTTAGACGTTCCTTATTTTGAAATTCGCTATTTCAGCCATTTGCTATTTTTATCATTCGCTATTTTGACCCCCATCTTATTAAAATGCAATAAAAATAGCGAATGGTGAAAATAGCAAAAGTCTAAAATAGCAAATTTCATCATGATGACAATTCTATATTTAGACGTTCCTTATTTTGAAATTCGCTATTTCAGCCATTCGCTATTTTTATCATTCGCTATTTTGACCCCCATCTTATTAAAATGCAATAAAAATAGCGAATGGTGAAAATAGCAAAAGTCTAAAATAGCAAATTTCATCATGATGGCAATTCTATATTTAGACGTTCCTTATTTTGAAATTCGCTATTTCAGCCATTCGCTATTTTTATCATTCGCTATTTTGACCCCCATCTTATTAAAATGCAATAAAAATAGCGAATGGTGAAAATAGCAAAAGTCTAAAATAGCAAATTTCATCATGATGGCAATTCTATATTTAGACGTTCCTTATTTTGAAATTCGCTATTTCAGCCATTCGCTATTTTTATCATTCGCTATTTTGACCCCCATCTTATTAAAATGCAATAAAAATAGCGAATGGTGAAAATAGCAAAAGTCTAAAATAGCAAATTTCATCATGATGACAATTCTATATTTAGACGTTCCTTATTTTGAAATTCGCTATTTCAGCCATTTGCTATTTTTATCATTCGCTATTTTGACCCCCATCTTATTAAAATGCAATAAAAATAGCGAATGGTGAAAATAGCAAAAGTCTAAAATAGCAAATTTCATCATGATGACAATTCTATATTTAGACGTTCCTTATTTTGAAATTCGCTATTTCAGCCATTTGCTATTTTTATCATTCGCTATTTTGACCCCCATCTTATTAAAATGCAATAAAAATAGCGAATGGTGAAAATAGCAAAAGTCTAAAATAGCAAATTTCATCATGATGACAATTCTATATTTAGACGTTCCTTATTTTGAAATTCGTTATTTCAGCCATTTGCTATTTTTATCATTCGCTATTTTGACCCCCATCTTATTAAAATGCAATAAAAATAGCGAATGGTGAAAATAGCAAAAGTCTAAAACAGCAAATTTCATCATGATGGCCATTCTATATTTAGACGTTCCTTATTTTGAAATTCGCTATTTCAGCCCTTCGCTATTTTTATCATTCGGTATTTTGACCCCCATCTTGTTAAAATGCAATAAAAATAGCGAAAGTTAAAAATAGCAAATTTCATCATGATGGCAATTCTATATTTAGACGTTCCTTATTTTGAAATTCGCTTTTCATATTTCCGCTATCTTTGATCTAAATATCAAAATTTTTAACTGAAACATGAGATTGGAAGTTTCTGTCATAAGAACCTATATAAAAATATCATTTTGTTACATTTAATTATTCTTAGAAATGATCGGTAAGCAACTTTGGATTTTTTTTAACATCAAGCTGAATATTTAAAGAATAATATATAAAGAAATCATGTGCGAGACGTTGCATTGCGTTCGCGGTAGAACTACCTTAATGAGCGCTTTGTAGATACCAGAAAAATATTTAAGTAATATTTAAAAAATATTAAACCCGAAAATTAAAAAAATTATAATTTTAATAATATTCATAATTTGGTAATATTAAAATATTAAAAAGTCATTTTTTTTTCAAACATTTTCAAACATTTTTTTCAAACATCTCAAAGCTTCTTGGCTGGATTTCTTATTTTGTTTGCTTGTTTATCACCGCGAACGGCATCGACCGTGCAAAGACGACCATCAAAAGACTCAACAGCAATGCAAATACGCACTTTTTTATTATCTTGCCATTTAATGAGCGTTTTGTAGATACCAGAAAAATATTTAAATAATATTTTTCTAGCAGTTTTCCTACTACAAGACAAAATAATCTCTATTGTTATAAAAAATACAGTAAACCCAGAAGTTAAAAAAATATTAGTATATTCAAAAATTATAATATTGATAATAATAATTTTATAATATTAAAATATTTAAAAAACAATATTATTATTTTTTTTTTCAAACATTTCCACGAATTTTATTTTGGATACCAGAGAATCTATACCGAAGGTTTTGTATTATCGCGGCATCGAATTCTATGACAAAAATATGCCAAGAAAAAACAATTTTTTATAGTTATGATTTTTTTTAATTTTTATTTATTTTTTTCTTAAATATTATTTCCACGGATTTTTTTTTAATACCAGAGAATCTATACCGAAGGGTTTTGTATTATCGCGGCATCGAGTTCTATGACAAAAATAGGCCAATAAAAAACAATTTTTTATAGTTATGACTTTTTTTATTTTTTATATTTTTTTTTCTTAAATGTTATTTCCATGGATTTTTTTTTTGTATACCGGAGAATCTATACCGAAGCGTTTTGTATTATCGCGGCATCGAATTTTATGACAAAAATGGGTCAATAAAATTTTTTTTTTTATAGTCATGACTTTTTTTATTTTTTTTTCTTAAATGTTATTTCCACAGATTTTTTTTTGTATACCAGAGAATCTATATCGAAGGGTTTCGTATCATCACGGCATCGAATTTTATGACAAAAATAGGTCAATAAAAAACAATTTTTTATAGTTATGACTTTTTTTATTTTTTTTTCTTAAATGTTATTTCCACGGATTTTTTTTTTTTTGGATACCGGAGAATCTATACCGAAGGGTCTTGTATCATCATGGCATCGAGTTCTTTGTAAAAGGCACTCGAGATAGAAATCTTTATCGGATTAGTGTCCTTGGCCAACCGGATAAAGCTCCTGTCGATTGATTTTGCTCGAATAATTGGAATTCGCGCGAAAGCTATCGACTTCGTTCCGGAGCGACGATGCAGTCTTCGGAGTCTCATTCCGCTACGTCCATTCAGGCAATTCTGAGGCTTTTTCTTCCAAGTGTACAATCAGTCGGCAGGAGGGTTGCAATTATTGACATCTCTCGATTGACCGCTCGCGCGCTTGGCTTCCATTATCCCCGAGCTGATCGCTCGAGCGAATAGCGAAACTCATCAGACACGAAGACACCCAAGAAAAAGACCATTGTACTGCGGTCAATTTCACCGCGGGCTTCGCTGCGCTTTGATTTTTTATTCGCCTAGATAAATAATTACGTCACGTCGATGGTGGAATGCCCCATATATCCAGTGTATATATGGGGCATTCCACCGGTTATCAACAGGGTCACGACCCTCATTTTTTGTTCCTTTTGAGATGTTGTAAAGCAATATAAAAAAACCTCTGGAAATTTTTGTAGATTTTTTCAAAAATTTTTTTCTTTTTTAAATTACTTGAAATTTGATTTTCTCAAAAAGTATGTCGACGATTGTTTTAAAAAATTTTATAGTAAATTCGGTGTCCAAAAACGAAATTTTTGAGACTAGAACGATAATGGGACGCAGTCTAGAATAGCATCTAAAAATAAAATTCTCCCGAAAAGAATTTTATTTATTACTAAAAATAAAATTCTCCCGAAAAGAATTTTATTTATTACTAAAAATAAAATTCTCCAGAAAAGAATTTTATTTATTACTAAAAATAAAATTCTCCCGAAAAGAATTTTATTTTTAGTTGCTATTCTAGACATTTTTGTTCTAGTCTCAAAAATTTCATTTTTAAACACAGAATTTACTGTTAAAAAAAAATCGTCGACGTACTTTTTAAGAAAATCAAATTTTAGGTAATTAAAAAAACACACATTTTTTTTTAAATCTACAAAAATTTCTAGGGTTCTCCAGATTCACTTCTCAGGTTTTCATGGAAAACCTAAGGTTAACCTGTTTTGAGTCTGTCTGCCTGTCTGTGCCGTTCGAAAACGTAATAACTTTTGGAAAAAAACTGTGGACCCCAATGAAATTTGCTTTTTTATATCCAAAAAACTGCGAACCCCCATGAAATTTGCTATTTCATATCCAAAATGTAATTTTGGTGTTGAAATCCAATCCAAAATCTTCGCTCCTTCTGACACTTTACCTGAATTCCAAAGAAAAACAAATGCAAAAATTTTCATTCATTTTTGAAAAATATTCATTAATGAATACTTTTCATGAAAACATCGTTTTTACATTCTCAACGCATATAAAATATGTGAAAAGTAAAAAACTGTGGACTGTAATGAAATTTGGTGTGTGTCTTCTGTATTCAAAATGTAATTTTGGTGTTAAAATCCACTCAAAAATCTGAAAAATGAAAATACATAAAACAAATAAAATAAATAAAATAAATAAAATAAATAAAATAAATAAAATAAATAAAATAAATAAAATAAATAAAGTAAATAAAATAAATAAAATAAATAAAATAAGTAAAATAAATTAATTAAAAAAAACATCAAAAAATTTTCATTAATTTTTCAAATACTTAACAAAACAAAAAAAAGCCTAAAAAAATTTGACTCGATGTTTGTCGTCGCTGACCCAAGTATCCCCGGTCTCATTGGCAATAAACTCGAGCAGCGAGGAGAAAGAGCACTGATAGTAAGAAGATACGCGTTGTTATCCACAGCGTTAATATTACACACTGTAAGTACAGTGTAATAGACACTCTTATTACGCACCGTAACAAACGTTGACCCGGAACGTCCCAGCTCCAGGTGTACATTCGCATATATGTGTGAATATATATTTCACCGCGAAAAAAAAAAAGAAAAAAAAAAAAAAAAGTCAGCCTGCGGTTATAACTATTCTCCTTATAACTATATACATATTACCGAGCTCTTGTCGCGGCAAAGACTCGCGAGCGTTCGAGCGTGCCTGTAGGAGTGTTACAGGACGCCCGACGTTGAAAAGGATGAGGAGACGAGTATAGTTAGTACTATAAGCCTCTCCACCTTTCGGGGGTGCGACTCGCTAGCTTTTACGAGCAACAATTATCGAAGCGCGCGCGGCCTTTTTCCTGCCTTGCCTGCAAACTTCACGACTAGACCTACTATATAGCTGAGAGCGCAAAAAAAAACACGGAGAAAAAAAAACGAAAGAAAAATGAGATCGAGATAACTGGGCGCGCGTTCGCTCGTCTTCCGGGCGATCGAGAGTACCGATACACCTGCTATGCTACTGCCATTATTGTTGCTATCTCTAAAAGCGCGTATAGTACGTTCGGACCCAGGACGATAGATATACGTGTGTATAGTTCCGTAGTTCATCTACGAGTGTCGAATATACATGTGTTTATATATATATATGAATAGGAGGTAGCACATAATGTCGTTATGTACGAGTTCATCGTTCCTTGTGTGTAAACATGGTTACAGACCGGTCACACACCGAACTGTTACTTCTTCTTCGGTAGAAACAATGAATCGCGCTATTTTTCAACGACTTCTTCTCAAAGCTTCTGCGCTGCGTTTCTTCATTTGTTTGCTTGTTTATCTCGATCAACGGCATCGATTGTGCAAGAGCATTTTATTTTTATTATCTTGGAAATTAGTGAATATTTTGTGGAGATCAGAAAAATATGATTTTAGCCATTTTTCTATTTGGAGACAAAATATTTTGCAATAAAAAAAAAAGATTTCTAAAAAAGTAATCTCAGGAATAAAACGAGTAGTTAAATAATTATTGTTGTTTACCTTTTTCTTAGTTAAAATTCAATAAAAGTAACATAAGATATTGCAAAAAAAAATACAGTAACCCCAAAAATAAAAGTATTGGTCAAATAATTATGTCTCATTACCTTTTGTTTTATTTAATATTCAATAAAAGCAACATAATACGATATTTGACAGCTATTCTAAAATTTCCTATAAAGCCTCTTCATTTTCCACTCCTTACCTTTCATTTATCTTTTTTTGTGGCTAAACATGATAATTGCATGTTTATACGAATCGTGACTCTACGTGACTCTAATTCTGCTTTAGTATTTCGATATAATCGACTTCCCTTTCGATGTGCCATGTCTTTTTTTTACGGGAAGAAAAATGTATTCTATTCCACAACTGCGAAAAATACAGCCATTCAAAAAGCCCGCCATACGTAACTCTGCAGCGATCATAACAGTCTGAAGTTGGCTTTATATAAAAAAACATCGACCACCAATCAGAATGTTTGAAAAGTGGCTTCCGTTTTCGATATTTCGATTTTCGATGTGTATATAGATAGATTTTATAGAAAAGATTTCATTGACGCCAAAGAAATGGGTGCATTGATTTTTTTTTTCATTGATTTCACTGAAATAGTGCATTTGAATTTCAAAGAGAACATTTCATTGCCTGTAAATAAAGATTTACTTAGTGAGAATATAATAAAAAAACAGTTTCATTGTTTTAGAGAGACGTTTTCATTGTTTCAAAGAAACGTTTTCATTGATCTCTCTTTCGCACCTAACCTCACTTTTTTGTTTTCCGGTTCTCCCGAACGAACGGCTTTGAGTTTCGAGGAGCCAGAAGCTTATCCTATTTCTGCCGTACTTCCTTACATACTCACAAAATTTGAGCATTATCTGCCGCGTACTTCAGGAAAAAATAGATTTCGAAATTTTGAGCTGGTAAGAAGAAGGTTTCATTGAATCAGAGACGATATCTTTGAAATCAATGAAAAAGGTTCATTGGTTTAAATAAATGTTTCTTCGAATCAATGTCACTACTTTTCATTGAGTTTGAGATCATTCAAAGAAAAGATGGTGTTGAAATTCAAGTATTTCATTTCATTGGCAAAGATTTCCGTGAATCAATGACATTTTTTCTCTCGGTGTATAACAGCAGCTAGCATATAACCAATTTGCCGTTCGTTGTCTGTAAACACGTCGTCTTGACGGTCAAACAGAGGTCATACACATCGAACAGTAGTTTCTGCAATCGAACCAATGAATCGCAGTAGTTTTTAGACGCCGGTGAGTTTTTCGCATGGCCGAGGCAGAGGTCATTGGACCTTGTGACTTTTCCTTATCCTCTCATCCAGCGGCAACAGTATATGATAACGATAACCTAAAATTTCCATGCACAAGTGAACTAACTCATTGGCAAAGATTTTCGTGAATCAATGACCTTTTTTCTCTCGGTGTATAACAGCAGCTAGCATATAACCAATTTGCCGTTCGTTGACTGTAAACACGTCGTCTTGACGGTCAAAGAAAGGTCATACACATCGAACAGTAGCTTCTGCAATCGAAACAATGAACCGCAGCAGTTTTTAGACGCGTTTGAGATCATTCAAAGAAAAGATAGTACAGTGGAACCTCTCATAGCATACATAATGCGGGGACATGTACGCTAAGTGAAGAACCAATCAGACACGCGAAACCTTCTTGCCTCTCACTCACTCTTATGAAATCGTCCAATCACAGCGATAAGATGTGCCCCTCCATTTACCGATGTACGCTTCGAGAGGGTACGCTATGAGAGGTTCCAGTGTATTGAAATTCAAGTATTTCATTTCACTGGCAAAGATTTCCGTGAATCAATGGTATTTTTTCTCTCGGTGTATAACAGCAGCCAGCACATAATCAATTTTCCGTTCGTTATCTGTAAACACGTCGTCTTGACGGTCAAACAGAGGTCATACACATCGAACAGTAGCTTCTACAATCGAAACAATGAATCGCAGTAGTTTTTAGACGCGTTTGAGATCATTCAAAGAAAAGATAGTATTGAAATTCAAGTATTTCATTTCACTGGCAAAGATTTCCGTGAATCAATGGTATTTTTTCTCTCGGTGTATAACAGCAGCTAACACATAATCAATTTTCCGTTCGTTATCTGTAAACACGTCGTCTTGACGGTCAAACAGAGGTCATACACATCGAACAGTAGCTTCTGCAATCGAAACAATGAATCGCAGTAGTTTTTAGACGCGTTTGAGATCATTCGAAGAAAAGATAGTATTGAAATTCAAGTATTTCATTTCACTGGCAAAGATTTCCGTGAATCAATGGTATTTTTTCTCTCGGTGTATAACAGCAGCTAACACATAATCAATTTTCCGTTCGTTATCTGTAAACACGTCGTCTTGACGGTCAAACAGAGGTCATACACATCGAACAGTAGCTTCTCCAATCGAAACAATGAACCGCAGTAGTTTTTAGACGCGTTTGAGATCATTCAAAGAAAAGATAGTATTGAAATTCAAGTATTTCATTTCACTGGCAAAGATTTCGGTGAATCAATGATATTTTTCTCTCGGTGTATAACAGCAGCTAGCACATAATTAATTTTCCGTTCGTTATCTGTAAACACGTCGTCTTGACGGTCAAACAGAGGTCATACACATCGAACAGTAGCTTCTGCAATCGAAACAATGAATCGCAGTAGTTTTTAGACGCCAGTGAGTTGTTCGCATGACCGACGCAGAGGTCGTTGGACCTCGTGACTTTCCCTACCCTTCCTTATCCTCTCATCCAGCGGCAACAGTATATGATAACGATAAACTAAAATTTCCATGCACAAGTGAACTAACAGCAGCAAAAAAAAAAAAAAACCAGGACTGAAATACGTAATATGCTCGATGCTTGTTCACTTATTACCCCAATTATGTAATCGGACGTGGACGAGGCCTCGAACAACTCAACGTACACCGTTGGTTAAGTTCGCTGCTTTTGTAGCATATCTATCTCGGCTCAGAGGTTATATTCCGCGGTAGGCACAGTCCGCACTACACAACACAAGAGCACAGGGGTCAACTTCCGGCCGTAAAGTTTTTAAGGGCGCTTCTGGCTGCGCGATTGCCGAGCGAGACTCCGGGGCTTGACTCTCTCGCGTGATAATACACACAGGGACGTTTTCCACCTTGGTTAGAGATCGACTCGCCCGATAAACCAAGTCGTAGTCGCCCGAAAAGCAGTTTCGGGTGGCTGACTCGGCGGATTGTGTTGATCGATGTGAAGCTATCATGGGAATGTGTTTGTGTGTGGATACCAATAATGAAGGCACGTTGAGTATTTTTGCACAAAGAAATTTACTCGACACTGGGTATTTAACGCGCTACGAATATATATGTGTATACAACTATTGTGTAGCATCAATATCCTCTCTTTCATTTTGTTTCCGAGAAATCTCGCGCATATTGTGAGGCTATTATTGTACTTTTTTTGACGTTTTCTTGTTTTTATATAAATTTAAATTTATTGGAATTTTGATGGAATTTTGATGTCCATAGATGCTGGAAATTTCGTCAATTTGACAATGAATTTTTTGCCATTTTTTTGTTTTAACAAAAAGTAAATTTCCATTTATTGGAATTTTGATGCAATCGCTATACAAATTGCTATACAAGTTATAGCAATTTGACAATAATTTTGTTGTCGTTTTTTTGTTTCACAAAAAAAAAATGTGACAAAATTTATATGGTGTTAAAAATTGTGTATTTTCATTCTACACAAATTTCGTGTTATTTTATCATGAAACTTATTTTTAATAATTTGAATTTTATTCAAGCCCAGAAGAATTAGACTTTTTGTTATGAATTTAACAAAAAAACTGATATATTAGCTTGAAACTTTTTGGAATATTATTTTATTGATTTTTTTAAGACTGTTCATTAATTTTCGTAAGTAATATTATTAATGTGACATGGCAACTGAAAAAAAAAATCAATAAAAAATCTTCCATATAAAAGGCGCAAGTTTACCATTCACAAGAAAATTGAAAATAAAACAAAATCGCCGCAGATATAAAATTGATTTTTCACAAAAAATCAATTTTTCACAAAAAAAAAACAATTTTTCACAAAAAATCAATTCTTCACAAAAAATAAATTTTTCACAAAAAATTAAATTAACTGAAAAATCAATTTGTCACAAAAAATTAGATTAACTGAAAAATCAATTTTTCACAAAAAATTAAATTAACTGAAAAATCAATTTTTCACAAAAAATTAAATTAACTGAAAAATCAATTTTTCACAAAAAATTAAATTAACTGAAAAATCAATTTTTCACAAAAAATTAAATTAACTGAAAAATCAATTTTTCACAAAAAATTAAATTAACTGAAAAATCAATTTTTCACAAAAAATTTAATTAACTGAAAAATCAATTTTTCACAAAAAATTAAATTAACTGAAAAATCAATTTTTCACAAAAAATTAAATTAACTGAAAAATCAATTTTTCATGGAAAGTTAAGTGAAAAATCAATTTTTCACGAAAAATTAAGTGAAAAATTAATTTGTCACGAAAAATTAAATGAAAAATTAAATAAAAAGTCAATTTATCACTAAAAATAAAATGAAAAATACATTTTTCACGAAAAATTAAATAAAAAGTTAATTTATCACGAAAAATAAAATGAAAAATACATTTTTCACGAAAAATAAACTGAAAAATCATTTTTTCACGAAAAATAAAATAAAAAATCAATTTTTCACGAAAAATCAATATTTCATCAGCATCAAAATATTCACGTTGGAGTCTCTCGTTCTTTCATTTTGTTTGCGAGAAAGCCCGCGCATATTGTGAGGCCACCACTGTACAAGCTATAGACTACATTGGCTATGGTGCTGCAGTAGCGAATGTGAAGTGGGGATATCAAGATTGCGCATTATACGAGCGGCCATAATAGCGGCCACCATTACCCGCTTCCAGGCATTGAAGATAGCAAGCGCAATTATAATCATTACGATGCGAGTGCCGTACACACGTATTGAGACTCTTGACGGTTCGCACACGTATATTTAGACATATATACACACGCCAAGCCAACCCAGGAACGTATAGTTACGCCCCTATGAAAATCTCCATACCGTCCGGGGAACCCGAGCTCTTATCGCAAGCCTATCTCACTATTGACGCGCGCTCGCGATTCCACACCTATCGCACGTCTATATATATATTTCTACTATACCATACTCCACCTACGGAACTGACTATTACAACGCGAAACGTGACTGCATTCGTACGCGACTTTATTCCTCGGAGATGTGGACTATAAAGTATCATAATATTCTTGTTCTCGGAATATGTTATCAGCCCCTAGGGTACTCGGAAATAAGACTTTTTCGATTTATTGTCAACATGGCTACTGCGTTCGAGGAAATAGTTTTTTTGTTGAAGGTCTATGATTTGCTTTATGGTGGATTTATCAGCAAAAAAAATACCGTTTGTGGTAGAATATTATAAAGATTAAAAAAAAAAATTAAAATCGATTTTTTATTATTTATTTATTATATATTATTTTACCTTTTGTACATTATCATCCATTTTGTTATTTAATTTTTTGAATTTAATTGAGCAAATTTTTTATATCATTCATTTTAAGATTAATTGTGGGGCCTGTTTGGGAAAATGAAATCAGAAAATGTTATCAGCCTTTAGGGTAGTCGGAAATAAAAGTATTTCGATTTATTATCAATATGCTACTGCGTTTGAGGAAATAGTTTTTTTGTTGAAGGTCTATGATTTACTTTATGGTGGATTTATCAGCGAAAAAAAATACCGTTTGTGGTAGAATATTATAAAGATTTTTTTTAAAATGAAATTTGTTTTTTTATTATTTATTTATTATATATTATATTACCTTTTTTACATTATCATCCATTTTGTTATTTAATTGAGCAAATTTTGTATTTAATTCATTTTAAGATTAATTGTGGGGCCTGTTTGGGAAAATGAAATCAGAAAATTTTATCAGCCTTTAGGGTAGTCGGAAATAAAAGTATTTCGATTTATTATCAATATGCTAGTGCGTTCGAGGAAATAGTTTTTTTGTTGAAGGTCTATGATTTACTTTATGGTGGATTTATTAGCAAAAAAAATACCGTTTGTGGTAGAATATTATAAAGATTTTTAAAAAAATGAAAATCAATTTTTTGTTGGATATTGAAAATTCATAAAGCAGAATTAAATATATTGTTTTACCTTTTTTACATTATCATCTATTTTCTTATTGAATTTTTTAAATTTAATTCATTTTAAGATCAATTGTGTATCATTTTGTTGTTAGTTGATGAAAGATTGTAGATATTAGCGCCAAAATTCTCAAATTTCGGTATTTTTAGAATTAAATTTGCAATATATTTATTACGATAAAACAGTACTAAAAAAATCGCATCTTTTTACCTTTGAGATGTGGACTATAAAGTATATTTTTTTGTTGAAGGTCTATGAATTAGTTTATGGTGGATTTATAAGCGAAAAAAATACCGTTTGTGATAGAATATTATTAAGATTTAAAAAAAAATGAATCTCGAAAATTCATAAAACGCAATTAAATATATTATCATACATTTTGTTATTTAATTTTTTTATTTTAATTGATCAAATTTTTTATTTCATTCATTTTAAGATTATTTGTGGTGCCTGTTTTGTGAAAATGAAATTAGAAATTGTTATTTAGTTGGATATTGAAAATTCATAAACCGCAATTGAATGCATTAATTTTAATTTTCTTAATTAATTATTTCTATTTTATTTTTAAAAAAACCGTTGGTAGAATATTATAAACATTTTTTTTTTCATACTTTCAGTTGAATTTTGAAAATGTATAAATCACAGTTATTTTTTTTAACAAAATTAGCAAATCAAATATTTTTTAAATTACCATAATTTTTCTTATTCACAATTTTTTTAATTTAATTGCTGTGGGCAGTAAAATATCCTAATCGTCTAGTTCTCAGAACATATTATCAACCAGTAGGTTACTCAAAGCCAAGTATTACTTTAAAAAAACATAAAAGCAAAAAATCTATCGACACTTAAAAAAAAATAAAAATCTAAAAAAAGAATAATCTAATTTTACAGTAAAAATGACAGCAAAAAAAAATTTTTGTAATTGCAAAAACTCTTCAAAATAAAAAAATAATCTTTTAAAAAAGAAAAATCGTGAAAATTAATTTATTTAGTTACCGAAACTATTAGCCATTTACTACAATTATACAGTCCGAAATAATTAATTTAATAAAAATAGCCCAAGATGTTCAATATATACTGTTAGAAAAAACTGGAAGTTTTTATGCATAAACTTGTCATATAAATTTAATGTACTTTTTCGATAAAATTAAAGCAAATTATTAAAATTGAGGTACTTTTACTGTAAAATTAAAGTAAATCATTGAATTTGCTGCACCATACATTAATTTTACATTACACTTGCATACTAAATAATGAATATACCAGTTTATGCATATAAACTTTCAACACTACATTAAATTTAAAGTAGATTTTTTTTACAGTATTTTTACTGTTAGAAATTTTTGTATGAAAATTAATATAAAGTATTGGAAGTTTTTTTGCGGGTACGCGTATATTAAATTTAATACACAAATGTTAATAAATATACAAAAAAAATTGTTGTAAAATTAATATTCAGTATACTAAATACTTCATAAAACTTGTGTTTATAATATAATTATTGGAATTTTACGACATATCTGTATATTAAATGAAATTTTATTAAATTAATAAAAATTTTGTTATATTATATAATTATATCATATATATTATATTATATTATATTATATTATATTATATTATATTATATTATATTATATTATATTATATTATATTATATTATATTATATTATATTATATTATATTATATTATATTATATTATATTATATTATATTATATTATATTATATTATATTATATTATATTATATTATACTATATTTTGCAATTTTATTAGTTTATTAAATGAAATTTAATATACTGTATCTGAAAAAGAACTTCCAATACGTATATTAATTTTCAAAATATTTTTAACAGTGTATACGTAAAAACCATTTGGAAATCTTAGCTGCTAGTAAATTATATATTTATCGATGAAGGATCTCCGTGGAGTTCAAGTACGGTCAAGGTTCTCGATCGAAATTTATATTAACTTGACTTGACTCGATGAATACTCTCGATCCTGGTCTCCCCATCCCTTTAATTTCGCTGCCCTTTTTCCCTTGGCATCGAGACTGAGCTTCTTGCTGCTGTCCGTCCGTCTAACCGTAGATCAATCAATATGCGCGCTGGTTGAACCCCAAGAACAGAGAGAACCTCCTCCATATATATAGTCGCCGACAACCCTCCCCCCTCCCCTTTGCCCTTTCTCATCCTTCTCTAACGAGCTCATCGCTCCCCTCGCAAACCCTGAGGAACGTGGAAAAAAATAAAAAAAAGTCTGAAAGAAAATTGTTACAAAATGACCCCTTCACTGATGCTCAACGATTCCTCGTGTATTCTGTGCTCGCTAGATGGATTTCTCTTACACGGGGGCGTTGCCCATATATGAAAAAAATTAATCGTCTATGATATACCTACTGAGGAATGAACGGAGCGCGTTGACCTTCCGTCGCACTCATCATCGTCGAGATACCAGACGATCTTTCCTGATACACCCGAAGGCATCGATGTCACCGCTCGCTTCCCTTTTCATGTTCGCTTCTAAGACACTTAGTTCATTTCAATTTACCGGGATTTTAATTGAAATTATTAATTATTAATTATTAATTATTATATATTGTCGTTTTGTTGTTTAAACAAAAAGTTCATTTCAATTTAATGGAATTTTGATAAAATTTTGTTGTCCATAAATATTTGAAATTTTGTCAAGAAATTTTTGTCGTTTTGTTGTTTAACCAAAAATTTAATTTCAATTTAGTGGAATTTCTATAAAATTTTGTTGTCCATAAATGGTTGAAATTTTGTTAAGAAATTTTTATCATGTTGTTGTTTAAATTAAAAGTTAATTTCAATTTAGTGGAATTTTGATAAAATTTAGTTGTCCATAAATGTTTGAAATTTTGTCAATTTATTTTTGTCGTTTTGTTGTTTAAACAAAAAGTTAATTTCAATTTAGTGGAATTTTGATAAAATTTTGTTGTCCATGAATGTTTGAAATTTTGTCAATTAATTTTTGTCGTTTTGTTGTTTAAACAAAAAGTTAATTTCAATTTAGTGGAATCTTGATAAAATTTCGTTGTCCATAAATTTTTGCAATTTTGTCAAGAAATTTTTATCGTTTTGTTGTTTAAACAAAAAGTTAATTTCAATTTAGTGGAATTTTGATAAAATTTTGTTGTTCATAAAAGTTTGAAATTTTGTCAAGAAATTTGTATCGTTTTGTTGTTTAAACAAAAAGTTCATTTCAATTTAGTGGAATTTTAATAGACATTTAGTTGTCCATAAATGTTTGAAATTTTGTCAATTAATTTTTGTTGTTTTGTTGTTTAAACAAAAAGTTCATTTCAATTTAGTGGAATTTTGATAAAATTTTGTTGTTCATAAATGTTTAAAATTTTGTCAAGAAATTTTTATCGTTTTGTTGTTTAAACAAAAAGTTCATTTCAATTTAGTGGAATTTTGATAAAATTTTGTTGTCCATAAATGTTTGAAATTTTGTTAAGAAATTTTTATCATTTTGTTGTTTAAATTAAAAGTTAATTTCAATTTAGTGGAATTTTGATAAAATTTAGTTGTCCATAAATGTTTGAAATTTTGTCAAGAAATTTTTATCGTTTTGTTGTTTAAACTAAAAGTTAATTTCAATTTAGTGGAATGTTGATAAAATTTAGTTGTCCATACATGTTTGAAATTTTGTCAAGAAATTTTTGTCGTTTTGTTGGTTAAAGAAAAAGTTCATTTCAATTTAGTGGAATTTTGATAAAATTTTGTCAATTAATTTGTATCGTTTTGTTGGTTAAACAAAAAGTTAATTTCAATTTAGTCGAATTTTAATAGAATTTGCAGTCCATAGAAGTTTCAAGTTTTGTCAATTTGACAATAAATATTTTGTCGTTTTCTTGTTTTACAGAAAACGAGACAAAGTTGATGTGGTGTTAAAAATTGTGCATTTATGTTTTTTTTTACACAAAAAATTTGTTAACATTCCACAATTGTTGGGTCTGATTTAACTGAATTGTCACTCACAAGAAAATTGAAAATAAAAAAAATCGCCGCATATAAAAAAATACTTAATATCAATATTATTTTTCACGAAAAATCGTTTTTTCAATTTTATACAAACCTTCAATAAATAAATAAATAAATAAACTAGTCTCGAATATTAATTTCAAAATCAATCCGAACACATAAAACGAATGAAATCAATCAATATTTTCAATATAAAATTCAATATCGAAAAAAAAACCTCAATACCTTTCACAACTTAAAAATTCTTTTCGATAATTTTTCTCAAAAAGTCGCTCAAACAATCTTTCCAAACATTAATAAAAAAACGCAACATAAATGAATGTAAAATTAACAACGTCCAATCGATTAACAAACTGTCGCCTAAAAATCCATATTTCGAAACAAAGTCTTAAATAAAAAGTGTCCAAGTGGTACAAAAATGTAAAAAATCGCTTCTCGAATATCGATCGTGTTTAGCTTCGATACGTACGTCGATACGTGAACGAGGCGAGGATTTCTCATTGGCAAAAGTGTTAGTACCAATCGCTATACACAAGAGCTGGAAGACCACAGCAGCAGAGAAGGCAAAAGAGCAAGAGGAGAGGAACGATCGTATTATAAAAGCAATTAGAGGGTTTCAGATTAGATATAGCACATCATACATAACAAATATGATAATACGCCCGGCCAGGAGCGCCCGAAGGGCTGAAAAGAGAATAAGAGAGAGAGAGACTGTTTGGTGGGCGATATTTTCCTTCTCTCTCACTCGCAATGGGCAAGAAGTTGGTCCATCGCGGTCCAGTGCAGAGAGACGACGGGTTAAACGGAATCATTTATAATCGGGCCTAACTAATCTGTCTGTCGCTACGAGCACGCTCGTTTCACTCCTGTTTTTATTACCGCGTCTCTCGCGCGCGCGCGTTACGTTTTACTTTTACCTAGTTGCCTGTTGTATACGTTACAGTATAATATGTATTTTGTCTGAGGTTGTGGAAGGAAAGGATAATGTACCTACTGCTTCTCTCCTCCTCCGCGTTATACTTGCGTATAGCGCGAAGACGACCCTCGTTATCCCTCGATCCATCGTACGAAAAAAAAAGAAAAAGAAAAAAATGGGGAGAGTCTCGATCCCTTCGTAATTATGGTTTTCTCTTAATGAGATTGTGAATTAATCATTCGTTCATTTGTCTATCATCTGTTTGTTGCAGTTGTACGAGATCAATGACGATCCAAAACGAAAGGAATTCCTCGACGATCTGTTCAGCTTTATGCAGAAGCGAGGTGAGTTTATAGTTTTATCGACAGCAATTTCGAATCCATTTGTCTGTTCGACTTTTTTTTTTTAATATTCTTCATTTGGTTAGTATTATAATATATTCTTTTTAGGTTCATTTCAATGATAGAAATCTTTTAAGAAATAACCTGAAAATTAATTGATTAGTCATTTACTTAGAATAAAATAAAATTTGTATAAAATGATTATGAAAAAAATGCATTAAACTTGTTAGTTTAATTGATTTAAGTAATAAATAATTTATAATTAGATAAAAAGTAATTTAGCGCATTAGATTAGTTTTTATCTAGCGTTTCGCAAAAAATTTGCGACCGGCTAGACAGTTACTAGTTTGAATCTAGTTTCTGTCCGGAAAAGTTTAATTAGCTTTGAAATTGTAATTGGAATTGTTAAATAATGTTGAAAAATGTTAGGCTAGAAAAACTAGCCAAGCGCTAGCCCCAATCTAGTATTGGTAAAATTTCCTCCCGGGACAATTGTATATTTGTCTTTTACAACGAAAAGCGAAACCAATGTGATAGAGTGAGTAAAAAAAAACTATAGTGAAGTTCCTGCGTCACTCACTGGCTTACTTAAGCAATCACGATCGCCGTTCAATAGAACGAGCCACGATTATGTCCGCGCGTCAAGGAATTAATTGTGCAAATATTGACACTGTCGATCAATGTTCAAGGCTCTCGACGAGATATTCCACGTGATATATTCGTAGCCTGTGAGACAAACAAGATTCCGCTGTCGTGACCACTAACGAGATCTACAACGGCGCGAGCGCGTATATTAACGGATTCTCAGTTTTCATAGCCGTGTGTTTTTCGAGATGAAACGGAATGAATAAGAATAACGTGCGACAACTTATACCACATATAAACACGCGAACATTGAGCGTGTGAAAGGACCAAATTGGTAGCAGGTTACGAAACGCACGTGCGCCTCGCGACACATGCAAAAGTACATACATCTCTCTATATTATAAAACAATCTCGACGCCACCGTGTCAATAATCAAACCATATATAGGATATTCCATGTCAAGTACCTCCATTTATATTTCACCTGGCCCGAATTTTTCCAAGTCCCCCAAAGATCCCCAAAACCCGGATTTTTCTAAGTTCCTTATAGGGCCCCAAAGCTCGATTTTTCGAAGTCGCATATGAGGCCCCAAAGCCTGGATTTTTCTAAATCCCGTATGGGGCCCCAAGGCCCGAATTTTTCTAAGTCCCTTATGGGGCCCCAAGCCCCGATTTTTCGAAGTCCCGTATAAGACCAAAAGGCCCAATTTTTCTAAGTCGCATATGGGGCCCCAAGGCCCGAATTTTCTAAATTCCGTATGGGGCCCTAAGGTCCGATTTTTTCAAGTCTCGTATGGGATCCCAGATCCGATTTTTCTGTTCCTTATGGGGCCTTAGACCCGATTTTTTTAAGTCGCGTGTGGGGCCGCAAGGCCCGAATTTTCTAAATATCGTGTGGGGCTCTAAGGCCCGATTTTTCTAAATCGCCTATGGGGCCCCAGATCCGATTTTTCTAAGTTCGTTATGGGGCCTTAGACCCGATTTTTCTAAATCTCGTATGGGGCCCCAAGGCCCGAATTTCTAAGTCTCGAATGGGGCTCCAAAGCCCGAATTTTCTAAATGTCGTATGGGGCCCTAAGGCCCGATTTTTCTAAATCGCCTATGGGGCCCCAGATCCGATTTTTCTAAGTTCCTTATGGGGCCTTAGACCCGATTTTTCTAAGTTCCTTATGGGGCCTTAGACCCGATTTTTCTAAATCTCTTATGGGGCCCCAAGGCCCGAATTTCTAAGTCTCGAATGGGGCCCCAAAGCCCGAATTTTCTAAATGTCGTATGGAGCCCTAAGGCCCGATTTTTCTAAATCGCCTATGGGGCCCCAGATCCGATTTTTCTAAGTTCCTTATGGGGCCTTAGACCCGATTTTTCTAAATCTCGTATGGGGTACAAAGCCCCGATTTTTCGAAGGTTCGTATGAAGCCTCAAGCCCCGATTTTTCTAAGTTCCTTAGGGGCCCTAAGTCCCGAATTTCGAAGTCTCGAATGGCCCGAATTTTCTAAATCCCGTATCAAGCCCCAAGGCCCGAATTTCCTAAGTCCCCTATGGGGTCCAAGGCCAGATTTTTCTAAGTTCCTTATGGAGCCTCAGACCCAATTTTTGTAAATCCCGTATGGAGCCCCAAGGTCCAATTTTTCCGAGTCCTTTGTGAAACCAATTGAAAAAAAAAAACCAAGATTTCCCTGTCGTGACCACTAACGAGATCTACAACGGCGTGAGCGCGTGTATTAACGGATTCCCAGTTTTTTAGAGCTGTGTGTGTGTGTGTGTGTTTCGAGATGAAACGGAATGAATAAGAATAACGTGCGACAACTTGTACCTCATATAACACGCGAACATTGAGCATTCGAAAGGACCAAATTGGAAGCAGGTTACGAAACGCACGTGCGCCTCGCGACACATGCTAATGTACATATATATATATGTATTGTATATATATATATATATATATCATAGGCCCGCATCGCGTGCACGCGTTTCCTGCACACGTGGATTATTGCAGTTAACACAGTGAAACCTTTTAGCCCATGTTTCCTATGAGAACTAAGAAATTTAATGGTCGATCACCTGTGCGTAAGACCCACATCCGATTGGCGAGACTCTTCCGCACTTAGTGATGCACTTAAGCTCGTTCACAGCACCACAAACGTGGATACTAATATCTTTTCGAAAATTAATTTGTCTCTCTCTCGTAACTCGCGCCTTATTCGATAATAACGCTGAGATAGACGGTTGTCGAGGTTCTCACTCGCTACCGGAAACGTGGCGGCCTCTAATTATAAACATGGCGACTCGTCCATCAATCAACCGCTCGCGACTTCGCGAGCTTCGCTCTTACTGTCGTGTCGTGGATTTTCCACCAACAACACGGGCCACAAGGCAATTTCTAGGACAGAGACGTGCTATTATTGCGAACGGTTTTGTCTATCCACGTGTATTTTACACTAGACATTCGCACGTGGCTATATGATAATTAAGAGGGTCGAAGTCCTTTGAGTTTGAGGATTTTGTAACATTTGTCTGGAGTAATTATGTCTCTTTGTGTTATTGATAGTTTTAATTTTTTTTTTGTTCGCTCGTGGCTATATTATAATTAAGAGGGTCGACGTCCTTTGAGTTTGAGGATTTTATTATATTCGCCTGCAGTAATTATGTCTCTTTATGTTATTGATACTTTTAATTTAGTTTTTTTTTCATTCGCATATTAATGATTTATTATTACATTATTTATTTTATTAAAATGAGAAAGAGCGCAAATTAATATTTCCTCATTATCTTCATGGACAAATTCTATTTTGTAACCCTGTTTAAAAAAAAAAGATTGAACTGAAGTCTAACGAAATTTTGATTGTCAAGAATTAATAAAGAAAAATTCGAATTTCTATTAAATCCAAAACCTTCGGAAAACCGTTTACTAATGAAGTTTTTCAGATTTTTAAACCGATTTTATTTAGGACTTCGAGAAACTTGAAATTATTTATCTGTGATTCTGAGGAAAGAAAATCATTACAAGAAAAAATGGAAAAACATGTTTTTCACATAAAAAGTTTCTCAGGTTTAAAAAAAAATGCAGTATCGAAATAATTTCAATTCAATTCAAGCAGAACGTCTTTGTTTGTGGTAATTTTCAAAAAAATAAAAAAATATGTTATATTTAATTTGTCTTTGCAATTTTCGAAAAATGTCTGTACGCTCTCTAACATCTGCAAATTTTTACCTATTGAGCTAAATAATTTTTTATGAATAAAGTTATGTTAAAGGATAATCGGTATTGAATTTGGAATGAATCTGTAAAAAATTTCGCTTTTTATGGAATTTTGAATTTTTCAAAAATTTAGCTATTGAGCTAAATAATTTTTTATGAATAAAGTTATGTTAAAGGATAATCGGTATTGAATTTGGAATGAAACGGTAAAAAATTTCAATTTTTATGGAATTTTGAATTTTTCAAAAAATATTCATTTTGCTGTAACTCACGTAAAATCTCAACAAATCAACTGAAATTTTCTCTAGCTGAAAAATAACATTCAGTGTTGCAACCTACCAAATTTGTTCGTGATCGGTAAAACGGTTTGGATTTTACGTGATTTTGAATTTTTCAAGAACTATATATAGGTAACGAAAAAAGTAGCAAAGTAGAATTTTGCACATTGTTTTCTCATTAATTTTCATTTTTTCCAAAGCTTCTTCTATGAGGAAGGAAAAATTAATAAATAAGCTTAATCATACACGGAGCGAAGGATCTGATAAAATTTACCAGACGTTATGGTAAAAATTATCAAATGCGCCTGACGAAAAGTACAAAACTATGAGAATTTCTACCATATACATGGAAATTTTTACCATATATCGTGATAAAAATTCTCGTAGTTCTCGTACATCTTGATAGGTGGCGTCATGTGACGCTGTACCAGAAATTGACGATATTTTTTACTAGAAATATGGTAAAAAGTACCAGATCCTTCTCTCCATATAGATTTGGCTTTGTGAAAGGTGAAAATTAATGAGGAAGCAATGTGCAAGGATCTACTTTTTTATTTTTTTTTTGCGTTGTAAGAAAATTAATGGTTTAAATAGCATCAGGAAATTAATCAGCGTTGTAAAGAACCTAATACTTATAAAAATAATGATGATGATACGATCAGCTCTATAATTATGATTTTATAATAATAACATGTAGCAATTGTAATACGATGATTAAACTTTGAAATGACTGCAAAAATGATTATTTTTCAATAAAAATTCACGTTAATCCTTTAGAAAAAATGGAAAAAAAGTAATGTATTAAGAAAGTAATGCATTACTTATTTCTTCAATTTTTTCCACTATTTCTTGCAATATTAAAGCGAAAATTAGTATTTTTTTTCAGCTCTTCAAATGTTTACACTCAATTTTATAATCACAAAATATTATTATTATGAAATCATAATTACAAAAAAAATTGTAAACTATATCTCATGAATTAATGGGGATTTACAACTCTGAAAATTAAAGGAGAATAGCATTAAATCGTTGTATACAGGTGTATCAAAATGAAAATGAAAGAGAGGTGAAGGGCGGTATGGAGCAAAGTATTTGGGCAGTGATGATAGGAGCACAAATTGGTGGTGGCTGAAGCGATATAAGGCACCCGTGCCCCATGGCAGCCAAGGGGTGATGAATGATCTATACAGCGCGTTTCTCTGGCCCTTTTGGTCTCCCTAACCGCGCGTACGGTCAAGAGTCATTTCGGGCGCTACACGTTAAGCGTTGAATTATTGTCGAATTCTGAGCGAGTCGGCACAATAGTCGGTAAGCCTGCGGGAGGGCATCACCAATCAATAGAATGAGGCCCCTGGATTATATACAGCGTGTTCTCCAGCGACACTCTCACTGCTGCTGGATATATCCGCGGCAATAATATATTTCACACCATCAATGTGCTGACCAAAAGATCGGATCGATCGATTAAAATCAATTACTTTCGGATTGGAGTCGAGAAGCAATCAATGTTGAGCAACGCACCTCATACTTCTTTTAAAAGTACGAGCCAATGCCAATACCATATCTGCTTAATCAAAATATCATCGAATTATAATTTTTTCAATTTTTCATTTAAAAATATGTACACACTTTTTTTTTCAAATTTTTCTATTTTTATTTATGAATATAATATAATATAATATAATATAATATAATATAATATAATATAATATAATATAATATAATATAATATAATATAATATAATATAATATAATATAATATAATATAATATAATATAATATAATATAATATAATATAATATAATATAATATAATATAATATAATATAATATAATATAATATAATATAATATAATATAATATAATATAATATAATATAATATAATATAATATAATATAATATAATATAATATAATATAATATAATATAATATAATATAATATAATATAATATAATATAATATAATATAATATAATATAATATAATATAATATAATATAATAATTATATATTTATTATTATAAAAAAGTTAACAATTATTAATTATAACAATTAACACAAACAGGGATGACAATTTGTGTTTTCAAATGGTAATAAAAAAAAAGGAAATAATACGGTAGTTATCGATATACTGGGAAAAAAGACAAAACTCGAAATTCTTTAGGGTCAATAGACCCCAAAGTGGTGATTATGGGTTAATTGCTAGCTAGTCATGGCAAGAAATATCCACGTCGAGGTGGCAGAAGTCAACATTTATAATTAATGTTATTAGTCTACATTGAATGCCTCTAATGACTTTACATGGCGTGTCCGAAATTACTGTGCGATATTTATTGCAGAAACGTAGAAAATAAAATTGACCTGTAATTAAATTTAATGACCCCTAAGTATTTTGTGATAGACTTCGCATTATATAGAATAAGCTCGTTACAAGTTAATTTTTATTGCTGAAAAAGCAAATTAACGTTGCTGAATTTACACTAACTTAATTTTCTTGAAAAATGCCAGAAAAATATTTTGCAAAATGAAAACACAACATTTTAATCATTTTTTTTTAATTCACAGAATAACATTTTATTAAACGAGTAAATTTACAATCTTGAATTTCAATTTAAAGTTTTTAAAAAGTTGCGTAAAAATTGCCGAATTTACAATAACTTAATTTTCTTGTAAAAATGGCAGAAAAATATTTTGCAAAATGAAAGTAAAACATTTTAATATTTTTTAAAAAAGTTAAAATATTTTTTTGTTGGGTTTTGTAGATAAAGACTTTTTGTTAAAAGTACAAAATAAAAATTCTGAACAAAAGTTTATATAGCAAATATCGCTTAGTACGTTAAGGATTTGTTTTTTTTTTCTTTTTAACAGAAAAAAGCAAATTGACATCATTAGTGCAATTGCCGTTAAGTTAACAAGACAGTTTTGCCATAGGAATACGCTTGTCGGTTAGGAACACCCTCGACGAATTATATTCACCGCAGTATTATTCTCTATACTGTCGAGCACAACCACTTGGACTGAGCGTCTCGCCAACAGCCAGTTATAAATCTCGAGGCGTTTAATATGCAAATCTCGTTCCCTCGCACCTATTACAGCTCTCCCTCTCGTCTCGCAAAGTTCATTTTCTTTTTTAATCATATCTCGAGTCCTCGGGTTCCTTAAGTCGTTTTGATATCTGAACCTCGTTACGATATTACGATCTCACGAGTCCTGATATTTGATATCTCTAATAACTCATCCTCTCGTATATTTCATGAGCTGTAATACATATGCTACAACAGATTTCGATGAGATGAGATAAGATCGTGCGAGTGTTAATGCAACGGTATTACTGACATTTTTATTGGCCCAGACCAACTCAGAGTCTCATCGGTAGTGCGTTGTTATACGATAATCGTGACTCATAGTGTTGAGGATTTCTGAATAGTTTTTATCTAGCGTATTTCCAAAAATTTGAGACCGGCTAGACATTTACTAGTTTCAATCTAGTTTCTGTCCAGAAAAGAGTAATTAGCTTTGAAATTATGACCAGTCGCTGAATTTGATATCTCTAATAACTCATGTTCTAGTATATTTCATGAGCTGTGATAAATTTCCTGGAGAAACTCAGAGTCTCATCGGTAGTGCGTTGTTATACGATAATCGTGACTCATAGTGTTGAGGATTTCTGAATAGTTTTTATCTAGCGTATGTCCAGAAATTTGAGGCTGGCTAGACAGTTACTAGTTTCAATCTAGTTTCTGTCCAGAAAAGTGTAATTAGCTTTGAAATTATGACCAGTCGCTGAATTTGATATCTCTAATAACTCATGCTCTAGTATATTTCATGAGCTGCAATAAATTGCCTGGAGAAACTCAGAGTCTCATCAGTAGTGCGTTATTATACGATAATCGTGACTCATAGTGTTGAGGATTTCTGAATAGTTTTTATCTAACGTATCTTCAAAAATTTGAGGCCGGCTAGACAGTTACTAGTTTCAATCTAGTTTCTGTCCAGAAAAGTGTAAATAGCTTTAAAATTATGATTAGCCAATCGCTGAATTTGATATCTCTAATAACTCATCCTCTCGTATATATCACGAGCTGAAATACACATGCTACAACAGATTTCGATGAGATGAGATAAGATCGCGCGAGTGTTAATGCAACGGTATTACTGACATTTTTATTGGCACAGACCAACTGAGAGACTCGTCGGTAGTGCGTGGTTATAAAAAAGTACATGTTGTTATACGGTAACCGTGACTCATCGTGCGCTCGACGAACATGAGTTACCCGGCCAACAATTTTCGCTACACACTGTATTAACTCCGTGCGTGCCGTATGTACAAACATTACATGCAAGTTCTATGCACCCTCGCATCGTCCTGACTTTTTTACAATAAAGTGTAAAAAGGACTTTCCTCTCATGCACATGAATATACTACGCAGTTTAAGAAAAAAAACAGCAATAAAAAATATTTTTATTTAGGTTATTCCCTTTCCTCGTTATTTTGTAATATTAGAAGTAACAAAAAATGTGTCAAATTTTCGAATTTACCGAACTTAAAAAGTACTCAATTTACAATTTTTCTGTAAAAATTATGAAAAATATTTTCTAAAATAAAAATACATTTTTACAATTAACAAAAAAAAATTACTTTTTATTTGCTGGAGAAAAAATAATAAAAATTAGTGTTTAATAATAATTTAATGGTGTATTGATTTTATTCGTTTCAATTGCTCGTTAGTTTGTCTTATTTTGTTGAGCCCAGACACCAAAGGTACTAGGCACGTAAAACCATTTGAAATTGGCAGGAAAACAGTAGCTTTTTCATTATTGCAACAAAATAGTCGGCTGAGGGACGACGTGATATGCCCTGAGACTGGCCTCGAGTGAACTAGAGGCTTGATATTTCTCTTATTATTCCGTATTTTGCGCTCGAGGCACGTACGTACCATTTCGCTAGGGAGGGATATAACTGCTAGCAGGCACGGCATATCGTACTACCTCTATACCTACTGTACTTCCCAATACCGCTTCGAACGACGAGCTTCACTTCGTATTCCGCAACAATTACTGAAAGCCAGTCGCAGAGAAATATTCAAAAACATCCGAACTGCTTAAATGAAAAAGAGAGAAAAAAATAAAAATAAAACATTCATAAGAAAAAAAAGAAGGAATACCGAGTGTACGGCAGTCACGTTAAAATCGAATATTCGAAGGATTTGTAGAAGAAGAAAAAATAATTCAGTTGACAGCATTTAGTTTTTTTTAGTCAATTGAATCTACTTTATGAAGAATTCAGCGAATAAAAAATAAATAAATAAATAAAAATAAAAATAACCAAAATAGTTATCAACTTGGCGAATAATCGGTAATCTTGGCATTATTCGGATTTAAGAATAATGTATAACATTAATGGACCTATAAAAAAAACCCACGGAATATTAAATAAAAAAATAGAGCAAAATAAAATAAAAAGTAAAAATAAATAAGAATAAATAAAAATAAATTTAAAAAAATAAAAATAAAAATAAATAAAAATAATTAAAAATAATTAAAACTAAATTTAAAAAAAGTAAAAATAAATAAGAATAAATAAAAATAAATAAAAATAAATAAAAATAATTAAAACTAAATAAAAAAAATAAAAATAAATAAAAATAAATAAAAATAATTAAAAATAAATAAAAATAAAAATAAATTTAAAAAAATAAAAATAGATAAAAATAAATAAAAATAAATAAAAATAATTAAAAATAAATAAAAATAACTAAAAATAAATAAAAATAAAAAATAAAAAAATAAAAATAAATATAAATAAATAAAAATAAATAAAAATAAATAAAAATAAATAAAAGTAAATTTAAAAAATAAAAATAAAAAATAGTTGTCACTTAATAGTAACCAGATCTACCGCAATTTCTCATGCATCTGTAATTAATCAGGTCCCGAGTAAACCAGTAAAAAAAAAACGAGTAACCAGATGGTTTTCCCAATAGCTAATCCACCAACCCTTTTTTCATACAAAAGTTTTTTTTCGTCGAGGGTGTGATTTGAGTAAGCGCGTTAATACTACTTGGAGAATAATCGGTAATCCTGGCATAATCCGGATTTAAGGATCTTCGAAAATTGTCGGCGGGTGGGCCGTGAGTGAGATCGTTGGTACAACCATCGGAACCCCAGGCCCCATGCCCTTCTTCCTCGAGCGTCGCCAAGTAGAGAACCCAATTCCGCTTTCTCCTTATTCCAAGAAGCAAAGCTTCACGGGTCCAAGGTTTACGAGCAATCCGTCAAAGACATCCGTCACGTACAATGACTCCACGACTAAATTCCAAACTGCGAATGGCACAACTACACCACCATCCGATGACCGTCTCGGGGACTTAATTTTATAGAGGTACGTCGGCGGCGGCGGTTGCGATGCCGAAGGATCGCTAGACTCTATCAGCTATATGCTATAGTTATTGTTATTGTTGTGCTACAAGCCAACGTGTAATACTATAATAAATCTCAAATAATACCAAGTTCTCAACAAAGCCTAGACAAAAATTTTTATATGGACTTGGTGACGTGACAATACGGCTTTCAATATTTTTATACCTTATTCGAATAACCGGTCGAAGGTTCGTAAAGATTTTAGGAGGCGGGAGCGTTAATGACCCGATTTATAAATATTCGACGAAAATTCGATAACCATTTTTTTTTGTAGCCATTTTGGAAAGCGTCATAGCGTTTTATGGACAGTGTCATATTTTTTGGGAACATGTGTTAGCTAATAGAAAACCGACAAATTTATTACTTAGAGGAATGACAACGTAGACTTGGCAAATTTTACGTCCTATTTTCAATTATTATTAACTAATTAAATTATTCTAATTAATTATTGCTTCTAATTCTAAGATGTTACACATTCGGTATTTCTCTTTATCTTAGCGTCTTTTATACGAAAACCAAATGGAAGTTGTGCAGAAGCTGATCTTTCAATTGTACCGGACATTAATATTAGATTTCCGTAAATTTATGTCTAATTAAATTATTCTAATTAATTAATTGTCATGTCTTGAATTGTGATTATTTGGCTCGCGTGCAGTTCAGTGGAAAATATTACATGCTAAATTAGTCTGTGAAACTGTATTTTATGCTAATCATTATCTATAATGTTATAATAATTTTCAACAAATTGTCATGTTGAATTAATTGAATAAACTATGTCCTGGGCGCGATAATTCGAAATATTAGTTTCAACTATCAATCGAACACTCCAAATTCCATTAATTAATTATTATTATATCTATTGAATAATCAATTATTTTATAAATTAATTATTGTCAGAAATTACATAGTTAGAAATATTTGAAACTGAGTGAAAACAGGTGGATCACATAGTGACCCATTGTGAAGCAAAAGGTTAAGTAACAACTATACATTTGCGTGCATTAAATTTTCTCATTCAACGAGAGAAAAGATTTCATTGACGCCAAAGAAATGGGTGGATTGATTTTTTTTTCATTGATTTCAACGAAACATTTCTTTGATTTCAATGAAATAGTGCATTTGAATTTCAAAGAGAACATTTCATTGCCTGTAAATAAAGATTTACTTAGTAAGCATATAATAAAGAAACAGTTTCATTGTTTTAAAGAGACGTTTTC